>JAOTQQ010000002.1:5720079-5819739 GCA_026546715.1 Gallinago undulata | reverse complement strand
GGAGTTGGACTAGATGATCTCTATGGTCCCTTCCAACTCCAAAAATTCAGTGAAATTCAGTGAAATTCAGTGAAATACTTGGAGTCATTCTTAAAATCTATGTAAACGCCTTAAACATTTGAAATGGGAGGTAGGACCTGAGAAAAAATAAATAAATTCCATAGTTAGAATTTCTTATTAACTACAGGATGCCTATGCCATTGAAATCTGTTGTTGTTTTCAGGGAAGTGGTATGCTACTAATTAGCATACCTGAACTTTACTTAAACTTATTGTGTGCTTAGTACTCAGTAAGCATAGTAATAGGCTCTACCTTGTGTTGTGTTATGTTATACATCGCTGCTATATCTGCAGAATCCAGGACTTTATTAAAGATGATTTATACTATCTGTAATAACAGTGGAACAACATTTTTGTTTCAAAAAAGGAATCTGTTGCCTATTGCATTTTCATTCTTGCTTTTTGGAGATCTGCTTATTGATGATCTGCAGTTTTGCAAATATGTCCAGCTTCAATACTTGCAAATAAGATTCTCATGACATCCACTGTCACTTCCAACGAAGCTGAGTAGGAATGCAAATGTGGCTTTGTGGTGTAGGCAGACTGGTTGTACGTACTATGGCCTCACGAGTGTTTTGAATTGTGCTCTACAGCCTGTTTGACAGAGTAGAAGCAAACTCCTCTTTTGTGCCTACTGCATAATGAATTACCCCATTACATAAATCAGAGGCAGACGTGACTAGATGTCTTATACTTCATCTGTCTGTTCTATGAGTGTCACACTTGGATTAAAATGTCAGTATTGCACAGTGTAGTGTAAATTTCTGCAGGGAGCCTTTACACTACCCCAGCAGTTCTGGTAGCATGGATATATTCTACAACTGCTAAGTCTTGTGATCATTTCTAAATCAGCATTACTGGAAATGGCAAAGGAACTGAAGACCTTGTGACTGTTTAACTCTCTCCTTCCAGAGGGCTCTTGAAAACATGAGTGTCTTGAGTTGTGAGAGTCCTTGATAGTCTTTAAAGTGCCACTAACTCTTCCCATAATTCTTGAACGTGAGAAAAATCCCAAGTGCCTTAGAGCTTTAGAAGAGGCTGGCGCAAACACAGGCTGGCTGAAAGCAGGTGCGTGATCTGGATTAGAGTTGTTCAGATCTTGTAAACATCATTAACCTATTCTCAGTGACCAGTCTTGGCTGGAGACACCAAGTTCTGATGCTTTTAGAAAACCTAAAACTGGCTGTGGTGTCTCAATACCTTTTTCAAAAGGAACCGTCTGTAATAAAGTACAGGCATATATTATAATAATTTTCAGATGTGTATCATAATTATGAATAGGAAGATCTCAAAGAATATTGCTAACCATGATTTGCATCCTTACAACTCAGCAGCCTCAATGAAACTTCTCTGTCAAGGACTAGAAGAATGCAAGTTCATATTTTGAATTTTAAGGAAATAGAATGCAACTTCTAAGATGTCCTAATAGAGGTCTGCCTTAAACTCTAATTTTAGCATTCCTAAATTGTTTTCTTAAAACAAATTCTTATATAATAATGCTGTAGTTAAATGTTACAGATTTGCTAAAATACCTGCACAATTGCCTGCTATGGGTATTCAGCTGTTTAAATTTTTGCTCAGGAGAGCTTTGGTGCATGTGCACATATTTACTAAGTGAGAACCAGAGAAGAGATGCTTTATACAATTGGAGTTTTTTTCATCTTTGTCAGAAGGCTGTTTGAGGTGGATCACAGAAACTACATATGCACCTCTCGTTGCAGGCAAGGTTCTGGACACCTAGACGCTCCTAAAGAAGTCGTTTGTATGAGGGTGATGCATAGAGATGAGAAAATGCAGTCTAATTCTATCCTGTCATAGGGGTGTAGCCAAAATCTAATTTGATTTTGCACTAACAATAAATTGCAAAATATCTTGGCATAAGTTGGCTAGGTAGTTTACAGACCTTCCATCCATTTTGTGCAGAATCCAGCAGTAATTCTTGCAGGATGAATGTGATGAAGTGCATGCTTTCCACTCAGTAGCAGCTGAAGAGGCTTAATGTGGAACCTCATTATCTCCTCCAGCTGTGACCAAGCAACCAGTTGGAAATAGCTGCTTTGAGAGACAGTGTGGACAGCAGGTGGAGTAGCTGCATGATACAGGTGAGAGAAACTTCAAAAAGAGGAAATAGCTAGAGGAGAGAGAGCCACGAAACTGTGGGTAGGAACACCATGGGCAAATGGCAAAGGAAGATAAAAATGGTCCTTGGTTATTGAACAAGAGTAGACAGGGAAGTCCAGAATTAAAGGTTCATTCATTCTCTCTTATGGAAGGGTGAGAGCTGCAGAGCTGAGGGTCCAAGGATTACTGTGTCTAAGATTGCAGAGAGATACTGTGCAGTGTGTGTGACCCCCTGGTTTTTGGATAATGATTTTGAACACTGCTTCCCCCCCCGCTTTCAGAGTCATCTACTCTGGATGGGAAGACATGTGATTGAGTGACATCTGCACAAGGTCTAGCATTTCTCATACCAAGGATTCTGTTGTGCTTGATGCTTCATCCTTTCTCAGTGGTGTAAATACCGAGAAAAGCTTTATACAGGTCAGTGATTTTGAGAAGGTGGGTCAGCCAGTGAAACTTCGACAAACTTTTCTATGTGGACAGTTGTATGGGGAGTTTACTGAACTAAATGGGCAGTTAGTCTAACTCAGATCTCGGCATCTTGGGAGCGATGAGGAGAACCTACAGCTTGTGATTTTGCAGACTTCTTTTACTTACACCAGCAAACAGGAAGCATTTGATGCATACTTCCTGCAGTCTCCGCTTCCTTATAACATTTACTCTTTTGGAAAGCTTTGTTAGCCATGGTCTTTACACTGTTAAACGTTCCTCTTTCTTGAAAGACAAACCTGGTATTTATTTAAAACAAGATCTTGCTAATTTCCAAGGCTGCAGGTGCAGTATCATAGGGAGCAAGATTGACAACAAAGCTATGCAGACTATGATGTCGTGACACTTTTGCTAAAGACTTGGGCAAAAAGGAAGGTAGTTCCCCTGAATTTTTCCACCCAAACCTGCTGATGGCTGGGAGTGGAATTTGTACTGAGTATGCTTTCTGAAAGGTTAGATGTTCTGGATTCATCCTCCACTTTAGGAGTCGTAGCGGTTCCTGTGACTTCAGGAAAGAATTTGAGGGGTGGTGGTATCTAACTCTTAGGAAAGATGTGTAAGGAACTACTATGCTAAAAGACTGTATTTATGTTTATAGTCTGCTCAGCATTTTGCCACTTTGCTTTATGGCACACTATCTTTATAATATATGTTTAGATTTTTATGTGTTACCTCTGTGGTACACAATAGGTATGCATAATCATCTAATCATTTCTATGTAAATGATAACAAGATGAATGGCTTTAACAGTTTGAAAGAGAATAAAAAGTATATTATTTATAAAGGAGATTATTCTTCTACAGTAGATCACGGAAAGGCATAATACAAAATTAAGAAGTTTTCTTATTTCCGGGTATTCCCCTCTACTCTGCGCTTGCCCCCTCTACTCTGTGCTCATGAGACCCCACCTGGAGTAATGTGTTCAACTTTGGAGTCCTCAACACAGGAAGGACATGGATCTGTTGGAACGGGTCCAGCAGAGGGCCACGAAGATGATCAGAGGGATAGAGCACCTCCCCTATGAGGACAGGCTGAGAGAGCTGGGGTTGTTCAGCCTGGAGAAGAGAAGGCTTCAGGGAGACCTTATAATGGCCTTTCAATATCTGAAGGGAGCCTATAGGAGAGCTGGAGAGGGACTCTTTGTCAGGAAGTGTAGTGAAAGGACAAGGGGCAATGGTTTTAAATTGGAAGAGGGGAGATTTAGATTAGATACTAGAAAGACATTCTTTGCTGTGAGGGTGGTGAGGCACTAGAGCAGGTTGCCCAGGGAAGTTGTGGATGCTCCATCCCTGGAGGTGTTCAAGGCCAGGCTGGATGGGGCTTTTATAGAGCCTATTCTACAATAACTAGATTTGCATGTTCATTTGGAGCACTGTAGTATGCTGGTTACCTTACCTGCACACACGTTTTTTCCCCTCTGTATCAGCAAAAGCGATGGGAGGCATTTTTCAGGAAAGTACTTGGGACAGAAGGATCCTAAAGAGCTGACAGTTATGTGGGCAGACTGTTCAGCCTCCACATTGCCTTCAGGAGTAATCATCTTGGGCACAGCAGTATGACCCTAAAGGGAACTTCTGAGCACAGGCTTGGAAGTACCACCATCTTTATCCCATTTTTTTTTTTAATTCTAAGTGACAATTATGAGACTGAGAAAAGCCAGAGTAAATTAAAACAATCTAAACAACCACACCAGCAAAGGTTTCCTTTATTTTACACACTATTCTTCCACTGTATTTATCAATTCCTTTTTACTCTTCGTGTCTTACTAAACTTAAACTGAAAGATTAGAGGGGAGGAAAAAAAGGAGTAGGAGGGATCAAGTAAGTTTTATGTCACTGAAAGGAATGCCAAAGCTCCCATTGCCTTGAATGGGTGCATCTCCTTTTTTGCTTTACTTGAATCAGGAATGTGCTTTTGAAGCAAACTTGATCATCACCACTTACTGTGCTTTGCTTCACATCATGAAGTGATCATAGAGACACAAACGGAGTTCCATTTGAATTAGACTGAACTTAAGGACACATTCCAGAAGTACATCTAGTCCACTTCAACCTCAAGTGAACATTCAGACCATGGAATGAGAGAGGGGCTAATCTGAAACAAAAATGCTATCAAATGGATATAATGTGGATATGAAGTTCTGTGCACCGCTGTTTCATTTTGTAAATCCTCTCCTGTTAGGCCACATTATTTGGAAATATAGACATGACCGGTGAATCCAGGATTGGTCTCTGTATTCTTTGTTTTGAAAGGCGCTGTGCTCTTTAGTGCTTTAATAGCTTCCTTAAAAAATGTTGACTGTTGTGATGGCTTACAGAAATGGGGAGCAATTCAGTCAAGATGTAATATGAAATTGAAATTATGAGAAGGAAAGAAATACCTGAAATTAATTTGAGTCTGTGATTCATCTTCTGAGTTTAGAAATACTGTGTATTATAATTTAGAGGGCTCTTGTATGGAATCTTATTACCAAGTACTGTCAATGTGCTTGACTGGTTTAAAAAATTGTCTAAGAGAAGATGACGTTTTCAGGATGCATGTCGGCAGAACCAACTTATCACCATAAATTAAATGCTCTGCTTAGAGTTAAATAGCTGGGCTGTATTTTCGTTCTTTCTAGTAATGTAATCGTATCTTGTGAAGCTTCATTATTTAGTTTTTGAGGGGTTTTCTAAATGAAAATTTAAAAGGAAAAATTGGACAGCTCTTGTAACGGAACAGGAATAGCTACATGGTGTGTGGGTTTGTGCATTATATTAACTTTGTGCAGTCTTACAACACATCACTTTTTAATTGAGACCACTTAAACATATATTAGTGATCTGAATTAATTACAGGTAATGTGAAAATCAAAGGCATGAAAAGATATGTCACGTAGCATGTGTTTGCTCATTAGATATGACAGTAACTCTGCAGGGGAAATGAATATTGATATGTATATTGAAACAAATACACTGGACGGGGGGGAGACTGAGCACTGTTCTTTGTCAGCATTAATAATGGGAAAATAGAACAGAAATTAATATTGACTAAAATTTCTCATAAGTTAAGCATGTTCTGTGGTGCAGTTGGTTCCTGCCAGTACCATTTGATTTCCCTGAGACAAATTGTGATTTGGGTAATACTGCTTTGCTTCAGGCAAGGAAGATTCCACAACAGAGTAATTTTTCCTAGCTACCATTATCCTAAAAAATTTGTGTGAAAACTTGAAGCCTGGTCAACAACCTACCCAGACTTTGTGGTGTACACAAAAGCAGGAGCAGTCAGTATATATATTAAGCATTACCCAAATTTCCCCATTTTATTTTCTGGCTTTGTTTGTGAAGCAAGCAGATCTGTGTCATTGCTGCTATTTCTGTGCTATTTGTTCTCTCTGGTAGCAAGCCAGCATGGGAGTAGGGCAGTGGACTGTTGTGCCAAGTGTATACTTTTTTGTTGTTTAGTTATTAAGTCACTAAATTTAGAGCTGTACCAAGGTAAATATTTAAGTTGCATTTCAGAAGTATTTGCAAATGTTATGACAAGCAGAAGTTTGCCTTTTATCACTGTGCTTGGGTAAAGCCTCTGTTTTGGGGTTTTTGTTGAATGTAAAAAAAAAAAAAGTTCAACAGTTAGTAGTTAACCAGTTAAGAACCTGAAGTGTATTGTAAATCAGTGATGTAATGTTAATTTTGTCTGGTTCCTGCCTATAGGAAGTGCCTTATCTCCATTGGGATTCTCCAATAGGACAGTTAGTGGGACACAGTGTGCCGATACGGTTTTCCATCATTCTCCTCAGTTTCTTTCCTTTATTTCTACTTCTGTCTTTCTGAAACTTGGATCAGATATAAGGAACTCCCACTACAGAAGTTCCCATAGTAACACCACTGAGGAATTGTGAACAAACTGCCTGCCATCAGCAGACTCCTAGTTTTGATGCAACTGTGCTGACAAGTACCTTTGCCTGGCATAGCTTATTGTAACTGGGAATTTATGACCTTGTGCTAGCTGTACCACAGAAAAGCTTTCTCCAGCAGAAAGGCCTGTTGCTTTAGCTATGCTACGGTCACTGTTAAGGATTAAAACTTGATCAGTGCGTGAAGTCTTTAGGATTTTAAGTGCCTTAAGTAAGGAAGATCTTTTTTTTTCTTTGTGTTTATATAGCATCCCTTAGTACTATGGGGGATTTGGCTTCTGTACTTTGCAGTGATATTCCTAATATATGCTGGTTACATGCAAAAAACATTATTTTAGTACTGAATAGAAAGATAATCTGATAATTAGAGATTAATCAGATATCTGACCTTTCTCCCATGTCAGATCCAAAAAAAGTCAGGGCAGTCAATCAGGGCCAATACTGGTTTCTGAATATGAGGGTCTAAATAAAAAATTGCAAATATGTTTATTCTCTCAGTGAAGCGCAATATTATTTGCCAACATACTTGTCTTGATGCAGAACTTAATGCTTCCTCTAATGTTTATTCTTACATTCTTCTCCTTGTTGGTTTGTGATATTTTTTCTTTATTGAAAACAGGAGCTGTGTTGTTTGCCAGTCACTAGCAAGCAGAGAGCCTTATTTATGTTAAGCACAGATAAATTGGATTTCATTTCAACTTTCAAATAAACTTATATTAATCTGCTGTTTGAGCTCTGGAATATTATGACCAGGATGTTTTTTCTTCTGTTCAAGACAAGAAAGTGGAAATTACGTAATCAGCTGAAAATTTTTACAGTGCATATGAGATACTGTAGCAGTTAACTAGCTCTGTCACCTGTGTCCTCTTTCTAGCAAATTTGAAGGGGCATGCCTAGTCTTAAGAGCAAAACCTTGTGTCATAGCTACAGTCCAATTCAACAAGTTCCTGATTTGTTGTAAATTTGTTGCTGCTGGAATAATAATGGCGCATGTCCTTTGTGATCAAAGGGGTATAGATTGCTGAGCTGGCTCAAAATTAGTTTCACAGAAATAAGAGGAGTGCTTAGTGTGTCAAAATTTATGTCATTCTTGTAGGACGAAGTACTGACTCGTTGCAATAACGGGCTTACTAATAGTAAGATTGAGACCACTCTAATACCAGCAGTTACTTTTGTGGCTTATGGGTAAAGTCATGTAATATTACTCAAATTCATGAATTATATGAAATTGCCCCATAAGTTGAGAAAGGTCAGCAGGGTCAAATGAGCACTGAGGACAATTTGAGGTGCATTTTGTACACTTGGAGAAAATTATTCAGTGTTTCTTCCTGTTCATGTCTTTTTACAAACAGCTCTAATGATCCGACTTAGGTCCTACTAAGCTGGAAGCTGAAAGTTTGCAAAACAGACTCTGATATCCTTTTAACAGAATGTAGGGGAATTAAGGTAAATTTTGTTGTTGCTTATCCCAGAGTAGTTTTCTGTTTTGAGGATTGCTGTTGCTGGCTCACGTCCTCAATGGTTGCAGAAGACGTAACAAGTAGTTTTGTCATTCTCAAAAGAAGCCTGGGAACTCTAGGTCACTGTGGTCATTACTATTAGTGGTGAAAACTGGCTGCAATTTCCACCTTTGCTAATGAATCATAAACATGACTTTCTCCCTTCCATGTAGGAGGATGAGGTATAAATCCTAAACCACGACAAAATCATTTTGGATAGTGGTCCTAAAATGAACACAGGAGTCTGCAACATTTTATGGAGGTAGTAAAAATTAAGGAGGCATTATACGTTATACATATCAATCCATCAGCATCTATCTGTGATATGATTGTGTACATTTGACAACAATCTTTCCTATTGGGTTGCACAGATTAAGAAAATACAATGATTTGGAGTGCCGCAGTAGAGGGTATGTTTGTGCTTTATGAACACTATACCAGTTATCCAGCTTATGCTGGGAATTTAATTGTAAAACTGTGGACTTTCAGAAAACAGTGCATCCACAAATCTTTCTAACAAGGAAGAGAAATTGCGTTTACTTGCTATGCTGAAATTTTCAAATGTTAAAAGTTGGTAAATGCAAATTGAGCTTTGTATTTTTCATTTAATCCAATGGATGCTTATTATTTATTAGAATTTTGTTTATAGGCATGCTGAATGTTTTATTACTAGAGAATGGAAGCATATATTGCATTTTTCAGTTAAGTATCATAGACATTTAACTTTAGAATTAGCAAGTAAATGCAAAGCAAATATGGTCATACTATTTTTGTTGTGTGGTACCTTACCAAACCATTTTTTCTTAACCCTGAGGAATGGTTTATGATTTGATATTGTGGCCGTAGTAACCAGTGCTATTTGTGTCAAAGGAAACTACAGCAAATAGAGGGGAAAACATGCCAACATGCTGCAGTGCAGTTGCTACCTAATGTGTATTCAAAGAGGTATATAGCACTAATGTAGGCAAATAAAAACTGTAAGATTGCTAATGAACAGTAGGTGGACAATAGCCTATTGATAAAATTAAACAAGAAAGAATCATCTGTCCAGGAAAGCAATATGTTCTTAAAAATAGTAAAGCAGTCACATCAGGGTGGGGGAGACATCAGAACAATAATGGACACGGTCAGGTAAGAATCTCGATGGGAACTGTAATAATGGGGTTATGAAATTTCCTATCTCCACAGAATTTTAGGTCAAAGGACTAAGTCAAAGGACTTCATTCATTCATTATGCGCAAAAAATAACTTTGAGCCAAATATAAAAGTCTTTGGATAATTTTACTTTCACTTCTGAGAGTGGAGAAGCTTATGGTTAGATACCAGTCCTTTGTCCTTGCACCCTGAGGCTCTAGTTCTGCATCCTTGATCACTCTGGACTTCAAATGGACAAAAGCATGGTTGGATCTGTCTGGCTGAGTTTTTTCCACTTTCCAGAATTTTATTCATTTCAGTAAAATACAAAATAATGTAGAACTAATTACAACAAACAGATATTTTCCTGTAATTTGAAACATCCATTTTTTTAAAAAGGAAGTTGAGTATCAAACTGGCTAGCTACAGAGTAAACCCTTCTAGGCACAAGGAAGTGATGCTATCGTAGGTACAAGACTGGCAGAGGTAAAACTTCAACTGGGAAGATTTTGTTGCATAAGTAAGCAGTCTTAACTGTGTGGAAAGTGTGAAAGTCTGCACAGTAGTGGAATGCTGAAGGAAGGACTATTTTGAGTGTGCTACATTCCCTCTGAATTTCCTGCTTCCTGCCTGGAGCCTCTTGAATCAAAATGTAGGTGAAAGCAGCCTTAAGATGGCTTTAAGTTCCCATGTGACCCAAAAGGGCATTCAGACTGTACTGTTGTATATACATCCATGATTGCTTTCTCTTTGTTTCAGTTGAGCACAGCTCTCAAGAGGTAAAGCACCTGCAACTTCGTAACTTCTAATGGCTTTGTGCCTGGGGATTTACCTCAACTCTCAGTCACTCAGATTGAGAAATGTGTACTGGCTGTGTATGTTTATATAACATGCTTTGTAAAAGAAAGTCTTTGCAGAGGAATTATCAAAGTAGACTGCTACTGTTTTAATTTTCTAGGCTCTGCTATAAACCAGTGGAGGGCCATCATGAAGTATAAAGCAGAGTGTTTTGTCTCCAAGATGTGTATCAAAGCAGAAGCTGCCCATTTGAAAATGTTCTAAAACTACCCCTTCGAGCTGGATTTTTGCAAACACTTGCCCTCAGCTCAATGCTAATGCTGTTTAATGTTCACGAGAACAGGACCAGGCCAACAGTTAACTCTTCTGAAAGGTTGTTGACTTTCACATCTCTAGTTTCTAGCGTTGTGCTAGAGAGAGAAGTCTTAAGAGGAGGGTTAAGCAGCTGTTAGTTCTGATATATCCTGAGTTCTTTTTAGAACTTTAATAATATTTAACTGTAACTCTGCTATTGTTCATAAACCATTTAAGCTGTGGTGTACCTGTTTATGCCATTTCTGAACTCATATAGGGAATTACCTTTCTTCAGTTAGGAAGGTGGCTGATAGCTAGTCTTTGTAGTCTATTTCATGGAATTTTCATATTGAATAGGGCTTAAACAGAATTTTTTACTAACTAGGGGAATAAAAGCCACACAAACTTTCAGAATCTTTATTGTCATTTGAATCTCCTGTAACCACTGTATGAGCTTTTTTTTCTTTTCCTTCTGCCATATAACTTGAAAGAGGAAATGAAATACTGTGGTAGCAATATTTCATTCTTAAGAGACCAAAGAAGAGTAAGAAGAGATAGTTACTAAAACCTTATGACAGTCTGCAAATCTTACAAGTGAACAACTGAATACCTTTTCTCCTTGAAGGCTAACTGGCTCTTGTCTAATCTCTCATGTTTTCACATGGTCCTGTAATAGGATCCCTTGTAGGGACATAGAATCCAGCTCTTACTGGGTTCTTTTGACCAACTTCATATATTGGGCCTCTTTGTTCCAGCTGCTTTTACTAATTGGCTACTAAAATGTAAAGTAGTGCTAAAGCAAGAAAATCCTTTTGTCACTGTGATCGCTCACTCCACTGCTGAACCTACCTTAGTACCCTATCTATAGGATGAAACTTTTTTTAATGTCTTCCCTATTTTTCTGTGACTCACTCACACTCTGTCATAAAAGCTCTCACTCTCTCTCTCTTTTTTTTATTTCAGTCTTCCACAGTGCTGTGTAAAATGATAAATGCAACGAGAAGAGTTTATGTACCTGATTAAGATTCTCTTCCTTTGCACATTCATTTTCTAAGACTTCCTGGTTTTCTTTCTCCTTTGGCTCAGGTACTGTTTTTAAAACAGTTAAAGCTTCTCAGTGAGTTTTACGGAAATTTCTTTGTATAAGGACTGTTTCTTGTCTGTCAGTGTAAATAAATTAGACTTCTAGATTTACAATGTTGCTATTTATTTTTACTATGTAAGATAGTGTGCTTTGGGAAGGACAAAACTGCAGCTTTTAATTACTTAGTATTTGTTTAATTTCCCAGTAATTGCTGCAGCAAATTCTGATGGTTCATAGCATGTTTACTTTCATTTTTACCTTATTTCTTTTGTTTGAGTTAGAAATGTATTATTTTGCTTTTTGCACTGTCATTTTGGAGTTTTCAACCATGTGGTGGTCTTGGCAGAATTTTTGAATAAGAGCATTGTCTTTTAAGGAGAATAGACTTATATTGTGTTCTGAAACATTACATTATCACTTCTTAGGAAATATGTGAAATTATTAAACGAGATTAAGTCATTTGGCAGGGCCCTGTTGCACAACTCTTACAAATTTGAACAAATGTGATAAGGTGAATAAATGTGAAATGGGGACCTGCTATATGTATACGTATATGTAAACTCGGTGCAAAGGGTGGGGCCTGGGAGCCAGTTTATAAAACTCAGTCACTGAATGTGTTTAAAATAATTCAAGGCAAAGGCAGAAATCATTCATGTGAAGTTCATATTTGTGAACAATGAGACAGGGAGGTCTGAAAATGGGTTCTGTCAATGTGCTTTCTAAAAACCCTGTGGAATCAGACCAAAAGTTGTAACTTTTGGATAGAGGCCATAATTTTTAAAGAAGGTATCAAAAGGGTACTGGAGAACCTATCATGAAAGTAGCTGACGTTACCAGAGGAACGAGCAATTGTTAGAAATACGAATATGTTAATAAGATCAAGAAAACAAATCAACATTATGTCTGGTGAATCGACATCCCTTCAAGAAAATGATTTACTACTTTTTTAGTGGTAGGTAGTGACTGTAAACTACAGTGATATTCTGAGAAGCTGCACTTCCCAAAATACATTTCCAATATAACCTAGAGAAAGGTAACTAACATTTAGTTCAAACCACAGGAAGGAACGCAAAGTTGTCCTGAGGATGAGATACTGCCCAGAAAGGTCTTAGGCAATCCACAATCATGTAGTATGTGCATCTTGGGGTATATCGGGATAAAGTAAAAAAGTCATAGACTATTAAAATGTGATTTGTTTGGGAATGACTGCTTGGAGAAAGTGAATTATATTTGGAAAGTAGAAGAGACATTGTTGTACCTAACTTCTATTTTATGTTAAGTTATTTTGAAAATTTACAATGCTTGTTTGTTTTGGAGTTTGTTTGGGGATTTAGCAAGGCAAAATACCAATTTTAAGGCGTTAACTTGTACATCAGCATGGAACTGTTACCATTTCAATATGGGGGTTTTGAGATATTGTAGCAATAGGGAAAAGAGATCTGAAAGTCCTAATACTGTTATAATAAAGTTCTAATTCTGTTAGAAAAACAGATATTAATTCAGATTTCTGTCTAATAGAACACTTCAGAAGCCATTACAGATTAGTTAGGAGGAAATGGCTGTGTCTGATTACTTAGGATCAAAAAGGAATTATGTTAATTTGAAAACACTATTAATGATAATTAAATTGCATTCCAGTTTCTGAAATTAAAGATAATCTGAGTTGGAGAAATTGAAGTGATTATAGAAGCAACCTTAGATGGTCTAAATAATTATAGCTTTCAAAAGCATGAAGTGGAAAGGGGAAAGCTGCTTTCTTGTTGGCAGAATGATTCTTGCAAATTGAAACTTAAAATAGCAAACAGGAACAGCTACCTTCTTTGTTATTACCTATCCCTAATAATTCGTATTAGAATCAGGTTATTTTCAAACGAATAGTACACCCTTGGATCTTAATAGTGGCCTTCTTAAAGTTAGCTGAGAAATACAAGTGTGGCTCAGAAATTACTACGCTATTATTTGCCATTAATGTCTGATCATTTACTGAGAACAATCTCCTTCAAATCTATGTTTTGTATGCCCTTTTTTAATGTTTTCTTATTTCTGAGGGGACATCTTATTTTTAAAAACTTACAGTTCCATTTAATGTTCTAATCTAGAAATATCAAATCTAGAAAACTTAAGGTACTATTTTGAAATAAAAGATGGTTGTGGTGGCAGGTATGATAAATGAAACAGCAGTTGTTGAAGTAACAAAGCTAATTAGACATTTGGAGTCATTAATGCTGTATGTGCCTTAGCCCCTTACATGCAGCTATAAAGGGATAATACATAGCAAGTGTCATTAAGAATTTGAGACATACAGGACAGTAGCTGTTGTAGCGATAATCCAAATTTCACAACTTTGGGCTTCTGCCATCGACATTAAGGCTGATTTCAGAGGAGTGTATAATGCTAGAACTGCTAATATAACTGTTTCAGTCTGAGATGATTATTACAAAGGTGATTAAAATTACTTGTATTTAAAATGTGATGTATTAAAAATAACTAGTAAATTTGATTATTTCAATAATGATAAAAAAAGACTTATATTGCACTCCATATGGACTGAATTTCAGGACATCGAGGTTTGAGCACATCAAAGATCCTGTATCAGTTGTAATTTCCATGCAGTATGTCCAGGCATTTATTGTAGTAACTGCCTGAGACTTCCTTCTGAGTTTTGATTGTTCCATTAAAAAGAAATAGTAGAAAATGTGAAATTTGGATCCCAGTCAAAATTTTGATGGCATGCTACAGCTGGAGCTTCTTGTATTTAGAGTTTTTCCTGCTGCAAATGTAGGGATTACATGTTTCTGACTTTGATTTGGATTCTAAACTCCCTCCAAACCACAAATCCTTATGTGTCTGTTATAAAATTCAAAAAATTAATTAAAGTGATCTTTGTTTACAAGGGTGGGATAGTTATTGGGAGGGTTGGGGGGGAAGTAGATCACTAGGTACTGGAAACACTTGTGTTCTGTGAAGGCTATGAGTTGCTAATTAAGCTAATAAAATCTTATTGTCTCTTCCCTCCCTCTGTCCGTTTAGTCTGTGACTGTTCCTCAGAGTGCTTGCTCTGTAAATATGCAAAACATTTATCACCACTGGCAAACTATTCTAATTAACAGTTAAATTAATTAAATAAGTACATGGGAAACAGTTCCATCTGGCTGTAGAAAATGAAAGGAATGTGTGTTAGTTTGTGAATTTGTGATTGTAGTGTAAAACCCAGATGAATAGAAAGTGGTTTTTAGAAGCGTTTGAATCTTACTAGCAAAGTGTGATATTTTTATGTATTAAGGTTATCAAAATTTATCTTCAGGTAAATAAGTCTTAAAAGTACTTATTTAGTTTGTAAGGGAGGTTAATGTAGAATTACATTGTTCTATAGCGAACAAAGAGCAAATCCAGTAGCTAGTAGATAGAGGCCTAGAAAAGTAAAGGGTCAGGAAAATGGATTAGGAATTAAAAACCTTACAAATATTCTGATTTGTAGAATCACATAACATACAGTGAAGAAATATATACAAATAACAGGGAAGGCTGGTAAGCTTAGAGAAGAGGCAAAAGTCTAGGAAGAGGAATGTTCTTAGGGTGGAGGCAGGGGATGGCTGTTGATGAAGAGGAACAAAACTAGAGCAAATACAATGGTAGAAGAAATTTTGCTTCGAAGCCCTAAAGATACTTCTTTTGATGATGTTGTATTTCTAGTAAAAGTATATTACCCTTCAACCTTTAAAACTCTGTTTTTAGGGGGGGTGCTCTATTTCGCAGTATAGTCATACCCAGAAATAGGAACTTTGAAGGCAACAGTGTGTCCATATTTAGCAGAACCTTTGCTAGGTACACAATTAGAATTTTCAAACATAACATATCTTGTAGTGCAAATCAATAATTGGGATTATCTCTTTCTTTAATTTGTTGAGGTTTAATTCAAGGGCTCAGTCGTAACCTATACTGGGGAGAGAAAGAGATCTTATATTTTCTGGTTGTGTCATGTACCATTCCATGTTTTGGTGCAACTTTGGAAGTTCCGAGAAACAGAAAAATTGTCTAGATAAAACAGAAATACAAGTTACTAACAGGCACAAAAAGGTTTAAATCCAGTGCAGTCAGTAATTGCAGCATAGCTTTTATCTGGTGTAAGGTTATGTAAATATTCTCATTTTTCTCTAAGTTGATTTTGGTTAGAAAATGGTGTGCCACAATAAGTGAATAAAGTAGACTGTCAGTAGTTAGTTACTTTAATATTGCAGTTTTAACATACCTCATTTTTGCTCCAGTACAATCGAATTTTAGTAGTGTAAGATTTTAGCAGAAGGGAGAAAATTCCTTTAATCTGATAAAATGTTAATGATTTGACAAGGTCTCTAATCAAGTGCAGTATGTTACAAAAACCCTACATAAAGAATGCTAACAAGAGATTAAAACAGGCCCTAGTAAAATATTTGTAAGATTTCTTTGGCAAGTTATTTTTTCTTTCTACAGTCTTCTGATATTTTTGTTTAATGCAAGGGACTTCAGCTATTGGAAAGAGGGTGGTAACAAAATATAACAGAGATGGAAAGTGCTTCTCCTTAACAACAACAAGAAGAAAGAGATAACTGAATGGAATTTCAGAGTTCTTGAAGAGTGAGCCATGTGCTGCATTAGGTTGAGTATATATTTTTTTGTTCGGATAGATGTTAGATTTCAAAGATGCATTAACATTAGTTACTGAGTTCAAGCATGGCCTGGCTGAGGCTAATACCCTGCTTTTAATTTTGTCCTTGGATTAGGTCAGTATCCAGAGGGGTTCCTCGTTCTGAAGCAAAGTTTCCATAGAGTCAGTTAAATAATTGTTGGGACAGCTCTGTTAATTGACATTAGTTTCCTCTGTTCTTTACATGCTTAGACGTTTTGTCCTATTTAGTATTTCTTTCTTCTTCGAGTTCTTAGTTCCAATATTAGTCTTTTTTTCTCCCAGTGTTGACTCAGTCCTTTGTTTCAGCTTACGATGTTCTTCCAGTCTTTCTTCGTTCTGTTACTCGTAATCATAACTCATTTTCTCTGAATCCATGAATGGCTCCAAGGGACAGGCATTTCTAATAGAGGACATTTCAGAAGTTGAGATTAATGATTCATGAGAGTGCAGGTGAATGGCAAATTGCCAGGTTACTGCTCCAGCATTTTACTGCTCTGGTGGAATAAAGATTTCAAACACTTGGGCCCAATACTTTCAGCAAGATGACTTCATAAGGCCATTTTATTACTTTATCCATTCCTATTTCTGAAAGTGGCAAAAGCAATATTATTTTTTTCAAATTATTTCTGATTTTTTTAACTTGGTAATTATTGCTTAATGATTATTAGTTCATTTAGAAGTTGTTGTTTTCAAGAGAGGTCTACTTGCACAGTATCACTAGTAAATGCTGTAAACTTATAATGAAATACAAATACTGCTGGATACAAGACATTATTGGACAAAAGACAACTCTCATGGATTTCAAACAAACGTCTGCTAGCTGAGATTTATAGCTTGGGTGGGTACAGACTCTATGCAGTTTGTTCTGAAAACTATTAAAGGTGTGGTAACTCAGTCTGTCTTAGCATTTATTGATAGTGAGAAAGAACTGAAGACAGGGGCTTGTCTTTTGGTAACTCAGTGTTAGAGATTCTTATTGAAGCTCACCACAGAACAAGAGTTCCCATTGTCTCTACTTTAGAACTTGGTATCTTTACTCACGTTAGGAGAAAAAAACACAGAGGAATATCAGGGATAAAAACCAGCATGCTACATACAGCATGTGCTTATGCGATATTCAGAAGCAGATATTAAACATTCTGTGGTGTTCAATAGATGAGCGTTTAATTTAAAAATAACCATTTCCCTTTTTTTAATTATCTGCATGTGTCAAAATAAAGCATCTCTGCCTTTTAACAACCGAAGGACGGATTCTCATTAGCAGAAACTGAGCTAGTAACGTGAACACACAAAGACAGACAATGCTATCCCTTATCATACTGTATCACAATTTTTATGGGTAATTTTTCATCTAAAGTTGTAACCAAGTGTGTTTAGAAATCCTAGTAAGGCACCTGGCTATGTAGTTAGGCATCTAAATACCTTCAGCTGGTAGCAATAGCAGACAGTTATTCTATGTGGATTATCTGGAGACAGAATGGATGGGACCCAATACAGTAAGTTATACACAAGTGCAGTTATCAAAACCATGTTTTCTCCTCATAAGGTTCTTCAATGAATAATAGGGCAATGAAATTAGAATCTCATTCCTCAAGCAGGCACATAAATTTTTAGCAAACCTGGTCAAAATAAGGTAATTTTTATAATATTTAATTTGGACTGAAGTACACCAAGAGAAACTAGTACCACCTGAACTCTGTTGTGAGTTACTCACCAATCAAAAGCTTTTGCTAATACTGCTCCTATTATAGATTGACTGTTCTCTAATACAGTCTGTTTACATCAAGAAAACCAAGTTTTAAACATTGTTGAGAGAATCCAGATAAAATTAATACAAATGGTCTTTTATTCTCTGGAGAGAGAGCTATAGTTCAGAAGGTGAGATCAGAAGTTTTGCCACGTAGGTTGGTAGACTTTCTGCTGAGTCTTTCCAAATTGTATGTGATTTGATTCTTGTCTATTTTCCACAAAACTGGCCCTCTTGAATTATGGTATGGGTCAGCAGTGACCTGAGAACACTGAAAAAAATTTCCGGAGATACCCATGTGCACATACCTTGAACATTTCTGTAGCTACGTGTTAATTCAGTTGTGATTTTTATGTTCAAGTTTTGTACAGGAACCATCCTTGTAAGATGAATTCTTTCACACCTTTATTCATGAGAGAGTATCTGGCAATTAGATGGTCAGATAAATTTCTAATGTTGAATGTAAAGTTACATAGCTTGTGATGTCAGACATTTCAGACAGTATTACGGGCTATAAGGCTGCTAGCAATTTTCAGTGGGACATTTCCTTATCTGGGAATTGCTACCCCTTTACTAATATAGTAGGTCTTGAATTTTAAAATAGCATTTAAGTGCAATAAGTGTGAATAAGAACAGAATGGACAAAGGTTTTCTTTTTTTTGGGTGGGGATACATTTTTATCAAAGTCAAATCACTTAATAAAGTATACTCCTGACATCACATAGCTGATCATTAATAAGTGAAGCTACTCAAATTGGTGGACTCTACATGTAAAAATAGATTTACCTGAAACTGAACTATTAGCATTGGTGGTCTGGAAGGAAAAAAAGAACATTAGCTAGCATGCTGTATTTCAAGAGGGCCTTTATTTCATGTGCAAACTTATATACATTTTTTTTCCTACTTTGTATTTCACATGTTTTTTCTTTTGCATCTGAAAGTGGACTTCTAAGATGAAAGAGAAGAACAGCAGAAATTTTAGTCGCTTCATTTGTTAGAGAAGTTTTCTTTTCTGGAAAACCTCATCTCTCTTTTGCAATAAGGTGTTTTCACACCTTCACTATTTCTTGATTCCTGTTAACTTCTGAGCACTCTCAGCTGCTCTCAGTGTATCATACCTGTAATTCTTAGAAAATTTTCTGGTTGTGTTATGTTTGGTTATTTTTCTGGATTAGGACCAAATAACATAATTTATTGCTGTATTGTTTTTATTTAAGCTATTTTCATCAGTTTTTCCTTGCCTTTATTGATAACTTTATTAAACTATTTGCTAGTTGAAAACTTTCTGTTGAGTTTTGATTCCCAGGTAAGAAACTACCACAACACCATGCAGACACAATTGCAATGGCACATTCGCTTGTGCGCCCAGAATTTCTTCACAGCTATCTCAGTCACTTGGCCTGCTCAGCTGATTTAGCTGTTCCTGGTGCTGTCTGTGAGCTCTTGTGCTTCCCTTCAGCATAGATGCTCACACATGTGCCCTTGATATAGACAGTAATTTCAAAATTTTCCTCTTTGCATAAAATGTTAGAGAAATTGAGAGCTAAAAATGTTAAATTTTTTCTTGATTGATGAAATGTCAGTCGCTGTGCCTATTCCATTGGAAATTGTTGACAGATTTAATTGTCTAACTAAATTCCTAGAACTCAGATAACTTTTAAGTCTTCCCCCCCCATGTGTGCAATACCATGGTGTATTTTGTTTTACTTGATCTCTTTTGTTAAAACACTATGAAATGAAACTCTTCTGCTCTTCAAAAATTTCTTCTTTCAGGAATGTACATGGGCAGATATCATCATTCGAACTTCCCATCAGTCTGCCCTTTTGAAACTGTTACTTATCTGCCTGCCTTTATTTGGCACTCACATCCATCTAACCAGTGTCTGTTTTAGAAGCAGTCACTGGATAATACTATTGAGAAATCAGAAATTCTCGAAACTTAGTCAACATTAGTTGATTTATACTTTTTGACTTAATGTCTATTATCTTTTCACAGACATCTTGTTAAATTTACTTACTGAATGAAGTTTCAAAGTCTTTGAAAGTAGAAACAAGTCTGACTGCTGTGGCAGTCAGATCTCAAGCTCATTTTTTAAGCAAAACAAGTTTGTGTTCAGACCACACTCATTAAACTGTGCAAACAACACATTTTTTGATTTTTTAAAATAAATGTAGGATTTCACTGGTATCCTGTTTAAGCCTAGTCGATCAATGCCACTTCCACCAAGAGCAAACATTTTTTTCAGCAGTCATACTCTACGAGGTTTTCTTGGCCACTTCAGGTTACTAGTTTTGAAAACTTTTGACTAAATAATTCCAGGATGTATCTTTCCTACTTATTTATTGTTGCTCAATTAAGATTTTATTTTATTAATTCAATGTATTTTAATTTCTTTATTTTCATATGGGATTATTATAACATTTTGATTTTGAATGCCACTGAGGAGATAGAGCATGTTGGCACTGTATCATGTTTAAGAAGCCAGCATAGAGAGCTTCATTATATAGGTATATTATTCATCATAAAGGTAGATAAAGTAGTTTAGAATGGTGATGGAGTATCTTGTGTTTGTGTGTTCAGTTTTTTTAAGTTACCCATGTGCACAGTTTGATTAAGGTATGTTCTTGCTGAGATTTCCATGTGTAGATCTTTTGTTCCTCCACATCTTGTAGCACGCTGTGGCCAATGTTTTGAAGAGACTGGAGATAAAGTTCTGAATCTTAAATTTCAAGTGAACTAGAGTTTGGGTGTTTCATAAAGTATGAGAAAATGTGGCTTTAGAAAGTGTGTTAACTGGTCAGTACACACGTATCTAAAACAGTCTCTTCACTGAAGTAAGAACTTTTCCCATAAAGACCTAGTTTCCCTATTTTAAACATCACATAGAAGGAAGAAGTGTCACATGTTCCTGAAAGAGCAGCTCGTTGTTTTGAAGGCTCAAAATTGTACTTGTTTGGAGGTTTATGCTTATTTGTATAATGACACAGTGTTTTGCTATGGAATAACTTTGAATTTTTTTCTCATTGCCTGTTGTTCTTCTATTCTGATAGCCTATATATCCATGTAGACTAAGGAGGAAGAGAAGAGAGGACAGCACTGAGTTATGCTTAGGTAAGCTGTTTTTTTAATGACTTGATTCAGTTTCTCATTCTGAAACAGCTCAGTGTCATCAGTTTCAAAGTCATTTAATAGCTATACTAGATCTAAATCAAAAGTGATGTTCATATTTTTACTTGGTAGTTGTATAAGTCTTGAGTCAGCATTGGTTGTGGATGAATGCACACATTGTATATAGTGTCTTGAATTCTCCTAAGAAACAGTTAACTGTGTTCACTTATGACAGAATGGCAGCTTTAATTGCCTCTGCCTGATAGAGGCCAGTGAGGTATCAGTATTTAACTGTTAGAGTCTTGATTTTAAAATTCAGTATAGCATTTAGTAATCAGTAAAAGCATTCAGTGAAGCATTTAAACATACGCCTCTGTGAAAATGTATGATATTATGTATGCTGCCTGTATTATTCAGTGAGAACAGTATTATCAGTAACTTGGTGGAAAAAAAAGTAAGATTCTTAAAAGAGAAAGCGGTGATCTGAAAGGCGAGGAAGTAAAGAAAGAAGAAAGAGTAGCAGCTAGGGTAGCATGCAAGTCCCTTGAGGAATTTACACTTAGGGAGGAAGTGAGGACAGCAAAAATAATTAAATAGAAGAGGTGGTGCAGGGGGAATGAAAAAGGTAGTAAATAAAAGTTTGATCATCAGTAAAATCTGAAAGGATGAAGTCAGGGCCAAATGCCTCACTAAGGTAAGTGGGAAGAGTTTTGTTCTATATAATGTGAAAGGAGTGGTGGGCCTGTGCAAGCTGAGTGCCCCTTCTCTGCTGTAGTTTATATTAAGACAGTTCTTGCACTGATCCAGTCTCAGAAGCTGATAAAGCAGACAATACAGAAACTAGGCCATCAGGAAGAGAAGCAGTGGCTTTCTGTGTGTAGAGGCAAGTGAACTTCCTACTCAGGACCTTAGAAGTGAGGAATTTCTCTTTTTCTGCTTCTTTTTTTCCCCTATTTCCCTCGTCCCTCTATTTTTTTGTGTGTGTTTGTGTGTGTTTTCACCTTGCATGGAGCACAGTGCTTTGTGAGGAGGTAGGAGTTGTTAGCAGTCTAGCCTCCTGTCAAGTTGCAACCTGAATTCGGTTTATTAGCTGATCCCAGACCCTGTCTGTCTTCTCTGATTTTACTAGATACATGCATTAAGTCTGTTCTTAAACTTACGTTTACTTGGTTTGTTTTTATTCTTCTTTCTCTTCCCCTCTTATAGAGGTGTTGAAGGTTTACCTTTCAGACTGGTTTCTGACCCTATGTAGAGTCTATCAAAGATCAGTGCTGGGGTGATCTTATGTTAAGAACATATAGGGATGAAAAAAGAGCAAGTTGTTTAGATTTGCACACAACGAAAACAGAGGGTGAAACAGGACCCAGAGGCAGGGCAAGTAATTTTTATGGCTTTGGTGTTTGAAATGGGAAGTAATGAGTCCAATGGAAAATGATTACCTTTTGCTACTGTTTTGTAAGTATTCACAACTTCACCACTCTTCTTCCAGGCGAGATTGTGATGGATAATCTAATCCTAAATTAAAGCATGCAGGATTGAGTTAAATTAGAGCACATGAAGTGTTTTACAGATCAGGAGGATGGTTAATAAAGTGCTGAGAAGACTACCACAGACTTTTATTACATTGTCCATTGAGAAATGAGGGAATGGTCTAGAAAGGAGTAATAAAGTTTATAGATCCTGGTACTATTTTATTAGAAAAACAAGTTATGTGTAAGAGAAAGAAAGAACATTTGTACTTCTATGAAGGTACAAATGTATTTCAATTCCATTTAAAATAGTCACAATGGGGACAGAATGGGAGAGAGGATGTGTAATAAAGGTGTCTGATAATTTTAATACACACATTACTGGTTATTGTGCTGAGTAGAGCTTAGTGACACATGAGGTTCTTGAAATAATTTTTCTCCCTCCTATAAGATTATTGGTTCAATGATTGGCCTTGAGCAGCTGTTAAAACTTTGTTTTATCTTCAATTCAGCTTAAAAGTACTGTAATCCTAGACAGATCTTGCAGATCTCACTGGCACTCCCTGTAGAGAGAGAGATGTAGAGGAAACTAACAGCAAAAAATAAAGAGTTGTCACTCGGAATTTCAGTCTTTTAAATGTGTGCTGACTTCTTTATTTTCTTAATAATGTGAAACCACTTCTTTATCTTAGATCAATATTGTGGCAGCATCTATTAATACTTATGACGTATAATTTAAGTCATTCTATAGATATGGAAGCCAGGCAAAAGTAAAATACTTGAGCATTTTGCAGTTACTTGAATGAGACATAGTCACAGTTCAGGTTATCTTTTACTTCAGTGATTTTTTTTTTCATGTTTATATTATTTTTTTTTTAATACACAATACTTTTAATCTTCATCACTTATCTTTTGAGAGTGTACTTATACTGATCTTTTCACTTGTGTGCTCTTCAATATAATTTTTAGATTAGGTAATGCAACATAAATCACTTCAAAATGCAAACAGATTAGAAATGAATTAATAAATTGGAAGGTAAAGAAAGAGGAAAAAAACACATTTTTTTTCTATAACATGGTACTTTGTTTTGAGTAATATTTTACTGTACCTTCTTATTCACATTTTGGAAAAAAAATTCTCAACCAAAGTCAAATAAGGTGTGTTTGCAGTTCTATGATTACTTGAAATAATTATATACAGTAAGGTTGCTGTGGAACGGGACTGTCTAGCCTTTTTGCTGTCTCTCTCCTGATACTTTTGTAGTTGTACAATCAGTTCATGGGACTGATTTGATTCCAAGTCATCAGACACCACAGATCCAACCCGACAAACCTCTGGAGTACAATTAGAGTCAGAAGCTGACAGTAGGACTGCCTCATTTGGCAGCAGCTCAAATTTATATTGTTTTAACAAGATCATAAATTAATCACTTGAGTTATTTATTTAAGCCTTCAAATAGTATTTCATATGCTTTACTTCAGGTATATTTACAATCCTATTAAAAATGATAACCTTGTTTACATCTTGAGTTTACACCCATGTAGGTGTTTGCAGCATGGAAGCTTTATTTTGATACGTGTGGGAATTTTCGTAAAGCTTATTGTTTTTCAGTTCCATTTAAAACTAAATTAATATCAAGCTTTGAGAGGTAACACAGGTCATTCAGAAGATAAGATCTTGCTTTGATCTTGTTTGGTTGTTGATATATAGGAATTTGTGCGCTCCAAATCCGGTTTTCCACAACTGTGTGAAAGAAAGTGCTCTTTGGACAAAGCTAGGCCAGTAAAATGTACATTCTTTAATTTTCTCTTATTATGTAGTCCCATGTAAGCTGTTAAAGTTTTCCCAGAAAATGCTTGTGCTGTTGGTGCAGTAGAAATCATAAGATGCAGACATGACTATTTTTATAACTAATAAGTATGAAGAAAGCAAAAGTCTAATACTTTTAAAGTTTTACTTTCAACTACTTTGTCTTAGCAAGAATAAGACAAATGACAATATAAAGTCTGAAGCTGTAGAAGCAGCCTTTTCTCTTAAACAAATACACCCAGACATGACACCTGTTCTAAGATTGCCCAGTTGACATACAGATTTATAGGCTTCACGCATCTGTCAAGTGCACAACAATATGTGGAATATCTAATTTTATTCATTTTTTGTGCCTGTACTTCCCTCCCTTTATATTATTTTGAATTTAGTAAGTCTTTGATGTAAACTGATTTTTTGTTCTCATAATAGTCTTGAAAAACTATTGCAGAATGTATGCGAGCCTGGATACTCTTCACAGAGAGTAGCTCTCAATGATACGCTACTGAATTGGAATCAGTCATGTTTTCCAGAGGGACTATCCAGAGCTTTGTACGGCTCTGTATCTTCGTTAGTGGTTCAAATAATGGAGTAGAAAGTATACTTATTATATTTGACAGTAGTATGCAGCTGGGAGGAACGGCACAGGTTGGATGGAAGTCTTGTAACTGAAAAAAAGTCATGATAAATTGAAGAAATGGTCTAAAAATCAAAGCCACAGTTCCATCAGAAGTGTACATTGCGGTTGGAATTTGTCAAGCACATAAACAAAAGGATCTGGTAGTTGAAGAGCTGTAGAGCAGTCAAAAGTACTGTGCTGTTCTGCTGCATTATGTACATAGTGATAGCATTTGTAAGATACAAGATACATACAATATTCCTTCTAACTTGGCTTAGAGTTGTATTCCCAGTCTGAGGAAAAAATAATATCAGAATGGTTGCAAACCAATGGGAAAGAGAGTCCAGAGGAGAGCATATGAATAGTTTTCTCTGCCTGCATTGTTTGTAGTTCTTCAAAGATAGTTAATGGAGTTTCTTTAGCCTAAGGAAAAAAGATATAAAAAGGCGGAGGAAAGCACAGGAGAACTAAAATATCTTCAGGAATTTAAAAGACTGTTTCTAGCTGAAAAGGCACCAGCTGTTCCACATCTCTGTAGTCCTTACATCAAGAAGCATGAACTTAAATCTCAGGAGTAAAGATTCAGGATGGACAGAGATCAAAACTCTTATCTTGAGAGGATACAGAAGTCCTTCTAATGGATTCACTTGCAGAGACAGTACGGTATCCATAATAGGAGAGTTTTAAACAGTGAAGACAATGTCTAGCAATAATGACCAGGAACTGCTAAACCTACCTTAAGTTTAGGAGATGGCCGAAGTAATAGGGTTCCTTCCTGCTGTATGACCCTTATCATTTTAGTGTCAAAATAGTTACTGTTTTTCCAAACATTAACTTTGTAGGTTATCTAAATACTCATCCCATTTCCATGTGTTTCTCTTAGAACCGCTAGATACGGGGTCATATAAATATTTCAGGCCAACAGGTGAATAAGTTAGGATGCCTTGTCTTTCTGATGAAGCTTGGGTATTATCCTTGTGAATCATGGACTTGGAAATTTTTCCAGACAGTGTTATGTCCTGTACTTTCACCTGAACAGGATTTTCTTTGTATCCTCTCAAACTGTGAACCTAGGAACAGGCAAATGGTCATGCTGTATGAGAAGACTAATTGCTCTTGTTACTGTAGGAATAAAACCAATAAAACATTCTTCTGTTACAGTCAGTATTCTGTGCTTATTTTTGTTATACACGCCATTCCTATTTCTGTAAGATCCCAGCTATGATTGGGTAGGCATCTTAAAAGTATAAATGCCTGTCTCTTTGTATACATACACCTTTCCTGTTTATGAGGCCCCATTTGAGTAAAAAGCATGAATGCTGCCTGTCAAATACATTTCTTGCATAGATTTCCACACAACATGATCCAAGAATCTACTTTTCAACAAAATGCAATTTAAAGGAATCAAAAAGCCACAGCAACAATGATGTGTTACAGGAGAAGGGCAAAAAGGATCAAGGATACTGTCAGTGTGCTAGATTCTGTTCTTCTAATAGGGAATGTGTGTTTTTTAACTGTCAGGGTGTCAAATTGAGTAAACTGTTTTATGCAAATACAAATAGTAATAAAAGATGCTAAAAAAGCCTGCAAAATTGAGAGGCTGTCAATTTGTTATGGAACACTTGGATATCAAATTTATGGATGAAAATTCAGCATATGAAATAAAATTGTCTGCTGTTAATAAATGTAGAGCTGCATAATCCTATCTCATTAGCTGTGAGAACAGACTTTATAGGGATGTCAGTTTAGGAAACTGCACTGCAGCAGAGTCAATTAGTCCATTACTGTGCAGACAGGCTGCCTTCTCACAGCAAAAGCCCTCATGACCCTCTGTGTGTTATCCACTTGAAAATAAGTTGATTTCTCAAAGAATTACAAAGCCTGTTACTCTCGAAGGAAGATATTACTCGTTCCCAGAGAAAGTGTAGCAAATAGCATATTTCCAGCAAAAGAGATAAATGATCATCTGAGGATCACTTTTTGCAAAATCACAAGAGAATACTTTTCAGGAAGCCATTTTAAGTTCTGTTAAAACAACAACAAAAGCCGACATTATCTAGTCTCTTCTTCCAAATATAAAATGTTTGAAATGGCAAAGATACTCACTGAGTTAAACTGTGTAGAAAAATTTTGGCTGTTTATTTGTTGTCATAAAATGTCTTATAGATAAGAGTTATTGAATTTTAAGATTGTGTTTATGTAATGGCAGGCCTTTAGATCCTAGTTCTTGATGGATATACAGAATTATGTCAGTTTTTATTTAAGATGATGTTTGCACAAATGCTTAGTTTTAACTTCTTAGGTTTATTTCAGTGGAGTTAGTTAAGTGTGTGTTTGCTTGCTTTCCTCTGTGGGAAATGTTTTACCAAATCAGAAGTATAGATACTGTGCTACTGATAAGGGCAAATGCACTCCTAATAAGAAGCATAGAAAGCGGGATGTTTACCAAGCAAGTTCTGATGGACAGAAAGATCAAAATTGTTACTTTCAAATACTGTTCTGAAATAAATGGGTAAAGAGAGAAGTTGGTTTATTAAGACGTATTATGGAGGCAAACAGTTCATTGCAAACCATTTGCTATGGTGGTTTAAGCCTTTTATTTTGTTTGCAAACTGCTTTGCAACAGACTTCGAATTTTACAGTTTTGTTCTCCTCTGTTATTCAGCAAATGCTTAATGAGGACAAACTTCATCTTCCGGGTTGTTTACTAATTATGTTTTCCATATGTTTATATGTTCAGCTTTTCTGTTGAGGGATTTCATCACTTTCATTGCATGCTTAAGCACTGTTTATTCTGGAAATGATTATGTATGGCAGAGTTCTGGGAAAAAACAGGGAAGCTGGGGGGGGGGGGGGGGGCAAACCGTAGTTCTCTGGGATGGAATCTTTGACATCTTGCATGCTAATAAGCATTCCTTAGAAATTTGATTTCCATACATTTTGAAAAATATGCCTGTCTGCAGCTTTTAATTCTAGAAAGTGTTGTTATTAAAACCAGCTTGATGGTGGTGTTAGCAGCTTTCATCTGTACGTGGGGCTTTTGCTTTATCAGATATAAGCATTCTTCCTCAAGAAATGATAGCCAACTACTGTGTCCAAACACCAGGCTCTCTGGTTTATGTTTTGGGACTGGAGCAGACTTAGAGTCTTGAGACTCTTAAGTTCTCAGATAAGATCATATATGTACCTCATGAGTTCTGTTTCCTTTTGTTGATTTTTGCATACTCGGATTTGCAATCTTTCTACTTCCCTACTGACTTAATGTTCACTGAGGTACTCTCACCTTTTTGCCATCCTTGTTCCAGTATTCACATAGCTAGCAATGGAGCTGTCCTGCCAGTGTTTAAGTGTAAATTTTTTTCAAAGCGCTCTGTGTATTACTGTTTGTTAATATGTTAAATCACCTACTCACAAACTATGAAATCTCATCTCCAGTCACTATCTTGATTTTGGAAAAGTAATTGAAGAGGGGTGGATGATTTCAGCATTTCACGCAGGGGACATGTTGGTGAATATGATTTCTTGCTGTAGCTCGGTTTTGGTTTTGAATATGCCTAGGGTATCTTCTGAAGGCATAGAAAAGATTGAATTATGGCTATCATTGAGGTGAAATAGGAGTTTGAGATTAAGAGTGTTGGAAGTGTTACAGTTTCCACACTGATGAAATCCATGGTTTCTTTATGAAACTGGTCCTGTAGAATGTGCCTAAGCAGTGTGAATGTTTAAATGTAATGTTTATTGATTTCAAAACACGATGTGACGTACATCATCTGACTCCCACTCTGTATTTGTTTCTTTGTAATTGGGAAAAAAAGGAAAAGGAACAGCAGAACAGGATATGAGCCTGCCAGTCTGTCATGCAGGTAGCTCAAAGCCCCATCCAGTCTGGCCTTAAACACTTCTGGGGATGGAGCAATGTACTTCAGCTTTTCTTGTTTCAAAACTCTGATAAGATGCTTTGAAACTAAGCTACATAAATTCCCTATGTGAGAGAGGCTGACTGTAAGATCTTCCCTAGGGAAGCAGGACAGCTGTACTGAGTAATACTTGAGTCCTGTCTAAAGATGCATTTGAATAGCAGTGAGTGATGCTAGTAAGAGGGCTTCATGTCAGCCCAGAATCTTTCTGCATGTGTGGAACTAAAATTTATCATAGATTTCTGCACAGAAAATCTAAGGTCTGAGAGAACTGACATTAAAAAATGGAGAAAGTCAGAAAAGAGGCTGTTCTGGACTATTATCAGTGCATGTCTATTCAGGTGAAGCAGATAATACTGCTTCTGTAGCTATAACAGATACATTAAAGGTTGGCTGTCACCCTGGTTTTAATCTAAGCCTAGGAAAATGCCTCTTGTTTAGTTAAAAAAACTACCATCTGCTCAAAGTGCCATCTAAATGTCTGCCCCAATTTGATTCACGTAAATCAACAGACTGCAGCGGAACTTCTGTAAGGCCCATAATAGCTCAAGGAGCCAAAGACTGACTACATATGTTTTATTGGCATCCATTGGTGAAACATCTGACAGAAATGGTAGCCCTCTGGAGACAAGTAGAGAAGTCATTGATTCCATTGTGTGCCTTTCTTCTTCCTCCTAGTGACAGCCACTCATGCTAAATTTACATAAACTTGAGAATATTTTAAGAAAGGATTTTAGTTAGAAATGTTGTGTAAGATCAGTTTATTGACTCACATAATATTTGAAAACATAATATTTGAAAATTGTTTGGGGGTTTTAGTCCCGGTTTTTAACGTGTATTTTTAATGCACTGAGTGTTTTTCCAGGATGGTAAAACTTGACTTTCAGCTCTTCTTCCTTGCCTTGGCCATGTATAACCCACATAATTTTTTTTTTTTTTTATGACTGGCCTTATTTCTTTGTATTTTCTGTTCTAAATGAAAACTCAGAACTATTGTTCTTTAATCACGGATTTCTATAAGCAAGAGGTTAAAACTCTTACTGCTTATTTGCAGGGCCCACGTTCTTTGTAGTTAGTAGCTTGAAGACTGACTGACTTCTGTGACAACGCAAATGCAACAAAAAGAAATTGTGCAGCAAATTAATGTAAGAAAGAAAGCAGATTCTTTTTTTTATTGACCTAAATTATGAAAAGAACATACAAACAGAATGTAATCTTTACATAACTTGTTTCATGACTACATTCAGTTCAGTTCGTGCTTCCTTAAAGTCTTCATACACTTTAGCTTTTTTGCCTGCCACTAATGGCTTTCATATACATGCTCTCTGCTGAGATCTGAGAATCTGGTGAAAGAATAGTTTTGAGATTTAACAGCCCAGCTCTGAGAGCCCTTGGGATTGTTGGAAGATGCTGCTAAAGATTAAATACTAGAACTATCATCTGTCTCAGTTTAGATGACAGGAAAGGAAGCTCTCCATTGGATCTTAGTTGCTGTATGTACTTGTGTTCTGGAACATGATATAACAATTATTTGCATGTAATCTATCAGCATGTTTTGAAACATTTCAATTAATTGGAGGAGTTTAAATCTCTCCAGATTTTGTGTGGATTTCAGATTTCATGTGTGTTTATAAATATACATACATGTAAACACAACATAAATACTTGGATATTCATGTTGAATTTAATACTTATGCAGCATATTATGTGGTTAGAGAATCATAGAATAAGTGGGCTTCTTATGAGTATGCAGCTAAATAGTTCCAAAGGCTTATGGGAGAGTCTAGTTTCAATGGCAAGCATTCACAAGTATATTAGCTGCTGTTTATCACTACTTCTTCATCTTTATATATTTAGTTCTGTAAAAATCTCTACACTATGTTAATGCAGCTCTTATGATGTCAGGATTAGGGGAGACATGGTTGTATTGTCATTTGGTGACTGGCCTAAGTAGAGGGATTTGTATTGATTCAGCAAGGTACCTAAAATAAGGTGTCTTCCCATTTTATGTAACTTAGCCCCTCTAAATTGCATTGTCCTCAACCATTGGGTCAAATGAATCAATTTTGTTCAGCTTGTAAGTGCTTTAAGATAGCACCTACTAGGGGTCATATGCTAGTGAGCAATTTGGCTATTGACTCTGTAAAAATACTGGATCTCTTGGCACTGAGGAAGTGACAGTCATCCTCCTCATTGCCTATGCTATGTTTGCTGTGATTAATTGGGAATTTAAAAAACTCTAGAGAAACAGAACCAATAAGTTCAAATTTGCTTCCGGACAACACACCTGACAGTAATCCATTTCTTGTTCAGGAACATTGTAGAAGGAGCTAAGCCCAATGGTACAAGCAATCATTTGCTTAGTAAACCATTAATGCAAGTCATAAGAGGAAATTACCTCAAGTTGCACCAGGGGACATTTAGATTGGATTCAAGGAAAAATTTCTTCACTGAAAGGGTTGTAAAACATTGGAACAGGCTGCCTAGGGAAGTGGTGGAGTTGCCATCCCTGGAGGTATTTAAAAGATAGGTAGATATGGTGCTTAGTGACACGGTTTAGTTGTGGTTTTGTCAGTGTTAGGTTGATGGTTGGACTTGAGGATCTGAAGGGTCCCTTCCAACCTAGACAGTTCTATGATTCTCATTCTGTAAGATTAGCTTGTTAATGATAGTCATAACCTTTTTAAGATTAAAGGGCATAGAAAATTATGTGCTCTCTATACTTCTATACTGGACATTATTTTCCCTGTCACTTAAACTGTCATGACAGGTGCTTACCATGCTGATTGTAAAGCAGTTCTAACTAAGTTTATATTTAGGGAAAATATGGCCAGGAAGTAAAGCTTAAAGATTATAGCTCATAAAAACTGAAATCAAGGGTTGTCTAGCATTTATTCATCATTTGTCAGACATTAGATGAAGACCTACCAAATCAAAAAATACTGTAGCAAAAGGAGAGATTGAGACAACCAGCCTTAAAATTGCACCAATAAAAGCAAACCAAACAGACAGAACATCTAAAACCACAGAGGATCAACAAAAAGCTTTAACAGAGTGTCAGATGGTAAGAAGACCCGACTATACAGAGGTAAGCTTACGCTGAGTAACAACAGTTTGCTCAGTTCATGGGTTATGCATTTATGCTACAGCCAAATGAACACATAAACAGAAAAAGGAAGGGAATGTGTGGTGAGAACTACTTCTCAGCATTTTTCCAAATACAATCCATCTCAGAAGTCAACTTCCATCACTGTTGAGGGATTGCCTTGCCAAAAAGGCCAGTTTCAGTGGTTTCGGTTTAGATCAGTAAACAGAAAAGAAGCAAGTTCTGTGCAATACAGCGTAGAGTAACGGATTTTGTCTTCACTGAAAGCTTTATTGTGGCTCAGATGGAATAGGTTGATACTGTTAAGAAAAGCAGGGCAAGTATGTAAAGCCATGCTGCAGTATAGCTTTTCAACTGGAATCATTTGATGTAGGCAAGTAAGAGAAACATGTCAGTGAAGTGTATTGTACCTACTATTCACAATCTAATCTAAAAATGTCAGAAGAATGGAAGCTGAGGAACTGACATAGCCCATAGATTTCATTAAGACTGAACAACAAAATGGCAACTATCAGACAAAAGATGATAATGACATTTGTCTTCCAAGGCATTGTGTAAGAATGAAAAGAGTCTTTTTTCAGGAATGATTTGCAGGAAGAACTCTCTATTAGAATTTATATAAAATATATAGTGCCATGGTAAACCATTCTTCGTAACAAACCTCGTGCTCATCAGAAGATGCTTTCAGTATGATCACTCTGAGAGAAACTGTTTACCATAATGTCTATGTTACTTTTGCTGATCTTCCTAATAGGTTTCTTGTCTGTCTTGTGGTTAAGCCATAGATCAGGTTTAAATCTCATAGAGTGAGCAAAATGAACAGAGAAAGGGAATTGGGGGGTAGCAGGTGTGAAATCGAACAATATCGCAACTAATTGCAGACTAAATTGTACAATAGAGACAGAATACATATTAACTTTATGGTTGCAGATCTGATGGGAAGGTAGCGTGGAGATGTCTCCGGAGTCTGTAACTGAAGTCAGCCAGGTATTCATTGTCCAGAAAATTATCAGTATGTCCTCTGTATACCTTCAGTGGCTAACAGACACAAAACCGGAGACTCCTGCTTTGTTTGTAGTGTTGACATTACAAGATAACTCAATTTTCTACAGCAATTGCCCAGCCCAATTCCAGAACCCTTCCAGCACGGAAACATGGTTTCCTCACATGTTAATGGCATTGAAGTGTTTCTGTGCAGAAGAGCCAAAGTACATGGAAAATAGGCAAACTCTTCTCTCACTCAGAAAGGGAAGCTCAGCATGCACATGCCCTTCCATAAAGAATTATTCTTGCTCTGTGCTGAAGATGACAAGGGAAAGACAGCCTCAAGTGTTCCTTAAATACCGTATTAGATCTTAATAATTTAATAATGTCAGAGGATTCATAGCCAAACGTCTTGAAAGCAGAAATTGAATCCCTGGTATGAGGCTTTTTCTGCCTTCTATTCTCTCCTCTAGAGGGCTTTATAGATGTGGGGTTTTTTTAGTCTTTTTATTTTCATTATTTGGTTTTTAGGAAAGACGTAGACTTAGCATTTTATCACAATTGTTGTTTCGTCAAGCAGGATTTGGTCTTACTTGTGAATACATAGAGCCATTGTGCAGGGTGTTTAATTAGTTCTAATTAACAGCTCTAAACATACAGAGATGTTTAGATCTCATAAACTTATATAAAATATTAATATTATATATTAGTTCCCACTAATGTGATATTATGGACTAGTAAAATATTAATCTAATATTACAAAAATGAATTGTTTAGATCTGATCAACTCTTCTAAACACCCAGAGTGATAACTGGAGGTTAGAATCTGTGTGAAGAGAAAACAAAGTCTATTTGCATTGACGCTACCAATAGTGGTTTTCAATCTGTACATTCTCCACTTTCATGTAGCAATTTCTGCTAAAAGCTTACCATAACTCTTCAGTAAAGAAAAAGTTTTAAATAATTTTTAACTTTCCCTTACATGTTGGTGGGTTCCCTAAGTTTTCTGTTACAGTTAGTTGGTTTCTTTACAAAATAGTATATGCATTTCCCTATTAAAAATAAGCTCTCTTACAGTTCCTCCTCAGAACCCTGTATTTTTACAATAATTTACTTAGTGGAAATTAATTAGCTTGTTAAAATAGAATTGTATGACATCTTGCTGAAATGCAGTCTGTAAACGTTAAATCAAACCGGGACATGTATTTAGATTCTACCTCATTTAATCAGACTCTTTGAAATTGCATTAGGCATTACAAAAAAAAGTGCTCCTGGATGCTTTAGGTCTCTAGAGAAATGTAGGTTGTATATCAGATCTGGTCAGGAATTCTGGTTTAACTGGCTTTATCAGAAATTCTGATTCATTAAACCTTAAGCGTTGTATAAGAATACAGATGTTACAGATGAAAGATTTCTCAGCTATTAAGTAGAGAGAGAGACTCAGACAAGGTGGTTTTTTGATGCTCAGACGATGTGGTTTTGGTGCTCGGCTGTCTGCAAACCTTTGTTCAAATTCTTGCTCTAGTTAATATTCAGCTTACACAGTGCAACAGCTCTAACAGGAAAGATTGGGATAAGCCTATCTCAGACTAGTTCATAGGCTGATTATGTGGTGGCATTGTGGGAGAGCGAAATTCAAATCCCTGTTCTGCCAATAAATTATATGGCTATGGAATTGCTATGTGTTACCTCTTAGCTTACTCTCTTCCTCCTCCCTCTCCTCCCTGCCCCTTCTCAAGAGCCAAGTTTAAGGATTATGTTAATACATAGTGCATATTGAATGACATAATTTGCACAGTGAATAACCAGAAGAGAAAGTACCAGAAAAGTGTAAATTGAAAGGCACCTCTTCCTGTGCTCTCTCATGTACTGTCTCTGTAATACTTTACTTCAGTCAGGTGTCCTGACTGCTCTAAGAAATTTCTGCTCCTCTTGCTTTGCAGTGCCACTCCTTATTGTGCTGAAAAAACCTGGGTTTGGGATCCGTACAGGTTACATGTCTCAGAGAATTAAAATATATATAGGTAATTGTATCATATTTAATATGTATTTTTTTAGCCTAATCAGTCCTTGGTCAGTACTTAAGAATTGGGAGAAATAAACATAAGGAGCTGAGAACACTTTACGCTGGCAGTGAATGGCCCTCAATATACAGTACAACTAAGGCAATCTTATAATGCAAATAGATGCTCATTTAGGCACAGTAACTTCATGGCCTCACCAAATTTTGCTGTGCATGATCAAGGACCTGTTTATTATTGTCGTCTTAATTATGCAGTGCATTATATGTATGATAGCCACTCCTGCTCTCAGCCAGATGGCAGTCCTTATCAATATTCAAAACTGATAAAACTGTTTTTTAAGGAGCTGCAAACAGTTGAGCACAGAGGCAACTTTGCATCTTAACTTTCTCATTCAACATAATGACTACTTTATTCAGCATTTGGATCCTTGAATTACATAGGAACAGAGAGAAGGAAAAGGCTATTAAACGAACGAGGAAGTGAATATGTGTGTCAGGAGTATGGTTTCATAGCATTTTAAGCCTGGGTCATAAGTTCTTCCTTAGTAACACTGTTAAATCCTTACCCTTGGCTATAGAGATCCTTGACCTATGTTTTGAGATTCTCTTGTGTCTTTAGGTTAGAGGCGAGTCCCTGCAGTTTTAGTGGCAAGTGCATTGTTGCTGAGAGGTGATTCCCCTAACCAAAGATTTGTTGTTGCTAGAGGCAGGATCTCTGGTCTGGTGAAGGGAGGTGACAGTAGCTGGGAGCAGTCAGCTACAGCATACTTCCCAAAGAAAAAGGTTTTTAATAGGTATAGGCAAAGATAGTTCAGATGTGTGTTATCCATAGAGGAAAGACTGTCGAAAGATAAATACCATCTCTCTAAGTCTGAAGTGATTTCATGGGACCTAACAGAGAATTTAGTGATCGCTGAAAGCTTTTATGTAGTCATAAATGACTGAAAAACCTGGCTTAAAGTATGGGGGACAATTGTCTACTGTTGGAATAAATTTTTTCAACTTTTTTTTTTTTTCAGTTAGAGCACCCATTAGTACTCTTTTCTTCCAATTAACTTGCTGTCATGGAGACATTTGGTTATTCAAAGTTTGCTAGAAACAAGAGTACAAAATATTTACCCTGAGTTTGACTGTAACTGCTTTTGAATTACAGGTAATACTTGACATTATCAGAGCATGAAACAAAATCATATAAGTATGCTTGCCTTTCATTCTGCGGTGTTGTTACATTGTTTAAATTAAAGTTTATTAGGGAACTGTTGTTGTAATTTACATTTTAATTGTTAGAAATTACTCAAATATTACCCAGGTATTGCAAACAGTGCTGTCATTCTGTTAGATTATCTGATTTAGAAAACCAGGACAGATCATAAGTGTTGGAGTGCACAGTGTGTGCCTTTGGCAGAGTTCTTTCTTTCTTCCCCAGTTGTATTTGTTATTTTCTTCTTCCACAAACGCCCTTTTCTTTGCCCCAGGCATATGCTTCAAGCAGTTTATCTCAATGTAGTCATACATCCTAGCAAAACGGAGATCCCTGGAAAGCAAAAAAGTTTCCTTTTCTGGACAAGCGTCACAATTATCACTCTCCATTTCCTAGTTCCCTAGGAAGTTCCTCACTGAAATCTCCCCCGACTCCGCTCTCGCTCCAATCTGTGCTGTGAAGGTGCAAACTAGAACAGAGCTCATTTGTCGACATCCCTGTTGCATTGTCATTTATTGAACATAGAAGCTGCTGTAATAGATCACACTAGCTGATGCTGACAGAGATCAGTAATTGATGACTGGAAAGAATATACTCACTTCCATTAGGATAAACTCATCAGACACAAATTAAGTGAAAGTTAAGTCAGATGCTCTGTAGAAGCTATATATCTTGTCTGCTTTTAAATTTCATTGTACTTTAAACACTTTTTAATTTGTTAAGTGCCCTACCCCAATCATGAAAGTTTATGCTTTCAGGGACACGTTTTTGATATGCTTGTTAATGGCTGGTCAAATGATCCAGTTGGTCCTAGTTAACGTTCCTCATTTTTCTTTCTTGTCTGAAAAGAAAAATAAAGGGAAAAAAGGGAAAATTATAAGCTTTCAAATAACTATGTGAGTGGCTAAAGATTTTCCTTTTCAGCTCTGACCGAGCTGCTGCTTCCTAGTGTTCTTAACTATAGTGGTAGACTTTACCTGCAAAATAGTCAAAAAGCAGTGGCTACAACTGAAAGCATTGAAGTTGGAACTTCAGGTACACAGAAGTACCATTTGTATTAATAGGAATCTCAAGATACCAGCAACTGTAGCATGTTGCGAACTTTTTGAGTTTCTATTTTATTGGCTTCTGTGAGAAACTACTTACATAAAATAAAAATTTTAGCTGTCACAATTCATGAAGGGGAAAGTTAAGATAGATTGGAACACAGTAGATCAATGTTCAGGCAACCTGTAGGATTCCAGAAGAGATGTTAAATTTTGTTGTGCTTGAGTTGCCCAAAGGCATTCCTCTGATGTAGTGAGAGCTTGTACAAATGGGCAACTAGTGCCTTGGTCCCTAAAAGGTGGCTTCTTGTTATCTGTGTGGATTTACATGCTATTCATCAAACATCTGTCCACTCCATGTGTTTGATAGTGGCTGTTAAGATCACAAACACTAGTATTATTTTGTTCAAAGTGATCTCTTTATGAGCAAACTAATTTCTAGGCCCACAGGCACAGATGTCTGTCCCAAGGTATTTACTGTCTCAGAAGAGGTGGCCAGTGCTTCTTAAACAGTGAGAGATCTTTTCTTATGCTAAGGAATTCTATAAAGAGGATGAAAGGAGTAGGGTGCTAGGAGGGATTACAAAGTACAATGGATGGCACCTTTGTGTCGCATTTGACAGCCCTCAAAGGCTATGTATTCTTCTGTGTCTTTGTGAAACAAAGTGAAACAAACTTTCATAATTTGTCTTTTCCTTTTTCAAAATAATTGGAAAATTATTAATAGAGTCATGCTTTGGTTTTCCACCTTGTACTAGTTCCACTTAAAAAGTGATTTACTCTTTGAAACTATTAGTTTTGACTAGAATGTGAAGTATAAAATAATAGGGTAAATCAGTTTGTCCAGAGGCAGCCTTTGTTAAGTGACAAAAAACCTCAGTCTAATTGTTAATTTCACAATTTTGTATTAAGGGTTTTGTATACATCATTACAGAACTCAAATGTGTGAATAAAACATTACTAATTGATAACTTGAAGGTTGTTTTTTTGTGTTTGCAAGTTAGGTTAATTAATATCTCGAGTCAGTTATTACCTGCAGCAGATGATACAATTTTTTCAGCATATGTATAACCATAACTGTATCTTTTAATGAGATGCAGCTGAGAAAGAGGAAATTCTGGCTAAGTAGCATTAAAGTCTGTCCCATAGTGATAGGTTTAGAACATCTCAGAACAGTCTTCCAGAAGAAGAGAGAGCAATGCAACAGATTTCCCTGATGTTAATGGATGTTTGGGAACCATTTGCAAGAGAAAAAAAATTAATTTATTTAGAAGAGATTATGATGACGATTAGCATTTCCTAATATGAACTAATGTGTCATAGTGAAAGGTTTTTTGTCCTCTTTTCTTGTTTGCTGGGTTACTCATTGTTCGCTTCTTTTCAGACTTAGTTTAATTTCTACTAATTTAGCCATTTCAAATGAGCATCGACTCATTTACCTTGTTTCCTCTGGCTTAGCAACTGCAGAAGCTGGTCACTTCTTGTAGGATTATATTCTGCAGATCATTTGCCTGAGAAAGACATAGGAATTAGGTTTTCTCTTACCATCAAGATCCTCCTGTAGAAGCCTAACTTTTATCAACAGTTTAGCTAAAACTTCTCCCAAGTTTTTCATAAGAACTAGGTATCTGCCAAAATCTCACACTTCTATATCAACTGGCAGACCGTTGATCAGTTACCAATGGAGTATTAAGATTTAACCAAAAGGATTAAACCCAGTCCGGGTAGCCCAGCATGCTCTCTCCAATGGTATTAACCATGAAGAGGTATTGAGAAACAGCTTTGCTAAATATATATTTATACTTGGATTAGATCAAAATGTTGTTATATAACAATCTAAAGGTGAAAAGACTGGTTTCTTTTGATCTAGATAGATGAGATGTTACGAGAGCAGTTAATATGACAAGGTTACTAATTCTTAGTGTGCTATAGAATTATTAATTCTTAATGTGGTAAAGTGCTGTAAAAACACCCAGCATTACCTGTAATCTAATTTGAATATGACCAATTTGGGGAATCTCTTTCAATGAGCACTGCTGAGTTTGTCCCCAGATTCTACCATTCAAAATGTATGGCAAACATTGAATTTTTGAACCATATGTGAACCTCAACACTTGGGTTCCACATGTCTAATGCTAAAGTGGTTAGTGAAGTTGTAAAAAACTTCTCTGTTACTAAAGGCATTGAGATTTTTAAATTGCATTTAAAATACAATTCTGAGTCCTAGTCAGATTCACAGCTTTGGAAAGCTAACTGCTCTGCTAGGCAAATGAAAAAGAACTTTAGAAAATAAAACAAAATCTTCTGGAAGTAGGAGATGGAAACTTGTGCGTTTAAAGTTTTCTTAACATTGAAAAATTGCTGCTCAGTTAAGGAAGAATTGATTTGTGAAAAACATGGTAATTATGATTCATTGTCATAACATGGTGCAAATTGTGCTAAGTATATACTCAGCAAGGAAGTAAATTAAAAAAATTTCATACTTTGGTCCATATTTTTGGTGTGACTGGTTGGGGAGGCTGCTTAGTATTCTTTAATAGAATAAATTCTGTCACACGATTTGTAGTAGGAATAAAGAGCAGCCTCTTTAATTTTGATCCATATGTGTATTAATTCACCAGAGAACAGAATATGGCTCTAAGACCATATTGCTATCCTGTACTACTTACTACAGTGAATTGTGGTACCTTCAGTCCAACTGCTTTATATTGCCCAGGTTGCGGTTTTACAGATTCTTGTCCTGAAACCAACAGCTAGCTGTCAAATATGCAGTTTATATGCTTCAATTTGTTATAAGAGGAAAATACAGTTCATTAAGGAGATACAAGGTAATAAAAATTTCTGAAGCTTAAATTCAATTTTTAAAATCAATAGTTTCCTTTTACTGTTGTTTCTCTTGTATGTAGTAATTTTTTAGTATGCCATAGGGTAGCATAGTAACACTAATAAGCTAGTTCTTTTTTTCCTGAGTTCTGATAACTGTCTTTCCTACATGAAGATACAACTTTTCTTTCCTCAAGAAGCCAACAGGCTGGTGTCAATATCTTTGTGGTATCTCTTGCTTTTGAAAACCTTTTTAAAAAAATTGCCTGCCTGAAGACAATGTTTGGAGAGCGTTTGAAAAAGAAGCTTATTCCCTTAAGTAAGCACTTTTTCCAAAATGTTGCCTAAACCCCCAGTAGTGGAAGTTCTGAAGTTTCATTAAAGGCAAAACCTGCTGCATTTTCTCCCGTCTCTAACAGAAGGCCCTTTTGCTCACTAATCTCTCTTATCCCATTGACTGCATTCTGAAATGTGCAGGAATGAAGGGGTGAGCTGGATATTCAGTGACTTTTATCTGGCAGGTATGACTTGTTGCTTCACTGCCTTTCATAATTTCAACATGTAAAGGCAGGAGCCCCAGATAGCAGAATTTATAAAGAACTGGCAAAAGAGGTTTCAGAGTTATTGGCAGTCATCTTTTGAGGACTTATTAAGAACATCAGGAGGTAAAGAAGAACAGAAGAGGGCACACATCCAACAGCCCAATTTGACGCTGTTGCATACATGCAGAACTGCAGTCACAATTGTGTACAGATCTAAAAAAAAAAAAAGCGGTAAATAAGGCTTTCTCATTTTTCAAGGTGGGGAACTAAAAGAGAGCCCTCATAAATTAGTGATAAATTGAATATGAAAAAATATATTTGAAAGTGCTGTGTAGCATGTACATCTCGCAGTGTTTGGGTACACACTATGTGTGATAGAACTCATTTGAAGTCTACTTTTGTGCACCTCTTGTGCACTTACCTGATTTTTTTTATGTAACATTCAGTGAGAATAGAAAATCTCACAAATAGAAATTTAATGAGTGACATGACTTTCAGGAGCAATGTGTGCATTGGTTAAAAAATTTGGCAAGAAGATTGTCATGAAAAAATAAATGAAGGAAAGAGTGGTGTGTGCACCAATCATATTTGCTGAAAAAAATTAATCTTGGAGGGCTTGCTAGCATTTGTGAAGTTGGACATAAAAGGCTGTAGGAAGAAGAGCAGTTAACAGAGAGGCAGATGTTAACAGAGTAAAATGTAATCAAGATGAACACAATGAGGTTTTCACTTGGTGTAAAAACCAACAATGAAAAACATAAAATATGGGAATGCTGACTGAGAAACTGCATTAGAGAAGCAAGATCTTGGGAGCGCTAAATTGAACATAAACATTCAGTATGGTGGTGATAGAAAAATCAAATATGGGGATATAGCAGAAAGGTGACTTTTATTTTTGTTCTTTGGGCTGAGAATGAATGATGGTTTCCCTAGAGAACATTCACTCTCTGAAGCAGTATTACCAAAATTGTTACGGAAAGCTGTTGTGCTAGGTCACTGTGTCAAACCACCCCTAGCCAGTTTGTTTAAATAGCCTTAATAGTGCTCGTTCCTCTTCAGAACTGACTTTTTCAAAAGGATTGTATTCGTAATCACCACTCTGAATTTTTAGCCAAAATACTGTCCTCATTACAATACTTCCCTGAGCTAGGTATTAAAGAAATTGTCCCTTACAGCTTTTGTTTCTGTCTTTGTCCTGTATTAAACTTCTGCAACCTAACAATGAAAATTGTTACTGTGTTGTTTATTTTGTATAACCTGTTTATCATTTCCAACCTCCTCCTCTTTAAGAGCACCCAAGAACAAGTATTTCCATTTTTTCCCTGGGTTGCTACCATCTTCATCTCGCCTTTTGCACAGTCTGAGCTGCTAAGTACTAAATATGCTAAAAGAAAAAGAGTGAGAACTTTTTTCTAAGACAAAGCTTTTGTGTTTTTCTTAGGTTAATCATCAACTTTTCAATTACCACTAAGTTAAAATAAGGCTAGTTATGGAGAGCTGTCTAAATTGGAATCCAAAGGGCAAAGAAGTTGAGACATTGGATGTCTTTCCTTCTACTGCAGTGATTTTAACTTCCAACAACCTTATTCTGACTCATGTTTTCTAAATTGTTTCTTGAAGAGATCTTTCAGTGAGTTAGTTGCTTAATTTCCTTTTTAGCATTCTGATGATTTATTTTCTCTATTCGTCTGAATCTTACCTTCTATGGCTTTTGACAGATGCTTCTGTTTTTAACTTGCTGCAAGCTACGGATGTTAGTTTCATGTTTTACTTTTGCTCAGATACTCCATATTCTGGATTGCTCTTTCATATTATTCCTTTTTGGTCTAATACTGCAAAGACAGACATAATTTTAGCGTCAGTGTTATTAACTAGACATATAAAACTCTTCACACACATAAACAGTTGCTCTATTTGAAGTAGTGACTATTCTTCGTGTAAAGTTGTCTGAATTGAGAGCATGCCTTCTCATGCTTCCAGACTGTACACCATGTATTTCATTGAATGCTCTTCTTACAACTCTTAATATAGGTGATGTCTCTTATGACAGACCGATGTTATAGTTCAAAAAAAACAACATTATTTTTTTACCATCAGTGCCTTTCTAATTATTTTTAAAATGACAGCTGTATGTAGTGCCATATACAATTTTACTTCAATGTTGTCTAGGCTGTAGTAAGGTAAGATTTGTTCAGTTACTTGAAAAAGCATTTGGAAGTTCTTAGTTATTCTGAAGTGATGAAAAATAAGTAAGGTTATTTTTTCTCTTTAGATCCTTTAGAACTATGTAAGCTCCTGGGATAACAGTGATGTTAGATAGAACTGCTGAGAAAAAAAGGACAGATAAATCAGAAGTAACTGCCCTTACTGATAATAGCTGTAGTGATGGAAATTAAGAAAACTTTTTCAGAATGCTTGGACTTGTATACAAGAGGATCAAGGAGTCTCTCGGTTACAAGAGACAGTGAAAAAAAGATGGCATCACTTCTGCCAGATCACGGATCAAATCGGGTCTATTTTCCTGGGATGGTGCAAGTTTTCCACTGTAGTTCATCTAGGTCTTGTTGCTTGAGTTGAGCGAAGGAAAATGGATGAGAGATGTTGATAGGTTTGCCAAAGGGACAAGGTTTCTACCCATGTAACAATTGAATTTCTTTTCTTCTATAACTTCTATAATTAAATTATAACGAACTTGTCTCACTGATCTTTGAAAATCACGTAGATGAGGTGTGCTATGAGAACAATTGATTTTTTTGTATTGTCATGCTTGCCATGTGGAAATGTACCTGTAAAGAGGTTGTGACAGACAAGGGGACCCTTTCTTTATGGCCTTGGCCATGTGAGATACAGGTAGAGCTGCCTCTTCCATTAAACTATAATTAAGATACATGGAATCACCAAGAAATAACAAAAGATCAAGAAAGATATGAATTGGAAGCAAAAAAATAATAATCAAATTACATTTAAGATAGGGGAATTACCTTAGTTAATAACAACAGGGATATTGTTGTCTTTTCATCTAATGATGACGTAACAAGGAAAAGTGTGTAATCACACAGATAACACAAAACAAAATGATAAAGACACGTAGGCATGAAACACATTGCATGCAGTCATGAACTTGGCACTGACTTTAAGGGAAATCAAATCCACACTTTAGTGAAACCCTGTGAATAGATGGTCAAGTTATGTTAGCAGAATATTAAAAAGGGCCTTTGTTTTGGCACTGATGTGGTCTGTGACATTGGAGAACTAAATATATTTTTTTTTAACCTTCATTTCAGGTTTTGGTTGTAAAGTGCTTGGGGCAGGGCTGTCTCCTCCTGTGTGTACCTACAGGATATTTAAAATGAACCTTTGATCACATATAAGGCCACAAGGTACCAACTCACATTGTTAAAGAATGCAGGTACACTGGATAGAAATCAATGGTATTGGTGGCCTCCTATAGTGAATTATGATTGCCTTTTGCTCTCAGCAGTTGAAGAGCAGAATACTTCACTTCCAACTTCCAAGGATTTTTTACAAAAATTCCTAAATTAACTGGATTTAAATTCTTGAAACATGTATTTCTACACTTGCATATCTTAGCAAAAAATCAATTTATCTAGAAAAAGCAATGTAAGAAGATGATAATTAACAGGTACTTACAGCATAAATTCCGCCTAGAATATGCTTTTACTGGACTGTACTTAAAAATAATTTATGCAATAACTAATGCAAAAATATATGTATACTTTGCAGCCCTATGTCTTCTTTTTTTAGTTTATTTTTTTAATCTATTCCTTTTCTGCTAATGCAGAAGGCTGCAAAGGTCTTGGAAAGAACAAAAATTTACTTAATAAGTAATCATTCTGTTCAGGCTATATCCTTAAAAATTGATATACCGTTTTATATAAAAAGAATATTAATAGACAGATGTCTTCTTAAAACTGAATCCTGAAGAGGGAGGCTTCAGTGTTTGTTTAAGCATTGTCAAAAAGGGCTAAATGGGAAGATTACAATTAGAGTTGATGGCATAATAAGTAATCGCATAATGAGTAATCGCTCAAAAAAATAAGACCTGGAATAAATTTGAAGAAGGTTGATTGGTGTAGTATTTTTGAAGATAAGCTAGTAGAAAGAATGTAAGATTTATGTCACAAATCTGAACTATAAAACATTCCAAGGTTTCAACCATAATTTAAAAATTAAAACATGACAAGACATAATCGGGAATTACATGTGGAACATTACTTTGCAAGTTACTATTGTCCTAGTATGGTCCAGATCTTAGCAACAAATACTCAGTTGTAGTAGGAGGTAACTTAAAAATAGAATTTGTCTACTAGCCCTTTGATGATTTGGATTATTCTAACTGAAAGTGCATTTTTGAATATTGTTTTAAAGTTTAAAATTTGCAAGTTATCCTTAAAATACAAAGTTTGTGTGGGGAGATAGTATCTTTTATTAGAACAACAAGTATGACTGAGAAAAATGAGACATGATTTAAGGAATACAAGGCTTTCTTTGAATTTGAAGACGTTGTTATCCTAGTTTGCATTTTTGGTAAGTATATGAGAAGAGTTCTTTGCAGGAATTGTCTTGCTTCTTAATGAGAACATGCAAATTAAAAATGCTTGCCCAAAGACTTCACAGCTGTCTCATGTTTTCTTAAGACTATATTGACACCATCTAGGAAGATTGACACTAGCAAGAACTTTATAGCTTATTGCTCTTTCCTCTTGCTGTATCCAGAAGAATTGCTCTGCTTGTTTGAGCCCTCACTTTGAGCCATTTCTTTCCTCTTTCAGCCCTGTGTAACTCTAGTCTTCATTCTCTATCATTTATGCTGATCTGCTTTGTAATCTGACTTCTTGCTCAGAAGAACTCTCTTCTGAAGTCTGTTCTTTGATGCATTTAAAGTGTAAGATCCTGCCAAATAGCTGCCTAACTCTATTCTACCTTTTCCACTGTAGATTTTGACTGTGTTTTCGCTCACCAAGACTTAATTTTTTTTTCTTTTATGTCCGGATTTGTTTTTATTCTCTCTGCTCTAAACAAACTGCCCTAAAGGCAATTTTTCTTTCCTGCTCTGCACGATGCATTTTCTGGCTTTGATACTCTACCCCCGTTTTTACTTTAGCTTTTTTACAGGTATTGCACTGTTGTCTTTCCAGCCATATATTTTTTACTATGACACAGGTTTAATATATTTGAAATTGTGTGATGTGGTATTTTTGAAAATAACATGGTTCCAAACGTATCTGGAAAGCTTCCTTCTCAGCTGTTTCCTCTTCCTCCTTAGTTGTCATGTGTTTTCTCTGTTTGTGAGCTTATTTGTGCTATTAGGGAGGGGACACCACGAAAAACAAAGCCCTTTTTCTTTTCCTGCCTCACTGTGGTCTTTCCTGTGGCATAATATCTTAACATTGACCCTGTGAAAGTTACAGTCCAAGTTTCAGGTAGTTGAATAGGATTTTCTTGCAGTTAGCAAGGGAAATGTACATTTCTGTTGGATAATTCAGTTTATCTTCAAATGCGTACAAAATGTTCAAGGAGAAGACATGAATCGCACAATGCAGATGTTGTGATTGTTGACTAAAGAGAAGGACCCTCGAACTCTGTGTCTACTTGATATCGACTAAGTAGCTACGGTAGTTAACAGAAATGAATTGTCCTCATTATCTGCACCCTGTGTATCTGCACTTCCACTAGAAGCTGTAAGAGAAGGTGGGATCAAGGGCACTGGTATTTGGATATGGGTAAATTTCTTCTCTATGTCCCTTCACGGAGGTCTCATGGATGACTCTTAACTGTGAATATATGGTTTGTTCTCTAAAACAATAAAATAACTTAATTTGCTCTGCTAGATTCCATGTTTCTTTGCCTGTTTAAAATTTGAGCAGTTTCTCAAAGAGGCATAAGACAAAATACAGAGCTCAGTTATCTCAAAGAAAGAGTCATGAACCAAACACCTCATTTAAGCAGGAATCCATCTTCACGTGAACAGCAAATGTTTCTTAATTGATCTATTCTTTCTTAAGTAAGGAGGAAAGCAAAATGAAGGGAGGTATAGGACGTAATGCTAGTACATGAAGGACACTTAATATTGAAGAAGAATGCCTTTTTTAGGTTAAATGCACAGAAATATCTTTTTCTGGGCATTTATAACATGGGTGACCAGCAAAATACTGTAACTTTTGTAAGGTAAAGCCTGTTGTTATTACTAATACTATGCCATTTTTATTTTTTATTTAAAGTATTACCGTAACTCAATGAATCATTTATTTATAGTTTGACAGTAACAGGAAAAAGAAAATCTTTCTTCTGCTAAGAAAAACACAAAAAATTACCAAAGCACAGTGTAACAGTTCTTAGTTGCCACAAGATTCTTAGGTTCTGGAAGAATTGTGATTTTCTTGCCATGAACTTGCAGAGATAATGTCAGGAAGGAATGCTGAATGAATGTTTGTCTTGTGAAATGGAGAAGGGGGATGGGAATTAAATGAGTAAATTTCTTTGCTGCTTAAGACATTCTGGTGGTTGCTGGTAAAATATCATTATAGTCTTCTTACAAGAAGCTGCTTTCACATCAAGTGCCGAGATGATGCAGTAGTTGTTTATGCCTGTAAGACACACAACTTTACAGAATAATGCAGTTGGAGATTGTTGGGGGAGAATACAGAACTGTGACACTCTCCTACTGAATTTTCTTTTCAAGAGTCCTTTCCTGTATCTAAGTGCATCATTGCAGGGACACAAACCTAGGCCTGGGCAAGGCATCAACCATGTTTTATGGGAGTACAGTCTTTATTTCAAAACCTGCAAATGTGGTGAAATGGAATTTTTGTTGGGAAATTATTAATTTTCAAGTTTTCAGTCTCTATTCTTATTCAGTCTCTGTCAATACCAGCAGCAGGTTTTATTTGTTTAGGGCTACACTCCGTGGTGCTTGAGGTGTGTATTTTGAGTTTGACCATCAGTCAACTGTTTGGGAGAAGGAGGAGAGTCTGAATGAGATGATGTTTTTTGTGGAAGAGAATTAGTATGTGCATTATATCCTGGTTTCCTATTATTGACCATTTGCTCTCCATGTAGAATACATGTATGTTTACACACAGAGCATTTTAAATTCATTATCATTTAGTGTTGCAACTGTCTAGCCAGAGGCATGTCATTTAGCAGCTGGATTGATAAAGACCTGATCAGATTCAAAGCAAGACAGGACTGCACAGGTGGAAACACACTGTGTGTTAATAGAAAACAATAGGTGTTAAGACCATTGTAAGCAGACCAGAAGCTTTACCAGCAGAGATCAGTCTTTCTCTCAGTCAGCTGGGAAGGAGCAAAGTAAAATTTAGCCAAAATAATAAAAGAAAATCTTCCAGATTTCCAGAAAAAGCACCCCACATGGATAATGTACTATTTTGACCTAATTTTCTTGACATAGCCAGAGCCTCAGTAGCTCATACTACTCTTCAGAATTGCAACAGTTGAATAGACATATCCAAATAATGAAATTTTAAAATTGTATATTAAATATATACTTAATAGTAACTAGAAGACATAATACCACATTCTCATTCTAGTGTTAAAATTTTCTAATGGTTTTACTAGCAGCTAAATTCATGAGCAACCTGTAGACTGTTACATGTTCACTGGAAATTTTACAAGTCAGTGAGTAAGTTAAGAAATGCTTGTAAATGTAGGTCTATTTGTAGACAAGTTTTGTACATGGCAAGACTAAGTATACTGAAAAATTGTGTATAATTATTCTATTTAGGATACTAAATGAAGTAGAATTTGCACTTAGCAATTTGCTGGTACCTCTTAATAGATTTTTAAAAAACAGACCATATAAGATATGTATTATCTAGGTTTATTAATGCATATTGTTAAGTAAACTCATAATTCTTGTCCCTCAAATGTAGGCCTTTATATAATATTTATATATTTAATTATTTACATAATCAACTGTATACTTTCAGGAGATTGAGCCCCTGAAAATTTGACTTTTTAGGGGTTGGTTACAAATTTCTTGTCAAAGCAATGCAGTTGGAGACAAATCATAAAAGCAGACTGTTATTCAGGGTGTGTTGGGAGTTTTTTTTCTTATACCACAAAACCAGGTTTTGATATATTTCTATCACAGGGATTATCAGGTTTAAGCAAAATAGTCTATTGAACTATGCTGACAAATAAGTTTGTCTTAATATTTCTCAGTGACATAAAGCACCTTTTATCTTGGAGATCATGTATTATGTTGTGCATGCTCTCATAAGTGTGATACCAAATAAGGTTGTATTTTTTTTAAGTTGCCAAGATACTGAATAATCAGCATAGAGTTTATTCCATCGAAAGCAGTAATCTACAGAGATGCAGTACCTTGTCATTAGCGTTGATGTGATAACACATGCATGTGCTGGGGGTGTTTAAATCAGACAATAGAAGCAGTTTCTTGTTTTCATGAACAGTAATTAATGCTTGCTTTTTTTTGTTGTATAACTTAGTCATGGAGCTGTTGGTAAAAGATGCTGTTAAAAACTTCCATAATTTTAAATAATTTGAGGAAAGTGCAGCCATTGGAACTACATACTAGCTATAATATTGGAACTACAACAAATAACTAAAATAAAACAATGCACTGTTCTTACTGCTGGTGGTGTGCAGTACTGTGACTGAAACAGGAGTGTGAGACAGCTGAGCAGTGCAGATGCTGTGAGGGCATCAAATGCATCAAAAAAGGCTGAACTGAACAGAGGAAGCAGGGAAGCCCCTTTCTGTCTCTAGTGCTGGTTTAGCTTCAGACATACAGCTGTCAGTCTGACTTAATGCAGCAATAAAGCTTTAGAAAGAATTGCATAGCTGAGCAACTCACCTGCAAATTGAAGTTGCAATTTGCATCCTCTGTACATAGTAGAAATTTGCAACCTTTTTTATATGTGTTTTGCTTGAACTTAGTAGACGGTGGCCAGTCCTTTTGAAGTCATATGAAAGGAAAGGGAGAGCTACAACCAAATGCTTTCCTGTGGCAAAGGACAGACACAATTTCCATTCATCCTCTGAATATGCGCTGAAATGTAAGCTCTCTGAGTATCCTGGTAGTTTCTGTGGAACTACTGGCATGGCTTATAATTGAGAGCTTATGTATGTCCTCAGCATTCAGTTTGATATGCAACTAGGATAATAATTCTAGCTGTCTTGGAGACTGAGATTGTAAGACTTTTGAAGTTTTACTAATTATTTATGTCTAATATAAGCAAAGAGATTATGAAAAGCCTATATATCAAGGTGCTTCTGAGTGATGCATTCATGCTGGAACATTTTTTTGCAAACTCTTGTGATCTGCTCCAAAATCATTACTAGATTTAGGCTTTTGTTAAAACAAACAAACATAACCCTGCCATACAGATGTGTTGGCAACACCACTAGAGACAGACTGCAATGGGTAGCTGAATATTCTTGGCTGACCTGAATTGTCTAATAAGCAGTTTTGACCTAGGGTCCCTTTCTTACTTGTTTTCTAATTATGCTTGTATCTGACTTCTGCTCACTTCAGTTGATTATTGGGCCTCGTATGTGTTCTGGAACTGTGTGCTGGCAAGTCTAACTGTATATGTAGGATCATAGGATACTTCAGGTTGGAAAGGTCTTCAAGAGGGCTCCAGTCTAAGCTCCTGCTCAAAGCATGGTCAGCTGTGAGGTCAGACCAGGTTGCTCAGGGCAATATCCAATCATGTTGTGGAAACCTCCCAGAAGGGGGACTGGGCAACCTCTCTGGGCAACCTGGTCCACTGCTGGGCTGTCGTCCTAGGGATAAATGTTTTCCTTGTAGCCAGGCTGCCCCACTCTTGTTCTGGCTTACTCCTGTTGACTCCCACCCTCACACTCTGTGTCACTGTTCAGATCCTGGCTCCATTTTCTTGCTGACTTTTTATTGGAGGGGCTGCTAGTAGGTGGCCCTTGAAGCCACCTCTTCTCCAAGCAGAATAAGCCCACTTCCTTCAGCATCTCTGTGCAGAACAAGTGCTCTATGACTTGATGGCCCTCATGCTGAACTTCTTTCAGTTGATCAAGCCTTTCCTGTATTGAGGGACCCCCAGCTGGACACATTGTCTAGATGTGGTCTAATGTGAGCCAACCCCAGGGGAATAATCACTTCCCTCAGTCTGCAGTCTCTGCTATGGTTCATATTTTGCTATGGTTCATATGGCCCAGATACTCTTGGCCACCTTTGCTGCCAGGGCTCACTGCATGCTCATTCGCAGCTTCTCATCTGCCAAGACCCCCACGTTCTTTTCAGCAGAGCTGCTCTCTAGCCAGGCAGCCCACAGCCTATGCTGTTTGTTGCAAGGGGTTCTCCCTTCCCAGCTGCCAGAATTTACTTTTTTTTTTTTTTTTTTTAATTTCATAAGATTCCTTACTGTTCTTTGTCCAGTCACTGACTACTTCTTGCATAGACTTGATATCTTCAGGAAGGAAGAACTCTCTTTAACCTTCTTAACCGCCATCTAGAGTTGGAAATATTTTCCCCTTAGGTAAATATGAGTGACAAACATAAAGGCCTCTTCATTAGGGATGATGAAATCCAGTGCTTCTGTTTTGAAATTCTGACTAGTCTATCAAAGTACAGGTCTTGCAAAGTCCATGTTGCAAGAAAAAATTAATTTTCTACTTTCTTACTTGTGGCATCTGAAGAATAGAGTATTCCTTTCTTCCTACAGATATATTTCAAGTTAGGTAGGAAATGTCACTGGAAGGTATCATACCCATAAGAAAGCAATTTCACTAGGAATAGAGTATGATGAGGAGCTGAATAGCCTTCATCTGCCACCTGAGCTGTCGTCTTTTGTATGAATTTTTTTTTTTTTTTTGGCTGCAGCTGGAATCTGTCAGGTTCTCTGTGGGTTGTCACCACTTGTCCAATGGACACTGAGCTCAAAGTCATCCAGAAGTTACACCCAAAGTATATCTGTTAAGGACATGAGTCAAAGAACAGTATGTTTTGTTCATAAGCAAAACTTACCTGTTAGCTGCACACATTACCTTCAAGTTGATATTTCAGTGATTTTTGGGGACTTTAAGTGCCTATGATAATGGCCTTTATTTGGCATGCATATAAAACCTTCACATTCATTAACTCAGTGCAGCTATGCTAATCAGTCCTTGAAAAGGTAGCCTTCTGTTTCTCTAACCCATTTTCCTATCCGATGGCGAGACTTATTGGGTTTTGATATGATCTTTCCTTGCTTATTTAAACCACTACTAGTGGAAGGAGAATTAATTTTAGCATTGCATCTAGCAATAGCAACCTTCTTTTCCCCTTAATAAAATTATAATGTTAAGGTAACCAAATGGTTTGGTTACAGTTGCTGGCCTGTCTCAGGAAGAAAATTCTGATGCCATTTTGGGTTTTGAAGGCAACCCGACATAGAGCTTTTTGCTTCTTGGATCAACAATGTCTGTAGGTGTCATGAATAGGTGCAGTTTACTTGAAACATGAAACTGATAAAACCAGACAAATGTGTGTTTAACAAATGTGTGTTTTCCCAAGAATTCTTCAGATACCTTTGGTGTATCGCTTCTGTTTGTGAAATTCCATTAATTCACTCATACTGCAGAATTTAATAAAAGATCACAGGCTTTTCAGTCATTATTCCAACTGAGTAATATTTACTCTAAACTGTATAATAGAATTGTTGAAGACTTTAAATTACTACTGTAAAGCAGAGTATTTCACTGTAACTGTTGGAATAAGTGCTAGTCAGCATGAATAGCAGTTATATATCTGTGCTGTAATTATTCCACTAAAAATACTTTTTATAAGTATTTAGGTAATTTGAAAAAGTGTGACTTCTTTATTTATTTGGGTAAATATCTACTTTTTCTCCAAACCAGAGACTTCTCTTTAATAAAAAACACACAAGCCAGTAAATATAGTTGTTTTGAAAACAGTATTTTTAAAATCATGTTTCCATTTGAAAAGAGTTAATTTTATTCAAAGTAATGAACTGTTCTGTATGCTGTAATTATGTCGATGGGGGATAGGTGCTATAACATGAATTTTCTTGACAGAAAGCTAAATTGATGTGGAAAGGAAATTTTACTGGATTCAGTAGTAGTATTATTTCCTTGGAAAGCAATGAACATGGGAAGAGTATAAGCATACTCGATAAGAAACTGTATGGCTTGAAATGAATTTTTAATTGAGGCCAAATGACACTTAAACATCTTTCTTTCATGTAATAGCACTGGTATAGGGAAATAATAGTAGAGGGTTGTTAGGAACACAAAGGGGCTCTTCCATATAAAGATACCTTCGTTTGCAAAATTAAAGAAAGTTCAGAAGCTTTTAAATCTGAATGCTGAGTTGTAGAAATAAAATAACATTACACAGAGTCTAACCAGACATCTATTATCAGGTGAAATGTTCTCTGAAACTGCTGGTTTGCCATCACTGACAGGCATTTATTTACTAGAATTTGTCTTGGAGAAAAGTTGTATTTTGACAATAGATAAGATGCTTTCAAAATCAAAGGTTGTCAGGAAGTTTATCTCATGTTTTGAAATACTAAATGCCATTGATCCATTCCTGAAATAATCGACAAAATCAGTGACAGGTAGGTGATCAGTTATGTTGAAGGTTGTTTTTAATTATACATTGGCTAGCTAATAGAAAATGTGTATGAGAGAGCAGAGGTGAGAGACCAACTTGTCAAAAGATCAATATCCACTACAGTAGTTCCAAATATGAAAACATGGCAGGAGAATGTCAAGTATGTCCATTTTATCCTTACAGACTTCATATATGGACAACAGGATGACCATGAGCCAGCAATGTCCCCTTGTGGCCCAGAAGGCCAATGGCATCCTGGGGTGCATCAAGATGAGTGTGGCCAGCAGGTCGAGGGAGGTCATCCTGCCCCTCTACTCTGCCCTGGTGAGGCCCCATCTGGAGTACTCTGTCCAGTTCTTAGCTCCCCAGTTCAAGAAGGACAGGGAACTGCTGGAGAGGGTACAACGAAGGGCCACAAAGACCATTAAGGGCCTGGAGCATCTCTCCTATGAGGAAAGGCTGAGGGACTTGGGTCTTTTTAGTCTTGAGAAGAGAATATTTAGGGGGAATCTAATCAGTGCTTACAAATACTTAAAGGGAGGGTGTCAGGAGGACGGGGCTGGTCTTTTCTCAGTGGTGCCCAGTGACAGGACAAGAGGAAAGAGTATAAGAAGTTGCATCTAAACATGAGGAAGAACTTCTTTACTGTCCGAGTGGTAGAGCACTGGAAGAGGCTGTCCAGAGAGGTGGTGGAGTCTCCTTCTCTGGAGACATTCAACACCCGCCTTAACAAGTGCCTGTGCAACGTGCTCTAGGTAGACCTGCTCCGGCGGGGAGGCTGGACTAGATGATCTCCAGAGGTCCCTTCCAACTCCATATGATTCTGTGATATGGAAAAGCATGACTCCTGTTTTAAATACCCTTTCAGTGGCAGAAAAAAAAGGGGAGGGAACAACAAGGGGAAAAATAAGGAAGAAAAACCATGCATATCTAGAGATTTCCTTTTCTAGTCCTTATAATTAAATACTAAACCATCTAGATACTCATAGCCAATCAGCAGACTTAAACTAAAAGCAAATATGCCGGATTCAGAAGGACTGTGATCTTTTTAAATGTAATAAATTCATGCTCATGTCTTACAAAACACTGAGCGTATTAATAGAACTCCGTAGGGAAAGTGTTACAGAAAGTTTTAAATATATTTATGTTTAGGCCTTAAAGCCATATTTTTACACATTTCACTGGCATAGCCTAGAAATACCAAGACTTAAAATGTTTTTTTAATCTGTATTAGGTTATATTGTTACATGCTAAAGAAGCAGCACAATCTGTCATTTAGGATTGACACTGTTGCCTATGGAAATAATGAGTTTTATTCATTCTGTACATGGTACCAGTTAATTGGGTGAAATCACACATAAACAGAGAAAACTAGCTGTTACGAAGAAAGATCTCTGTCTTCCCTAAAATCTTTCTATGTAATGTTTTTTTGAGTAAAAAATTGTGATCTTTGTTCTCACTAGCGAGCCAGCTCCTAAGCAAGACATCTCTGTTAACATTTAGAAATTTGGCTCCCCATGGTTCTGAGTCACTGTTTTATTTAAGTTCAACTTGAGTTATCTCAGTGAAGAAGGCAGTCTTAGAATTTAAATTTCCTTTTCTAAGTTTATACAGTATGGTATATTATTATATGGCGCATTTGCTTACTGTTTTTCCATGGGGTTATTCCTCTTCATTTGACAGGGTTGACCATTAACCTGCTCAGATGGATTAATCAAGGTTGTGTATTAGAATGTGTTTGATATAGCCTAAGTCCTATTTGATGCAGATATTGTAATTTTTATCATAGGTCAAAGAGAAAAGAAGGAGGATGACCTCAGAGGTTGATTTGAGAGGTTGCCTTATTCAACAGGCTTTTGGTTTTGTCCATTCAATAGAGCATCTGCGTTCTGCAAATTAAGTCACTTGGACTAGACAACAGGAGGGATTACTAATGGCATGTTCTTTGGTATTGTTCACCAAAGAAGTTCTATCCAAATGAGGTTACTTACCTTTCAGTGCTAAGATGATTTTCTGTCTTTTAATTCTTCTTCATTAGGGATAATAATTCAGTATCATTTTTAGGGGTACATTACAGATTAATCCGTTACTGTTTTTCTGAGTGCTGAAATAATACAAGGATGAGAGACATGGAACCATAAGTTTACCCAGCATTAATCATTCTGTCTTTAAACTAATGGTTGAATAGCATGCAATAAATATTCTGACATGTTAACACATCTTATAAAGAATAATAAGGATTAAACAAAATAATACCTGCTGGGTGCTTAATTGACCAGTGTTCACTCATAGCAACAACTGAGCCTGGAGTTCTTTGGGAAAAACAGTTGTGATCATATAAAGAAAGATAATTACAATTTATGTGCAAGCGAACGGATTGTGTTTTGTGGAGGTACCAAATGCCAGAACTAAGATTATTTTTGCACCTGTAGCATCTGCTCCTATGAGAAAGCAGATTAGACTAAATAGACCTTTGATCCTGTACAATGACACTTTTATGAAATATTTTTAATCGACAGATGCGGAATTCTTCCTCCCACGTGAACAAAAAATAATTTTTATATGGAGCATCTGCCAGTTTTTTTAAGTATCCAGGCTCATAGAATGCAGATGAAAAGAAAGTCTCAGGAAATTTGACTTCTAGGATCGTAACAATAGATCTTAGACCCATCCTTCAAGACATCTTCTCAAGATCAGGGTCATCCAGAAATTGATCTCTGGCTCAGATAGCATTAAAAGTCTTGGTACTTTTTGTTGCTCAGATAGATTTACATCAGGCTCACAATCAGACCTCCTCTTATCTTAGGGTCAAGGTAACTTACAAGTTGTCTGGCACCTGTCTGCAGTGTTACACATGACTTCAAAGTTGATTCCATTGCCCTCAGGCCAGAATACTGTTGGATTGAGAATTTTTTCATCACAGCCAGAGCTCATAGGACTCAGCTACCATTGCTCTTGGACTTATTTTCTCCTATCAGAATACACAGGCCCTTCTTATCCCAGCTCTGTGGGATGATTAGTTGCGCTGTAAACAAAGGATTTGCATCCAGGCATTATTTTCTATTCCATTTTAATGTGACTATGTCCTTAGAGTATACAATTTAAGTTTTAATTAGTTATTAACAGTAGCCATTGCAGTTAGATAATTCCACAAGAAAAGGGAAAATAAATTACTTGCAACTAATCTATGTTCCATTTCAGCACCCTAAAAATGAGGGGTTGCCAGGAGAGCAGGAGAGAGGAGGAGGGAGAAGCACTGGTTGAATACACACCATTTATTTCCCAAATGTCAATAACAGCTTACTCAAATTTATTGTCTGTATTTCCAAGGCATTAAATTTTTTTGCACTTGCAGGCGGTACTGTGGTTGGTGGTGAAAGATCTGCCATAAGAGGTTCATGTATGTATGGCTAGACATGGAAAATTATAATAGGAGAAGATGGAAACTACAGACTGCAATTATTTATTAGAAAAACACTCAATCCAGAACCTTGTTGAAATATCTCCTTTTTTTCTTCAGGAATAACATTATGGTGAAAGTTGTTTTGTAGCACCGATGTACCATGATGCTGGTGTCTTAGAAAACAGGGTTTTGTTTTTAGTACCTTCTGAGAGATTGAGAAGCGAACTGTGTGATATATAAATAGATGTGCGACTATAAAAAGTTGCAGATTTTAAAAAATTCTTTTCCATAAACATGCTACGAGAAATAACCTTCTGAAGCCAACTGGTTTTGTATATACTGACAAAGGAGTTTTAGTTAATACTTTCATATAACTTTGCTATGGAAACTGCCTTTTCACATCCTTTGTAGATAAAGGCTGTGGGGAAAAACAAAACAAAACAAAACAGTAGGCTCCTTTAAGGTTGCCGGAGGAGAAGGGAGTTGAACTTTGGTAAAGAATGAAGTCCACAAGGTGTCACTGATACAAAGCTAGGATCTGTTAGGGAAATAGTTTTCCAGGTTTTCTGTCCAAAATGTTTTGTTTTCTTTATATTGACTTACAATCAGCCTATGAAAACAACTGCCTTTCTAAACACTCACTGCGTTCCTATGTAATATGCAAGTCCGGAGCTAAGTACAGAAGTAGTGGTCCATGCAAGTCAACAGAGCTTCAGACCTGCTTGAATGCAGATGAGATGCACTGGTTAAAATGGGATGTAGAATCTGCCAGTGCAGTAGAATGTTTTATTCAGTTTGGTACGCTGAGCTCTTGCTATCATTTAGCTCTAAAAAGATACTGCAGCAACATCATACCTGTCAGAGCATTGTCATCTTAATCATGAAGAAAGGCCTAGTAGGAAGAAAAGAAAAATACAAATAATTTGATTGCTGTCTTCTACAGGGAGCTGGGGAGGCATGCACACATGTTCTGACAAGAATGTGGATCTGTGAACAGATACCCCTTTACATTGTTTTGAATTTTTTTGTTGTTGCTGTTAATGGGGGTTGTGTTTTGTTTGATTGTTTTCTTTGTACGGATTGAGATCAACTGAGAAAAAGATCAATAAAGAGAGGAGAGCTAGAGCTTCTTTTTTTGTTAGAATTGAACTTACTACCTAGTAATTATTATCAGCCAGCTAGTGAGGAGGTGTAGAGTGCTGAAACTAGGAGAACTTGCAAGCCAGAACTTTCAGAGGGAAAATGCTGTTACTGGGACTCTGTGAATATGAAGAAGATCTTGCATGTGAATGGTAATGATTAAAATATAATGTACAGCAAAGAAACTGGTAGTATGATTTCTTTCACTGCAACTATGTAGTGTACTTTGTAATTACTTTTTGAGTTTTAATGTCAGTGATATTTGAGTGTTTTAGATTATTATTAATAATTAGCCTTAAGTGCTTCCAGTGAACAGCTCAATTTCTAATCTGAATTTACAAAGTAATTAATAATGCTGTGCTGAAAAGTAGTGATGAGAAGAAAAAGAGCATATGCTTCTGATCTTCTAATAAGATTTGTCTGCACATAAAAATGATTTTTTGGTAAGATTCAGTTCTTAAACGATAAAATAGAGTTGAGGCATTTTATGGCACTACATATACACAGTTGTCTTGCATTATTGTTTTCACTTAAAATAGTCTTCTTTCACCACCCACTTACAAGTTCCATTAGTATTTTTGAAGGGAGATTTTATCTGCAATATCTTGATTAAAATACAAGAAATAAGAATGTGCATTTTTTGGCTTATTGTTTTGGTTATTTTTAAGATGTTTTAATAAATGATCTAGCCACAGCAAATAGGAAACATTGGATCAGGAACACTGGTGAAATTAAAACCATCTGAAACTGCAAATGATGAGTACATTTGTCCTGATCATGCAGAATTATTTGCTGGAATGTCTTAAGTATTCATTTCTAATGGCTTGGAGTGGTGTTAAAATTTGAAAGATATATTATGTGACCTGTGAGCATTAACTCTGGACTGCACGGGATGTTCTGTGCCTCAGTTCTCCATCATTAAAATAAGGTTAATAACTCCTTCCTTTTGCCCTTTTGTTTTCTTTTTGGTATATAGCTTAAATTCGAGAGTCTGGGACTCTCAAATACTCTGTATATGCTTGGTCAGCAGGGTGAAATCCTTGAATACTACTGTTATACTGATCATAATAACAAATAATAGCTTTTACTTCATCAACCATTAGGTTTTCTGTTCAGTGTTAAGACAATGATCCTCTTCAGTGCATTTTTAATAAAACCCTATAGACATTTTTTCATTACTATTCTGCTCTTTCTGAAAATGTTTCCTATACCTACTACTTTGGGGTTTTATTTGAGTTAGACCTTATATTAGCTGACAAGACTTAGTAATTTCTTATGTAAATCAACCTTCCATTACTTACCTGGGTTTTTCTCCCAAATTATTCTAACCCTTTCCCCTCCCCCAAAATAGAAAGAGTAGTGTGTTTGTGCAATGGCAAATGTATGACACTTTCTCAGGGAAATATTTAATGGTGCTAATTTTTAGAAACATAGAAATGAAAGATGCTTAGAGCTCCTATCATAAAGAATATACAAAGATGGGTTTGTCGTCAGCATGCATGCAGTCCTTAGACTGTCAATTATTAAAGTTCAGATGTAGACAGTAATTTCTGACCTAACTTAATATACATTCCTGATTTCTAGCAGGCAAATAGTTAGTGAAATATTTAAAGCTACAGAAAGAGTACCTGCATAAAAAATAAAATGAATGCTTGTAGTATGAGTGAAAATGATTTGTTTATGCTCTTTCACCAGTAAAATATGTTTTAATTTTTTCAGCTGCATTGCTGCAGTGATTTGAAAGGCAGATCACGTTTACCAGGGGCATTATTATAAAACTGGAATTAAAACTCAGCCTACTCAATCTATCTGTATCATAAAGCAGTCAAAAAAATGCTGATGACAGTTGAACTATTGTTAGTTTATCAAGTTTTATGGACTAATGGGATGTAGATCACCAGTACTTGTGTTAATAATGACTTTATAGTACTCTTTTTAACCAAAGACATTGATTAAAGAATATCTGTTAAAGAATACATCTGATAGGTCTCTAGAAAATATTTCTTCTTTTTTTTTTTTAAATCTTTTAATTGAACTGTAGAAAAGAACTCTGAAGTCTAGATGACAAGCTTGGGAATGTATCTGGATGTGATACAGGATTTAACTACTGTTTCATTTTGGTCTTGTTTAAATTTCAGAGGTAAATGTTGAAGCTTGATGTCATATTTTGAAAAGTATCCAGTGGAGGCAGTTTTCTAACTTTTTTTTTTCCATTGCCACCTTTAAAACTGCACTTGCAAGCAAACTGGAGTCATTGAATGGTTTTCACCATTAGTCAAGGTGATGCTGTTATCCTGGTGAAACAGACCCTCTATGTTGCAGAGCAGATTGCTGTGCTTTTTGCACTATGTGATGCTCAAAGGTGCTGTCTGGCTTTAGGGAAGGCAGTACATTAAAAACCATGTCTTAAAGGAAAGAACCTTGTGCTCAAGCCACATGATGGTCTGTGAGGCAAAGGTAACTTAAAAGATTTCATGTTTTTCTGAAGTGGCTCAGGTGGGAGATCTGTATTATAAATGTATCCTAAAGAGGTATGGCTACTTGGTGTTGTGGAAAAAAAGTGCTGTCATAGCTGTCCTGGTAATTCCCCTCATGCAAGTACAGCTAAATGTGCTAGTTTCATCAAACAACCTTTAGGATAGGTTCCTAGAGAGGAGCCTGTGGAATCACTTCCCTGTGGACAAAGAATTGGCTTGGTGTGAGCCCACAGCTCACCCTGCTTTTGAGTAGGATGTTGGAGCGGAGTGCTCCTGAGGCTCTGAGATCCCTTCCAACCTGAGTCCCCCCCCATTTATGGTCGTATCCATGCATTTCCATTGGAATGTTTTGACATAGCTGTAGTAGACAAATAGAAAGTTCCTTCCCATCTCTTGCCCCATCACACTGGATGGATGCAAGGATGTCTGAGTGTTTTGTCTATTGGTTCTTGAAATGCCATCAGAACAGACCAAACATGAGAACGTGTGTCTTGGTTTTTATCTTAAGTGAGCAGTATGTAGTGCTGAATCATTGAAATCCTTTCTCTGTCTGTCACCTTATGTCTGACAGCTCTGAATAGAGCGTTGTTTAAATACTTACAAGTATGGGCTTATTAATAGTTCATAAGAACCAGTTCTTGTCATTTTACTGACACAATGGAATTTGTTAGTACTTTCAGACCTCACAGCTGTGGTTTCTGTTATGGCTAGTACCCCTCCTTTTTTTAGGGGGGGGTGGTCAGGGGTGGACTACTAGGGAGGAAATGGTTTGTCATTTCGGTAAACAAACTTTTGATAATGCATAATTAAAATAACCTTAACTACAAGTGTTTTGCACCATATGTCATTTGTTTTCTTTCTTCACTGAAAAGCAGTTTTTCAATACGAAATTTGACTTTATTTTAATTTTCCTGTGACCACCTTAGAGTTAACTTTATTGTGAAGTTTTTAGTAGTATGTGTTTTTTTTTTTTTCTATTCATAATCTTTTATCAGTTGATACAGCTTCCAAGCATGTTAACCATATGCTTCAAGAAAATATCTTCCTTTGGTACTTCAGAGGAAGTAATACTGCTAATGACAATATTAGTACTGTGTAGTTAGTGCGTGTGAAGTCAAGCACACAGTTTTTATCTTTTGGAAAGTCTGCCTTTAATTTTGGAAAATTTGGAAAATTAATTTAATTTTGGAAAATTTGGATTTCATATAAGGATAAGAATATAATTCATCAAATTGTAGCATGTTTGTTATGGGCGAAGCTGGCTTGACTCAGGAAATTTTACTTAATTTATTGGCAATTAACACAAACTTAACTACTGATTCATATATTGAGAAAAAATGAAAATACAAACAGTGTAACCCTTAGAGAAATACCGTTCCTCCCTCTTCCCTGGGCTTAGCTTCAGCCAAACACCTTTTCACCCTCATTCTTACCCTTGTTTCTACCATGTATTTTACACCATCCCTCAAAATTGGAGGGGTTGCTGTTAGGCACTATTAGGCCAAAGCCACCGCTTCACCAGGCAGAACAAGTCAACTTTCCTCAATGTCCCCTCACCGGGCAAGAGCTCCAGTCCCTGACAGTCTTGATGGCCCTCTGCTGAACTTGCTTCAGCTTATCAGATGCTTGCAGTAGTGGAGTGTAGTGAAGGATAATGTTGAAGCCCATAGCAGACCTGTTGAGTTCAACTTTGCTGTATATTTAAGAATATAAAATTGTTTTCTTTACCGTATTAGCAAATACCTCAGGTTTCTCATTAGGAAATATTATGGCATCTTCTCTCAGGTGTGACCTGATGCTTATTGCTTCTCATAGATAATCTTTTAAGGTCAGCCAGAGAGTGTTGCTGAAAGTCTGTCAGAAAGAGCATTTCACTGTTCTAATTTCTGTTTCTGTAAGGATAGGAGTACAGTAGAAGCAAAAAGGCAAGAAAAAGAAAGATGTTTTAAGTGAAGTTAATAGTTACTGTACTGAAATAGCCGAGTGTTATGAAAATCACCCTGTCATCTTCCCTCTAATAATACATACATCTTTTATCTGTAACTTCATAAGCTGTGGAGTAGCTTTTCTTTTTTCAATGTTTTAAATCCTTGAAGAAAAGTAATGAAAAGGGCCAATCTGTAGCTAAAAATATATATAAATAACAGACTGTTAATTTAAAGCTACATTAAATGGCAGTATCAATCAAGAGAAGAGATCCCATCTTCACACAACATGTGCATTTTGGATGTTTACTTCATTCTACATTTGCATTTAGATTCATATTCATCATCTCCTGTATAAATCACAGGTCTGAGAACTGACCCACATGACAGAAAATATCTTAATATTTTTCTTTTCCCTGTGTTGTTCACAGCTAGAGGAAGAAAATGAAAAATCAAGTAGAAAACTCAGGCATCCACGGATAACCAAAAGTCTCTATCCTTCAAAGATAGAAGTTTTTTACTGACTTCAAAGGATGCCTTGTGAGACTGATGTTCAGCATGAGACAGAAGTCTCACAATTGCATTGCTGATATTCCCTAGATTTCCTTGTGCAAATATCTAAAAAGTAAGCCTAAACTAGCTTGCTTACATGATATTTTGTCATTAGTTTAATTTGAAAGAAGCAAAAAGTCAGTCCTGCAAAAGTTAAGTGCCTACACCTATCACGGAGACCTCCAAACACCACATTTGGGTGATGCATAACCTAGGAAGTCACTAACTTTCTCTTTATGAGTTCTCTGGATGGTTTGGTGAAACAGAGATGCCTAAGCCTATACAGCCAGCTCAGTTGGTATCTGCTAGGATATTTAAACCATGTTTTTGTTCTTGACTTTCTCAGACCCAACAGTAACAATTTTCATGGAACAGTTGGTGGTAAAATGATTTACTACTTCTTTATCCCACTCTACCCAGTATAATGAAAAGTTAAGAAAGGCATCTGGGAGAATAAAGGTTGCTACTTGTAGGAAAGGATGAAAGATAGAAGATGAAGGAGTGGAGTCATTTAGGTTGCTAAAAGTGAGTCCAGACAGAATCTTGTAAGGGGGTTGGAGTCTAGTACTTGAAAGATATTTTCCCATTTTGTTTATGTTTTTAATTGCTTTTGCATGTATGTGCGATATCAATATGAAGCCACAGACCCTGGAATCAAACAAGGATGACTGCTAAATAGCACTCATTCAGCATGTCTGCATATGAAACCTGCAAAGGTCTTGTTTGTTGTCTTATCTGTGGAGTAAGAGTTGTAAGGACCAGATGTGGAAAGGGTTTTAGAAATGAGGAGATGGATGAATTTTCTCAAGCTGTCCTAGATAATTTTTCTTGTGTTAAAGAAAGCTATTAAAAATCCTCAGTGAAATTTCTCAAAACCAGAGAATCTGAGGATTTCTGTCCTTTAAAGGAACGCCTTCCAGATCTTACTGAGTTCTTGCAAGCAGTGTTCTCTCACCTTTTATCCCCACCTCAAGCATTGTATATTTGTTTATACTATACAGTAAAGTGACTGGTCAAGTTGGTTTTTTTTAAAGTTCAGATTTTTTTCATTCTGTATTTTTATGCTTTTATAAGTTTTTTACCTTTAGTGTGTGATCTACAGATATGAATCAGCGAACTGTAGATAACAGCATTGTATATGACTTCTGAATTAACAGAACATGCTTGTGGTTTATTGATGTAATTCACTTAAGGTACAGAAGATCAATTTCTTATGGATTTATTTATGTTGGCTAAGTATTTATCCAGCAGTTAATTCCAAGAAGTTCAATTCTACCTTCGTACCTGCTTACTGATATGTACTTGCTTAAGATACTTAGCAGTAAACCTCCGCTGAGCAGGAGCACTGTTACATGCATCAACACAAAGGATTTGAGCATTGTTTTTCTACTATGAAGGCATGAGACTAGGAAGTCTTTAAAGAGCAAAGTCCCTAACTTGGATGAGCTGCAAAGTTTAAATATCCAGCTTAGAGCCACTATTGCTGCAAAATTGGGTTTTGTTGTTACCTGTGTGCAACTACTGTCATGCATATCATCTGATGAGGAATGGCTTCTTCCTGGGAGAGGGCTTTCTGTTCAAAAGATGCTGAGATGTGCCATTGCTTCTTGTTCTGGTGGGGGAAAATCTGTTTAGAAAAACCTTTACTTTGCTATAGATGCCTAAATGGGAGAGAATTCTTGAAAACCTCACCACATGAATAATATGTCATAAAAATAGCAACACCTGGAATCAGTGGGTCTTTCAGCATTTTGTTCATGGTTGGTATTTAACTGTGATAAGACAAAAAGTGCTAAATTGTTACTGTTTCTTCTATCCCAAATGCTGTTGGTGAAAGAGGAAACATTTCCCATGCTTGGGTTTTGGTTGGTGTGGAGAAAGGCAGACTGTGCTACTCTGGATTATTCCTGGAGTTAAAAAAAATAGTAATTGAGAATGTCCAAATATCCCGGAAAATGACCTTTCAAGTTGCAAGGCACAAGTGCCTTCCAAAGGTCTTTGTGAAGATGTTTCGTAGAAGGTGGAAATGCCTCAAGAGTTTTAATTTCCTTTCATTACTATTAATGCAAATAGTTTCTTTCTCCTCTTCTTTCTTTCTCTTTGTCTTGGGTTGTAAAGTCTTATTACGCAGTAAACTATATTTTCTAAGGATTTCGCTAGTGCCGTTGGTGTCAAGAGAGTTTCAAGGCCATTATCTCAAACAATTGTGATCAATATATTAATACTTTCTGAGGTCTTCCAATTATGTGTAACTGAAGTGAATTTATTCCTAATGCAGTCTTGATTCGTATAATTCATCTTTACTCAAGGGATTTATTCCAAGGCTGAGGATGCAGGTAAAGAAAGGTTGACTTGTTCTTGTGTATCTTTTATTTCTACAAAGAAAGCATATTTCAGAATACCCAGAGGAGAAATGTAGTATAAACATTCTTTAGAAAATAATTGAACTAAAGATGTTTGCTATTCAATTATAGCTGTTTAAAAATAAGTAGACAATCGAAAAAGCTCACTATGTAAAGGCAGGGGAAAGAGTGTATTTTTAAAAATAGCAGCATATCCCTTTTAGGCAATGAATTGTGCAAATATATCAGGATGGTATTTCTTTTCTCCTTTTTAAATTTATTATATTAAGCATCTATTAAATGTAATTAAAATTTAATCAGGCCTTCCTGTAGAATTTTCACTTTTATAATTGCGTTATGAGGATGCCAGTGTTTATTAACTTGACTACATTTTGAATAGGAAAAGGAGTAGGAACCTTGCTTTAATTAATATAAAATGTAGGACCCTTGCTGTGTAATTACCAGTAAGGGTAAGTCTAGCTCATGAGCAGCTGAGTATGTAAGAAGAATCCATAATTTATTTAATTCCTGAATAAGGGTCCCCTTATCTTCTACATCATTAAATAACATTCTTTATCAGGTGAAGAACTTCTCTCTCAGCATTGGTTGGATGGACTTCTTTCACTGAGCATAACAAATGCGTTGAAGAACATTGTAAATGTTGAACAATATAGAAAGCAGGAAGTTAGATGGCAAGTGCACTTCCCATTTTAAAAACGTAAAAGCTCAAAAGGAGAGAAGGGACTATAATGGGACACCAAAGAATTTGCTCTCATATTAACAAGTACCAAGCTCTTCAGAAATTCTCTGTAAGGTTCTGATTTTCTCTTTGTCTATAATCTTACACTTAAGTGACTGACTTCATCACTTTTTCAGATGCATAGCTCCAAAACCAGCATCTTTTGTCATGTAGTGGGACTGTTGGGTTTCATGTTTACTAATGCAAAAAGTGATGCTAGCAGACAACAGATTTCCTCTAAGTTTGCTCATTGTAAGAAGCTGCTCATGGGAAGATAAGACAAAAAGAGCTTTCCCCTATTTCACTTCCTTCAAAAACATGGCAAAATTTCAGGCTTTGAAATTGCAGAAGTATCTACTGCTGTTCTGTAAAATGCAGTTTCACCTTATGAGGATGAGGCTGAAGATGTCTCTTGCTCTGTTCTCACTCAATGAGGCCAACTAAGTTAACAAGTAAAATTGTTAGTGACAAGATCACTGTTCAAAGTAAGGTAGAAACAGCATGATAGGCACTATGCTGGGGAAATCTGTGAGAGAGAGTGCACATTAATTCAGGGTCAGTGAAGCCCTGCTCTTCAATCCCCTTTATTTATAATGTCTCTATTGTACTTCCTTTAATATTCAGGAAAGTTAACTCTACTTGTGCAAATTTTCGTATATTCTGTATATAGAATTTAGCAACAAACCACAGTATTTTTTTTTTCAAGAGTTTTTAGAAAAGTCAGAACGTAAATTACATGCTTATGTCTCTTTTTAGTGTCTCTCATTCGCTTGGCACTTGAGAAATTAATGGCAGGAAGAATGAACCCTGTGTACAGGAAATGCAATTTTTAGAATTAGGTGCTTCACTGTGTCAGTTGACACCTGGTAATGTGGAGAATGACTGGATTATACAATTACCAGCTGTTGCTATGGCTGAAAGCTCACAGAAACAAAAGGGGGACAATCTGTATAAAATTCCTCAAATGATACATGAGTTGTCAGGGGTGTCTTCCTACATAGTACAACATCAAGTCTTCTACTCTAAAAACCAGGCAAAATAGTTATTAGGGAAGATTCTCTATTTGATATTTGTATGTAACTGTTGGTATCCATTGCCAGTGCTCAGAGTTACATATAACTTAAAAAGAATTGCTTTAGAGACCAAGTAGTTAAAAGATTTTAATTCACGTCCTGTGACTGCTCACAGTTGTCTCACTAATTTGTTCGTATATACTTATTCAAAGAATAATAAATGTGTATTAATAAATAAAATGACAACACTAATTTACTTCTAGATTTTAGAGAATCCTAATGGAATGTATGGGGGGTTTTGTTTTTCTGCAGGTAAGAAAAATAAGGCAAAAAGGCACTTGGACCTGTTCAGCATCATAGGTCCCTAGCAGAGCCAGTGATACTACTGAGTCCTTTTCATTATCAAGCGCGTAGGCCAGCTAGATGAGTAAGTATTACTGTCAGATGCCACAAAGACACAGTATATTGACATAGCTTGCTCTGTCCCAAAAGAGTGACTATGCTTATACAGCAGGACTTCGGTTTGTGAAAACAGTCTGGTACAATTTTGCCATGATCTGTCGACCCATCTAAGAGTATTTTAGTTAGATTTATGCTTACATATTCTGTGTTGAACAAAGGTGAAAAACCTGGGGAATGCTGAATAAATTAAAATGGCTGGTTTTGACCATAATCTAATGATATGAAGCAGAAAGACTGGGTATTAAAGTAAATTATTCAAATATCTGCCAAAGGCTTTAAACAATGTTTGCCCCTCTCGAGGTTTGTTATGACGAATAATATGCTGCTTGTGTACTATGAATCCTTGGAAAAGAAGTTCTGGCTTATAAAATATCTGAAGCTGGCCGACCCAATTTTGGTTTAGCAAGAATAATTTATTTTACTCTGGCTACTGTCAGAGTAGACCAAATGTGCATAAAAATAGCACATATATTACAGCAGCCTTGTATGGTGATGTTACTTATTAACTTTTCAGTATATTCTAAGGAAACAGATGATAACTGACTTACTGTGTGCATTATTTCTTTGTATCTGCCCACACTTCCTGAAAGTAAATAAATTTCCAGTTGTAGAAATGCCCTGCTGGCTGCATAGTATGTATGGCCTTTATATAATTGACAAGACAGACAAACAGATTCTCTTATATTCATTTTTGTGGTTATATTAACATGAAGTTCCCTATATTTGGCATTATTCCGTATGTGTATTTTTTTTTCTCTCCCACAGTAACTTTCCAGGTAGGATACTTCTATTCCAGTTCTAATTAATCAAATGTTCTTGAGTTTTGAGACTTTCAAATTTTATTTATTATCAGAAATAACTTTATTTTACTCTGTTTTTGGTGTTTTTTGGGGTTTTTTTTGTAATTCAAGCAGTATTGGTATGCTGGTGGCCTCCCCCTTTTTAAGTACATTCTATATTTGCTACATGACCATTATCAGACATAAAATCTGCATTGACATTGATAAAATAATTTTAATAGACACAATACAGGATTAATTAAATGTTTGGCTTGTAGAAAATAAGTTTGTATACTCTTCCACTGCCTACATTATCACTCTTAATGAGAACTACATGGGGATGCTAGTAGACACTTCCAACTTGTACGTAACTTACACTGCCACACCTTTTTATCTACATGAGTTATCATGTATGCATATAAAATTAAATAAATAATATTCACAAACTTTGGAAACTTGACCCATTTGACCTTGGGAAGAGGCATTTACAGAATCCTCAAATACACAGTCTTGCGACAAGAGCCTACTGTTTCAGTATGGAGCATAGTTAAACTGTTAGAATATGGAGCCAGAAAAGAGGCAAATCCTCCGACATTTGCAATGTTTGAGTCAAGCTTGTATCCCTTTATTAAAGATACGCTATGGCAACTTTAGAAGCTTACAGGTGTGATGCAGAAATTGTGCAAGGTTCTGTGACCTTTGTTATGCAGGAGATCAGAGTAGACTCTCACAGTTGTTCCTCACAGCCTTAGATTGAATGAATCTTTTTCTGTTTGACCTGGGAAATGGTAACAGGTGATCGTGGAGTGAGTTTAAGTAAAGCTGTTGCCAACAAACTGTTAAAAAAATCCAACTTTTTTTTTTTTCTTTTTTCCCCAGCCAGAACCTCTCTCTTTTGGGAGCGCTTAAATTCTTGATCACCCAAGAAGGGAGCTGATACTCTCTAGAAGTGCTGTGTGAGGAGAAGGGAATTTTTTTTGTTCATATCCCTCAAAATCAGAATCTTATAATTTAGTGGTCATAGTAAAATAAAGGATGAAAAAAATCCAGGGAGCTCTCTGAAAGTACTTTTACCAGTGAGGCTCTCATGACAGTAGAACATGAGAGAGCTAGAACTTTAGGAAAAGAACAGACTTCTTGAAAACAAATCAGTAATATTCTGGGGGAAAAAGGAACCCAAGTTTATAATATCCTAGGAGAGTCAATATAAACAAAACTGGGGAAAGGGAGTAGAAGAGGGTAGGTGAATCCCTGTTCTGACACCTAATAGACCTTGAGAAACATGCGTAGCTGTTCTAGTAAAGCAGAGAGAATCCATTCATCCAGTTTTTAGCTTTGCTTTCCTTTAGGGTAATATGAATAAAAGTGATAGCCCAATTTTGATAGAATGGGAAAGAGGCCTTGTTTGTCTTTGCAGCTGTAGATTGTGACCTACCTAGTTGTGTATCAGAATCTTAAGTCTGTCTGCTTGGAAGCCTGTTTGCAGAAATTAGGTGTTACAGACTTGTCATTCTGAAAAGGTAACAGTGATACATATGGGATCTCCAAAGTCAGAGTGACCTCACTAATTATTCCTGAGCATTAGGTCAGTTTCCTAGAAATCAGAACAGGCAACAGGGGCCAATGAAAAGAAGGAGGGATAGGGATTATGAGTTGCATATCTGACAATTGAAACATCTGTCTTCCTTTTGACCTATCTCCTCAGATCTTGGAAAGTATTTAGGTAATTTTTCCTGCTTATTTTCAACATAATGACATAATGGATTTCCTTGAAATCAGTCATATATTCTCTTCGTCTGCATGATTAACTGTGGCAGATTCAGTCACGGCCCCTGGATCTGCTTTCAAATCAACACAGAGCTGACCAACATCTGGAATATGAGGAGAAAATGGCAGCACTAGTGAGACCTGTGCTGTACCACCCTGTGTAACACTGTATGTGATACCAGTAGTGACAAAGAGGTTGGGTTTTAGCTGCCCAGTCACTTGAAGCATTTAAGAGCTAAATATGATAGCAATACAAGACTGCAGGTTTCCATTCAGTAGTGTAAGATACACAAATGCGTTGTGGCCAAAAAGCCAGTATGAAGTTCCTTTGTCAGGAGGTTTACAGCTTGAAGATTGAAGCTTTCCAAGTGTCTTCTAGTAGCCCTGGTTAGGCAGCTAAACCCCACCCATGATGTGTTATATTGTGGAATATTCCTTTGGCCAGTTGGGGCCAGCTGTCCTGACCTTGCCCCTCCCAACCTTGTGTGCCCCCCAGCCTACTTACTGGCAGGGTGTTACGAGAAGTAGAAGTAGGCAAAGCCTTGATGCTGTGTAAGCACTGTTCAGTGATAACTAAAACATGGTTCTTTTACCAACATTGTTTTCATCACAGATTCAAAACATAGTACCATGCAAGCTGCTGAGAAGAAAATTAGTCCTATCTCAGCCAAACCTAGCACACCATGAAAGAAGGGTTAGGAGCTAGTCTGTCAAGAGCTAGTCTATTCAGAGGAAACATGCAGCAGGAAATTTTACTCACCAGATCCAGGAGTTTCTCTTTGGATCTGCTTGTTGAAAATAGCAGTACAATATATTGTCTGCGTGCAGCTCCCAAATCAGTGCAAAAGACAAATCTGTCTGAAATGACTTGTAATTTCAAGCCACCCGCATCTTTTCCTACATCTTCTTTCTTCTCATAAATCCCCGACTCCTCTTTGTTAAAAGGGCATTCCTTCAGAATGTATTGTTTTAGTACTGACACACTGCATGCTGTCTTGGCTATAGGAAGGTGTTGTCAGAAAACTCTTCCTGTAATTATCATAAAGACTAGCAATCTCAGAGGATATCCTCTGAAATGTTTGCATTTTTAAATGAACATTACGTGTTACCAACCTCTGCCTGCTTCTGTGTTCTGGTAAAAGAGGGCATCTTGAGTCTCTGTTAAAGTTTTGATAGGAGTTACTGTCCCTCAGGTTATAAGGTTTTTTCTTCAGCAGCCTTAACTTCTTTATTAGTGTCAGCTTTTGTCACAGAAATAAGCCCAGCAGCTTAGACCTATTCTCATCTATCAACTAAACTCTTCACCATCTTCTGCCATTTCACAGTCCATCACTAAGGTTTTTCTTGGCCACCAGTTAATTTTTTTTAAACTACTAGGTACACCTTCAAGCCTCAGCAGAGGCCCAGCATCAGACAACTTAACATACGGACTTCATGGTTACTCTTCAAAGTAGGTACGGCTGTGAAATCACAGCAAGATCCACAGCTCCTGTTTGGAAGGGATACTTTTACCTTCAACTCTCAGGCCTCATTTCAAGTGGAGCACTGGCCCCCTTCAGGGGAAGAATCCATTTTGTTCCCAAGCACTTGAAGCACTGTACTCTGCAGAGAATCCTGGGACTGAATTGAGACCATTAGGAATATTCCAAGAAACTCCCAAGGACGAATCCTCCCTACAGCATTACTTTCTTGCAAACTATTCTGTTGCTCTGTCCTAGCCCCTTCTTAGCATGTGCTCCAGAAATTTTTCCAGAGTAAATAATGGTCCACTGTCATCAGTCCTCACTATTGAATACCTCAGCAATGAGATAGCACTGCCAGAGAGCTGAAAGCCGTTAATCCTACACACAGATCCACCACCCATAATTCCAGTCAAATGTCTTTTCAAGGGTAGACTGACAGATTTAAATCCTAGTGGCAGTCTATAAATTCTACAAGGCAGGCTTTTAATATCCTACTCTATGGCTATACTTTCTAATTCTTGAGAATACTTCAATCTATTCCTCCTTCCCCATTCCCTCTCTAAGACACCACCACAGGATCTTGAAATCCTGTCATCGTTTTACCCAGGTGCTGTAAAATTGATCCTCTGTATACTTTGATGCAAATGAGTTTGTCAGAAACTTCTCCCCAGTTAAAAGAATGAAGGCTTGAAATTTTTTTTAATTTTTTGATCAAAAACTTCACATTTGGAATGGTGCTTCTGTGTGCAGTAATTCTGTTGAACAAGGAAGTAATTTTCGTTTCTCAGGCTGTAGGACATAAACATCTACATCTACATCAGATCATTGAACAATTCTCAGCAGGAAAGAACCAGTATCAATCAGTTAAAAGCCCTGCATTTCATTTTTCCATTTATTAGGATTTTGCTTTCTGTTGACAGACACTTTGGATATCAGGTTGCATAGGACCATCTTTATGAGGCCAATTGCTTTATAACTAAGCATTGTTTCTGCCTTAGTGATGAACTCAGTATAACGTTAGGTGAAGCAAGATCATTGGATTTCTGCATGAATACTCTAAAATTATGTTGTACTCTTATCTTAGCATCTGTGAGTATTGTTTGTAGGATAGAACACATTGTGTGTAGGCCAGAATACCTAGTGCAGAGCCCAGCTGCATCTTCTTGAAGACCTCCTGATTTTGGAGGGCCTGCTTGCAAGGTGCCTCTGCAGCCACCTATTCTTCCCTCAGCCTTTTCTCACAGGGCAAGTGCTGTGGCCCCTGACCACCTTGGTGGGGATCCACTGAACTCACACAGCTGATCTAGTCCTTCATTTACCATGGAGGCCGCAACTGGAAATGCTATCCAGATGTGGTCTACTGGGTGCCAAATAAAGGGGGATAATAACAGTCTCATGGCTGTGCTGTGTTTCATACAGCCCAGGCAACTTTTGGCCTTTTTTGCTGTCAGGGCATACTGCTGGCTCATGCCCAGCGTGCTGTCTGTCAGGATGCTCAGGTCCTTTTCATGCAGAGCCTACTCCCTAGCCAAGTAACCCCTGACTTGCATTGTTGCTGGACGTTCTTCATTCCCGGCTGCAGGACTTTACATTTGTCCTTCCTGAATTGCGTAAGATAAACCTATTGCACAGTTTATTACAAATGTATGAGCCTCCTATAATTTCTGTTTTAAAAAATTACCTTTATTTAGTGACTTCTGAAGAACTGAGACACACCTCTGGAGAATTCCACGATAAAATCTCAATACTGTTATTCTGTTGTCCCACCTTGCTACCCTTAAATATATAGTTGTAAAATGAAATAAAAGGAAGCAAAATTGGAATTATTCTAAAAGTAAGTGAGAGGAAAATAATGAAATAAGAGAGTATAGCATTTCAATTTTATTAAATGAGAAAGTTTATTTTTTCCTTCATTTAAATTACTTCTCCTTCCCAAACATTTTCTTTCTTAGTGTTGCCAGTTTACTGTTCAATTGCTACTTTTAGCATTTACTCTTGTTCAACCACATCTAATTCTGCTAAACACTGTGCATATTAGTAACATTTAAAATGTAAAATGATCAAGAGAAAGTGTGGGATCACATTAGTCCTGATGTATTTTGTTACAAAAATGAAAAAAAGGTGAGAAATAGGCTTTCCCTTCCCCTCAATCATAATCCTAACTCAAGCAAAAGCTGAGCTTTAAGCAAGTGTCTCACCTACTGCCCCCCCCATCAGTAGACATGAAAAACCTCTCACAGCCAAGTTCTCTTTGCAGTCTGCACTTTCTTTTGGCAGATTTTTTCCAGACCCATTCCAAATGGAGCTCTAGGTTTTCTCTTAATTCCAAACCTAACCCTAACTCTGACTCTCATCAAATCCTGAGAGTAGACTCAGCTTTTAAGCCTTTGCTGTGTAAGGGAAGGAACTTGAACCTTTGCTGTGTTAGAGGGAACTTGAGCAAGAAACTATAGTTGAAAATTTTCCTGTGAGTTTAGTCATTTATCACTATCTAGCAATGCTCTGCCTCTTTGCTTGCTATTGCAACATCAGTACTGAATGTAAACCGATCTGCGTACTCATTTGTCTCATTGCAAGGTAGTTCTGTACCAATGTCCCAAGGAGTTTTTTGAGATGCAAAAAGTTACTCAGTTTGCCACTGCACTGAAAAGTTACCTTAGAAGTGGTATTCCCATGTTTGTCACTTACAGACCAAATGATCTATAATAAGAAGTATGGCTTTGGTTCAGTGATTCCAGTCGCGCCAGCACTGGAGACTGGTAAGTCTGGGATCTGCGTATCAGACTGTGTTCTTCTAAACACCGACAAAAACTGCAATTAAGATATTTTGCTGTGGATGCTTCAAAGTGAAATACTTCTCACTCAAGATTGTATTTCCAGAAGTTGTATAAGATGGAAACGTGATATAAGCTGCCATGCTCACATCAGCCCTTGCAGAAAAAGCAGTGGTTTCCTCCTCCTGTCAAAACACCTTGATATTCGTTAGAATTACCTGTGTGAAAAGTTGTAGGGAACAAAGTCTTGGGCAAATAATTCACTTTATTTCTGTGAATATTCATTGGGATTTTTAAACTAATTAATGTTGGGTGCTTTGAAATAATTCTGCATTTACTAGTCATGTCTATCTGGGGAATCAATTTCTCTCATGCAAATTCTCATAAGTGGCCTGAGCAGGATCCAACTGTGAGCTACAAAATGTGTATATCAAAATTCCCATGGCTCTTGTTATCTAAACTATTCAGTAAGGAACAAAATAACATTTAATTTCACAGGTGATTGCAAAGAATCTGTTTGTCATGATTTTTTTTTATTTTATTTTTAAGGAAAATTATCTTGTTTAATGAATCTATTCAATAATGTTTCACTGTATGTGGATTTCATAACACTTATGAAATTGTTCCCTTCAAATTCTAACATTTCCAGTAAGAGTTGTGAATATGCCAAGAAAATCTTGCTGTGAAGGCCAGGGACTAGAGCTTTGACCTCAGTCTTCTCTGTGTAAAATTGGTCTTATCACTACAAGCTTTATTGTAGGCTTCAGGTCAGGGCCAGTCTTTTATTCTGTGTTTGTAAAGTACATTGCACAATACCTCTGTCTTCCATATAATTCTTGTTGTAGCGTAAGAAAAAACAAACACATATTAAACAACAACATAACAAAAATTGAATAAACTATTTTTCCAGAACTGGTAAAAACAATGTAGTTCATAGTAGACGCTTTTCTAAAGCATCTTCACATTTAAGAATGACAAATCCTACTAGAAAGTCAATGGGAATTTAGATGACCAAGTCTCTCAAAGAATTTTAAAAAATCCTTTAATATGTACTGAGAGGTGCTATAGAATTTTAATGAAATAATAATTTTATAATTATTGTGTATTTGAGCAGTCATACTGAACCACTATGTTCATTAGCAAGGACTTTGCTTAGTAAAGAAAACTTCTGATCTGTTCCACTATAATATTCTTTATCTTCTGTTAAAAAGAGAAAACTGTTTGGTATTTTACATACAGAAGTTCAGCAAGAAATGCGTTATTTATGAGATGCCATGAAGAATGCAAGTTTTTTATACACCGTTATGTAAAATAAGATTAATAATTTTAAGGAAATGACCTACAATTAAGCATAAATACATAAAGCATGAATTGTTGAAGAAAACAGCCTCAACAAAATAGATTATACTTTTGTTCAGGAAGTTGCTACTTAAAGTAAAAACACTGTGCTTCTATAATTAAAAATTATTGCTTTCTACATGTTCACTGTAGCAGTAAATTACAAAAGTCATTATCTCTTATAGTTAAGAAAAATTTGCTTTTGAAGTATGATAGAAAAGAGGCAGTGATAATGAAAATAATGAGTTCATTCAACTGTTTATGCATAACAGGGATAATGTTTTAATGCATGTCCATCAGTACAGAGCAAGAGTTTTATATGATAAATCCCAGGGTTTTAGGGCCAGATATTACAGGTGTTCTCTGTGTGTCATAGGAATTCTAATCTTTTATCAACTTTTTATTCTTCTACTGTCACATCTCAACATACCAGCTCTGGTTGTGTACAACTTGGTACAGTCATCTCATAAAGCAATTTTCTTGTGATAAAGAAAAAAATTTCACGTAACTTCTTTTTGGTATTTCATGCCTATATGGAGTTTAGGAACAGTGCTGAAGCAAGGAATGGGCTGATAGAAATGTTGTGGAATTCAACATGGGCAGATACAGAGACCTAATGAACTGAAGCAACATCAGTAGAGGGCCATTTAGATGGCGAGGGGCTGGAGCAGTTGCCCTGTGAAGGGTTAGTAAGGGAAGTGGGCTTGTTCTGCCTGAAGAAGAGGTGGCTTCAGGGACAGCTGACAGCAATCTCTCCAATACAAGATCCTCAAGAAGGTGGTGTCAGGGTCTGCACAGTGGCTCATTATGGGAGAGTGAGAGACAACAGGACTAAGCTGGATCAAGAGAGGGTCTGCTTGGCTACAAGGAAACCATTTATCCCCAGGAAGATAGCCCAGTCGTTCAGGCTCAGATTGCCCAGTCCCCCTTCTGGGAGGTTTCCAAGATATGACTGGATATTGCCTTGAGCAACCTGGGCTGACCTCACAGCCGATCATACTTTGAGCAAGAGATTGGACTGGAGCCCTCTTGAGGTCCTTTCCAACCTGAGACATCCTATTATCCTAAGTCATCAGTAGTTTTTACACAAACCTGTTTATTCTGTAGTTTTACTCTGGAATTTAATGCCTCTTTTACTTTGCATCAGAAGTTTGAGATACATTTTTCATATGCAGAAGCTAGGATATTTGGAAAAAAAAACCAAACAAAAAACCCTAACCCTCCAAATGTATTCCATTCTTATTCTGACTGGGTAAAAGCACAGCAGTAGGAGTTAGCTGGCTGGTAAGAAGAGCACCTGGTAGTCATTAAGGATTTTTTTAAGGGTTTCATAAGTTAAAGTTTTGGGTTGGTTTTTTTTAGATTAGAGTTTTCACTTAGAGGAGTCTATAATTATCACTTCAAAATCAAATCAAAATTCAAATGGATATAAACAAACAGTTAAAAACGTACTCTTAAGAACTGATTTTTAGAACTTCTAATTTTGCTACAGGTGCATCTATAAACGGGGAAAAAAATAATTTAAAAGGACTTATGTTTAAATGTGAGTTGTAGAGGCAGTATGGTAAATAGGTTGGTTGTCTGTGTGTCAGACTACCTTCTGTTGTGTATTGTAGAAACTATCTCACACAGCCTTACTCTTTTTTTGCCAGAACAGTTTTGTTTCTTTGTTGTGCTGTTTTGTGTGTTTATTTATATATGTCCTAGTAGTTTTCTGGTTATTATAGACTTGCTATTTAGCTTTCGGTTTGGTAGCTGAATATGCATGCAGCTCTTGCTATTTGAGATTACAGATACAATGTTATGGTAATGCTAAGTATGCATTTTTGCTTGAAATTACTGCTTTTTCAAAAATTTTATACTTATCAAAATTCTAAATTTGAGGATGTCACAGCTAGATTTCTTATTAAGAATTGTCACATATTTTAGTAATTTTTAACTTGTTTTCTCATCATAATTACTGCTTTCATTCTTTAAATCAAGACTATCCTGGAAAAAAATCATGTTTTTCAACCCAAACACAGCAATTCCATCTTGGTTCCATGAAATTGGTTGGTTTTCCTGTGCAGAATCACTGTGTGTGACCATATATACTTACTAGCTCTTTTATGTATCTATTAATTGGGTCCTGCATATGCTTTCTCTCACTCTCCTGGTTTGATTTGAGTGTTCTAAGGTGCCCGTTGCCTATTTGTTTCGGTATTTTCCTTATTATCATTGTTAGATCTACAGTTTGTGGACTTCTCAAGAGTACTGCCAAGATCTCCAAAAGTTCATTTTTGCTAGAAATATGAGTAGAGAGCATTGTGTGGTCATGCATTTATTGCTTGTTTGAGGTTAGTGGACTTGAATACTGCAAGTTTTATAATAGACCCTTGAGAATGTGCTTCCTGTTACCAAATAGCAATCTGCTTTCTTCATCTTGTACCCCGTATTGAGCAAAGGAAGAGGTAAATAATAGCATAGCATCTGTTGTCTAGGAAATATAGTCTAAATTGACATGACAGAAAGTGTCATGACCAAGAATGTACCTATGGCAGAGCAAAGCTGGCATCTGCTTCACCATCTTGGTTACAGCATTATGTTTTTTTCTCCCTATAATGTGTAATTGTAATCTTAGATTCTTTGTATCAACTGAACTTTTATTTCATGAGTCCCGTCTCTGCTACCAACCAATCATGTAATGTAACTTAGAGGAGAGAATAAAGCACATTTAGGATAGAGATAGATGGGTTGTGTATAAAGTGCTTTCTTATGTGTCTAAGCAAACATATAGGGTAGTCACATCTCTTCACCAAATGAAGCAAATAAAAACATAATTTTATTAAACTGTTAAACCCCAGGTACTTCTAATATGACTCAAAACCAGTATCAAATCATGTTTTATGAGATGCTTGCCCATGAAAAAGGTATGAATTACTGTTTCTCTGTCAGTGTTTTCATTTCACTGCTAGCTGCTAATTGTTTTTTGAAATACTTTCAGAACATATACTCGTATCTGGCAAACAAAGACTGCTGTACAACACTTAGGAGTATTTCCTCACATTGGTTTGGAGGATTAGAACTTCTCGTTGCAAAGAAGCAATTCCATTTTTGCTTGTAATTTTTTAGAAATGCTGTCAGCAATTGCATTTTCTCTAGCTCTGAGATACTGTTAACATTATTTAGTACTGTTAACAAACAAAAAAAGACAGTACTCCTCTTTATTTTTAAGTGGTGACCGATATACTGTTAAGAACTGTGTTTGTAAATTTTTCAAGAAACACACATTAAGCTTAGTAGCATTGCAGAAAACTGGCAAGTCAGAACACCCTTTCCTCTGGAGACTGAATGTTCTGAGCCTACATTATAAAACAGACGTCATCTGATGCTGTTTCTATAAGGGAAAAAAAAAAAAAGACATGAAATCAAGTCACTTGGAGCTTGTCTGGTCAAACAGAACTAACCTTCATTCCTATTTAGTCACCATGAGCAAAAAGCAAAAGCAAAAAGCCTTGCAGAAGACTTAAAAGCATGTGCTCAACACAGCTAAAGTTTCCTGAGAAAAATGAAGTGAGAACAGACACAGAAGTCAAAAATAATTTACACAATTATCTTAGTATTGACTAAAATACTGAGCAGCTTGTCACTGGAAAAGATACTTGGGGAATGTTTACACTAACCTGCAGGTTAGGAAGAATACAGCATGGTTATAACAGATAGATAAAGTATGGTTTTAACATTTTTTAAAGTTTATGCATATTTTACTTCCAAAAAACATCTTGTACTTCAAGTCTGTTTTCTTTTAGTACGGATTGTGATCCTGTCCCAATGTGTTAATATTTCCAGTGAAACAGGCAGATTTCATATAGTAGCTTCACCCTCATAAAGGGCAATTTTAGTAAAGGTGATGCTAGGGAATGTGCAAATTTGAATTTGGTTGTTTGAGACATAGGGATTTGATTAGGTTGTGCTGGCATTCAGGATCACTGTGGTTCGTGCATACTGCAAAGAAGTTGGAGCTGTATCAAACTGCTGTTGCATGACAGTTAATTAGCCCTTATGAGAGGCAGGAGGTGTGAGCACAGGCACAGCACATCACTAACACGTTAATGCTGTTCTGTGCAGATGTGCCGGTCAGCACTAGCCTGACCTCTCTGCACCACCACGTGTACTGCAGACATACACTCAGTTTTGATTTGCTTTTTCAAAGTGAATTCCTAGTGGCTTTGGGTTACAAAGAGACTTCAAGAAATTGTGACCGAGAGAGAAACATCTTAATCTGGAAACAGCTTGAAGAGCTACAACATGCTTATCCTTTTCATTTCAGAGAGGTGCTAGCTCAGCGTCAGTGACAAATTCAGTACAATATAGTATCATTCCTTATAGAAGAAAGTAACACGGGATGACAGAATCACATGGTTGGGTAATGTTTGATTCTGGGACAATAGAGACCTCACAATAGCCTTACCACTGACCCAGCTCAGACAAATTCTGACTGTGAGGTAAGGTTAGACGGAAGAGAGCTAATATATTCAGCACTCCCACTTAGTCTAGTATTGATGATGCTTCTGTATCAAGATGTATCACAGAAATATTTCACTAAAATGCTCTGTACAAGCATGCAGGAGATCTAACAAAAGTGGAACCAGATAGACTGAGCTGCTTTTATATAAGAAATTTGCCCAGATAGTACTAATAATTGTAGTATCTTAAATGCCCGATCTATGTAGTTCAAGTTTGGTAGAAAAGGTAATGGGTGTAGCAGTTCGAGAGAAGTACTAACGATACAAGCAGGTTGGCTTTCAAAGGTTAGAAATGTGTGAACAGGACAAGAATTACCAAGAGCCTTTAGCCTTTGGTGACTAAAACAGCTTTCCTCACCAAAGGGGGCAGAGGCTGTGTCTTATGAAGTAGCTCAACCAGAAGTTACAGTTTTGCTGCAGGAATATTGAGTGAAATTCTGTACCTGACTTGTGAAGAAGGTCAGGCTAACTATCTAGCCATCCGGTTTTGGCATTGAAATATCCTATGTGAAACTATTCTTAGCTGTTAAGGTTTGGTTACAGACTGGATCATACCCAGTGGAATTTCGGTAAGCTAAGTAGAGTGTGGTTATAAATGGTGGTGGAGAAGCTATAGCAGTACAGTATGGCTTGGGACTGAGAATTGAGCTTGATCACTGTAATACAGCTTCTTAATCATAAATACTGTGCGGTCTTTATTGAGTTCTTAGAAACAACAATAAAAAGCCAAGCTGTTTAAATAGATACATATCATACAAACTGCTGTGGTATTGAGATGGTTATTACTCATTTGCTATAGAGTAAATCATGTTGCGATGCTTAGTGAACTGCTATACCTACAATTCTGCAGCCTTGTCATCTTGTCATTTGGACTAGATGATCTGAAAGGTCCCTTGCAACCTAGGCAACTGTGAGAACTATGCAGTATGATAGCGTTGCCTGTAAAAAAACAAAACTCATAGTAAGAACACATCACTTGGAGTTCTTCAGGTCCTAGCTGATGAATTTATTTTTTTTTAATTTTAGCTGTTGGATATAAATTTCTCAGCAAGTTGCTGATTATTTTCAATATTCATCCATAACTCAACAATAGGGACTGTTTAGTTTGAGGAAGAGGAGGCTGAGGAGAGACCTCATCACTCTCTACAACTATTTGAAAGGACACTGTAGAGAGGTTGGTGCTGGTCTCTTCGTGCAGGTAATTAGTGACAGAATGAGAGGGAATGGCTTCAAGCTCAAACAGGATAGATTTAGACTGAACATTAAGAAAGAATTTTTCACAGAAAGAGTAGTCAGGCATTGGAATAGGCTGCCCAGGGAGGTGGTTGAGTCACCATGCCTGGGCATGTTTGAGTCGTTTAGATGTGGTGTTGGGGGATATAGTGTAGGGGAGAACGTTGTAGAGTAAGGTTGATGGTTGGATTCGATGATCTAAAGGGTCTTTTCCAACCTAAATAATTCTATGATTCTATGAGTATGAGAACTTGTAGTACATGATAATGTGTTCCATCGAGGAGTTACCAATAAACAAACTGAACAGACAGTTAAAGGCTTCTTCAGAGAATTTTGTGAGTCCTGTCCTCTACCTGTATAAACAGTCTGGCTCCACTGAAGTTGTTCCAGTTTACCCCTGCACCTGACTGTCAAGATATCTCTTAAATCTTAATTGGCTGTAAGGAAAGAGAAGTTACTTTTTTCCAGAGCTGATGCTGGTTCACCCACAGTAACCAATCATCTGGAGGCACAAATAAGTGCTTTCTCAGTTACTTGATATCAAGTTACCGAATGTTAGAAATGAATATTGAAACAAAACAAAAAGAAGTCAACATTGTTATTTATTGCTGTACTGGCTTTTTGAAGGCAAATGGCTACGTAGCAGTATTTGTGATATCTGTTATTCTTCTGCTTATTGCAAAACCTGCAACACCTGAGTGTGAAAGGACACTCAGCCTCCCTCCCCCAAAGCCTAACCTGGCCTCATAACCTCTTTCACCTGTGCCTGAGTAGGAAGCAAGAACCAGCTGTGTAACATGCACAGCTCACCCAGCAGCAGATGAGAGGCTGTCCTGGAGAACTTGTACAGACATTGTGATAGAAACAAAGAACAAACAAAGCATGCTTGGCACAGAGACCAGGAAGAGGACCAGGGAAGGCACTGAAGTAGACTCTGCCTTTGAAAGTATCTACAGGAACAGGATGGAGAGGCATGAGCACAGTGGTTCTAACTGCTGCTTGGACTGCCTGTAGCAGAAGTCACTCACAGGAAGGAAAAGGAAGGAGCAACCCCTGTTGCAAATGTAGGTATTCTGGATGGGGACCTGGAAGAGAGGTGTAAGCCTATGGAAAAGAAGGTACGAGAACTAGAAATAAAACAATGTAAACGGAGAGGCAGAAGGACATGGAGTAGCCCAAAGTTTTTTTGAACTTCTGTGAGGGCATGTTTGAAAGTTCCAGTTAGATAATGTAGGAGATACAGCTTTACATTTATAGGATTGTTCCTTATCAAAGAGAAACAAGTTAGAGCAGTAGAAACAGCTTTGTCATCATCATTTTTTACAGGAAAGATTTTTGCTGATACTTCTTTGGCAGGCACATATGCCTCATTACATGCCTGACCTAATGGGGCTTGCAAAAACTTTAAATATTGTTTTAGCTTTAGTAATTGTTGCCACCTGGCAATACCCCTGCCATCTCATTGTGAGTCAGAATGTGGAAAACTCAAATTTCTGCTGCACTGAGCAGAAGTACCCTACAGCAGGGACTTTGAGATGTTGTGTGTCTACACAGGATGCTTGAACTAGGTGATTCTGGCCATAGTTACCTGCATGTAGTTTCTTCTATCCCCTTCAGCTGGGGCTATTAATCTTACTCACCTCTTGATAGAGTTTGCCCTATAAGTGCTTCTAATATTAGTGCAGCACCAGGCATTTCTGTACAGCTCTGTCCGCAGAAAATACTGCCCTTAAACTGTCTTGCATTTGCTCCCTGAAAGCCACATTGGTGGGGAAAGATTGGAACTTTTTTGAATACCACTTTGATCACTAGAACTATGCTGCTATGACGGGTTTCTGCTGACACAAAACCCACCTTTGTTACAGACATTTGGCACTGCAGCAAAATGCAAATCTGTGGAAGAGCAGGGGACTGGAGCCAGAAAGTTGTGTGACATACAGCAGTACTAAATACCACCTCATTTTCTAGTGTGTGCTTATGTCTGTATATATCCAACACATACCACCTGCTTTTCCTCTCACACATGCAAGGCCTAGGCTTGCAGATGGACATCTGAGAGACTCAGAAGAATGGATAGAACTATGAAAACAGGTTAATGGATTAGTAATTAGATTTTGCAAGGTATGTGGATTTGAAATAGTAAGTCAAAGAGTTATATTCAAGTAATACTACAATCAAAAGCATGTCTTTACTTTCAAGTGGCTCTTTCTGCTGTGAAAACTACTGCTCTGTGTGTGTTTATATGCAGACACTGTGTCTTGTCAAACTTCAAGTTTTCTAGTATTTTCTTTGTATTTTCAATATTTTAGATATAGGTAGTTTGAAATTTTTGATGTTTCTAGAACTGGTACTTAATGCAGGGCTCAAAGGCTAAACAGAGTTATCTTATAGTATGTTATGGACACAATGCACTTCAAAGTAATTTTGATACAGGTTAGCTCAATAAAAATGACTCTTACACTTCAAAAAGGAATGCATGTTCCACAATAACTCCTTGTTCCTGTCAGGATTTAGTTATATCAGCCAGATAAGGTAAAGCAAGCACTTTTGGAGAAAGGAATTTGTCATAGTTTATATAGCTTTGTTGCATATGACAGCTATTAAAATTTCCCAGGGATCATAATTAATAATGCTGGCACTGAGAGGGAGAGAGAAGTGATCAGAAGAGGCAGCGTTTTACTGTATTGAAACCAAGTAAGATTAGTAAAGGGAAAGGTTACTTGAAGAAGAATCATTGAAAGAATGAGGCAGCACAGAGATGTTTTCATATTTTCCTCAATAAAAATAAAACTAGAAAATGAGAGCTGAGATTGACCTATTAGAGCTAAGAAAAAGACTTGTCCGAGCAATAACTGGGGGTGGGGTGTGTGGGGGTGGGGGTGCAGGGGTGGGGGGTGTGAAGCAAGGGGTTAAAGTCTTAACGGCTTAGAATTGGTAAGTTAATATTTTATACAATTATTTTTTTTTGTAGCCTCAATTGCTATTACAGGATTAAATCAAGATTTCTTGCCACAAAAAAAGTGCTTTATAATTTTATTTATGATATGCTCAGCCTCTGTCACCATCTGTAAAAGATACATGAAAGGTTTTACTGGTTTGTCTAAATTTAAGAGACAGTGGTACAGTCATTTTGTGACTTGGTAATAAAGTGTATGGGGGTCTTGTAGAGAAAAAGATTATTGGCTTACAAATTTTTTTTAAAGAAACATTTGTTTCTTGACTTCATAGATATTGTTTTCCTTCCAACTTTCTAGAACAATGTTGAGAAAGCTTAGTTCTATTTTAAGCTAAAATTTCTAAAATACTAGCTAAAATACTTGTATTGATTACTAGTACAAGTATGCTAGATTTTCAGATATATTTTATTGTTCAAGATAACATAAAAGTTGTCTACAGCTACTTCAGTAGTTAGGGGGAAATAGAGCAATCATCTGAATTATTAACAGTACACAATTTATCACAGTGTCCCGTATCACGGTTCTTTTTTACTTTCTTTTGTATTTGGCAGGACTATTAGAAAGTTTCTTTAACTGTCTTGCACCGGTAGATCACAAATGTAAAATAAAGAATATTTAGTCCTCATACCCATATACTGGAGGAGGGTTGCATTTCTCTTCAAACTGTTTTACTGTAGAGGAAGAAGATGCCTGTATATTTTATTGCTAAAGTGCTTAAGCAAGCCACTGGAGTTACAAATGGAAGGCAATGGATAGTCTCCCCTTGAAAAATCTAAGTCTAGCTGTTAATCATAGAATGGTTTGGGTTGGAAGGGACCTTTAAAGGTCATCTAGGCCAACCTCCCCTTCAATGAGCCAGGACATATTCAACTAGACCAGGTTGATTAGAACCCCATTCAATCTGACCGTGAATATTTCCAGGGGTGGGGCATCTGCCACCTCTCTGGGCAACCTGTGCCAGTGTTTCAGGTATCAGTACAGTTTGGGGGATGAAGGGATTGAGAGCAGCCCTGCTGAGAAGGACTTGGGGGTACTGGTGGATGAAAAGCTGGACATGAGCTGGCAATGTGCTCACAGCTGAGAAGGCCAACTGCATCCTGGGTTGCATAACAGGAAGTGTGGCCAGCAGGGTGAGGGCAGTGATTCTGCTGTGGATAGGGAATTTTTTTCTGAATAAGTTGTTAATGATTTGAAACCATTTGTATGATATATGTGAGTAGGAGGAAATAGTTATATATATGTGTTTGTGAGGCTGCTAGTGAGCATGTAAAACTTATTTTCAGACCAGTCTCTTCTGACTTGATCAATTCTTTATTGGGGAATTAATTTTACAGGATAACGTTTTAAATGTAAATAGAATGCCAGTCTTTATTAAGGCATTTTGAAACGTTTTTTATCAGTCTCTATTTTCACTTAAGGGATGCGTTACTCTGTAAAACTGGCAAATTCACTACCATTGAAGCTTAAGAGGTATTTTAAACGTGGGTAGGAACAGTATCTTCTACTGATGTGCATTGTTAAAGAACTGCTCATTACACAGACACACGTCTGACATTCAAAGCTTTTTCCACACTATCAGCACATCTCTGGGACACTCCATATTACTGATAGCTACTGACATAGATGAGAGCTTTGCCTTAAGCTGTCTAAAAAGCAGTTTTCTGTTCTGTATTTGAGGAACTGACTAGTATGCTCTTACTTTACTTGTGTTTTATAAAATTGCACTAGAAATTCAATGCAATTAGTTAATTTGCGTAGAGGTGGCTCAAAGTTTTGACTCTAACTGATAAAAGAAACTCTGAAGGATTTGCATCCTGTATTTGGCCTGAATCCCTCTTTAAATCAAAGCTCCCAAATACAATAAGGAGTGGAAATAGGCAGCTAGATCAAACAAATCATTAACAACTGTCTTATAATTAGAAAAATGGATGAATTCTATGACAAGCAACTCAGGTTTATTCATATCTCATATGTCAGAAAGCAGTCTGAAAAATAAAATCACCAGAATAACAGGTTAAACAAGTTTAGTTATAAACGTCTCAAATAATGAAGGCTTCTAATGAAGGAAGGGTCGCTCCAAAGGGCTGTGAAAGCACTTTGCTAGTGTTGTAGCATGTGACCAGCGGTGGTCTGTGCTGGCACTGGATGCTGTGGGGTAATTTAAATCATTGACAGAGCAATGGCTCATTTCCTTGAAGTACTAGAAAGTGAATTGCATATTCCTTTTTTTGGCTTCCTGAGTTACATAGTCAAGGGACATATACAAAGATAACTCAATAGCTATTTGATACTGCCTTTCTGAAGTCAAAACTTTATTTTCAGTTTGCAGCTTGTACTGTCAGAGGAGCTTTAGTCTCTTCCATAGCCCAGCTTATGTAAGATTTATTGTAAAAGCAAGCCCTTTAGGGGCCTCAGATCTTGAAATACCTGCCCAAGAAAGAGGAGGAAACTTGCTGTGATTTTTTTTTTTTTTTTTTTAAACAGATGTGTTCTGATCTGGCCTATTTTCTGCCCATGATTTGTTGGCATCTTGTGGCCTCACCCACTCAAGTGACCTGCTAAAATACATAGTGAATTTCTGTCAAACAGTGTGAAGTTGGAATATTTTGACAGCAGTTACAGAATTTACAGCATCTTTACACAGTTAAGTGGAAATTAGAATCTGATTGTGCAGTTTTGTTTAGGTGTTGCTTTCATTGCTTTATTTCCTTCCCTCCCCCCCCCCCCCCTCTATTTTTAAGAAAGTAAAAAAATCAATTTTATGGGACTAGCAAGTTATTCACAGGTGTTGCAATACCCAACAAATCTGAGTTTTCGATGTTTCAGGAGTCACCTTGTTTTGGTTTGTGTCTTAATAAAAATTAGCTTTAAAAGTTGGAAGGCTTTGGTGGCATGCTTGCTTTCCTGGTACATATTTATTTTAGAGGGTAAGCATGTCATGTCTTACATGCTTATACAGAGTGTTCCTGCTTTTACAGTGGCGGCTGTATAAATATTCAAGAATGTAGTTTGTTCTTTATACAGGATATTGGAGTGATTTATGTAAAGGTTAATGAAGTCCTTCTTCCAACACATCTGAGAGTTGACATTAGCCCTATTTGAAAGTTCTAAACCAGAGGACATGTAGGTTAAACAGCTCACACAAAGTTGCACGTTAATTCTCTGGCAGATCTAGGAGGTTTTGGCTCCCAAGATAACTACAAAGCTTTACTTTCAGTGCTAAGCAGCTTGTACATAAATGTTAGTGAATGTAGTTAATGCTTACCTAAAACTGTTTTGATTAAAAATAATAGATTTTCCAGATAAATACTCCAAATGCCCCTATAGGGATAAGGTTTCTTAAGCTCCAGGAAAAAAAAAAAATTGTGTACCTATTTCTATTTTAAAATCAATGCTATGAAGCAGAAAACATAGGTGCTTTCCATCTGCTCTAGTTTACTATCCCTGACCATTGTAGATTTGAGATGCTGAAGGGCTTGAAGTCCTATAAGGTCTAGTTGTTCGTTGGCCTAACAATCCTGACAAGCTAGGGCTTAGATTCTGCTTTTGTTTGAAGAAGCAAATTTAACTTTGGGAATAAACTGTGCCAGGTAAATTATTTACATAAGCTCCCATGCCTTGTAGAGACACCTTTGCACATCTGATTGAATGAGAGCAAGGTTTATGGTAATGTCTGGATATCTAGCCATAGGAAGAGAAAGGATAGGAAATCTGCACTTCTCCTAAATGACTGCAATCAGTAAATAAGTAGATGGGCACAGGTCGTTTTCTTCACTGAGGAGCAAATGTTCTCCTACTTTTGGTTTCTGTGGAAACCAGGAGGAACATAGGGATTCATCTTATGCATACCTTACACTCAGGCTCAAAGAGCCCCAGGATTCAGAGTACAGAAATAATATCTGTCTGCTCTCCCTGCTCATAAACCCCTGGGGAAAAGATTTTCATAGTAACTAAAAAACCATCTGAGTAAGAGAAGTCCAGACTTTGGGAATTAAACTTTGGTCATTTTGTTATTGTTGTTTACACTGCCAAAAAATGCCTGTGTGTGTAGAGATGGATGTGCATGGGATTCATTCTGACTTCGCAAAATACAATCAGGTGAAAATACTAAGAGGGGAGGGGAAAAAAAGAGTACATTGGCTCATTCCAGGCCCACTGTTCCAGAATGCGGGATTCTGGTACCTGGAGAGCTTGTACCAATGGAAACCTATAAGGACTCTAGGCAGCAACACTGTTGGTCATAGCAGAGCAAGTGTTCTAGGGATTTACATTTTGGATTTAAGCACCTAAATAATAATTAAGCCGTATTTGTATGCCCAGACTCTTTACCAGATGGACAATATATGCAATATGACTAAGGCTAGCTTAACAGTGAGGAGCGGCGAAGAAAAAATACTGAAGAACTTTACTCATTCCAAATACAGCCATAGAATAGATGATTTTGTGGAGATGTTTTAAACAACTGCTGAAAGTAAATTGAAGGCCCAAGTCATCAGAAATACTGAACTGCCCCAGGCAGAAGTGAGCACATTTTTTTGCTTAACACTTGTTTTTTTTGCTGATGTCTGGTAAGTCAATAAGAGGAGATGCAACTTCTGCTTGTGTTATGGGAAGATATGTTTGCTGGTTTTCTTTGCTGTTTTCTTAACAGCTGCAGATCTTTCAGAGTTTGGTGAAGCATTCCAGCCCCAATGGAATTGCAGTTTGGTGCTGACATCTCTCGTAAGAAAGTCTTTGAGTCTCATGGTCACATTCCTCTATGGTAAGATGAAGGTGGCTTCTTTGGTGATGACTCTGCTAGATGATCTAAAGATCCAAGTCATAACAATTCACCTTCTTTACCTGTTCTTTTTCTAGTATTACTAGTTCATTTCTCAAACTCACTCAGATGAATTTTAGTCAAAAAACTCTTCAGCTCACTGTGTCCCTAAACTTTATGCCGAGTTTCAAAAAGATCAGTTCACATTGTAAGTTGGGTGGTGCTTTCTGTTTCCATGTCTATAGGATAAAGCCATTTTGGGAGAGGCTTAACCTCTTTGTTTCCATGGCAAAAAGGCCATTAAGTTAAGTAGACTCAGAGGCTGGTGCACTGAATAAGAGGACTATATTAAGCCTTTCCTGCAAAGGTTGAGGTGCATTCATGATGTGAACATTCTTTAGGAGAATAAAGGCAATCTTAGAGCATCTCTGATGAATGTCTTCGTTCCCAAGACTTGCCTGAAATTTTGAACACAACTTTGCTAAGTAGTATGCTTTGCGGAAACTACCAGGCCTGATACAGCTCTCTGAAAGATGACTTTTCAGTTACTGTTCTAGAAAGTCTTAATGTTTGTAATTTACACAGGTTAGGTTTATACTGGTACCAATCACCCAGATGTGCGTGTGAACAACCACCATGAAAAGAGATAGGTTACTTCGATTTACCCTGGCATTTTTTGAGAATTCCTGTCCCTACATGCATTATTTTTTAGTCCTGGTGTCTTTTGTTTTGCCTTGGAGTCCCACCAGGATATAATCTGGAGTCTGGGATTGAGCTCCACTCATCTGAGAGTGCACTTGTGATAATAAGATATGCACACTATTCAAACGCTGCTGGGAATAGAATGTCTCTAGCTTTTACTGCTTGTTCCCACCTATGGCATGAATGTGTTGACAAACTGTGCATCCCAAAGTATTTCTTGGTTTTGATTGCTATAAAACTCTTAGTTGGCATTTTTATTTTAATTCTAGCAACTGCCACTTAGAAGACATATCATGTCTACTGTGTTCTTGGGGATTGTTACATGGAAATGCGTATTTATGAATATAAGGGTTTAATTAGAATAATTTTTCTTCACAATATATAAGATTTCTGAATGTTCAGAAGCAGGGATGTTTCAGTAAGAGGCATGAAGGTAAATTTATTTTAGAGGAATAGGTAAAAAATATAAACAGTTCATAGGGTTTTTTACTATCACATGTTTTTCCCTCATTCGTTCAAAAAATGTAATAAAATCATCCCTCTTTCTTTACTCAGTTTTGTTGCTTTTTCATTTATAAAACTTTTTTTTTAATCCTCCTGGTGTTTACTCTTTTGTTTCACACCTGCCTTATCATATTGCTCATTTTAACTGTAGGGGATGAAGAAGCTCTTTTTATTGTCTACTTTCTTATCAGATTAGTTTCTTATATTGTTGCTGTAGGATAGTTAAGGAATGTGGCGTTCATCTGAAATAATTGGCAGATTGCATCAATTACTGGTTGAGGGAGAAAGTTGCACATGCATATTGCATATAAATTGCCTGTAGTGTAAAATCTCTTTGCTTCTTTACTTCTTTTTTTAGGTAGTTTCTATGGTATTACTTCAGTACAGCTGTACTAACTAGAATGTAATCAGGATCCACTAGTGCTTCACTCCCCGTCCATGATTCACTCATGCTGTTGAATATCTTGCATTCAACGGGTGATGAAAGCATTCTTAAAAAGAGTTGCAGTTTCATAACCTTCTCTGTGCTAATTTCTTTACTTGTCTACACATCTCTGGTCCCAAATCAAGCATATGTTTAAAATGACTAGTATGAGAGGAGACCCACAGAATTTAATGAACCTATTAACAAACTTGAATCTAGGAAATTGCTTAAATAGATTCCTGAACGTGGAACTAACAAAATAAAAGGACTGTTTTAATAGGTTGTTAAGAATCACTTAACATGTGGGGTTTTTTTTCTGACCTTGAGACCTATGATTGTGATAACATGTGTTATTGGTGCCTTATAGTTTAGCTTGAGACTCTTCCTATATGTGCTCTTTTCATATGATTCAATTCAAACGTGATATTGAAGGTATGCTGCAAAATGTTTTCATGGTATGGATACTATAATTCCAAGAGAGGTCACTAACTTTGCCATATTTTAAGGGTAAATTCCTGGCATACGTTCTGCTGTGTTACACTGGTATATTAAAAAGGGCAACTAATTTTGCTTCGCTGGGACTGTTCCAGATACTGATGGAAATGAGGTTAGAACTTACTTGCCCAGTTATAAATAAATTGAATAGCCAAGCTAAGTGCAAAGAATGGCTAAAACTCAGACAAATTAGTACTCTAATAGGAAGTTGTCCATAAGCATTAACAAGAATTCTTTCAATATGTCCATGGTACAGTTGGGACTGTGCTTGCTCCAAATACTGACACAGTTCTGATACAGGTAAATGTAGTGAAGGAAGAGCAACCCTGGAAGTAACAATTGTAATGGAAGAAATATGAACTGCTTTGGACCCACTCATGATCACTATAAAACACTATTGATTTAATTGAATTAAATGTTATTTAGGAGTCCTACCTTAGGTAGGATTTCCTTCTAAGTCACGGAAATGGAAAAGTCATAAATGCATATATATATTTTATGTACAAATTTTAAATGTATGTGGATGAATATATAATTTATACATTCATTAATGAATATTTTTATATAGTCAAATAAAAAGCTCCTCTGTTCTGTGGGTTTGAAAGAAAACCTGTGCATTGCAATTTTTTTGGTTGGTTTCTTCTAGGAAGACTTGTACTCTGACATGGTTAAACACACAAGCATCTTTAACTTTGCTGTCTTATATATTTATATTCATGTGGAAAATGCTTGTTTTGCTACATTGATATGTTCCGCCTTAAATGTGAGACAGAATGGCTGTCTAGTACTGTCACTGGAAGGAGTGAAACTTCATATTATTTAACTGAAATCTGCATGTTCAACCAGTTTTTTCCATGCTTGTTTCCTTTTTCCAGTCTTCTTGTTTGCTTGAGTTGCAGTTAAATCCAGTAGCCTGTATCTTTTATCCATGCTCTTCTTGGTCTTCCTCTCTTCTTCCTCTTTTCAATACATTCTTCAGTGGTTATCTTCTTTGGTCTGTTGCTTTTTTCCTTCCTGATCACTGACTCCTGTAATTTCCCTGTTAGTCATATTGACAGGGTCTTTTGTCATAACATTCTTTTTTAACATCCAGTTATAAGATTGTTGCTGAAAGTGTAGTTACAGCAGCTCTGAAATCTAGGGTGATTGTATTTGATCTGAGATTACTACCTCCTTCCCAGCTGTGCCTCCCAGACTGTCTCTCTGCTGTTTCAAGTAACATTCAAAATGCAATCTCTGAAGCACCACTTTTTCTCAGCCTCCAACTCTGATAGGTATACGGTGCTTTATAGCAAGCTATTGTCTTCAGAAAGCATGGGTTTCTATTTTTCATGCTGACCCCTATTTTTTTCCACATCATCAATATATTTGTCTTTTTTTGGTTCTGTAGTACTTAATTTCCTTCAAATATTAATTTTATGGGAATTACTTGAGCCTAGCTATAAAAGCTCTTCAACACACAGAAGTTCTTTCTTGTCCATTAGAGCCATAGAATGATCTCGTCTTTACTTAAAGAGATTAACTGAGAATCTACACTCCTAGAATATATAACCTGTTGACATATTCTGTGGATTCTCGAACCAGGTGGTAATCAGTGCTGTACAGTCTGCATACCTAAAGTCACAGACCTCCTCTCAGATTCTTTAACGCTTTCCTCTGTGCTGTTGCTGCTAAAATGCTGAATAGGATGATAAACTCACCTTTTTTCGCAGACCTTTATTGTTTGAGACTCACTCTTACATTATTTTCACTTATCCTACAACTAATTTATGATTGTGGTAAGTTTACACAATAGCTCATCTAAATGTGGTAGAAAACCCATTTCAAGCATCATCAGCTATAACCGATCATTTCCCACAAAATTAACAAACAAGAGAGATGATTACTAAAATATTTGAACATGACCGATGATGCTCTTGAGATTTGTCCCTTATGCATCTTCCAAGAGTATGTCATACCAATTCACATTGATATTCTGAGTTTTTTTATTCTTTGAAACTTTTCCGGAATAATGACCTTGCTTCCATGCAGTATCAGTGAGATTGATTTGCAGTTGTATGTTTCTTCTAGTACTCTTTCTTAGGTTCTGGAATGTACATTGATCTTTTCCAAGAACCTGGCTGCTCTCTAGTTTCCCATAGCTTCATAAGTATAGAAAGCATTTTTTCTGCTGCCACTGTTCACGAACCTTTGCTGGTGCATCATTCTGTTCTTTAAACTTTTCTGTTCTTCTAAGAGTATGTGCTGCTTTAGGCTGTAATGGGGGTGGTTCTCTTTTACCTGCTCAATCAATATCATTCATCTGTGCCTTACCCTTACATAGTTTCTGACAGTATTCTTTCTGCAATTCCATGCTTTTCTTCTACCCAAAATGTCACCTTTGGCTGAGTACCTGTGATAGGAGCTTTTGAGCAACAGTACAGTAACACTGCTACATTTGAGTCTACTTTTATGTTGTCTTCTGATTTCTTGGTGCACTTTTTGATCTCATTGCAGTTTTTTTAATTATGATTGAATTTTTATAACTTATTCTCCACCTTTTTTTTCCCCTATGTTAAAGAACCCTTAGTAACTTGTCTAGGAACCCTTTTTGTAGTGATATCTAATTCTCACGTATTGTGAGAACATTAACAATTTTTGTTTTACTAAAATGTTACTTTATGTTTGGGTCTTGCTCTTCTTTCATTTTCAACAGAGCTTAAAACCAGGTTTCAGTATCTGCAGTATGTATTCTGTTACATACACAATGTTGAAACTCAACAAATCAAGGCCTTTTCTTCCTTTTATTTTCTGAATCTCAAGTACAGCTAAGGAATCACAAAATGTACCAGAATAAATTCTACTTTCATGCTTGTAGTGGTCGCCATCTGACTCACTATGTGCAGATGCCCTTCTGATTTCCTGACTGGTTTGGCAATATCAGGGCATGCACATTTTGCTTGGACAGATTTTCGATACAAAATTCCACTAGCTGTTAGTCCTTCCTTTTCTTTTATTCTCGTCTTGGGTTTTTTTCCTTTTTCCCAACTTGGGCATTCATCACAATAAAATATAAGTACCTCTCCCTTGCAAAATATAACTGTTTAACTCTTGCAGTAGCCATGTAGGTTATGATTCCCTGCAGTGGTATAAAATACCACAAGTGTTCTTTACTGCTATGTTTAAATTATTTTGACCTAACTCAAGGCTGCAATTCCCAGCATGTCTGCTGTCTGTAATTGTAATTGCAGTAACTGAGTTACTGCAGTGCAAGATGTCTAGAAATGCCACCCATTCATTTGTTTTCTTAAATTTGGTTGATTTGTATTTCTGCATTCAGTAGGCACAACGGCTGGATTTGGCCAAGTTGCATCATAAAAGTGTTTTCTCAAAGTCTAACCCTCCTCTTATGTCACATGCTGATTTCATACTGATTTCAGCAGTATGAGAGGAGGAGAAGATTGAGGGGAATCTCAGTGATTTCTGTTCCGATTTGAGCCTATCAGGTTAAGTAGTTCAGTCTGCCGCAACAGGAAATTAATTTCCGTCACACTGGTAAGCCTTTTTGGAAAAGATTAAGAACCCACTTCTGCTTCTGTTGTGAAATCAGAAATTATTTCTCCTATTCATTGATCTGTTTGATTTACAGCATGTATTTTATACCCATCTAAACAGGATTCCTTTCCATGAAGAGGATGTACCCAGCACTGTTGTGCTTCAGAACAGGGATGTTTTTTCAGATTTTCTAAGTAACCTGTGTTGTAAATATTTAAAATGTGCAGTTTTATCCATGACATCATAAGTCAAGCTATTGAGCTAAGAGTCTTGGCAAAACTTATTGCATGTGTTCAGTGGGGTACTTTCAATATCTTCTAGCTCTTATTTTCTCACTTTAAAGCCAGGATATTCTACATGTGGGTTACACAAATTGAAGTTTTAAACAGTAGCTTTTTAATAGCAGCAATGACAATAAAATTATGCCCCGAGTACATGAAAATGGAAGATGCATCTAAACATCTCAGGTGGCTAAAAACCAACTGAGTAAAATCTCAAACATTCTCAGAAGAAATATTTTGGTTTGGGGCTGGGGCTGTGTCTATGAAAGATTAAGTTCAAAAGAAAATATTTTCAGACCATATTGATGCAGAAGAGATGACAGAAAATGGTTTAAAGCCATATTGATAGCTTTGCTGGAATTAATATATGTATACATATAAGTGTATATAGACAATGACTTCAAAATCTTTTCTAGACATCATTCTGCAGTCTTAAAGTCATAGGTAGTCCTATTTTTTTCTCAAAGTATTATTCAATGAGTAGAATTAATTTCTCTTGAAACATTTGTCCTCTGAAATATAAGGGATGAAGGGTTTAAATAACAGAAATCTGGTCTTATTTTCATACTTTTTATATTTCTGAACTACCACTCCTCTACATTAGAATTTTCTAGCCTTCTGAGCAATAGACTAGTGTATGAAGCAGTGAACCAACATATGACTTGGCTTTCTCCGGGCACGTAGGGAAGACAAATGAGGATAACCGACAGACCACAGAAGAGCAGAACATCCCATATCACTGGGGTTAGCATCACAGATTATAGCAGGTCAAATGAAAAGTGAAATTGTATGTCCTCAATGCCATCTCAATGCCTCAACTGCCATCTGGCTGACTTTGGATCCAGATGTCACATTTCTTTTTAGCCTGAGAATGCAACAACTGTTTCAAGGTCTACTTGGGGGGAAATGCAGCCTGTATGGAGGAGGCAGATGTGAAGAAGACATAAAGATTTTGGAAAGTAATTAGAAAAGATTGGATATTCTGGTTTATACTCTTTAGAGATTTGTTCCACCTGGTTTACTGTTGTTACAAATGTTGGGAATATCCTTGAAATGTCAAATAAGACAAAAATGTTCATGCCTTTTTAATATATGTGCAAAGTGTTTGGATAAAAGCTCTTGAATGCTATATTTTTTATTAATGCAGCAGTCTTTCCATAGAACTGAAAAAGCAATAGTTAATAAAACACTTATTCCAACATCATGCTTTAATTTTAAAGAGTATTTACAACAGAAATGATCACCGAACCGTTAATATCAGTATAATACTTAATGTGACCAGGATCTAAAGACCAAAATTGGTATTACTCAAGGTCACTGATAAATATTTTTCATGGTGGGGAAGGAAGCCTCCATGAAAATGTGTGAATCATTGCCCATCAGAATGTATTCTGGCTACATCAGGAAATACCACCACGCTGATTTGAAGTGTGGTTTGTAGTTCATTTTTTCCCTGTTTATTTGTAGGTCCAGAGACTAGTATTGATGGTGATACATCATCATCACAGACTTTGAAAAATAATGCTATCTAGCATGATACCTTCTTCTCTCCCAAATATAAATAGCATGCTGTATCTGCGCTCTCTTACACTGAAAGCTTTATGATGAAAAGGCCTGGTGGTAGCAGCTATCTGAAAGAAGGAAGACTTCCTTCAAAAAAGGGCTACAGACTGAGACCTGCAGACAAGATCATTGGCTCCAGATAGAGCTTAACTTGGAGAGTTTTGAAATTTGAACCTGAATCCAACTCCTGATTCTCTAAGTCGAGTCTGTATTCAGTTAGAAGGATGAAGAAATGCTAGTTAAATATTTATGCATTGAATATTTAAGTGTCACTAACTGGTGCTCTTTATCTACCCCATGGTTCTGCTTCTCTTACAGGAATTAAATTGGTACAGGATTCACGCTAGCTTTTAAAGTCCAGATTAAATTAATTTCAAGAGTAGAGGGATCGTAATGGCAATTCTGCAGTAGCATTGCGATTTAGAGGGAAAGGCATGTATTCTCCTTCAGTCAGCCTCGGGCTAAACCAGGAGGTATCCCACTATCGCTGTGGTTGTTTTCATAAATTCTCTTTCAAGTTCTCGTTTGTATGTACATCATGCTTTGGGAACATCTGTGCAAGAACTGTTGATTGCAGAAGTTTTTACTTCACCTGGATGCAAAGCACCGCTTTCCAAGCCTCCTCCCATGTGCAGCATTTGGTCATTACATGTGCAGAAAACACCACACGCTTTCATTTCAGTGGCTGGCTGAGCTAGAGTTTCTTTTTTTTTCCTCATGTCAGTAGAGTATGATTGCTGAAGTTTGCTTTCAACTTCCATTGGGTTTAAGTCTTCTTTCAGTACCTTCAAGAGCCTGTATTAGTGGGCTTTATTTGTTTATGGGGCTTAGGCCTTAGTTTCTTTTAGCATGTATGCTCTCATGTATGATGATCTCCTGCTAATTCTAAGATCTGTGTTTGGAAATTTTCTGATGGGCATACGTCCTGCCTGTGCTCTCTAGAGGGAAGCATTGTAGTGATGCGATTCATCTCTTCAGCCTTCAAACCTAGGACACCTCAGTACTGTGACAAAATTTGGGCATAAATTGTGGCACTAAAAAAAAAATTTCTAATTTTTTTTTTGTTTGTTGCTATTTGCAAACATGTATTTTCAGGAATGGGCTGCTAATTTTTTCTTATTGGATTTGGCACCCTATAGTTTCCAAGAAAAATTGGATTTTCCACACTTACCCCAGAACTTCTTACACTTGTTCTATTGTTAAAAATACACTGCTCCAAACCATTCTTTCGACTTCCTCTGAGCCTTCCCTTCTCCCTTTCAGGGAATTCTCTTGTGAGAGTCTCCTATAGGAGGCCTAATGCTAAAACATTAGAATGTTTTTAAAGGTTTTTTTATTCTAGCAAGAACAGAGGATGGACAGCAGTTCTGACTGAAAATCATTTGGGTAATTTTTATGTGAAAACTGAACTTTGGGGTGGTGTCTCTTGTCCGCAATCCTTTTTTTCGTAAGAGAGATTGGTTTGTCTCTCTCAACCTGTAGGATGTTTCCAACTGCACTTTGATATCTTTATATCAGAGAAATCATTATCTCTACATAAATCAGGATCATTACTAATTCAAGGTCCTGCCTTTTTATCTGTCCATTACTTCAGCTACCTCCAGTTCTTATATGCCTAAGATGACAGGGCTTAAAGACTTTTCCTTATGTACATGACTAGCTCCTGTAAGATAAGAATTCCTATAATTCCTAACTTCTTATTCCCACAAGACCATGTTAAGGTTGTTGCACAGCCTGTCGTGTTGACTGGTAAAACTGATGTGAGAGAATAAGTGACGTTCTTGACCACTGGTGTGGTGCCTTTTTAAGAAGGGGAAAATTTCTTGTGAAGTATGGATTTTTGTTCAGTTTTGGGGGCTAAACCACAGGTATGAAAAACTTGTTTTTTTGGTTTTAGTGATTGCTTCTTCATTTGTTTGATTGTGTAGCTTTGGAAATCTAATTGGTTTGCCCTGTGTCTTCTGAAACTTGCTATCCTAACAAGTCATTTACCTTTGACTGCATATGAACCCTAGAGCCCTTGTTTTACTACTCCATACTGACCACTGTAGACTAAACTGTCAAATATTAGCCTCCTGCAAAGGCTGCCTTGGACTCAAGACTCAGTTACACAATAGCAGCTCAGACTAAGACATCAGAAAGAATGCAAAGGTGATCCAGAAGCAGCAGTGATAGCTTAAATTTAACTACTCACAGATAATGCTGCTGTTTGAAGATACGTAGTTACTTACTGGCATAAGCCCAGCCCAGGTGTAGTCCTGATCCCACGGCCAGTTCCTCTGAGGGGTGGGGAAGAGATTTGCTGCAGAAAGTGGAAAACTAGACTGATCCTTTGCTGGAGCCCAATCTCAGCCAGATGCCTTACTGCTAGAATCCTGATCTTTGAAGTATTTATGTCATCTCTTGTATTGATTTGTGGAAGATGACTCAATGGTTCCTCTGTCTCTCCAACCTTTCCATCTAATCTGATCTCTTCCATGGAACTCCAGTAAGGAATATCTTTGGTATGGTTTCTGTTCACTCACTCTAGTCTCCCTTCCACTTAATCTTACTCTATTGCTTCTCTAGGGACTCAGGAGTTGCAGTACGCACATGTTTTTTAAAAACATCAACATGTTCATACATACTATCCTAAAATCTACGTTAACTTACTTCAGGACATTTTTGGCCGTATCCCTCTAAAGTATCATATCTAGAAAATTAAAAACTAACTGCAAGATGATTATATGGAATTAGGCATTGCATATTTATTTAGAAAATAATATGTAAACTAGTCCTTGCAGTGAAGATGTACCTAACGAAAAATAAAAGCAATGTACTAGCTCTCTATTTGGAAACTTTGGATAGATAACAGGCATTGTTACCCGTACCCATTGAATTGTTTGCTTGTTTTAATTTTATATGTGATGGAGAGACCCAAGTAAAATTATTTGGAGCACTTGACATGCAGAAGCCAGCAGATGTACAAAACCAGCTTGTTGGAAGGTTAACATATGGTCTGAATGTCCTTTGGCATGTATTGTAGAAAGTTAAAATCCAGATCACATCATCAAACTGATAAAACATATGTTTCAATTAAATACATTTTATTTGTATTTTATAAAATGTATTTTATAAAATACAAATATGTGTTTTATAAATACATGATGTCGCTTTGATAGAGAAGTCAGTGAAATATGGATAGCTTCAGGAGGCCTTTCTGTATAGAACTTTTAGAAAGAAGGGGATCTGTGGTTATAACTGCATTAATTTTACGTTCTAATATTTTTCAACTGACTAAATGCTCCAAAAGTCTAGCCTCCTTGATCTACTTGATCAGTCACTTACTCCTCACTGTCCTGTATCCATCCACAATTTTACTTATGTCTTCCACATGCGGCTGTGTACTAGACTTCATTTTTCAGTTTTAGCATCTATTGTGTATTACAGAATCACAGAATCTTCTAGGTTGGAAGGGACCTTAAAGATCATCTTGTCCAACCGTCAACCTAACTGACAA
>JAOTQQ010000002.1:5696843-5719979 GCA_026546715.1 Gallinago undulata | reverse complement strand
AGAGAAGAGACCGACCCCCATCTCTCTACACCCTCCTTTCAGGTAGTTGTAGAGAGCAATAAGGTCTCCCCTCAGCCACCTCTTCTCCAGGCTGAATAACCCCAGCTCCCTCAGCCTCTCCTCATAAGACTTATTCTCCAGAAAGAAGATGGTAGCGAAGAAGGTGGTAGTATTAAGAACATGGTGGCACATGTTCTTTTTATTTTTCTTCCTGTAAATGTTTTTATACCGTGTTTGTCTTCTGGAACTTGCCAGTCTTAACTTAACAAAAGTCACCCATCTGTTGAGAGAACATTGAGCTATGATAGAAGAACTCAATGACTAAGCTTCGCAATCCAAGTTCCGTTTTGTGAGCCTTGAAGCGCTGCCTTGGAAGCCACCAAAAAATCAGGAGTTAGAATGTTATGCTTCAGGTAATAAATACAGTAAGAGATATCAGATGAAACAGAGTTGTTTCATGGTCTGTATGTGCTATTGAGTATTAATTCCAGTATTTGGGTGGGTTTTTTTCCTCCTCACTGGTGTGCCTGATGTATTTTTATAAAGACAGACAAAGCCACAGGATCGTACTTCTGGCTTGGCTGAGCCTCAGTGATCAGTTTGTGGTTCTATAAAGTTAATGCTGAAGTCCTCACTTCCTCTCTGGGTACGTGGGAAGGTAGATAATTATTCAAATATTAGTCAATTTTTGGTGGTTATGTTTACATAAAACCTACAGATAAAAAAACCCACACTGCAAACAGTATTTTAGTGCTACAGAAAAGAAACTAGTGGTGTTTTTTTCCATTCACGCAGCTGCCAATTTCATAGCACTAGTGAGTACTGCTTTAATTATTTGGTGTTTTCTTCTTCACTTGATGTGACTTAAAGCAAAATAGCTCAAATTACATAAATACATGGTTAGGGGATTTTTAAAAGGCTCATTACGTACCATACATATGCATTTTGCTACGACTGAATGTGGTTATGCCTTCAAAGCAGTAAATCAATCCTTTCATAATCTCATTGATGACTCTTTAATCCAAGAAGTCTTGAATACGTAGTCTGCAGATGAGCAATGTGCTGTGAAACAAAATTACTTTTTTCGAGCAATAATGGCCCTCAATGAAAGCATTTATAGCCTAGGTGGATTTATCTTAGTCTGTGGATTTTCTTACTGCTATAAATTTTTCTACCAGAGAACAAGCACTGGAAACATAATTACAAACTGTAGCAGCATTATTATGACATAGACAACTACCACAAGATTATTCTTATGAACATCTCAAGTATATTGTAACATGATTGATATTATTGTTAAATATTTGGTCCTTGAAATACGGTGACACAAGACCCAATGCTTATAGTTTAGACTGAACAGAGCTTTTAGTAACCTAATTGAAAATAGTATTGTATTTTTGGGGGGGTTTTGCTTTAAAAAGTCACTGCTTTCAGGCAGTTTTGCTTTAAAAATGTCACTTGAAAGAAGAAACTTTTTAAAAAACTTTTAAAAAGTTTCAGGCAGTGACTGAAATAAATAATTCTTATGGATATCTCTAGCGGCTAAGATGGAACTTGCAGCTGAGTTTCCATAATTTGACCCATTAAAATATTGTGTTACTTTTTATTATTATTTTTGTTTTGGTAAACAAACACATATACAGTTTGAGGGAAGTAGAAATCTATTGTCAGGACTTAATGATGAAAGAAAAAAATGAAGTCGTTTGGTCTATATTTTCCATCCTATTTTCATTTTTATACTTTTTTTTCAACAAGTAGTTGAACAAACGTGAACTATCCGCCTTCCTATGTCTGCCAAAGATAGAAGTGTAGGAGAACTGAGACAGTAATCGACTTTGTCTGAAGACAGAAGTACAGCAGCTCATCCGTACACTAAGAAATACTTCCTGTAGAAGGCTAGATTGTACCAAGTTCCATGGTTCCCAAGTAATGTTCTACTAGATTTCCCTGAAGCCATTGGCATCTAGAGCAAGTTAAACTTTGACAGCAGAAAAAATCCCTTGTTGCCTTCTGGAGTAGTGAAAAATCTAAGGGAAACTGGTAAACTTGATAGTCTCTCAAAACACAGCTGCCTTAGGTGGAAGTAGTTGTGACAGTAAGAAATTTTCTGTATGAGTATTTGACCTGTGTCCCTGCTTCTGGAAAAAACTTTGATCAGAAAGCTCTGTGTCAGGAGAATGTTTTGTAGCCATACTTTGCTCCCAGGAAAGAAGCCTGAGAGGTGAGTGGTACAGGAAGAAGTTTCGTACCATTTCCATTTCATAGCTATTTAATTCCCTTTAAAGTATAAGCAGTAAGGGAGAGTCAGCCTTTTTCTAGTCTTCAGCTTTAGTGTATGGATCCGTAGCCATGTGCACATGAGGACTACTACTTGAGCACAGGGAAAATAAGAAAAAGTTTCCATTTAGTACGCATCATAAAAGTTCTCATTAAGGTATGTCCTACCACTAAAAGTCACAAAGGTTATAACATTTTTGCTTTTTAGGGACTCCTTTTAATATCTTTCTTCATAGAATCATAGAATTGTCTAGGTTGGAAGGGACCTTAAAGATCATCTAGTCCAACCGTCAACCTAATTCTGTCCAAAAAAAAAAAAAAAAAAGGGAAATAAAAAATACTAAACCATATTCCTGAGGATTATTTTGTTTCTGCTGGGGAAGGAAGAATGTGGGGGCAGTGAGAAAGGACGTAGTTACATGAGAGGAGCTGCTTTTGACACTGTGAATTAGACTTTGGTTTCATTTTTAAGTTATTTAATAAGCTCCTAAGCTGATTTATGACCAAAACAAATGAAATTCTTTAGCTGAGTTTATAGCTAACCAACTAGGTTAGCTTATTGTCAGCTTTAGTGTTTATAAAGATTGATTATTCATAGAATTAGTCTTTTGATCTCGTGTATTTAATTTGTCAACCAACATTGAGGCTAACCTATTGATGCATTAATTTGACCTTTATTTGATTTTGATTTAAATGTTAAATTGTATTATTCTCCATTACAGTGTGTTAGTATTACTAAAGTTACTCTGTATGATACATTTTCATTTGCTTGGGTTTTGTGTTTAATTCTTTAAAAAAAAAAAAAAAAGCCAAACCCACCAACTGCTGTTTTTGATTTCTAAAGCTCATTGGGTCCAGGCCCTTTGAAAACCTGGTTAGAAACGTACCTGCCTCCTGGTGATTAGCTTTTGGCTCTTACACAGGACAACTCAATGTTTTATAAACTAGGAGGAGAGAGCTGTGGAAGAAAAAGTGTTACTAACTTTCTCCATGCAGTAAAAGTCTCAGGAGCAATGAGTTTTGAGAATAAACTTAAGACTTTTCTCTGAAGAGACCATTTATACTGAATAAAACCCCCTTCCTTTTGTTTATTTCGAAGCTGTTATTTGGCAAGGTTATACTAAAATGTTTTTGTAAATATTGTATCATTTGTAATATGTGCTATAATAGAAGGTGCGAGTAGAGACTTTCAAATAATGATGCCTGAAGTTAGATATCTGAATTAATATTTGAAACCACTTACATATCACTTTATCATTTCTTTCAGGAGTGCATGCATTTATTTTGAAAAGTGGTAGGTCAAGTGTTCATTTCTGTTTCTAAAATTACATGTAATTAAGTTTTATTCAGTGGTAAATTCATTTTCACTGTCTTCCTTACCAAAAAGAAATACTATTTTTGAAGTTGGGTATGCCCACTTCCTATGTATTAATTTTGATAGGAAAAAAAACAAGTGAAGCATTTAATTTAAATGATGCTTCCTCTGTTAATAGTATTTCTGCCAATTTTCAATAGCTGATGCTAGTGTTAATGTAACTTGATTTCTGAGCAGTTAAGCAACACGTTTCGTACTGGCAAAATGATTAATGGGGATCTTTTGTTGGGAAGCCAAAATAATGGCTGATGCTCTGTATGTGTGTGAAAAATGCAAATGAAATACTGTAGTTTTATTACAGTCTCAGGCTGGACTCTAAATAGCTCAGGCAAAGGATAATGAGATACGTTGTCTTTCATCTTTGGGTAAAAGATATTATTGGGTAAAAGACAGTGCTGTAAGCAATAGTGATTGTGATCCCTAGGGACGAGAGCCCCAGGACCTTCTGGATGTGAAAGGGGAATGAACAGTTCCCTCATCCAGCAGGAATGGTTGCGGACGGAGCAGCAACACACTGGAGAGGAGGAACACGCATGCTTTTGTTATTATTATTTGGGATCAAGCAGACTCCAATGTTTTTTAAGGAACGTTGAATTCACCATGAAGTTGAATTGTAAAGTTATTGTTTCCTTGAAACCCTGTGGCTCCAAATCTGCAGCCTTTTTTTTTGTGTTAAATAACAATGACATATGTAATTAGTCTCCTTTGAAGGCAATAGTCCATCTAATCTAAATGTGGTTAGAAAAACAAGTCAAGTATGCTCAGAAACTATTTGTCAAGGCCTTGTTTTATCTACGGTGAGTGACTATCAGTGTCCTGAGTATCTGTCTTAATTATAAAGGAAATAGAAACAATTTGACCAGCTATTGGCCCTGGGATTTAATAATTATGTTGGATTTTAAGCTTGTAAAGTATGTTACACTTGAAAACGTTAGCTTCCAGGGTTGTCCCACAGATAACAAGCAAGAGAGGATCAAAAACAGTCTGGGAGAGTTTGTCTGGAAGTAACAGGAGTAACAGGAGAAAAAGAAAGAAATATAAGAAACAAATAACTTGTTGCTAATTGAGGGGGTGAGGTAGTTAGAAATGGAAAGTAAAGCAAGGCAAAAGAAAAGGAGGGGGAAATGGCAAAACACAGAAGCGTGGAAAGCAAAAGTGTCTGTGGCCAAGATCTATATTATCAGCTGAAAGATGAGCATAGTACAAAAATTGTTCCTCAAAAATGTCATCTACCAGTATCTCTTGCTGCACATGTTCTTCAGGGTGCTGCTTTTCAGCTGAAATCCTCTGCTCCATTGCATTGTTGCTAATACAACTCTGTCCTGAGACAGCAGGAAAGGACCATCACTTCCTCTGTGAGCTGCAGAAAGAGAAAGCTTCCATCAAGGGAGATAAAGGAAGGAACAGTATGCAAACATACATCTCAGTACCTGCCCTTTGCAGATATTCTGTATTGGTTCCAATATAATAACTTGGATTTAAATAGACAATGGATTTTATTAGTTAGAGTTGGGGGTGGGGGAGGAGAAAGAAGTAGTCAGGCACTAGAGAGAGATGGAGTTCAATTACAGAGGTATTTTTCATGTATATCAAGAGCCTACAAGCTGAAAATTTAGATCAGCAATCTGCTCAGGTAAACGCTTGAGTAATTGTTCTTTCTTTTTCCAGATACTAGTATTTTATTTTACCTTTTCAATTCCATATAAATGCATTTTGGAATTCACTGATCTTTAAGGTCCCTTCCAACTCTAACCATTCTATGACTTGGAAGAAACAGAATTCTTTTCCTGAATCATCTCCGTAATGTTCCTCCTCAGTTACTTTAATCAGTGGCCCAGAAGTCTGTCTATCGTCTGTCTTTCTTTCTTAAGTGAACGCCTAATCTTTTTCCTCCAGTTCCTTTCCACTGTCTTCTCATTGCGGCTTCATGACTTCTGCATGTCTTCCTTGGCAGCTGCCCGGCTATTCCCTCCAGAGCTTCCTTACATCATTATGTGTAGTTTAACTCTTGAGTTTGCTTGTTTGTTGTTTTTTTTTTTTTCTTTGGTGCCTGTGTGTGTTTGTTTTATTTCCTCATATTTCCCTTTTATTACCAAGTCTCAACAGTATGTTAATCAAGTTAATCAACATATGTTCAGAATTAATATAAGTTTCAATGCACAGTTTGTTTGTAGAAATGACCAAACATGCACTAGATTTGCTCAGATATAATCTCAACCTGTTTCAAGGTAGTGCTAGCTAGTGCTCACACTTAGGGACAATACAGGTCCTTCCTTGTCCCTCTTTGAATGTAAGAGGAAAGATTGCTATTTGAGGTGTATTTACTTCTCTTGAGTGTAGGGAGGAAAACTTTTGGAGTTCTCTCCTGGCGGATTTCTTTGGGATTCAGTAAATCCAGTGGAGCCATAACTAACCAGTGAAGCTATTAAACAATAGTTACTTAAGTTATTACAAATGAATGAAACACATGTAGCCTTTTTGTATGCGTAAGTTGTTCTGGGGTGGAATTCCATTTGTATGTCTTTCACTGCCGTTTTCATCCCCACTGTGCTTCGCAGATGCTTCAATATCCTGTGAAACAGAAACCCATGCTGGATTCCATGCTCAACAGTTGTAAGTCTTCTGAGGACTCTTAACACACAGGTTGCTCTTTGGGTTTTGTGAGTTGTGTTTTTCCCCTCATACCTTTGATTTCCATTTTATTTCCAGTTAAAGTATTTGAGGTGCAGGGAGTGTTTAGTTGGTGGTAATTCCAGAATCTGTTGAACTTTGTTGAACTTTTAAAATGCACAGCAGTTCACATGTAATCCAGGTTTATGTGAATTATTTCTAGCTTTCTGGAAATACATTTCTACATTTCTGCTTTGCTCTGTGGAACCAATTATTTAATATACCGTGAAATGTTTCAAGAAAACCTGATGCAAGCATTCTGCAACTTCATTGCTAACGTATTCATTCTGAGATATATTAATCTGTTCTTCTACAAGCACTCCAAGCTTTCAGAGTAATTTGGCTTTCAAATTTCTTTTAGGTTTAAACATTTAAAAGGGAAGTTTTCCCAGTTGAGCTCATCTGAATATACAATAAGAGGCTCTGATTTATGTACTGCTTTGCTGCCTTAAAAGAAATTTAATTTACACCCACTGTCAGGAAACTTTATTCTTTACTGCTGGTCATATTAAAAATCCAGCAAAGTCTTAGGTATCTGCTTTTATGCATTCTAAAGAACCTAGAAATCTTTCTAATTTTGGTGTCATTGATTAGGTGGCCATTCCAATTTATAATTACATAGGGTCATGGTGCAATATCAACAGTGCTGTGAGTACTGGTGAAAAAGTTGCTCTACTAAGACTTGCTTTATTAAGTAGTATATATAAAAATCTATATTCGTGGAAGTATGTGACCAGAAGCAAATTACTTCAATTTCTGTTCTTTAACAATAACTCAGTGAAATAGGTGAGGGTGGAATTTGGCATTTGAACTGTTGAATTTCTTTTAATTAAATTTAAAAGATAATTGATCAGGATGATCTCAAAAATCTGATTTTATTTGGGCTATTTCTGAAGAGATGCTGATGAGTTAGGAGTCAACTCAGTAAGCCATTTCTAATACTCTTCCACAGGGAACATGCAGGGTTAGATGAGGGTTATGTTTTCCACTGGGTGCCAGAATGCTTGAGAATTTATACCTTTTTTTCCCCCAAAAAAATCTGAAGTTATCTTTTTATACTGATCGCCTTCAATTTTGGCAAACTCTACTTGTCCTGCTCTTTTCTATATTCAGTCTATATTTCAATTCAATAAATAGTATAAAGAAGTTTTGAGTAAGGCATGCTTGTTAGCTGAAGGGTAGTAATAGAATAGTAATACCTTTCTCCTTTGAAAATCTCCCGAGTATAGTCCATTTATAAGCATTGCGAAAATCAGTATTTTATAATCCATGCAATTTATGCTTTCATTGTCTGAGCTTCCCATCTCATATGTTTCTCTGTTGAAGCTATTCCACCTTGCAAAGTAAAATGTATATATTCACTGGCTCGCAGAGGAAAAGAATTTGAATAAGAGCACAGCCCAGAGATCTAAAGAATCAAAGCCATGCCCCTGTTACAATGTTCAGTTTTGTTTGTTTATTTTAACACAATATGGAAGAGCTTTGAGAAAATAGTAGTGTGGCCATCAGTCCAAATCAAGCAGAAGAGAGCTGAGTCCTATGTTGGAAGCAGTGTTTGAATGGAACTGCTTAGCTCACTGTGTGACATTGTCTTTTTCCTTTGCCCACCAAAACAAGCCTTGAAGCTGAAGGAAAACAACAGACAAGCCTCACTTCTACAATAACAACAACAAAAAAAATCTTGTTAAGGCTGAAGTATCTTGTACTTCAATGCAGTCATGTTATGGGTGACAACATGTTCCTGAGAGGACTGATTTACTCAGCTAGGGAACCCCTACTGGTGGAAAATGGGGTTTGTAGGAAATGCATATATCTGTACAGTGGAAGCAACAGCAATGTGCAGGTTCAGACTGTCTGAAGTATGAGATTGTTAGATGTGTCAAACCTTGGATGTGTCCAGCTCTAAACTATGTAGTACTTTGGTAATATGACTAATAAATAGCATGGGCTTTAGCAGAAATTGTATTACTGCTTTACTAACAGGAGGGCTGCTCTCACCATTTATGTAGGTTATACTAGGTTACAAAGAGCTTCCGTTTTTTCCACTTCCAAAGGAGGGTTTGCAGCCTCTGAGATGGGTGATTTTAGTTTGATGCTGTGTAGTCTCCTAGTATTACAGTGTTACCCATGGGCAACTCTTTGCTGGAACTAGGGAACTAGATAAATTCTGGAAAAGATCAGCCTGGTGTGATTCATACCCATCTCTTATAATTCAAATTGAAATAAAGAGACAGATTATTCCTTGATAGTCTTGATTTCTTTACTGCTTTACATTAGATTTCTATTAAATACTATGCTTATAAAGACGGTTTGGAGTTTACTGTCTTGCACTCTTCAGTGTCTGAAATAGTTTAAGAAAAAATTTTTTCATATTATTTCAAAACACGCATATAAGTTGCAAATAGTCTGTTTTCTTTCATCATAGCTTCAACGTAAAAATTGCCTTTCTTGCATTTAAAGAAGGGTTCTCGGCTGCAACTGCTATATCAATGCAGGATGGAATAAATAAGTACATAAATACTTCTTCAAAAACGTAACACTAGTCTTTTTGCAGTCATAAATCTGACTTCTGTACTTTATCTATTTTCTCTCTTACTCACAACCAAAAGTCAGCTTGTTAGGATCTAATGGCATATGAGAGTTTTCCTTTACCAGACTCCCTTTCAGTGTTTTCTCTCCATAGAGCAGAGTGGTATTTGATGACCTTCTGAACCAGCAATTCTGTTTTCTGAAGCAGAAAATTAAGTTTTCTCTTCTTGACTGTGAAGAAGCCAATGTGTGTCTCATATTCACGCTAGACTGTCCTGACATATAAGCAGCAGAAAATGTGAAAATAGCGTGTCCAAACAGGTGGGACAGTAGAACATAGTTTTCCAGCAGAATCTGTATCAGAAATGGCTTACAGGTTCTGATTCTTATTAATACTAAGATACCTTTAAATTGCTCAGGGAGTGCAAGGAGCTTTCGAATGGATGAAGGTGTAATTTATACTCCTTGCACTGTCAAGAGACTATAATGTAAATAAGAATCGGATTCCATATCTATTCTCCCCAAACAATTGGTAACCAGATTTCAGCAAGGCATCTGAATTTTCAAGTAAGATCAAACAAATATCTAAGATACTTCAGGTAAGAAAATTAAATTGGGTGCTGATCCCTGGATATTATAGGCACAGATGCTTTAGGAAAAGCTGAAAAGGGAGGTAGGGACAAAATTTGTCCCAAAATGTCATGTTGTGTATGATCACTGAAGTTGGTGAACAAATGTCTTCACTAGTACGGAGTTCATATGTTCACCAGGCCAGCAGTTTACAAAGGCATCCTGGCAGAAGCACCTAGCCCTTTGCACTGGGATTCCCGCTCAGAGGAAACAATCTTCAGAATCCTAAGAGTTGGGTTTTACAGGTTATGCTCATCTGGATGATCAGCCTAACATGTTGTTTTAGAGCTGTTGTTAGTGCTTCTCTAGATCCTGAATCTGTATGGGCAGATTCATAAAAAAAGAAACATAGATTGTTTTAGGTTGGAAAAGAGTTTTAAAATCTAGTACAACTGTTAACCTGGCACTGCCAGGTCCACCAACAAACGATGTCACTCAGCACTGTCTTTTAAATACCTCCAGGGATGGTGACTTAACCTTGGCAGCCTGCTCCAATGCTTGACAACCCTTTTGGTGAAGAAATTTTTCCTAATATCCAATCTAAATTTCCTTGGTGCAACTTGAGGCCATTTCCTCTTGTCCTGTTGCTTGTTGCTTGGGAGAGCAGACCAACCCCCATCTTGTTACAGCCTCCTTTCAGGTAGTTGTAGACAGCAATAAGATTTCCCCTCAGCCTCCTTTCCTCCAGGCTAAACAACCTCACTTAAGGATCATTTATTAAAATAGGGTAAAATACTGGATCAACCTACAGTGATGTTTGTGTGGAATAGTCTTTTCCTGAGGTTTTTCGTATAGCTGTACTGTAAACCTGCCCAATAATGTAATTTATTTCTCCTGCTGAACATTATTCAGCTCCTCCTGTAGTTTACATTGGAGTAACAGGCAGAGAATAGTGTATTGGGCCCCAGAGTATGGGCTTGCCAAGTGCAGGTAATACACCAGCTGTGTATCTCAAGTGAAAGATGCAGGGCTACACATAAAATTTTATTCAAATGTGCTGTGTCCCAGTTTGCCTCTCCGTAGGTGGCACAGCCTTTCTTGTGTCTTACTTAGTTGAAGTAAATAAAAGAGATTATGCTTAGATTAGGCTGAATTTTGAAATAATAAATATGTTTGTACTTGCAAAATATAGGAAAGTGAAAATATTATCTTTTTCCCATCCTGACCAGAAGTGGAAGGAAAGCTAATCAAATAAGTGGAAATGGCACAGAAGAGCACTACAGTCATATTAGAGATGGATTGGATCTTGTTATTCATGCTCTGTTGTTGGCAGATGGCTTAATGTATTAAAAAGGACAAGAGAGCATTACAGACAGCATGGCATCATAGCTGTACAACTGGAGACAGTTCAGGCAGTACCTCATTGCAGTTTGGGTAGGAACTGAGAGAAGAAAATGACTCTGTCACGCTTAATTAGAAAAGTAGCAGTACAATACAGAGAGAAAGCCCAGGGACAGTATACCTTGGACAGTCCACACAGTATGTTTCAGCTCCTGAGCTTGCTGACTGTATAGGTGATAAGACTTCTTTCTAATCCGACAGCCATAAAGGTCTTTAAGCAAGCAAAGGAAAGAAGACCCTGAACTGGATGATTCCCTTTACTTCTTTCCTTCTTGGATAAATACAGGTTTGACTGCTGGTCTCGACTCCTGAATTTCTGTTTCAGTGCTTAAATGAAAGATGATTTCTTTATTTCTGTGCATAACTGAGCAGCAGAGCACCCTCCTGACTCCTTTCAGCAAATTTTTGCTTATTTTCAGTTCAAACAGCATTTTTGGAATCTTATAACTGCTAGGAAAAACAAGGGACTTGTTTATTTTTCTTCCCTAACTTCCACAAAACAATTTCTTCTTCTTGGCAGTTAGCGTTGATAATATTTAGCATGATTTCTTCCTCTTTAGAGTTCAAGTAAATGAATAGGTTTGAGATGTCAGAGACATTCTTTCAGGTGTCTAAGGTGCAGTGATTATATTAATGAATTTTCAGTGTGCTGTGATCAGTTTTTGGTTCATGCTCAGCATGAAGTGGCTTTGGGCCAGCTAGCAATTCCCTTGTGCTGGCATCACTGTTCCATCTGTAGCACTAGTGAGGTGAGTACAGCATGGTCCCCTCCTGCACTGCTTGCCCAGCCATACCCCATTGCAGGCATGTTTCCAGATGCAGCCAAGGGCAGCACTGGTGCAAGATGGACAGGCAGAGCCAAGCTCTGTTGCAGTCACCAGCAGCTCCCTTCCCAGCAACGTGTCCATTCAACACAGGGAGACAAATACCTCCCAAGTTTGGGAGCTAGGCTGGCTAGCTGGCTAATCTCCCTAGGCATGCTCTGTGGTCAGTGGGAGGAGGTGAGCGTGCTGCCGCAGGGTAACTCAAAGGATACTGCTGTTGCAGGTGCTCTCAGTTACCCATAGGAGTTTAAATCACAAGTGAAGATTAAATTAAGTTTGTGCCGTTAGCTAATTTAGGTGCCCAAAGTTGGAACAGTGTGAATGTTTTCAAAGTTTTGATGTGCTCTTTAAGACTCTCCAAATCTTGAGGTATGATTTGCAGATGTAATTTTGGTGACTGTTGGATTCCATAAGTTGTTGCTTTCTTCAGCCCACACTACCTATGGTGACAGGGTAGCGTCTTAGGCTCAGCACTCTGCCTAAAATGAAAGTCTTCATTTATCCTACGTGTTATCCTCCTGCAGTAGTGTGTCCTGTATCCTACAGCAAAGGGGCTACATCAGCATGAAACTTGAGGTTTTATCCTAAAGGTTTAGTTGAATAATTAATTTTATATGATTTGAAAACTTTCTTAATCCCAGAACTTTGACCACAGTTTATCCAAACTTCTCAGAAATTCTCCTTTGTTCTTCAGAAGCTGATCAGTGTTAATTGTCCATTCTGACTCTGCCGTTTAACCAGTTTCTTCCTGTTCAAGCCTTCTACATGCTGCTCCAGTTCATGGTCACCTAGGAGGTTTCAGGCAGGGTCTCTACTGTTTTATCATATAAATAAATATGAAGCAAAAAATATATTTGTTGATGTTGTTCTGTACAGCTGCCACCGAGATATGAAGTCAAACAGTTGCATTAGAATTAACACCGAAGTCCTTGTTTATTTACTTACTTTTTCTAGAATTTTTCACCCAGTTTGAATGAGAATATGAAGGACCCAGAAGGAGGAGCCAGGCTTTAAGCGGAAGACCTATTCTAGAGTGTATTTCCAGTATCATTCATTGTTTGGTCTCTTCAAGACCAAAGATGTTGACTTTCTTAACAAGTCCTGCTAAGTAGTTGGACAAGCTCACAATAAGCCATTTCTTTCATGGGGCACAATAACATTGAAAGCATTGGCAAAATGATTTTTCTCAAGGCAATTCTGAATTTTTCTGGTTTTCTGATTGTAATGCAGTGTATCTCCTTCATTCACAAAAATAGCAAATATTACACTACTGACAGGTAAACAAGACTTTAGATGTCTCTAGCATCTAAGATAACTGGTTTTATTTTTGCTGGCTTTAGTTAAGAGCCTTTACTTAAGAGTCTTGCGTATTTTGCCTTTCTTCTCACTGTAGAGAATCTAACTGTTCCGTTATAAATTATTTTACACATTTTTTAATTACTATAGATGAATCATGTCCTACTACTGCACTTCATTCTGCACCAAAACTCCAGGTGTTTTCACTAGGAACTGACCTTGAATGAAGCATATCACCAGTGACCCAAAGACATATAAGTTTACAACTTCCTAGGGAAGTTTCTTACATGCTTTTATCTCTCTATGACTTGCCAAGTCTTTTTTTTTTTTTTTTTAAATTGATTTCTGTATGATAGTAAGAAACCTGCTTTTTCTAATGTAGTTCACTTATTTTCTATGTTGCAGTACCATTGCAATTCTATCTTTGGTTTTCTGGCATATTTTCTTAGCTAACTATAGTGGTGAAGGTATGGAATCTTTAACAAATAGGGCATTTCCTCAGTGTCTTTGGCAAGCAAATTCAGATCTCTTTCTAAAGACAAATGACTTTGAATTCTTGTCATCTTTCTCTGCTTCTTCTCCCTCCTCAAATTGCAGCATGTTCTTCTTTATGGCTCCAAATGTACTCCTCGCTTTTAAGAGCATTTCACTTGTTCTTCAGTCATCAGTGAATCATCAGAGTGTGCAGGCCTTCCCCATCGCATTAAGCTTGTTGATCACTGTTCACATCTTACTTTCTGCTATCTTATGAGGGGCTTTCATCTAAAGGTTTGGGTTTTTTATATGTTGCTGCTCTTAAGCTGAAATAAGTTCTATGTGGCTTTCTTCTCTTCTGTTGTTTATATGTGTGTGAAGCACTGTGTATTGAATAAAGTTTACTTAATTATGGGGAGAGCTGGAAAAATTCGCTTGGTGATAATATAATTTCATAGCACTTAGTTACGGTAGTCAACAGTTAGGGCATCCCAGCAGTGATGGGGTGAATAAACAACTTTTATGGAGAACTATGGAGAACAAAACTGCCTATATGCAGGCAGAAAAAATAAAATTGGCTTTTTAAGGTGCTCACGTAAACTGTAAAAACATCCAGTAAAAACTCATCGCAGTGTCATAATCAATACCTATTCCGCTTTACCCTTTACATCTGATCTGACTTGCTTTAGAGAAGTTAATTACATACATTTTATAGTTGTGTTACTTGTGTTACTGTATAATAATTCTCAGGCTAAGTGACTTTCCGGAGGTCATATGTAAGAAATTGAGACAGGAGTCTCAGATTATATATTGTATTCCAGGAAAAAAATTATGGACCTTCAATGCAAAATCTTTTTGAAGAATAAAATGTATATGAATGTGTGGATATTAGAAATTATACATAAAATCTACCATAGGTCCAGTTATTCTTTTTACAGCCTTAATAACTTTAAAATTTGTGGACGTGGACAGAACACACACATGCACGCAAAGAGACTTTCATTCAAATATCTCCCTCTTCCAACAGTATTGAACAGAAAGGGTGAATAAAAAATCAAAAATGCAGTTTTACTACTGTACTGTATGTACAACATCGCTTTCATTTGGTTTGGAGATGCCATATGCCTTCTGAATATGGTACTTAGTGATTCTACTAAAGATAGTGAAAAAAGTGAAAGAGACGTGAAGACAAAATCTTTAGAAGACAAATCAGTGTTTAAAATTAATTTCAATTTCTCTTTTTACGAATTTCATTACATCCCACTATATTATAAAAATCCACTCTCAATATGGCAAATGATTGAAAGAAGAAAGTTGAACTGGTTTTAGTAATTCATTTGTCTGAATCTTCAGTTAATTTGGTTTTCTTCAATAAAATGTAACAAAATTGTGGGAGGTGATGTTATCAGTCCAGATAAAGTCTTGTGTGCGAAAGTTTTATCCAAGTAATTAATTCTTTTCTGCACTTTGTATAAATTCTTACTAAAAAATTCACCACAAAACCACAGCAATTTAAATGTTTGCAGGGCTTTATAGAGTTATAATATTGTTAGAATCTAGCTGTTCCTAATCAGTTCCTCTGCTTGAATAATGCATGCTACACTACAGCAAGTCATTGCTACTTAGGAAGCAAGACATGCCCCGCTGCTTAGGTGGCCCAGAAAAATGTGAAGTAAAATTGTCTTGATTTTGAAATGGAGTTCATAAATACTGACTTTGTTTTTTTGCCGTACGTTTCATATGAATCCTTGTTATGGTCTATATTTTACTTTTCTGGGATGAAATGCCCTCAGTTGTCCCATTCATATTCAATTATTCTGTTCCTGGCAGGTGATCTAGTTATTTTGGAGTGCCTGCTGCTGGGAAAGCTGGGGACGCAGCCCTCTCAGGGGTCTGCCCTGTGCTGGCCCATTCAGTGCCTTCTTGCTCCTGGAAATCAGACCAGCCTGGGGTCAAATGTGCTGCAGGTGTGGGAGGCTGGAGGGAAGCACACATTCAGTCATCTCTCTTCCTTCCTCTGCTCAGTTTGAGCATTATGAAAGCTCTTTTCAAAAAAAACGCTGCTCAGTTATGTAGGGATGAGGTCAGGAAGGCCAAGGCGTGGCTGGAGCTGAACTTGGCAAGGGATGCTAAGGATAACAAGAAGGACTTCTGTGGTATGTCAACCAGAAAAGGAAGGGTAAAGGAAGTGTATACCCCTGTGATGAGCAAGAATGGCAAACTGGTAACAAGAGACGAGGAGAAGGCTGAGGTTCTCAACAGCTTTTTTTCCTCTCAGTCTTCACTGCCAGCCACTCACCTCACACCTCTCAAGTTGAAGGACTGTGAGACAGGGACCTGAGGGACAAAGTTTGTCCCTCTGTAAGTGAGGGTAAAAAGCCACCTGAGGAACCTGAATGTACACAAATCCATAGGACCTGAGGGAATTGGCTGATATAGTTTCCAAGTCACTTTCCATGCTATTTAAAAAGTTATGGCAGTCAGGTGAAGTCCCCGGTGACTGGAAAAAGGGAAAAATTGCACTAATTTTTAAATAGGGTAGAAAGGAGGACCCCAAGAACTACCAACCTCAGCCTCACCTCTGTGCCTGGGAAGGTTATGGAACAGATCCATCTATAAGCTATGCTAAAGCACATGGAGGACAGGGAGGTGACTCAGGACAGCCATCATGCTTTACCAGGACGAGTCCTGCCTGACCAGCCTAGTGGCTTTCTTCAATGGAGTGACTACATCAGCAGACAAGGGAAGGGCAATGGATATCACCTCTCTGGACTTCTACAAGGCCTTTCACACAGTCCCCCACAACATCCCTCTCTCTGAGTTGGAGAGATATGGATTTGATGGGTGGCCTGTTCCATGGATGAGGAACTGGCTGGATGGTTGCATCAAGAGGGCAATCCGAGTCTGCTAGAGGAACGGCTTTCCTCTCTGAAAATAAACTGGGTCTGCTCACAGTAGGTTGCTTGGCACAAAAGATCTTGGCGAGATTGCCTACAACCTATCACCATTTTGATGGAGAGCAATAGGCAATGGCCTCTTTTTCCATGCCAGATGTTTCTTGGAATTGCCCTGCAGTGTTGCATACCCATTACGTTCCTTACCTACCTGGCTAAAAGAGAAATAAAATGGCTCCCTCTGAGAGGCAGAATGGGAAGAGGCAGATTTCAGCGATCACAGAATATTGAAACCAGTGTCCCTAAAACTCAAGAGACAGCTACAGCAGTAAGCAGTGACAAAGGTGGCTAAGGTCTTTCTGATACTTCCCGTTAACCCCTTTTTAAATGCAATTCTCAGGACATAGCTCATTTATTTGAGCCTGTGTTGGGCTGGCTTACATAACAAGGGATTGCAATGCAGTGGCTTCTGAAGTCCAATGAAGAATTACATTTTTTTAAAGGAGAAAACTCGGTTTTCATCTTTTCTGCCTAAAATTCTGGAGTTTTTTCATGACATCGTTTGCCACCTGTTCCCAGAGTACTCGAGTTTAAGGATGGAAGTTTTAAAAAATTAAGATAACATTTTTCTAAACAAGGCAATACTATTGCTCTTTACAAATCACATTGTGTTTTGCAAAATCAGAAGGAGAAGCCATTGGCTACTGCAGTTAGTTTGTTGACTTTGCAAGTGTAGCCCGCTCTGTTTGCAGTCTAAGGTTTTGACGTGTTTTGTAAGCTCTCCTGTGTGTGCTGCATTAATTCTTTAGTATTTTGCTACTAGTTCCTCTTTTATTCTCCCTTGAGATGTCAGAATCTTTGGGCATTACAGTGGGCAATTAACACAGCTTGCTAAAACAGCTTGCAGCTTCAGTAAAAAAAAAAAAAAGAGACTTGGAGTCTTATTCTAGGGAGGAAGTGTTGTGAACGATTACAAGTAGCCCACGGCTGGTAGAAGCTGGTCAATGGATCCTTATTTATGGAGATCTATGTGTAAGGGAAAAAAGGATGTGAAAAAATATGGTGAATTCATTTGCTTATGCCAGGTTAGAAAAGCGGGTGAACATGAGCAGAGCGGGATCACAGGGATTTGACAGGAGAGGGGAAGACCTTTCACTCTGGAGGTAGTGATAGGGTTAAGGTAAGTGTTGGACTTTTAGAAGTAACAGCAGTATTTAAACCACTGCAAAGTGATCTGACTGCTGTCCCAGCTCATCTGCTTATGGCAGGTTGGCCCATTTGTTACCCAGTATTTATGGATGTGTCAAAGCGTCCTATTACTGCCTTTTTCCTTAGTGAACAAGCAGTGTTCCTTTAGAGAGCAATCCAATGAAAATGTAAACTGAACTTACTTAGGAAAGTGTTTACTTAGGAATGAACTTACTTAGGAATGGCGTAACCATACTTTCAAAATCCTTACAGTGTACTGATAATTGGTAGCTGCGAAGTGCTGAGTACAAGGTGGGTGTATGTAGGAACTGCATACAAAGAAATTCCAGATGCCTTTCTGGAGAAAAATCTGCCCTGTTGGGAAGTGCTGACTTCAGAATAGAATTATAAACTAGAAGTTTTCCATATTTTGTAAATGTCACTTTCTCTCCTTTTCTAACTTCAGCACAGAAATAAGTAATGCCTCCTCTCATGCAAAAATATTCTCAGCAGCACCCAGCAGCAGCACAGAGAAAACCAGGGATTGCTACTGGCACCAACACATGGCTGCTGGGGGATGGGTTTATTTCACAATAACTGTTTCTGATGGGATCTCTCAGCTGGATACAATTGCTGAAATGTTAGTACAATAGCACATGCTACATTCCTTCCAGACCCCTGAGAACAAGAGGTTCTTCTGGGAGGAAAATAAGTAAAAAGAGTTAGAGGATAGGACGTGGGGGGAAGTGAAACATCTTAGTCATTTTTGTTAACGTAACACCTCTTTGATTTGAAAGTATATTGGCTTCTGCAATATTTGCAGTAAGGTAAAGTTGATTTCAGTGAAAATAGAGCTTATTGTTAGTCAAAATATTGTCATTTAACTTTTTTATAGTTTACCAAGTTGGAATATCCTATACAAACTCCTCAGAGGTTTGCAGACATATTTATTCTATGTTCTGTTTTTAATTGCTGAGGTTTTAGGTTCCCGTTTAATTTCTGACTGACTAGATGCAGTTGCTCTACTTTTGCCACAAGCTACAGCTGTTTAGGTTTTGGGGTTTTTGTCAGATTATTTCAAAAGCAGAAAATTAAAGCTGAATATGGAAGTGCTTTACCTTACTAAGATTAAACATTCCCATACTTCTGATAGTACTGGCTATGAATTCTAACAACTTTGGTTTATCAATAGCTAAATATTATATAATTATATAAATATCTTTATATGTAACATTTATAAATACACATTGTAATTTATAATACATATTTATAAGTAATATGCATTTTAAATACATCAATATATTTAATAATAGGTAAAATAAATTTATTATATGTTAATATTTTATTAATGTATTCTAGTAATCATTACTAATATGTTGTGCATTTTACTAGATATAAAATACATAATAACTAAATTACATAACTCTATAAATAAATAATAGAGTTATTTTTCTCTCAGGCCAGGGCAAAGATCAGCTAAAGATTAAGGCAACCAGATTAGGGGCAAATGGTTTGCAGTGTGCACATGTGGTCTTCCTCTGTTTGTGTTTACTTTATGTCCGTATGAAGCTTGTGGCATGTGTATAGTCCCATGCGTCAAGTAGAAGAGCTTCCCAGTAAGGTGAAATGTGCCTCTTGGAGCTGTTCGCCAGGAGGGAAGTCTCACTCGTAAACTTCAGCTGTATTTTCACATTTACGTTTTCTGTAATAATCTGTATAACTTTTGAGTAATAAATGTTTCTCTTAGTAGCCATACCTTGCTGATTCCTCAGGTTGTTACCTAAATGTGCCAGATTTAGCAAAGCACTTGCATACAATCCTAAAACCAGGCCTGCTGAATAGGCTGGCTTAAGCACAGCCTAACTAACAATATTAAGTATTGTTTACAATACTGGCAAATCCATGGGAGTTCTTTTCTTTGGGAATTGTTGCTTATACTTGGTGTGATAAAATGTGACGAGGTATCTTATATCAGTATGTGTGACTGTTAGTCTGACCAAATACTAGTTTCAGCCAAGGTTTCCTGACACACACTGAGTATTTTACCCAACATTTGCATGTTGCAGGGAATGCTACATCTGAAATTAGTAATGGCATTTTTCATTACAACAAACTACATGAATCTGTCAAAAAATATTAAACCAGCCAAGAAGTGAGAAGTCTACCATATGCTGTTGAATAACTTGGCATGGTGCCTGTTTTAAATGTCTGTATCCATTGTCTAGGTATCGCATTTTCCTTTCAAGTTTTTGTTAAGTCTGTTTATATAAAAGTCAATGACAGTAAGATTTAATTAGTTTTCAAGAGAAATACTAAATTGTAGTCTTTAAGTTACTCATAGATTTTTCCAGTCCTCCTGCATTGGAAATAAAATTTGGAACCTTCAAATATATGGTGGCAAAATCTGTTCTGAAGTGTGGGTCTCATAGCTAGATTGTAGATGGATAGCCATTCTTTTTCAGATGATACTTTATTTAAGGAAAAGTATCAGGGCTCAGCATTTTTGGATGAAGGATTAAGATTGGCCAGAATAGGGGCTTTTTAAAACATTGCTTGCAAATTTTTCCATTTAATATATGGCTGAAGATGCTTTTGTTAACAAAAACAAACAAAAAAAAAGACAAACTGTGTAGTCAACCAAAATGAATTCACAGAAATCCCTTCCTAGAATAACACACCTGTCTTAATGCATAAGTCACTGGTGGGGGATGCATTCCTTGGTAATATATAACTTAAGCAAAAATGCAGGAAGAGCTGCTCACCTTCTCTCCTTTGATACCTTGAAAAAAATCAAAGTATGTGAATTTAATTTAGCACATTCGGATCCTCAGAATTCACTTAGTAGTGAAAAGGATAAATGTATGGCTGCTTTGATCTGAAAAACAATGTTTCTGAAAAACAATACTGTAAGGGCTTTTATACTTAGGAACAGTTTTCTTTGATTCCTTCTTTTGCCATGTTTTATAGTGTGTTTTATTTCATTATTAATATTTTAGGGGGTTTGTTTGTGCATGTATTTTGCTTACACTGGACTCATGTATTATTGGCTGTCAGCTTTGGTCCTCAGCTGTTGGTCATGCAGAAAATTAACGGAGTCTTCAGCCCAGGCATTATGGTAATAGAGTGCTTGAGGATGTGCCATCACCACCCACATGACTCAATAGCTCATACTACCAATAAGCTCTTTGCCCTTTGGATTGCTGTATTAATAACCTTCATATTTTGTATTTTGGTATTTTAAAGTTGGCCCCAACATGCCTAAATAAAGACAAGTTGCTTGAAATGCAGCAAGAGGAAAGGGCAAGGAAGACATATTTTCTTTTGGGGAGTATATCTCTTTGCTGGCGCCGCACCTTCTACCTGTTCAAAAGCAAATTTCAAGGTGACTGATCAGTCCTAGCCAGCCTGAATGAGGGATAACAGTTTTAGAGAGCTGCTACAGAGGAAGGACTACAGTTAACTGCTGTCAAGGGAATATTTTAGCACTGAACTCAAAATATCTGTTCTGATTTAGCCTGGCTGCTGAGCCACATACCATTTCTCCTGGTTCTTTTGTTGTAGTGTTTTGAGAAGATGAAGTGAAACAGGATCTTGGGAAATAGGGGTAGAGGTGTTGAAAACCTGTCCTTTTGTTGAAAGAAAATAATGTCCACGACAGAAGAGAGGAAGCTAATGCTGAGGGAGAGCATAGATATCAAAATGATATGAAAATAGGATAGATGGAAATTAAAACATGGATCAGAAGGCAGTAGGACAGCTGGGTTACTTGGTCATTGCATACAGTGCTAGAAAGTCATGAGGAATGGATTCAGTGGTTCCTCTCCTCCTTTCTTGGCGAACCTTGCAGACAAGGAAGCCAACCAGCTCTGGGAAGCCATTGAGGGCCCACTCCCAATTAAATTCCTGAACATCATATGAGTTGTGGCTCCTCTGAAGGACACGGAGTCTGGACAGTGTGTCAGATGATGGATAAAGGGTGCTAGTCCCAGCAAGCCCATTCCCGCACCTGACAGCAAAGGGCAAAATTCAGAAAGCAGCCACATCCCAAATACGCAGGACCTCAGCTGCTGGTGCTTAAACCAACAGCTTGCCATGACAGCCTGAATCTTAATGTGTGACTAGGTACCATCTACGTACAGTGTTACATGTATAGTGCTGTTCTCTTTCCTCTAGTAAAGGAACGTTTTTGTGCACAAAATATTTACACAGGTAACAGCAGCAAACCATTCTTTGCTGCCTATCCAGGCTCTGAGAGACATCACTGAGGCTTTGTGGTTTGCTGGGTGAAGTCCCTAGTACCTCCAATAAGAATTACTCAGTGCAACTTACTGTTAGGAAGGCTTCTAGGATGTGCATCAGTTGCTGTAAAATAACAGCTGAGTGAATAATGCAAAATTTACTCTTAGATCATCAGCAATTAGGAGCAAGTTTAAGACAGAGAAAACAGAGGATTAGATTGGGTTCACAAAGGAGTGGAAGTTACAAAAGAGACTCTTGATGTTTTTTCCTTGATCCTTGTAAAGCCTAGATTCCAGGGAAATTCTGCTTTCCTGGAGAAATTATTCCTTTGAATTACGGTTTTTCTTCACCAGTGAAGCAGAAAAAAAACACAAAAAAGTTACTTTTCTCCCTTTCTCCCATTCCCTCAGATGTGCTGACTAGTTGGGCAAACAGAACATGGTGCTCTGTTCTGTATTTTGAAAGTAGAAGAGTGATCTTCTGTCAAGTTTTCATGTAATAAGCTAAGCAGAGAAAATACCTTCCTGCAGGCTTGCTGGAGCAGTTAGCACCAGCTCCCTTAACATCCTGCCCCCCTGCCTCCATGAAAGAGCAGGGCCAAAAAGGCACAGTCTCCCCCACAGCTAATGAGCTGCATGACTCTTTTCAGCTGCTGTTAAATCATTTGCTGTCTTCTGTAAAAATAATTGAAAACTACAGCAGAAAAGTCAATGGATCTAAAATGGCCAGGCTGATAGAAGACTGAGTCCAAAGGAAACGTTATCCTGTATGACAAGGCATCTCTGTAGTCTGTAGCCTGCTTAACTGCAGTCATTTTCACCATCTCAGGAAGTAGAAAATGAATATTTCCTATCCTGTAAAAAGCTCCTTAAAAATAAAATTGCTGGATCCATCTCTTGCACTGCAGGCTTTCATCTTAACTATTTCTTGTATGCTAGAATCAAAAATTAGCCCCTCAGCTTTCAATTCTTTGACCACAGCAGCAAGTGTCTCCTGTGGACAGTAGACAACAGGGGCTTTGAACCATTTTCTTGGTTTGTTTTTATATAACTTTTAAGCCATTTCTCCCTTGGATATATTTTGTTTCTCTTTATACCAAGAGAATTTCCACAGAGGTGCAGTTTATTAATTAGGTGATATTTTTCATTGCAGTAATACCACCTTCAGTGTACAATATGAAATCCATAAGATTTTTTTCAACACTGATAGTGCATTTTCTTCACTTTAAGAAGTAGTTCTGAAAAAAACCAAGCCCACTAACCATCAACACAGGAAGGACATGGACCTGTTGGATTGGGTCCAGCGGAGGGCCACAAAGATGGTCAGAGGGATGGAGCACCTCCCCTATGAGGACAGGCTGAGAGAGCTGGGGTTGTTCAGCCTGGAGAAGAGAAGGCTC
>JAOTQQ010000002.1:5669243-5688073 GCA_026546715.1 Gallinago undulata | reverse complement strand
GTCAAAGGACATTGGTCAGGAGTGGCACACACACACACACACACAGAGTGTCAAAGGACATTGGTCAGGAGTGGCGCGCACACACACACACACAGAGTGTCAAAGGACATTGGTCAGGAGTGGCACACACACACACACACACAGTGTCAAAGGACATTGGTCAGGAGTGGCGAGCGCACGCACACACACACAGAGTGTCAAAGGACATTGGTCAGGAGTGGCACACACACACACACACACAATTAAGCCTTACTCAGTGCTTCCCTTCAGGCTATCCATGTTACTTGCCGTGTCTTAGTGTTCCCCCAGTTTTTTGTATGCATCTCACACTTGCACTTCTCTAAAGAAAATGTGGATATTACCGGGGGGGGGGGGGGGGTGTATTTCTTAACCGAATTCAGAATTTTGGAGACACTTTTAAAAGATGTTCTCAGACAGGTACTACAAATGGTAAGAATCAAGGCTATACACGTTATCATTTTTTTTTTTCTCTAGAGCTGGTTTTATACTCCAGTGCCAGTAACATCACAGAATTTGGTTTAAATGTATTGTTCTTCTATAAATCTAACGCATTCAAGGACTGTCTGCATGTGAATGCTTTTATCTCAGTTATTCAGCAGGCTCTTGAAGGTCTCATAACACGTCTAGGAAAACTGATGAAATGAAACTTGGCATAAATGAAAGATTGATAAAATATTCATTAGCATTTAGGTTCTTTTCATTTAGAGAGATGTAGCTGCAAACTCTTCAGTATGTAGCAAGAGGTACATAAAGATTTCACTGGCAAAACAAACCAACCAATCAACCCCAAACTTTATAAAAGCTGTTCTATTTTTAAGTGACTCCACTTTTGCTCTTTTGGCACTTTTCATGGAGACCCAACGTTCCAGCCTCCACATTTCACAGGTCTGACTGCGTCCATCAGGACAGTAATTCATTAAAGGAAAAGCATCCCTTACTGTATCTTTTGTCATTTAAATATGTCATCTGTCCTGTGAGTGTTAGTACTTAAACTACTGCAAAAGGAATACTGAAGGATTCTATAACCACTGTAACTTCATATTGTGGTGAAACACAGAAGATACAGATCTGAAGACAGTAATTTAAAAAAAAAACGCACTATTGCCCACCCCCCCCCCCCCCAATCTCACATGGGTTTCAGCTCATGTTGAAATCAACTCTCTTGTCACCAGCACCTTCATTCTCTTCTGTAATGAGTCCTGTGTGCAAGTAAGCAAACTCTCCATTGAATCCAAAGATGACAAAAAGGGAGTTCAGAAAAAAAAAAAAGAATAGCAAAACTTTGTCTCAATTTATTTACATGCATTATATTTTTCACTTTTTGTAAAATAATTTCATGTCTTGGCAGTAGCAGCAATCTGTCACTATAAGAATTGTAACAATATAAAACCTGATATGGTCAGTTATTTTTATTTAATATTCATTATTAGGAGAATGATTTTTTATTAGGAGAACCGTTAGGATTAGGAGAATCATTACTCTATTTCAGTCAATGTATTTTCTGTTCAGTATACTAAGAAATGCTTCCCTTGTCAAATGTCAGTAGGAGTTGTTTCTGAAGCAGTTAAATGCAGAACTTCCTCATTCTCAAAGCATGGAAATAAATCAGTTTCCTGCTCACACTGTTTGTGTAGATTTCCAGATGCTGTCTCTTTGACATAAAGAAGTGGCAGACAACTGCCTTCTGGAATAAAGCTGTAACAGACCATGCAAAACAACACTCACAAAACATTATTTGATATGTTAACATGCAAGTCTGCTAGAACCACAGTTGTGATACTCTGGATTGGTCTGCTGTGACATTTACTGCTTTTTGCAGGGAACTGAAGTTTAACTATTTGAATACAGATTTATTAATTGGCTGTTTACAATCTCCCAAGTCCTATCTACAGTTCAACCAGACTCTCATTTTTCATACAGGTGAAAACTAATAACTGAGTATCAGTTACACAGTTATTTAATCAATGCTTGAAATCTGAACTTGAAATTCTTTTGGAAATAAGTTCAGTTATGAAAAATTTATCTTAATTGAACTGCTAGGTTTAAATACATTCCTAGAGGCACATTTTCTTTGTTACACTATACTGAGAAACTGTGACTGAATTTCTACTTCTTTGACAAAGACTTCTTAAAATAACATAAATTCTACATTACTATGAAGAGCAGAGAGCTTCTGAGTAGTGCTGCATTTAAGGTAAGCAGTGGTTATTACATTGTGCTTTTCATTTTCTTCCCACTTTCTACTTTGTGTAACAATTTCTGTTGTGAATTATTTTATGGTTCTTTCACTAAGGTTGCTACATAGAATGTATCAGAAGATGGGTGTTCAGGAAAGCACTTCATTAACTATCACGTTTCTTCATATAACTGCCAGATGATAGATAAAACCTATCATGGATTCAATCGCAGTACAGGTTATATATAAAATACATTAAAGGGAGACTTGCTATTGCGATTCTTTTTTCCCCGTTACTGGAAACTATTCCCTCTCCCTTTTGCTTACCTCGGCCTTGCCATGCTCCCTTTGGGATATCGGAGAGGTTTCATCTTGATTTGTGGAACTGGTGTCAGGAAATCTGCCTTGGGTGGTATTTATTTTCAATGAACTGAGTTTTCCTAAAGACGTGGCTATTCCGTTGGTTATTATGTATGTCCGTCTGCCTGGTAATTATATTACACACTTCAAGGGTATTTGGGGTTTGTTCTGCATTTTACCCATTTTTCAGGTGGGGAAATTGAATCTAATGAACTAAATAACTAACCATTACCAGAAATTGCTTCAGGCTATGTCAGATTCAAAGAACTGAAATTGAGTCCTATAATTAGACCAGGCCCTGTGTCCAACTGAAATGATAAACAACTTACATAAGTACTGTAAAACTGTTTCCCTGAAACACCGTAATGGAACATATGCTTAGACAGGCAGTTAGCTCAGTCCCTCACAACCAAGGTTTTAAAAAAAAAGAAACTATTTTTTAAAAACAGGTCCTTGAGAAAAAGAGAATAGTCGTTTAATATATATCCTTTCCTTGCTGTTTCCATCAGTTGCTTTGGTTTGTGCAGAAATGGAGTGCTTATTGCAGTAATCTACGTTAACATGCACTGAGGCCAAGAACTATAAAATACAACCTGGTTTTGCTAATTAGCAAAGTATTTATTATTAGGAGAAGTTAACTGACTTGCAGTGCATACCACCACTAATACTTCTTGCTGCTTTAAATGAGTTTTTTTTGTTAGATGCAGTTTAGAACGCAATAGCAACTGAGCTGTCTGTAGGCAATTAACAAGAAAAAACATATCCCTTGCTTTGCTTCCAAAGGCCAGGAGGTTTTGATACACACACCTACCGGCACACACTAGGCAAAAGCAGTGAAAGATTGAATGTTATTACATAAAAAACAAACAATGAAACATTTCTGTCAACTCTTAGTAAAAAAAAAGTCAATTTATGTACCAACTCTTAGGGGTTCACATCAACCTTTAGATATTAGTGTTTTATTATTTTCAGAATCAAGTACTAATATAAGAATTAATTTTATGCACAGTGTAAAGCCCGACAAGTAATCTTCCACCGTTAATTCAAGCAAACGGAACTACAAGTTCTCCATGACGCGGAGAAATACCAGCAAGGAGAAACAAACTGGCTGAAGAGAGCACAGTAGCTGTGCCCCTGGCACACACAGGCAGCAGCTTTGTCAGAACAGCAGGTATGGTCTTAAAGCAAGGCAAAAGAGACATTTTTTCACTGAAGGTCACACAGTAGTAAAAGCATGACAGCAGTACTGAAGTCAGGGGAACAAACTCTACCTATAATAAATCAAGTGGGCTGCTACAGCAGCCAATACTTCAATATGAGTGCCAGCCTGCTGCTTAGCCCTCTGTTCCCATTCTTCAGCCCTACAGGTGCTGGAGCCAGGATGCTGTTCTTCCCATCTTGACTTCTCATTGAGGAGGAAAAAGCAAACCCAAACAGATACTGTGAAAGGAACTGAAATGCTCCCCTTCCCCTCCCCTGTTGAAGGAGCAACTCTTTTAAAACCCCAGCTCTTGCTGTGTGGCTCCTCTCTGTCAGTAACTGAAAACCTCCAACTGTACCGAAGGCACTGAGCTGCCACAGTCCTCACATGTTGGCTGAGACATCATTTTCCTAGTGTACGGTCACCCAAGGATTGGGACTGTGTCAGCCAAAGGCCTGGTGGCAGCTACAGAGACCCTACCTTGTATTTTTTGACATGCTAACTTACAGCTTTGACTCCATGTGTTTTTACTTGTGGTACAGCCTTCAAAGCTGAAACGTTCATAGGAATATCGTGCAGACACCTTCTGATTTAACTGGCATGGGAACTCAGTGGTAACTCAGTAAATAAACAGACATTTAAATCCACCCTTGAAGCGTGAACTTAGAAGTATTAAAGCATCTACATTTGGCACCAAAGTGGACTTAAGTCACTGTTTTAAGTAAGTTTCGTTCTTGAGATACCACCAGGTAGAGTCAAAGATAAATGAGATATCCACAGAAAAAACGGAGTGAAACAGCATTCAGCGCACAGGTAAGGCTGGCTGACCTGAGAGATGGTTTCCAAGCCATTTATCAAATTATGTGATAATGTAACTCTGAGAACTCTCTCTTCCAGATTTGTTTCCTTTTTAAGCCCAAAAAGGTTTTTCTCCCTTGTGAAATACAACGCAAGATGAAATTCAAGCCAATAATGACTATAAATAGCATAAACCAAGAATTGGTTGGCAGAAGTCAGAGCATGCAATTTTCACATACATGTTAATTTTCTGCCCTGTGATATAATTCTCTTTATTTAAAGCCATGGTTGGGAAAAAAGCAAGCTGTCAATGTGCAAGCCTATCATTGTGTAGTACTTTTAAATTAATTATCAGATTATCTACATAAATTAATGCAATTACTGTTACTCTGCATACTGGAAATGTTACCCTATTATTTTGTGCCTGAAAAGGCATAATAGAAGAGATTGTCTGTTTCCTGTTTAATCACACCTACTGAAGGATTACTGAATCCTCACCATTTTAACTTGTGCAGCTTACAAACTGGCAATGCTAACTGCATAATTTAGAAATGTAAGCATTTTATGGGAGCGTGAAAGACTAAATACTGATCGAGGAATTTTAATGAATGAAAAAAACTCAAATGGCAGTGAATGAAGTATTAAAAGCTAATGAGTCACACATCTCTTCCTCTCTTGTGCTGTACTTCACCCTTTTATAACCAACCTATCTGGGGCTCGGAGCATTATGGTGCCACTGACTAGAGTTAAGGTATTAGAGCTGAGGGAATGGCTGTGAGAAGTTCAGGTGTTGACATAACTGTAGTAAGAGACTACAATATTATATGACCTGAAGTCAAAAAGCCACTAATTGAGGAGAGCAGTTAGGAGGACTATCAACTGGGTACTCCCCGAAGCCTTCCGGCTGCCCCAGGCAAATTGGCCTATTTAACCTACACTAAAGATATGCCAGGGTATTAATTTTAAGTAAGAAATATTCCAGGGGAGGTTGTCAGAGGAATGTTACAGGGAAGACAAGGACAAGGGCACAGAGGACGCAGATGAAAAACAATTTAAGAAGACAATGTGATATAGACAGTGAATGATATGAGCTGTGCTTGAGGATTACAACATACTTTTTCATACGCATAATGCTCTTTGTTGTCATGGGAATAAGTCCTGAATTGAACTATGCTGGCAGTCACCAGTACCTCCATAGGTACAGTGCTTCTATAGATGAGAATCTATATCTGTTGATAGAGATACAGGTGCCTTTGCAACAGGCCTTGCTGACCACCGTTATATAGCAGTATATAAGGTTAATCTGTAATGCCATTTTATGTCTACTTTACTTTCTCCTTCATAGCTTCATCCAGGAAATCGTAACCTTCATCCAGGTAACGTAAGACGGATGTTGTGACTTAGCTGTATTTCAAGAAGACAGTTCTTTCTTTTATAGATCTACAAATAAGTCAGAGAATAAGACTACGTGTTCTGCTCTTCATCCCTCTATTCTTTCCTCTGGCTTGGTTTTAGGCATCAATAGAGGATTTTTTTTTAATGAACTGCTACTCTTCTTGTAAGAAAAAGCCTTTAATAGTTCTTTGGGCCAATTTAAAACTCAAGGGCAGCCATGGGGCTGCAGTGACTGTGAGATGGTGAAGTTCAAGATCCTTAGGGGAGCAAGGAGGCACACAGTACCCTACACTTCACGAGAGCAGACTTTGGCCTCTTGAGGGATCTGCTTGGCAGAGTACTGTGGGGTAAAGCCCTGGAGGGAAGAGGGGCCCAGAAAAGCTGGTTAATATTCAAGGGTCACCTCTGCCAAGCTTAGGAGCGATGCGTCCCAACAAAGAGCAAAATTGCCAGGAGGCCTGCATGGATGAACAAACAGCTCCTGGAGAAACTCAGAACTCAGAAAAGAAGGCCATAGAGGATGGCAGCAAGGGCAGGTAGCCTGGGAGGAATACAGAGAAATTGTCCAAGCAGCCAGGGACCAGTTTAGGAAGGCTAAATCCCAGGTAAGAGTTAAATCTGGCCAGAGGTGTCAAGGGCAACAAGAAAAGCTTCTACAGGTGTGTCAGTGATAAAAGGAAGGCTAAGGAAAATGTGGGCCCTCTCCAGAAGGAAATGGGAGACCTTCACTAGCACGGGCTGTAGCCACACGGCCCAAGTGGCAGAAGGTAAAGGCAAGGTTTTCCAGGTTTGAGACCATCTGAGGAACCTGAAGGTGCACAACTCTATGGGACCTGATGTGAGGGAACTGGGGATGAAGTTGCTAAGCCATTAGCCATCGTATCTGAGAAGTTGTGGCAGTCCGGTCAGGTTCCTACTAACTGGAAAAGGAGAAACATAACCCCCATTTTCAAAAAGGGAAAAAAGGAAGACCTGGGGAACTAGAGGCCAGTCAGTCTCACCTTTGTGCCCAGCAAGATGGTGGACTAGAAATATGGGGAGGGACTATTTATCAGGGAGCGACAGGGCAAGGGGTAATGGTTTAAAACTGAAAGAGGGGAGATTTAGACTAGACATTAGGAAGTAGTTCTTTACAATGAGGGTGGTGAGACACTGGCACAGGTTGCCCAGAGAAGCTGGGGATGCCCCATCTCTGGAGGTTTTCAAGGCCAGGCTGGATGGGGCTCTGAGCAACCAGATCTAGTTGGAGGTGGGTTGGAACTAGGTGGTCTTGAAGTTCCCTTCCAAATCAAACTACTCTATGATTCTGTGATAAACCTGGTTCATTTACAATCCAAGTGATCACAAGTATTTGCTTCAGAAAGTATACACGCAATACAGGTTTAAATATGGTCTCTGAATTTCCATTTGAATAGCCATTTAAATATCCTATAAATACAGTGTTTCAAATCTCACTCAGCAATAGAGGGTTTGTTTCTGATTAGTTTATAAACCATGTAAAATGTACTAATAGTCTTACTGATATATATATATATATTCAGACTACGTGAATTTGAAATTATCATAATGAAGAAAGTATTTAAATGGCAAGAACGTGGGTGGGAAGCTTTTGTTACCCAGTTTATACACGATTTAGCAGATTTTACGTGTGGAAATCATAGTCCCATATGCTACAGGTAATAACGCTAATAATCAAAGAATAGGTGAAGGCGAAAACATTATATAAATACTTGTGATCAGATCTGTCTTGAGGAAAAGTGCATAAAATTTCCACAAAATCAAAACCAGTATCTTTTCCATGGCTAATGATCCTTAGCTGTAATGGAACTAATGACTCTTAAATTAATGCAAAATAAAGAAATCTACTCAAGAATCAAGTCACCTTGCTCTTAATCTTCCTTATTTCTGTAGGGATGTAGAATGTCCACTGTTTCCTTCTGAACTGGAAGTACATCTCTAGAAATTTCTTTTTCTGCATACTCCATGTATGTAAGCAAGCGAACCACTACCTTAAAATGGCTCACAGTTCTTGAAAACAAATTACTCCAGAGGTAACAGTGAAGAATAGTATGTTTTGAGAATTTAAAAGAAAAAAAATGCAAATGATTGCTAGTTCTTTTAAGCCACCAGTCTTATGCTTCAGTTTCTTAGATTGAATCTAAGTGAGTGTAAAAAAGACAGTAGGGAATAAAAGAGGATTTAGAACTACAATGGAACATCTCACAAGCACAGTAAAGCGAACTCAAATTTAAGATTTATTATTAACAGAGTAATTAATACCATTCTTCTACTTACAGCAGACATTATAAGCTCTCCACCCAGGTTCTGGATTTCTGCTTTAACTTGACTGCAGATTTTGAGCTGATGGGAGTATAGCTTGATCTGTTCTAAGTAAGCCAATAAATCCTGTTTGCACGATTGGTCTGGACACTGAAGATTAAGAAAAGAACAATTAATAAAGTATTTCAGCAACTTGTGTCAGGCATCAATTTACTAGGAGTATTCCAACTGTACGCGAGAGTATCCTTGCTTTCCTCTGCAGATGTATCAAGTTGCGTAGTTTATTCCTCTTGTGAAGCTTTTTAACAAAGTCATCGGAGAAGCTCAGAATAATTCTAACATTCCCCATGTTCGCTTGTTATTTAGCACTGCTGGGCTTGCCTTAGCAGTATTTCTAAACAAATTCTTTCATGTATAGAATAATTACTTTCTCTTTAATTCCTAAGAGGTTATGATTTCTTTGTAAGAAGACACCTACATTAAAAGTGATACTTATGTGGGCAAATGTAAACATGAATGCAGAGCAATGTTAGCATTTATATGAAATTATGCTTTATCTTATAAGACAATCTGTATTTTTGGTGTTCCATCCAGAGTTTATTCAACCTGATCTGCAGATCTTCTGTGTCAGTCGGAACAGGAAAATAACAGCTGTTCAACAGAAAACTTGTGGATTTCAATACTTTTAACAACATGGTATTTTTTCTAAAAATAGCATCTTTCTACCCTCATTTCTGTGAACTCCCAAATACTTGGGAGTACTTGGGAGGGGAAATACTGTGAGCACCAGGCTGGACACCTAAAGCCTGGCATGTTCTAAAGCTGCTTTTCATTGCTCTAGCAGAATTTAGGGATCTTAAGGTAAATAGTGAGTCCCTGTTGTACTACCACCGCTCTAAAAAGTGAGCAAAATAAATAAGAAATAGATGCCCACAGTTTTTCAGATAAAAGTTTTTAGCCTGTGTGATGTACTTACATTATCAATGTGGTCACTTTCATTCGATAGGGAATTGTGTTCAGCTTTGTATATTAAAAAATAAGATATATATTCCCACCAATTGCACTGGCAACAACCATCTGTGGTTTTGTAGAGTTATGAAACCTTTGGTCTGATTTGGTCAACTGTGGTCAATGCAGCAGAGATTTAAATCCAAAACCTGCTAGAAGTCAGAAAAAGCACGAGATCTACCTGATCCATTAAATACCTAAGTACTGGCTTTGCTGAAAGAACCTGGTACTTGTTTAAAATGGGGGTGTGATGAGTCTACTCTTCAAGGCTATGCAGTAGAATAGAAATGTGTGGTTAAGCAAACAAGTTCGTGCTTTAAACTTAGGAAAAGATAACAAAGAATAACGAAGAAATTGAACAATTTTAAATTAAGTAATTTGAATTAAACTTCACTCCTTACCTTGTGTTCTTCAAGATCCATTACTAAAATGTTTTCTGTGCTTTGGCATAGTTTAGAAGAAAAATAGAAGAGTTTCTTGATGTACTCTCCTTTTCTTTGATGTTTTCAAAGTGTTAGTGTGTTATGGAAAACTATATTAAAATATGTCTTTGTTTCTTTCTTACTCAACACTGCTTTAGGAATGGCACAAATGAATATTTAAATACTGGTATCTCGGTACCTGTTTAGAATACTGGAATACTCACTGTTCTTTTAATTAATAAAAATACGTCTTTTCAGTTAAATGCAACTGTAATCCCTTTATGCATCAGAACTGATTTGATCAAGACCGGGGGTATTTCCGGGAATTAGGTGTTTGCTCATCAATTTTTTCTTTTCCTCTTGTTAAATACAAGTGGAAAATCTCAAGAGATGGGCAGGTTAAGGTGACCATACAGCATCTCATCCACTTCAAATAGTGCCAATGTCAGTTACAGAAGTTCAGAGAAAAGAATATTTTAACCTCATGAGATAGTTCTCTTTTATGTAATAACATTAGCAGGCCAGTCACATTTACTATCTTCCTTATATACCATTAGAGAAGAAATGTGTAACATTTTAGGAATGCTAAAGATGTTGTGCATCAAAGACCGGGAAATTGCCACTCAAGAACAAGACCATGAAGTTAGAATAGTTCTATGAAAACACTGGTTCAGTGCTCAGTAGCATTCAAGAAAGGCAAATGCCAGGCATTATTAGTAAAAGACTTCTGAAATGTAATTATGCAGCTGTACAACCCTGTGCTATACCCACAGCTTTACTACCCTGTGTGAGTATGATGCATCTGTCCCTGTTCTCGCCTGTTAAAAGGCACAGAAGAAAAGAGGAAAAGGACAGCAACGATTTTTATGAAGACAGGTATTCTTTCCTCCAGTACAAAACCAAAAGGCCATTACAAGTAACTAGCATGAGTTCAAAACAAGCGAGATGGTTCTTAACACTGTGTTTAGATGCAGAAATCTTTGTTGCAGAATGGTTATGGTAAAAGCTTACACAGGTTGAAGGAATTACCAGAAAAATTAATGAAAAAAAAAAAATCAAGGACTATTTATTGTGTCAAATGTATCAAAAATACATTTGGTTAAGTAAATTCTTCAATGGCTGCTGGGGGCTGGGAAATCATTTTATGGAAGTACCAAGAAACACATGCCATTATCTCACCGAGTTCTGTTTATATTCACTATTAACTGTTGTCAGCCACAGGATATTGGCCTAAATGAACCTATTATCTGACCAAGTGTGCTCATTTTTATGTACCTTACCCATAAAACTTTACAAGATTATATGATCAAGACAGGGACCAACACAATATAAAGAGATGGCATTTACAGGGGTAAAGATAACACACTCTTACTACTCTAAGCAGGATAAAATACTAAAAAAAATAAATTAAAACCTCATGCCTTATAGCATATCCAAATCAACCACAAAACAGATGTTAAAAAGAAATGTACTCTGTAGAGAGGATATTCCATAAGGTATCTTCTACATAGCGCTCAGAAGCATCTGGTACAAGCAACACTTGTGTACTAGTGAACCCAAACACTAGGCTGCAACAGAAGGACAATTAATAAATTCTGAGTTAAATCATCCCACAGGCAATTCATAGTTACCGGTTAAATGCCTCACATTCTTCGCTAGGGATCCTGGCAAATTAGGAGAGGTTCTGTCCTGTACATAAGGAAGGTAGTGGAGTGTTAACAAGATCGTTCCATAAGATCAGGATCAAAAATGACTTGTATCCAGAAGATGCTTTACCTAATAGAAGGAACCTCGAAGTGATTTCCTATATTATGCAGTGATTAAAAACAAAGTGAAACCAACATTCACAGTCCAGTGAAAAAGCCACTGGACAGCAACGGCACAGAAGATCAAGACAAATTCCACAGGAAATTCTGTAAACACTATTGTTCTTGTTGTACTGTGATTTTCACTCCTTTGCTAACAAAGTCAGCAGCACTCTAGAATCTGAATCTTTCTTCATGGTGAGTAATAGTGGGTATAATCCCACACAGATCGGAGGCCCGTTCAATGCTACACCACTTGGGGTTCCCACCATTGAAGGGGATGTTCGATGACACTATTCTTGCCTTACAGCTGTGACAAATAGCATTTTAAATGACACCTCACAGAGTCTGAGTGCCTTTTCTTACTTGGATCATAAAAGGCCATCACCTCCTGGTGCAAAATGATTGGAATACTGAGGAGGCTTTTAATAAAGATCTTAACCTACAGCATGTTCCATTAAAACCAGGATGTACTAACTGCCTTAATTATCTTAGGGTTTTCAGGTCACAAATTTGACAATGAATTTGGAACAATCCTATTTTAAACTAAATTTATTATCAATGTACTTGTGATTAATTTGCCTATGTTTATGTTGATGTGATACCATGATTATTTTTACAGTTGTTAACTCTGAGTCATCTTAAAGTGCTATGAGTGTGGAATGAAATATAACGGAATACTGTTAATTGTACCACAGAGGTGTCCCTTTCCTTCAACCACAGGGATTTATAAAAATCTGAAATGAAGAACACTGTATTGGAGAGGTGCTGTTGTGGCTGATGAGTTATAAAATACTGCAAATACAGGTTCAGGGTGCGGTGGTTGGGTTTTTTCCCCTCCTAACAGAAAAACTGTGTGAACAATGTAATTCTACGGCTCTCAGTTCTGAATCTCTGAAAATACACAGAGTGTGAACGAAAGGAATTAATCTGAAAATGTTTCGTGAACAAGAGAAGGTCAAGGACCTAAGACAATGATTCTTCTTTATGCAGTGATTGCTTGTTTTGGGTTCCTGCTCAGGTCTGAAGGTAGATGGAGGAAGCAGGGTGAGGTTTTTGTTTTGCCTCCTTGCATGTAGCTTTGAATACTGAAAATGCTATCATACATACTGTGGTCCTGCTAACTGCAAAGGCAGAGTAATAGTTGAGTCATGGAACTACTGTGAGCAGTAAAGTGATGTGGCCTAATTAAATGACAGTATCAGAAGTGGTAACCAAGACTTACACGGTAGCCAAAGCCCAACAGCAAGTGGTGAAAAGTATCAAGAAAAGTATGCGCAGGAAGAATGCAGGGACCTGTAACAGTTACTTGAAAATTGTACAATGTAGAGCTGTCTGTTTACACTTTTGAAGTCGATCAAACAAATCCATTTTTACATGGAATAAAAATTCCACATAATTTAGATGTTACTGAAAGGCAACAGGTGAAATATTCCACTAAGATGCATTTATGCTGCTGAGAAAGGCACTCATAAAACCTGATGAGAATTTGTGTTCCAGTCTAGGCACCAAATTCTTGAAGGGTTCCTTCAGTTTGGATCAACTTCAGAGAACAGCAGTTAGGCAACCCCAAGAGAAGAAAGCACAGGAAACTGGGCAAAGTAACAGCTGAGAAAAGGAATTATTGGTCTCTATAAATACCTTGCATTTAAAAAAAAAACCACACCCCACAGTGAGAAAAGAGCTCTGAAAGTTACAAGATGATTTGGTGTGGGCAGAAACAGCTATAGAAGTTAAAAGATTTCCAGCCATTTAAGGAATGAGCAGATCATATTAAGCACCTCTGTAACAGGAGGAGTAAAAGGTGAGATTCTCTTTTTACTGTTTGACATGTGTCTAGCAATGACTGTAGTTTGTTCACCACAGAGGTACTGGAAGGGCTGCTTTGGTTCATTTGGTTTTGTTTTTTTCTTTTTAAAAATTGTATATGCTCATTTGCTTCTAGTGCTTAAACGTGAATTCACATCTAAAATACCCCTGTAACTGACTAGTGTATTTCAGATGCATACAAGGGAGTAAGTACCAGGGGTCAGGCACCTCAAGGCTAGGACAAATGGAAATCATTTGAGTGAATCCAGTAAAAAGGTTACAACTTGAATGATGTCACATTTCCCAGCAGCTAAGAGGGTATGCACAAATTATTAGCACTAATGATTCATGGCTACTTTTTCCTCACACTAATTTGTTCATGTTTCTAGTCTGAAGTTGCTGTAGTAATACAGGAAAAGAAAAAAATTTAGGAAAGAAGTATTTCAGTTAGACTGGATTTCCTATTCTAAAAAGAGAAAGAGACTATGACCCTTCCTCATCTTTGGCTTTGGTATCACATAATTTTCTGAAATAGATCCGTGACAAGTTATGGTTTTCAATTTTAATTCGTAACTGATAAATCGTGAAAGAAGCCATTCTCCAATGCTCTTGAAAAAGAGAGATGTGCTGCAAGAATACCTGTCAAGATCAGAAATGTGGACATTTCACCTAGTTTTTCCCAAATCAGATCATAACTGTATAGATCAAGCATTGCAATTCTTTGTCTTGTTACTGGGAATTCAGAGACATGTGACAGAGAACACTAACACATTGTTGCTGCTTCAGGGATACTAGAAAAGCAAGCATTGTATACGAAAATCTAAGGGAGGGGACGAGAGACAGTGTGAGGGTGTGGGAGTGACTATACCATGCTGCCCTGTGCCTAAAAGGCAGTCACAAAGACTAGGAACATAAGTGTTTTAGATTTGATACTTGCACACTCACATTTCATTACACCATTCAACTGGCAGTGTCTGGCCCTAAAACAACCACCTTTACAAGGTGAAGCATGTGACGAGTTGCTCAGTGTATTCATTTATTAAGCTACTATGCACTTGTCTTTGCTGGGAAAACAAGCCTGCTCACTGATTTTCATAGATCCTGGTTTGGGGTTTTGGTGGGGTTTTTTGAGTTATCTGATGCTTTAAAAATCCAATGGAAATAAAGCAGACCTTAGAGCTCTAACCTTTTGTCTATGTGTTTCTTTTAAATGCTAAAAAAAAAAAAAAATATCACCTCAAGACTGCAGGTATGCAGAGGCCAAAACTCTGACTATCCTGAAGGCTATTTATATTGAAAATCATTAGACATCAGTGCTCCAAAGAAACAGGCAGTGTTGGGGTGAGAGAGAGGAAAGATAACCTAGGTACAGCAGAAGCACAGATTCTGTAACGTATCTAGAGCTTAGGGTGGAAATCAATTAAATTTCAAAGAGAAGAAAAATCAGTAACCTTACTAAGCACGATGCTGGAGCCTCACACCTGGCTAAAGCAGTAATGCCTCAATCCTGTGCTCCCCCACCTAAATTGACTCACCTGACACAACTCAGGTGTTTCTGGTTGATTTCCCCAAAGTCAAGAATGGACTACACCATACATCTAAAATGTTGCATTGACAGCTTAAAGGAGCTATAAATATTTATATATTCATATTTACTATAAAATGTTGCATTGACAGCTTAAAGGAGATCACAAATATACACATATGTACATAAACACCTGTGATATAAGTACATACACATTTATGTGTGTTTATAAATGTATGGAAACAGACACATTGATATGCACGAAGAAGAGAATCCACACATACAATTAAGACAGGATCTACATATCCCATCATTTCAGAAACTGAGAAGAAAAGGAAAATGAGACAAGTAGATTTAAAAATGTCACAAGCTCTTTTGGAAGTGACCGTCTCAGGTGCTGGAGGTTCTGTGGACGCATTAATCTGTAACTGTAACGTAAACATTAAGTTTACTGTAAAGTTTAATGCGTTGCTGCATAAATAACCTACCTGATTGGCAATCAGCCGTGCCAGGACATCCATCCTTGATCCCGACTCTGAAATCATTTTTGCTGCATTAATTACATCAGATGTGTTCTTCAGTGGTCCTCTACCCCTACAAATGAAAGAAAGAACCCTGTTACAATATTCAAAAACTGAGAATAAATCATATCCATGCAAATTAGGCACAGAATTCAATTGAATAAAACACCTAATCCATACAGAAGCAATATTAATTAAATTCCCCCCCCCCCCCCCCCCCCCCAAAATCAACTGGACACAGAAGTATCAGAAAGATGTCACTCAGTTTTTTCATACTGGAAGCACAACCCACGCCAAATCCCACAGACACAGATTTTTAGAGAGTACTTGTGCTGTTTGCTTTTCTTTTGATTATATGAAGTTTAAGTTCCTTTCCTTTCCAGAAATTTTCTAGTTAGTATGTTCAAAACTAGTTCAGCACAGTGATTTATTCTGAGACTCATTATGGATATACAGTCAGGAAAAACTAGGGTTTGGTGGGTTTTTTTTTTTAATTGGTATACACAAGCATGAATGGAAATACATTAACAGCACTGCAATTAAAACTAACAAATGCCACTTGAAATACAGATATGACATATCTCAAAGTACTTTTCAAATAATTTCATAAATTATTCAAAGAATAATTCAGTTTAGGAAAATTGTAAAGTTCTTATGAACTGTTTGTCTAGAAGCCAACCTCTTCTTTTTTGGTACAAACTCCCTCCCCACCCACCCCCTCAAAAACCCCCACAACCTTCTTTGATTACATAAGGATGTTTCTAGAATCTAAGAAGTAAAATATGACTACTTCCTTAAGATAGGTAATACTGACAACCGTTATCTTTATATTCACTTTTGCTTCAGTTTCTTCAATGCTAAAATACTTCAGCTAAACTAAAATCAACAATTATACTTCACACATATATAGAGTGAGCAACCCTGCTAAATTCAACTTTGCATTTAACATATTCAACAAAAACACCTTGATTTTTTATATAAACATTTAATTCCTGATGGCCTTACATCAATTCACAAGTTCTGCAATGGACAGAGTAAGTAGAAAACACAGAAAAAAGTGACTATACTTCTTTCATATATAAAGCTGCTATTCATTCCAGTAAAAAACTCATCTAGCCTAAAAATATTATCCCATCTAGTTATAAAAACATTTCATTCAGTAAAAATACCATGATGACAACACATGGCAGGTGATGTTTAATCTTTTCAAAGAACTATTTGTTCTTGGGGAAAAAAGCATAGTTTACTAATTACAGTTCTTTATTCTCAACTTTGAAGCCCACATTTTTAACAGCCTAGAATTGGGTATTTTACATGTTATCTTTCTACACGATCTTGTTATGGAAAACCTATTTAGTAAATTGATCAGATTTTATAGAAGAATAATAGTTTATGTGAGGAATGTATTTGCAAATGCAATTCCATGCATCCAGGATTAAGTACTTCAAGCTTCCCCATACCCTCCATTTGCCTTGCCTTTGCCTTTCCTCCTCTCAGAGGATCTGGCTAACAAGAATGAAGCAATTGTACCCAAGGAAGTATTTCAAACAAATGAAGCATTTCTACCACAAAGAGGCCCACCATGAGAGCCATTGGAGGAACTCAGCAATGAGGACTGACAAGAATTCTGCTCCACTTGCCACCTAATTGCACCAGTGGTTCAAGTTCTTCTCTACTCATTCTCTAAGAAATGTGGGGCAGGAAGTTTATGAGCTATAAACCACAGCTAAATCTTGAAATTAATGCTTAGAAATAGTGTTTAAAATGCCTCAGGCTTATATTAAAAAGTGTTGAGAAAGCAGTGTGTTAAATTACATATACAAAGACGGCTCCTTTTCTACACAACCACTTTGCTCCTTTTTTTACCTTCACGTAAAATCCAGATCCTTTTAAATAAAGTACAGGTTTAATTGCCTTGGGGTATGGCATAATGAGCCATTAGTCCAAATTTATGATGTTTGGCAATTCTATTCCACTAAATACTTTTAAAAGAATACTTCAGAGAGTACACCAGATCTGCTGAATCACCAGCCAAATGGAAGAAAGAGAGAGGGAAAAAAACATCAGGATGAAATTTCTACAGCGACAACTTTAAACTCCAAATTTGGACATAAATAATCAACTGCATAGAGAGATCTAGCCTACATAGCAGGTTTTTAAAAAGACACAGGGTTTATTAACAGAGGGTCAGTCTGAACTAGAGTCTCTGAGATACTGCTGTGACGAAAACAGTATATGCCACACTATGGTACACAAACAGGTGAACATCCAAATTGAAGTTCTCCTTTTGCTTTCTTAGCTTTGGTAAGCCTGGAGCTGCAGTTCTGTCGGGGTTTCCATTAAGAAAGATTTGACACAATTAGAGACTGGGCAAATAGGATGATTACACATATGGTAAATATGACCAAGAAGGAAAGACTGAAGGGCTTAAACCTTTCTTGGATACAGAAATCTCAAAGTTAGGAGAGGGTTCAAGGAGGAAGCGTAAGCAAGAGGGGCTGCAGGATATACTTGGTAACAGTCTTCAAATGGGCTTCATGGCTGTGGCGCATAAGGGAGGCAGGACTGAGCTTATATTCTAGAAAAGAAGTTTCAGGTGAGGTGCTGAGATCATGAGGACTGGCACAGAGCAGCCAGGAGAATGTGGCATCTCCACCAATGGACAGGACCAGAGAGACATCTGTTATGAATGATGGGATGATTTAAGTCCCCTTCTGAAGTCTCTTCCAGTCCGACGATTTTATTATTTTAAATTTAACAAAGAAGTTTCATGTTGTTTGGTGAGTGACTACCAGTTTCAATGCGTGTTGCCTTCTAATGTCATTGGCACAGCTGTGCATTTTGTGAATTCCCAGTTTTACTGATTTAGCACCAGATCAGCAGATTCAGAATGCCACTAGCTCAGATTAATTCCCTGAATCCAGATGTTAAGAGACGCAGAAAGTCTATTAAATCATCTATGTTGTTTTCCACAGCCAGTAGATGGCTCCCTACCAGTTTTGTATTTACTTGCATTTTTTGTGCTAAGTTTGAAGTATGAAAAAACTCTCTGCTTGGGAGAGCTTTGCCCTTCCCAGCTCAATCAAGGCTATGTCAAAAAATCCTTTTATTGCACCTGGCTGCATGTCTCTATCAGTTACACCCAGACAAGCATGAGGCAGCAGTGTTCCTCAGGAAATTCAGTTTGGGAGAACATACTTGTAGATTGTACAGGCGGATCCCAGAGCTGCCCTCTGTCATTTCTTCACACAAATGGACCCGGGAGCAAGAAAGACTCTAGTTTCACTTACCTTCTATCCCAGTCTGAGCTTAAAGGTTTGGAAATGGAAGAAAAAAACCTCTTCATACCAGCAAAACTGCTAGGGTAACTCACTAAAGGCCAAACGCACACTCAGCATTTACAGATGCAATGCCTGAAGCAGATCCACTCATTAATGGGTATAAACTGGAGAAGAGCAGATTCAGATTAGACATTAGGAAGAAGTTCTTTACTATGAGGGTGGTGGAGC
>JAOTQQ010000002.1:5629617-5667144 GCA_026546715.1 Gallinago undulata | reverse complement strand
GGGGGTCGGACTAGATGGCCTTTGGAGGTCCCTTCCGGCCCAGATGATTCTATGATTCTATGATTCTATGATTAACAAGTGTAATATAAATTAGAATGTAGCCAGATGACAAAAGGACAGTGTGAAGAAACGCCAAAGGTATGAGGTAAATGACCATAAACTTTCTGTATTAAACAGCATTTTGTAGCTATAAGTACCTTTTGTGAGTAAAGGTATTAAAGACTTACAAAAAGTATATGGATTATACGGACCCAGGAAGGGGTCAGTGATGTTCCAGGCAATGTGAACACAACACATATATTAGTAACTATTCTATAATTCTGGAAAGGAAAATGAGTTTAAGACAGATTTTTCTCTTCTGTTTTCTTTTTTGCCTTCCTGCACTGACAATACATCAGGTCTGTGTCTCCCTCAAAGAGGAATAAGGAAGAGAAGGTCCAAAAGCTTAGGTTTCTTACAGCAGGAGCGTGGTGATCGATATGAAACAAATACACTTTGTAAATGAGTATTACATGAGCTGATGTGGCTAAGTCAGGTTTTTACTGGATTGAAACCTTTCAGTGTGCAGAAGTCAGCCACACACCATGTAGGAGTTCTGAGTGCTGCCCTTCAAACTTAGCAGAAATTCTGGCAGAGCGATCGACCTCATTTTGTCTATCAATTCCAAATTGTGGGATGGCCAATAAAGCCTATCAATTCATTATCAAACAAGCTGGAAGCATGCACAATATAACGAAAACATGAGTAAGAGCCAACATGATTTTTCAAGGATAAATATTGTCAGACCACTGTAAAAAAAAAAGCTTCTATGGCTTCTGAAAAAATTAGAAGCTGTAAGTACCATGTATCTTTAGACAGGCTTCTGAAACTGTCTCCTGCTGTATTTGCATAAATCACCTGAAGAATATGTGGCCTAGACAAAATAATTGCAAGGGAGATGTGTTGGGAAGGACATACTCCAAGACAGACTGGTTATCAAAGGGCTGCTGTCACGATGGAGGGAAAAATGGAAGGAACCTGGTTTTGATGGAATCTGCTTTGGTTTCTGCACTGCTCAGTTGTTTATTTGTGACTTGAGTGAAGGAAAAAAGTGAATACTTAATAAACTGATGTGGAAGGGAAAGGAAATAGTCTCTGAAGCCAGACTTGGAATTTAAAATTATCTCGAGAAAAGTATGGAAGAAAAAGCAGATGCAATTAAAAAAGAGTACGTGCACTCAGGTGGATCACTAATCCATCAGGAATGAACACCATCAGGCTGTAGAAGAAAAGGCAATGGGAAACTGGTCAACACAGAGGAGGAGTAACAGTTCTGCCCCTTTTTACAGGAACGAGACCTCTGTAGGAGAATTCCTGGAAATACGTAAAACTTAGTTTTGAAAACAGAAGACCGAGTGCCAACAGAATGGATCATGTTTGGGTTTGCTTCCTAAAGCTTCAGCTTATTATGGCAGAATAAGCAGTAAGGCTCTGTGAAAAATGTCGACGAGGGAACTCCTCTTCATCTGCAGCCACTGCAGGTTACGTGGCACTTACACACTCATGTGGTTATATCGTTTATCAAGAATGACATCGTATCTAACATCATGCATGTCTTATCTCTAAGGTATCTACTGTCAAAGCCGCCACCTTCTGTTCTGGGGAACAGTAGGAAATGACAAAGAATTTCTGGATGAACCTGCAATAATTAGCTCAATGAATTCTACAGTGCTAGCTTTGGAGAAACCAAAGAAATGGGAAAAATACTAAGAACAGAAACCGTTCAAAACTCCAGACTTTTCCTTTAAGTTAAATTGGCAGGAGGCCAACTATACTGCTTTCTCTTCTTCCAGACCTTTACAGAATGATAATGCAACTATGGCTAAAGAAATATTGAAAATGAAGGTGAGTATAATAATCTACAAGAGTACTTAAATCCTTTACACCAGTGTAGTAATTAAACAGGAACTGAAAAGTACTGTTACTTGCTGCCATTTTTTCACATCAATACAAGTTTGTAACAGTCCTATGATTTCTTTCTTCTTGTGCTCTAGGGCAGCTTTTACTATCTACATCCTTCATTGATCTCATGTTGGTAATTTTCTTATCTAGGTCATCCTTCTCTGCCCAAATCCTTTGTGTTCTTACCAGCTTTACAAAATTAATAAAACTATTATTTAGAAGCTTTTGCTCTAAGAGAAATCCAGTCATTTATTTCCTTTTGTTGCTCTTATTTCCTGTATTTTGCCACCCAAGACCAAAATAGAGCAATCAAAAATTTTCTCAGCATTTAGTAGGCAATACAGAAGCAGATTTTTCAAAGGTCTTTAGTGTCGACCAAATTAAATTATGATAGCAATGTCCAAAATCTTCTGAATTTCACTAAAATTATGATTACTTGTGTGGTCTATGAAAAAAATTTGAGTCTTCTGGTAATTTCACAAAACAGCATGAAGACTCTATGGTATATCTGTAGCTCTTTAGTGCCACGTCTATGCCAGTGATTCTCATTCGTGGGCCACCACCGCCCCTCAGGCACTGTGAGGAAGAGCAGCACGGCCTTGCCTCCCCCTTCTGCTGCTTTCAAAGCATCATGGTCCCTGGCCTTCAGTCTGCAAAAGCCCTTAGGTCCATACTGTCTGCTCCTGACCTCTTCATGGTGCTCCCAAAGCAGGCCATTTCTGACCCTGTAAAATACAATGTGACTGCGTAACAACAAACAAAATGCCCTTCATTTGGGTTACTGTTTGGATAAACTAATTTGATAATATTAACATACAGAAGAGACCTTTTCTTTATGATCCACTGTGTTTTCTTCCTCTGTTTTGAGTAATGAAGTAGGAATACAGCTATTTAAATATGAAAAGGATAAACCACTCTTGTTTCTAGGCTCACATATCCTATTTTGTCAGTTGTATAAACTTTGTTAGAAAAATCCAGGCACTAAAAACTTGGCTGCAGGGTCAAAGGTGAACATGACAGCATTACAAAATAACTGTCACTAGAAGTGTTATTTCTGGTCTCCAATTTTACAAAGCATATGGCTTAACACTGAGGAATTCTTGCTCCAAAATGTAGTCCAATATAGCAGAGTGCTGCTCCATCATCCTAATCATGACACTTTTGAAACTGAGAAATCCTGAAATAGTTTGTAGGGAAAAAATGTTGATATTACTTTAATAGTTACTGAACATTATGTTACCTGTCAAAGATGCTTCATAATTTGGAACTACATCTTAAAATAGTATGGAAGAGAAAGAACATGAGGCAGAAGTCAAATGAGAACAGAAAAGAAGGTATGGCAGGAGAGAAGCTGTACACGTAGCCTGGGAGGCGGAAGAGCAGCTGAAACTGATGACAAGTTCTTAAATCAAAAGTCTGGCAAAACTAGTCATAGCAATAACATGATGTGGAAAGCAAAGCATCAAAAGGAGATGTTTGTACATGTCTGACTCTGATGTGTATGTATATGCACTGAATATTTCTATGTGCAACAACCAAACAGAGAACTGGCTGTATGTTTACAGAGATGAAAATCTAAGAATTGTGAGATCTTCCCATTTTTATGCTTGTGCTCAGACACCCCTTCCCTTCAACTGTAAATCCCAAAGTCAAAATCTTCTCATAGACACTTGGACTTCTCTTGCCAACTCTGAAGAAATGCATTAATGAAAATGTCCAATTTCTACCCAGCTGAGACCAGTTGCAGATGTATATATTAAAAAAAAAAAAAACAAAACACCATGTAATTATATATATATATATATATATAAAAAATAGTAACAATACAAAATTGTCCCGGTGATCTGAAGATAGAGGCAATTCATAGTGCTTTCCAAAGCTAGCTGCTGTTACTAAATTATTTTATCAGTGGATTTTACACTGGACTCAAAAAAAGAAAAAAGAAAAAAAGAAAAGAATGCCAGAAGTCTGTAGTGATAAAAATACTGTGAAGGCAGTAAACTGCCTTCCTGCAGCAGATCTCAACTGGGTGTAAACTGGACACTGATGATGTGTTACTTCAAAGACTACAAAAGAAGTCCAAACATCCAAGGGTGTCTGTCTGTGTGCACACACGTAAGTATGGAAAAAGCTCACAATTTGATTTTCAGCTCTGTAAGTGAACGTAAACATAGAAACAGCTTTGTGTTTGGCAGCAGTTTATTAAAAATAGAGATGAAATTGTAAAAAAAGCAGTGGTTTGTACAATATAGCAAAACTGAATATATTTGATGATGCCATTTCTGAGCAGATGCCACCTTTGAAGCTCAATCATTTGTGTTTTGTTTAGTTACAGAGGAAACAATTTACAGATGTAGAAACCGATTCCCCCAGCCGGCTGTTTCATAGCCACTTTTTCCTGTGCCACCAGAAATCTCTCCTAAAATCTCCCTCTGATCTGTTTTTCACATCTATATACAGAACGTCTGTACATTTTACATTGGTGCAATGTAAAAGAATACCACATCATCACAAGTGAGTGAGTTTTGGTATCTAAACCAGGCATCAATTATTTGTTTCTCACCTCTTTATCCTCTCATTATCTCCTGGATGTTTCTCCATCTCTTTCTGCTTCCAAATCCAGCTTTTCAAAGGACGCTTTGATTTTCTAGTTGCCAAGAAGGTTAGCAGATCTTACCAGTCATGGGCTTTAATTTGGATGTCTGTCATTTTAATCACTATGTTACTTATGTACAGTTACTGTTTTGTTGATCACAGGAAAAGTCTCTGCTGTTTGCCTCATCAGTTTCCTCTCTCATATTTTCCCTGCCATGAACAGAAATTGTTCAGAGACCTTAACATCTCTAAGTTATGAAACCATCCAATAGCTTTTCATACTGCATGTTTCAGTAATTTTTAAAATCCAAGCCTTTCCCTAAGCAACTACTGGTTATAAACAAATAACAATAAAATTGTATGCATACCTGTTCATAAATACACAGTTTCCTTGCAATTTCACCTGGATTATGCAACAAAGTGGAAAACGCAAAAGGAGATGTCAAATCTTGCCCTTTACAAACAGGCCAGATATACTGGCCATGATAGTTCTACAGGCACTGTAGGTACTTAGAGTAGTCTCCCATGAGAGCTGAAAGAGCAAACATGGAATACATTTCAAATATAACACCCCTGCGGCTCTGTATCTGCACTTCCTCAAAGCACAGAGGTGAACCTCTGCCAAGTCAGAAAGTTGCAGCATTCTCTCTAAGGACTCCCACTGCAGAGTGGTCTAACTAACACAGAGTGGTCCCAATCTTGTGGACCATGTATTGAATTTTCAATAAAAGTTGTAACATGGTCTAGAAAAAAAAGTCTCAACAGCCTAAAAGCAGAAAAAAGCCAATGGAGAGCTACTAATGAAACAAAATATGAATGTAAGCAGCACAGTGCAAACACAATAGCAATGCCACTTAAGTAAGTCAATATTGTCTTATAAAATCCTCTTGCTATCCTGTAACCTTTGAAAAATGACAGAAACATTCCCTTTGTTCTTCAAAGTGTATCTTTTCAGTTCTCCAATGAGAGAAAGCAAATAAATTCTTCTGAAAATCATTTGTTGCATCTGTTTTCTATTAACCTTTTTTATTTAAAACAATCCAGCCACATACACACCCAGACAATTTCCTTACTGTTTCAGAACATGCCTTGCAGCAAGGCCTAGTACAGCAATTAAACCTCAGTAAATTCAAAAAGGTAAAGGTTAAAACTCAGAAAGCAAATTTTAATTTGGTGCTTTATGACTGCTGTGCTATCATTTTTAAGGGTATTTATTTCTTGTTTAATTGTGTCATTAAAAAATTTTAACTTAATGGCAGACCTTACCTTTTGAAAATTTACAGCAGAGCACAGACACTCGTGAGCAGCGTTAAAACTGAGTTACCAAGAACTTGGCACAGGGTAATGCTCTTGTGGGAAATCACCTCTCTAAAAAAGGGCTGCTGATCTCTCTCTGGACCCTCTATTTTGAGTGTCCTCACAACAGCACCTTCAGCTGGATTGTGACAGACTTGTCACATGTTTTTCTAACTTTGGAATTCTCTTCCATGTTTTTAGAACAAAGCAGGGCAGCAGTGCATGGTAGGATCTGACTCCACACGTTTTCACAGTAAAACAAATAGCATATATGAACAAGCAGAAAGTACATACCCCTCTGGCCTCAAATAGGTACGAGACATAGAAAATAAGCTAATATGGAATAAATTAGGAACTCTGACAGATGCATAACTAAACACTTAAATACAGAAAGGCCAAGCTCAGGGTTGAAGGTGCCAACTACCCTCTGGACACGGAGTTATGGAGAAGCTTTTAATTACATCATCAGAATCCCAGAGTAAAATATATGGTATACTTTACTTCCTCCTGGGAGAAAGAATGAATCTTTCAGAATGCCTTTACTACATCCAAGATCATCTTGCTCATCACCAGTCATGCCATTTTCAGAGTTTACATGTGCTATCATACTTCTGGTGTTAACAGGTGCTATTAATAATCATATTTTTCAACACTGCCCACAAGCTATCATTAATAGCTTTAAAAGCTACTTGAAAAAAACAAGACCTTTCAGTGGCACAATTATAATTTTAACTATCTGGTACGTCACAACAAAGCAATCAGTCCTCTAAACCCAACCCTCCACCCCCCCACCCCCCCCACCCCCCGAAAAATACAAATTAATACCAAAGTTTGAGTCAAAACCTCACCTGGCCTATCAGTAACCTGCTAACATTTTTGCTCAAGAAGATGTATGTGACTAATGCTATACAAAAATACTGCAAAAATTGTCTTTCAGAGTGCTTATGTAGTGTTTCGTAAAGAAAAAATTCACAATGATCAAAGATTTTGCAAATATGATGAATGGATTTAAAATTGAATGAAGTTTAGGACATAGAACATGGGAATGAAAGAAATTTTTGGAGTCAGGGAGTTGGTTTTCTGGTAGTTAAACTACCATGCCTTATAATCGTATTCATCAAGTTTTCACGTTTCATCTTCAGAAAATAATGGCAATTTTTGCCTGATTGTGGTATCTGACATTTAGAAAAGTGAGAAATGACACTGTATACTCTACATGCCATGCATTATAAATTCAATTGGAATTAAAGTCAGTATTGATCCTAAAACGTATCAAAATCAGGATTTTCAGAACCAAAACGCTGCAACAAACCTGTAATGATAAGCTGTAGGTTGGTAATGGAAGACAGTAAAATTCACCCTTCAAAATCAGTTCAATTCGCAAAGTCATAACTTTGAATTTATCAGAAAATTGTCCTCACAGGTTTTTTTAAAAAAGCACTTGCAGTGTTGCAAAATGAAACAAATGCCATGATACATAAAGTAATTAATACATGTTGTAGTAAAAAAATAAGAACACGCAGTCATCAAAAATTTACATGTTATGTAGGCACCTAGCACATCTGCTATACCGCTGTGACAGATGTTTATTAATATGGATACTTAAATCATATTGCTCGATTGCTAATGGCTCAGTAATCCATCTTCTAAATACCGTGCAAGTTTCTGATTATATGTTGAACCAATTATCAAAATATTCCCAAAGAATTACTCCTTTACCACTTTGGCCTCTGAAAAGCACTGTTAACTTGCAACTTTACTTCAACAAGAATGCAGAATTTTATCATAGCAATACTTGCAACATGTTGTGTTTATAATATGTGTTGTATGAAAGGCTTAAAAAAAATCTCCTTTAATATAACTAGTATGAAAAACAGCTAAAATAAATAGAAATGTGTTTTGATAAGAGATTTCTTGAAAGACCATGTAAGGTTTGTGACCATGGAACAGGTAACTCAGCTGGGCGCTACTCCTTTTAGTTATCTTCAGAAATGTGTAGATCATAAATACTACTTTCTCAGATATTAGTCTGCCCTAAAATTTTTATGCCTTGGACCTGCAACCTGTTTTTTCTTCTCAGTTTGGTTCTTAGGTCCAGAGGAAAAGAGTGAACTTCCCACATAGGAACAGGACACTGATTTTCAAATTTCATTTTCTTGTTCAACTTCAAAATCTTGAGTAGAAAATCTCTCATCTTCCTGCCAGAGTACAACAGATCATGCACTAATTTGAAGTGCTGGCATACAGAGAGTTAGTTAGACAATTAAACAATTCACTTCATTATTGAAATGTTTGGTTATAGCTGAACATCAGTGTTTTAAGATTCCTCAAACTGTGGAAATAGTAATGGTTTACTAAATTGAAGATCCTTTTCTAATATCGCAGTCATTAACTACTGGTGCCCTCTACACATTTGTGGACATATTTACTTTGGACTTACTACCTTTCCATTTGTGGACATATTCTCTTGCCAACTCTTCTCTCAACTTCTAAGCCCTTATGAAGGTACAGATAAAGCTTCCTTTACTGCAAGTAAGTTCACAGAAGATGAAAAAGCTGGATTTGTTGGGCTTGAATTTTCGAATTCCCTTGATTTTTCTGATACTACTTTAGGCCCATTTATTTTCTACTAGACACCGTTTAGCTCACTGAGAAGTTGCTGTTTCACATGGCACTGCTAAAGAATCAGACTAAAAGGCAATAGAAGCTCTTGAAAATGTTGCCTTGGACATCAGATATGGTCAGAATCCTTCAGATGCAACTCCTCAGAGCTAAAACACTACCTGGCATCATCCTATTTGTTGTGTTTCAAGGGTTGGGCATTTTGGGTTGGTGTGTTTTGGTTTTTTTGAGTAAAAACAGTAAATACATTTTTTACTTTTACTTCCTCCATACTACAATTGCCAAATAGGCACAACCAGAAGCAGCTATTTCAGTCCTAGGTAGTTTTCATGACTGCACTCCTTACTTGACTCGAAAAAGTACCTGGCTTTAAAATACTATGCAAAGAAGAAACAAATTTCAGAATTTTAGAATAAAAATATATACTTTGCATAGTGGAAAATAACAGTTTTAGAGACAAGACTGTATTGTATTTTCTTTGTACTTTATCAATTTGATACTTGCCTTGTTCATGCTTTGAAAAAAAAGTAAGTAAACAAATTCTCATTTATACTGTTGACAGCTCACAGAATTACGAACCACTCTACAGCAGCAGAGGAAAAGGGCCATGATCTTCTCATCCTCCCAAATCTTCCACATTTTTCCTGGTGGACTCTCCTCATCGCTCTTAACTACTTACGTAAACACAGTGTAACATACAGTGTGTGAATGAAATCTCTGTATTGTCAGCCTCAAACATTCAAACACCATGAGTCAGCCTTGAAAATATCACGGAACTGGAATAAATACCATGAGATTTAAAATAATAAATCTGAGGGGTTTTGTATTTACTTTCTGTTCTCCAAACCTTCAGAGGTCATATTTTTGGGATTAGCTCAACAGCCATGAAACGTACTTAAAAAATACTGGAAGGTTCACCTACAGTAACATACCTCAAGTGCCAAGATACGAAGTAATATACATAGAAGGATTTCTAATAATATTGTGAGTTGTCAACACTGACTATATGAGTCTAAGAAAAGATCAGTTAAAACATGGAAGGTTTTAATTCCTGTTCTGCTCATCAAACACCAGTAAGAAAGCTCTCGTGCAGCCACGTGGTGGTGAGAGAGAAGTGGTTGTATGAGAGAAGAATGTGCTCACTGGCTAGAATCCATCACTGAAGAAAAAAGAAAACTGTAAAGATATGGGAAAAAATTATTACTATTAAAATGAGGGCTGTTTGCTAGCATGTATACCCTCTGGCAGTTAAGTCTGCTTTTAGTGTTGTACAAAACTGCTTAGCTCACTTTTTTTTTCCCCTCCCCATCTTAAGAGTAAGGAATTCGTTACTGACTGGAAAGAGAGCATTCCTCATTCCTGCTGCAGAATGCTGGGGGTGAGGAAGGGATTTCCTTCCCCGCAGTGATGCAAGAACTCACCTGCTGAAATGCTTGGCTGAAGAGACTGCAAAATAGAGCCAGAATCCGAGTCCTACATAGATCATTCTTTACTGGTTTGAACTGCCTGGTGCAGCCTCAGCTAAAATCCTGGATGTGTTAATTATGTACTTCAAAGGTTTTCTTAAAAACCAAGGAGGCTAGAAAGTTTTCTTAACAGACACACAGTTTCTGTAGAAAATTATATTCAACACAATTAACAGAATTCAACAGGGAAAGTTACTTGCCATCAGTGTCACTGTAACTTTGCTATGTCAAGATGGAAAAGATGGTTAGCATGGGCTCTCTGGTGAACAGAACTTTTAAATTATATCACAGCAGTTGATATTTTGTAGGACTGAACACGGGAAGTATTGTCTGAGAGTACCTGAGTTGAACACAACATGCCCAGGAAGTAACATGATGGGCCCGAATAAAAACGCCACTTTGTCTGTTTTTTCATCAGAATTAAACCATACTTCATTCTAAGGCCTAAAACTATAGCTGCAGTTTGTTTCCACAGCCTCTCTTCTCTTACGTTTGAAGAGAACTTCTGGACTAAGTTACTGCCCTGACAGGCAATGCAGTACAGACAGCTGCTTGTTGACTGAAATCCTGACAAAATCCTGAGGGTTTCTGCTCTGAGGCTTGTGCCATGTCCCAGGCCATGAGAAGTCCTCTTTCTATATTAATAACCCTGCTTTACTGTTGAGAAAAGCTGCTTTTACCACAGTTAAGCAACCCATTAAACAGCCATGTTTACTTATATATTCATCTTTACATTTAGAATGCTCCTCTCGCTGCATGAGTGGAATTATAGGGCTGTAGAGCCTTTTAGCGTGGCTTGTCTTAGGATTGGTTAGAAAGACAACTCCTTCAAATTTTGTTGAAGTGCTAGTAACATTCACTCATTCAAGCACTGCACAGCCTGACTCTAGAAAGAACACGCAAGATGTAGGCTCCACATGGCAGCAAAGATGTAAAGAAGAATGGCGCTGTGACTGAGAACCTTAGTGGGGACTTCCCTCTACAGTATTTCCCTAAGAATCTTTCCTTCCACCCACCTTCTGTTTGCTTTGGCTATTGTCAGAAGCCAAGGGGAGACTTCATCTGAGTGGATCTCACTTGGGAATGTGGGAGAACAAGGAGTGCATTCCCAAATGCAACAACTGGCCGTTCTTTGAACACCAGCCAGGCATCACATGAGGTACACTGAGCTTCATGACTATGGTGTGGCCTCAGGGCCTGCCATATTGTAGACAAGAATTTGTTCTTGGAAAGAATTTGGTGGACTACTCTGAAAGTGTCCCTTGAGGAAAAAATGTAAACACATCCCACAGTCCGTTGAAAAAGGTGTAAGAAAAGAAAGATAAGATTTTCCAAGTAACTCACTCTCTTATTAATCTAGATTGAACTGCAAGTCTCAAAAGCAAAATTATGGTTTGTGTGAAGGAAAGCTGCAAAAAACCCCATGTGTGAAAAACAGAACATTCTTGACATAGATAAACTGGAATGACTAATCAGGATACGACCTACACATTTATAGCTGTCACTGAATATTTAGAAAAGCAAACAACACATTTTAGGCGTAAGAGGAAAACTAGAGGAAATACTCAATAAGCACTTGCAATTCTCCTTCCAATAGCAGTAACTTCTTTGGCAGCAACTTTTTCCTGCCTTACCCTGACACCCACACCATTACCCACACCATGACAGCAAAACCCTTGGTGTAACGTTACACAGAGCTCTCACAGTTGCTAGCAACAAATACCCAACATCTGGTGCCCACAGCTCATGCCTTCTGTATAAGCACTGAGAACTCTTTTCAGGAAATCACTTCTAGAATATTCATGTTAGGTGGGAGCATTGACCTGTCTGAGGGTAGAAAGGCTTTGCAGAGGGATCTGGACAGGTTGGATGGATGGGCCAAGACCAATGGGATGATGTTCAATAAGTGCTGGGTCCTGCACTTGGGTCACAACAACCCCCTGCAGCACTACAGGTTTGGGGCAGAGTGGCTGGAGAGCTGCTGGGCAGAAAACGACCTGGGGGTGTTGGTCGACTGCTGACTGAACATGAGCCAGCAGTGCCCCAGGTGGCCCAAGAAGACAAAAAGCACCCTGGCCTGTGTCAGGAACAGTGTGGCCAGCAGGACTAGGGAAGTGATGGTCCCCCTGTACTCAGCACTGGTGAGGCCCCACCTCGAGTGCTGTGTCCAGTTTTGGGCCCCTCACTACAAGAAAGACATTGAGGGGCTGGAGCATGTCCAGAGGAGGGCAGTGGAGCTCATGACGGGTCTGGAGAACAAGTCTTCTGAGGAGTGGCTGAGGGAAGTGGGCTTGTTCAGCCTGGAGAAAAGGAGGCTGAGGGGAGACCTTCTCGCTCTCTACAACTATCTGAGAGGAGGGTGTACAGAGGTGGAGGCTGGCAGAATTTCTTCAGAAAAGGGTTGTCAAGCATTGGAACAGGCTGCCCAGGGAAGTGGCTGAGTCACCATCCCTGGAGGTATTTAAAAGATGTGTGGTCGTAGTGCTTAGCAACATGGTTTAGTGATGGTTTTTTATCAGTGTTACATTCATGTTTGGACTAGATGATCTCAAAGGTCCCTTCTAACCCAGGCAATTCTATGATTCTATCTGCTACCTCTCCCTGGGCCACTTGAAAAGCAATACAGACAGAGACCAGACAGCATTAACGAAGACATTCAAGAGAGAAATGGATCATGTATATTCCAGTATAGAAAACCTGAAGTGCTAAATTAACGGGGAACTGTGATCTGTTTATAATTATTTAGCAAAAAAAATGTTACTTAAGAGCAGGGTACTACAATATGCCTCGCAATTACCACAGACCCATACATACAGAAGAGGCTTCTCATCCATTACTAACTGCTGCTCTGCATGGATGATTCAGCCAACAAGAAAAAGAGGATGTTTAAACCAATGAGTGGAACTCTGAAAATAAACCACTGCCTAATGCTAAATATAAGTCAATGTTGTTAGTGTAAATGGTCATGTATTTTCTTCATTTTAGTCCTATCTTATACAGTTCACGTTCATCTTCAGGGAAAGAGAGACAGACCCACCAGAGGACAGCAAGAGAACTAGCAATTAAGTCATCTATGTGTAAAGTGGGAACCTGACCTGATTGGTGAAAAACAGAAACCACACTCCTCTGTCCCTTTCTCTCACACAGCACTGATCAGAAGCACACCATCTCCAGAATACCATGCATTTCTGGGGGAGGCACATGGGACAAAGAGCATTCAAAAGCCCCCTCCCCTCCTCTTTTACAGCTCTGGTTGTATTTTATTTATTTTGCTTCTCAGTATGTTGACGACATGAACTTTCCATAAATATAAAGACAACCTCAATGACAATGTCAGCTCCTTCTTTTATGGCGATAATAGAGGTGCATATGTAGGGATGATCTCAATGGTCTCAACACGGATGACTACAGCAGACATCTTTAAACAACAGTTTTCCAGCAAGTTTACCACGAAATGAAGATACACTGCTGAACTCTGTGACTCCTTCCATTAAATCCCAGCCACTCAAGCTATACAGAACAGTGTCACTCCCCCCATCTGCCATCACAGAGCACCCAGAACTAGTGGAATTATTTGATCCACTACTTGCTGACAATAAGGACAATTCTCAGATAACCTTAACACTTCAGGATTGTGACAGGTATGGGAAAATATCATTAAAGAAAACTTATGTTTGCAATCTGTGAAACAGATCCCCCTACATTTCCACCTCTTGCCATCTTCTCCCAGCTCAGATAACAGCAGTGATGCAATCTTTCAATAAAGAAATCATGGTATTACTGCTCTTTGGTGTATGCTCCATTAAAACTACATTTGTGTGATATGGATACTCCCAAATATCCATATCATGGTTACTCACATTAAGGTCACACGCTCATTGTCCATCAATGGATCTTCTTTCCAGCAAACCAGAGCTACATTGCTATACAGAACACAGGCTGTGACAAGGGAAATGCCACCTTTATACTAAGAAAGCTGAAGTCTGCTCTCAGCTGGTGTCAGGGAAGTAAGAGTTTGGGCAACAGGCTTGCTATGGGCATACTTCTTTCTTTCTATCTCAAAGGTGTCAAGAATATAGTAGAATGGAGAGGCAAAACTATTCACTGACCTTTAGGAATAGCAGTACTACATCAGGTCTGAGGAATACTATGAGAAGCTGACTGCCACCACCATTTTAAAGAGAAACAGAGTTTTAGTCCCCAAGGATACCAAACAGCAGCTGCCAAAGGTAGTGAATATGTGTGTTTAAAAATGCTGCATAGTGTTGAAAAAAAAAGTGCAAAAACCACTGGTAGCCCGTGTGAACTCTGAGAGGTCCTGGTTTAATTAAAAAAGGTTGGAAGAGACTCCAGTCATATTTTTAGCAGAAAACACAGACGTTCAGCAATGTTTCTGTTGTTCAACATGCTCCCAAGATGAGCATTTGTGAACAGTTTTTCTCAGAAATATGTATATTCAAAAAAGAAAACTAAATTAAAAGGATACTAAATAAAATGAAAATACAGTGAGGCTGTAGCCCTGCAGCTTCTGGGAACAATTATATTTTATCACATGGCAATTCCATCCTAGCTTGACTCTTGGCCATAAAGAAACCAAAGGTTCAACTGAAATTATTTCCTGTGGATTGATCACTCCGAAGTCAGACATTTGGTAAGGTGAACAGGGGGAGAAGAAAGAATACAGTGGAATTGATTCATCTTATGAAGGCCTTATCTCTCTGAAGTAACCGTGGCTTCAACTGCACAGAGGAAGGCGGCTATAGCAAATGCTACCGTGCTGTCAAACAACTAATCTGTAACTCAGTTTATGGAAGAGGGTAAGATAATAATAAAGTAAGTCTTTAGGAAGACTGAAGTCACATAATGAAAAGAAGATTATATCCATACTTCCTCTCCTGACCCTATAATGTACTTCTGATATACCAAATGACCAAAGCCAGGCACACAATTTGGACAGCCTCTAGCTGATTTGGATATGGCTGGGTACCCCCATAAAACCTGCCTTTTAGGGTGTACTGTGCCTTCACCTCATCTACATGTTAAAGGATAAGGGGTATGCCCAGAACACAAAGGGCCAAAGCCTACTTTCTCTCCAATGCTTATGACTTGCAGTACATGTGAATGTAAAAGAACATAATTTGCTTAAAGTAACTGATTCTTACAAGATACTACAAAATCTATTTGCTTTGGAAAACATGACTTATGGCCTCAAAATATAGTCATGTTTTACATTCTGATACAGAAGCCTTTAAATACAGAGTTGATAGCATTGCTTCTAAGGGCAAAGAAAATGGCAGATAAATCCCTGTCTACAAGCCTTCCTCGATCCCCTTTCTCCAGATGGGCTATTTGCCTCCTTATTAAGATGAGAGCAGCAGCCCTGAAAAGGACACCATTTTACTACATTCGTTTCATCCTCGTAATCATGGGCAACCCTCTGAAGAGTATCTGCAAATTGTGGTGACCAGCACTGCAAAGCCTACACAGCATCAAAAGCACTTCCTTTCACTCTATAAAATAACATCCCATTGATCTGGTTCTTTTCTATTTCACTATCTGCAATTACTATTTGCCTTCTTTTTAACAGGTACTACTCATTTTTATGGGCCCACATTGGGTACTATCTGTATTATCGAGTTCACAGCCTCTGCCTTGATGATTAAACTCCATCCTATTTCACAAACACTAGCCAGGTCAACAGTGCAGTAACTGCTACAAATCTGTTTTCTTCATCCCTGGACGATAAATAGTCAAGAGAAATGTGGGTTTACAGAACAATCTGAATGTGATTGATCTCTTGTAAGCAAAAGTTTTAGTTGAATCTGCATTGAATTTACAGGAAAAAAAAAAAGTTAACTATTGCATTAGGTGAAATTTCTGGTTACAATTAATTCACTGATGTACCTACATTTCCAATGAAGGGGCTGATAATTGCAAAACTTTCCAGTCTCTATTTCTTGGAAACCCTCCAAAGATTTGAGTATCTGGTTTCCGCTAATTAATTCAGGAGGAACCTGAACATATGGTGTTACAGCAAAAAATATATAGCATGTACAAAATATAGCAAATAAATTCCATAAAAATAGGCCTACATTTTAAAGGGAAAAAAAAAGCTGGGAGAGGTGCATTGCCTTTTTAATGACTACTTCTTTATTTCTGTAGGAGATATTGCTGGGCACTCTTACCCAATAACAGCTTGATAAATACCCAATAAACAGAAAAACAAGTCTTGCATCAAGCCATTAAGTTCAAAAGGCAGGCTCAATGATGTGCCAATTGGAGAATGCTATAAAAACTTTCGCATCCCTGAACATTATCATAAGAACAGCAAATTTTAATATGCCACTGATCATGACCTCATAGCCAGCTTGGACACTCTCTTCTTGGCTTCCTCTTGTGGGTGGTGTGAGCCATCAGAATGGACTGAGAAAAGGAACAGAAGAGAAAAGGCTCTCCTCTGTTCCAGATGCCATGGGCCTGAGTGCCCTTAAGAGGCCTAAATGGTCCTGACCAGTCTCACCTTGAGGCCCCCTTCCACAGCCTCTGCCCGTTGGCCCAAGAGCTCCATTTAAGCAGGGGCATGAACCCACCAAACCCTGACCTGAATCACAGATACACTTCTATCCAGCCCTGTTTCTGGCACTACCCTCTGGATGGACTTTGGACCTACCTTACTAGTAGCTTGTCTCCAGGATGGACCCCTCATGCACATGCTGGAATTTGGCTGTGGCCCCTTCTCCTTTTGCTCCTGGATGGACCATACAGCTGCTTTTCAGCTCACCTTGTCTGGGGCTGCTGATGGATCTTGTTACCAGCACCCTATGCTCCCTGTCGCACTCAGATGCTGTTGGATTGAGCTGTGCTCAGTGCAAGGTCTGTCTGCACTGCAAGTACCCTTGAATCCTGGCTTGCCTCCTTAGGGAGCAGCTGGCCCTTGCTCCTCCCTGACACTGGTATGTATCTTCAGGACCTCATTCCTGCTGCCTTAAGAAGAAAGATGACTGTGGATGGCAAGTGGGCAGCCCCAGGTAAAGTGGTGGTGCCAGCTGACCCTGCAGAAGTCTGCAACTAAGCAGGTAGGTATTGCCTCTGGGGCTGAAGATTCCCTTTGCGAGGGATCTGTCACCACCTCTGTCCACCCCTGTTCAGTGGGGAACGTCTACAGACCTCAAGTGCTGTGAGGTAACACAGCATCTGGCTTTATGCTGAGCCTAATGATGATCAGACAAGCACAGTTTTCCCTTGGTCTATCATGACCAAAGGAGACTGCCCTGCCACAGGCTTTCAAGCTGCCTAGATAAACTGGCTTGGAAGCTGTTAAATGACTACCTGAACCCCTCTTGCTTTATTTATACTTCTTATGTCTCTGCTGGCAGGAGATAATACTTGGGAGTCCTGAACTCACTTTGTCCTCTGAGTATAAAAGTACCTAAAGACGAAAGGCAAAAGATGGCTCTTTCTGGCAAAAGACATACAATCATATTTTAATGACAAGTTGTATTTGCTGTAATTTATGCTGTGACTTTGCAGGTTCATTTGCTTCTAGTCCTGGACGCATTTCTACTGATGGGCAGAAAGATAAGTTTATCTGCCTTTTGCTATGTGTCACTGTGTCCCCACTTTATTAAGGTGTCTTTGGCTATGTACAGAGGGGACAGATATTAGTTCTTTATTAACCTCCTTGTCCAATCAACAAACGTTTCTTTCTCCCTTTACTTTTTTAACTCAACTCTTACACTAAGCATTGAAGTACTGGTACCAAGAAGTATGAGGCACCCTGAAATAGCTGTTATACTACTTGTAAGATTGCTAAAAATTCAAGGAGTTCATTGAAATCCTGCAGAGGAGTAGAGGAAAAAAGTGAAGTAGCAACAACTATTACTTATCTGATTTCTGAAGGACCCATCGTTTTCAAGGAAATACTAGTTACACTTAGAGATACTGAGACATGGAGGCCTAAAAAGCTTCTTGTGTTCCTGTAAGTATATTGTTTTGCCCTATGTATAGAATTTGATTACCCATGTATGAGGTATAACTAACATAACAAGCACAAAGTATTTATAAAGTAATAGCACAATAAAGAGATTCACTGTTTCAGATGAACACATTTTCTTGGGCTTAAATTTATAAAATTGTATTAGGATGTAGAGCATATAATTGCTCTAATCAGAGGAATTAATCTTCACAACTTCCATGACTACAAGGCATTCTAAAGCATGAAACAGATGATTCAGAAATGGCTTTGTACAGTCCAGCAGTTAAGTCGACTAAAACCATTACAAAAGAAAACCATCACCATTTTCAAGTTTAGGAGTTTTACAGACTTTTGACCAGATGACTAGTAGAATTCTTCTTGTGGGGGAATTTATCTGGATTTCTGCCTGTACATATGAAATTTAAGTTACATTCTATTCCAGATAGCAACTATTTGTTTTCAATGAATTAAAACATTCTTTTAAAAGAACATCATTTCTACATGAAGGCGGCTCCATTTCTGAGCCCTGCTACTTGCATTAATACCTGGTTTTCTTGCAGGAAAAATAAGAATTAAAAATGGTTTGAAGCAACGGCCGCAGGACAGAGAGAGAGGTTTTGCCTTCAAAATCCTTATTAGTGAAAGTTGAATTTCTATACATTTTAGAAACGCTGTGGCATCCAGGAGAAATGAGCAATATTAGCTGAGTCTGAGTTACATGATACAATTTAACTTGACATATCTCAACAATTCAAGACAAACTTGAGAGACCATGTTTCTACCTGAGGGTAAACAACTGCCTGAGGCTACTACATGCAGTTCTAGCAGGACAGTGCAAGTCCTGCAAAATCTCAAGTAACATTTACACTACTCTAGCTCATGCAATTATGCTTCTCATTTTAACAGTAAAATTTATCTGCTTGATCTACAATGTTGTAACAAGTAAATTCTGGTGGTTCTGTTTATCAAACCATGTATGATAAAACACATGCAGATAGGCACACACAACTAAATTGTACTTGTATCAGAAAAAAGTTTATCTTAAAAGAGATCTTTATGTAATTGACTCCAGCAAAAGTTTGTATTATAATAGAACCCAAAGGCGGGTTCACACACTTTGGCCAAATTACTTTGGTCAAAATAACTCTACCCTTTCTGATGACTCAGCTGGACAACATCACTGTTGACAAAATTTTTAAAATCTTCAATCTGGGTGATTTTTGATGAAATACTTAAAGCGAAAGCTTTTTGTTCTGGTATGTATCTTACAATGCATGTTCTTTTTACATTTTATGATGCAAACACTGAGTAGCTATGGACTCTCAAAAGCATCCTAGACTATTTAATGAAATAATGCCAACCTATGAATTCTCTGATATGAGTAATCAGAGGAGGGAAATGGAGAACTTTTATATGTACCTGAAGTTGAACTGTAGATGTAATGTCATGTCAGAGTTTTTAGCAATAAAGGCACCATTATCTTTTGTGGCAATGACAGACTGGGTTGGTGACCAGGAAGATGAAGTAGGAGAGCTGGTACATGAGAGACTTCCAGAAGGGTGAGAGGAACTGCATGGAATGGATAGAAATCTGAGGGCTAGGAGGGGCCAGAAAAAGGCAAGGAAGTCAGTGAACTTTAGGGTGCAATGAAAAAGCTCCACAGTATTTCAGAAACATCTGGCCACTTAAGGGGAACTAGGAGGATCATGGATAACTCTGAAGTGAAAAGTGACACCAGGAAAGATAAATCAAATACTGAGTTATGGTGAGGAGCTTCATGGATTAAGTCTATTCTTCCACTAGGAAGAACAGGAATAGAATCCCTCTTGTCTCCTCTTCCATCATAATCTTTTTGTGATTTGAAGAGACCATGGGACAGTAACTACAGAACTGACACCTTGACTTCCAATCTTCTGTTTAGAGCCCCCTCTCTTGCTTTTCTAAGCAAACACCAGGGAGAGCAAATGAATTAAGGTTGAAGACTGGCTGTTACCAGGTGAGGACACTTGCTAGATTGGGCAGCTGCACTTGGTCTTAACCAAGAATATCACAGAGAGAAAGTCTAAGCTGCGGTCCTTGGAAGCACTAGATGTGGAAGTGGAATTATATTTAGGCTTACTATAGGGATAAAGAGGGGCAGCTTTTGGAGGATGACTTTGCTAGGCTTATTTTTCCCCGTCTTGCTAATTTGTTTTGCTATTTTTACTATTTTACTAATATTAACTCTGATATTGATTCCACTTTAGAAACAAAGGTCAAGTATCAAGAACAAATATGAGACATTTTCTGAACAGTTTGCAAAGAGCTGTACTTTTCTAAAAAAAAAAAAAAAAGTAAAGAAAAAAAGAAAATGTTCATGTGGCCCAAGGCACAAGAGAGCTCATTTCTGCCTAAGGTCAGAGCGGGAAGTACAGGTTTCTGATCAACCACAGGGGAAGCTACCAGAGCCAAGCCAAGAGGGTAGTTCATGAGAAAGACAGATACGGGGCTGCAGATAAAGGCTGAAGACAGATAGAAACACCAGCAGACCCACTGATACCTCGTTTGTTTCTTGGCTTTGCTGAATATTTTTGCTGTTGAAGCCATGGCAATATAGGAACAATTTCACACTCTTGTTCTTTTTGCCTTATTCACGGTAGCCCCCCAAAGAAACTAAAATTACAGTACGGTTTATTTTCAGCAAAGTAAAATTCAGGAAACCTCTACCAAACTCATTTCCAGCAGCAACAACCTTTAGCAAACAGACAGAATAAAACTGTCAGGAACTTTTTATGTTATCCCTCAACCACCAAGCCAGAGGTAGCCCAACAGGAACAGGGGACCACACCTTCAGCAGAGCAAACACCTGCTTTCTGCTGCCTCCACCTCTGCGCCTGTCAGGGCCAAAGCTTACTACTGCAAGTATGACAGTATTTTAACAGAATTCTTATTAGATGCCAGTAACTATTACAAACAGTTTTGTATAAAAAGGCTTGATTATCGTATTCATACCATAGGTGCTACTTGCATACCAAGCTGCTGCTTGCTGCTATAAACTTCCAACAATACATTTTTGCTCTTGCTCAATTACTTTTCCATCTCTCAAGTAGAAGTTTCTACAACAATGATTTATAAGATGGTTGACCACAGCAAGGTTCATCATCAAGTTTTAGTAAGATTATGTCATATAGCACATACAAAGTTTAAAGGAAGCTACAAAAATACATATTAGATAAAATTATGAGCCTGGCCTAGTGTCTATCTGTAGAGGACATACTCATGAATGTTCAGTAGAATTGTTTCAAATGAGGTTCCGCAGGTCCCTTCTGCCAAGACTCAAAAGAAAGCAAAGGTGTCTGCCTCTATAATCAAATAAGGAAGCTAAGCCATAATGAGCTACTTCAGATGGTTATTCTTTACACCACTCCTAACTTCTGCTGATTATCACTGGCCTTCACTGAAGTCATTCTGAAGAATTTTTGTTAATGATCTGAGGTACACACATTGATACTTTATGACACCATTATTCCCATTACCTTCTGTCTGAATAATGAGCCATTCTGATACCAATGTTACCTTGGTTTTAGTTGAATATATAATTGTTGCATTAATGTTTAGGATAACACACACGTGCAAACACACTAAGATGTCAAGATGACTTTGAAGAATGAAAGCTTTGGAAACACTTATAAAACTGAATGCAAGGTGATACATTTGAAGGAAAACAGAAATCTGCTTAGCTAACAAGTGACTCAAACACAGAAATGTACTATTTGCCTGAGTAGCTTCAAATGTTAACAAACACAAAATGTCAGAACCTTTTATTTCTTCCACGTCCAAGAACTTGGAATTACACACTGGAGAGATCAAACCCCAAGGTGAGCTGGTGCTTGCTGTAGCCTCTACATTATTTATCACCAGATTTTAATGGACAGGGAAGGTGTGTTCCTCATTGACAGAGCAACAGTAACAGGAATGGGAAGATCCACAAGAGTTCACCTACATATTTCAATAGATATGAACCTTCATTTTACAAGACTTTGTCTGGCATCATTAAAGAAGAAACAAAACTTGAAAACATATCATTAATGGGCTTACTCAAAACCAGCTTTCTAAAGATGTGAGGTAAAGTTATGTAAGATACAAAACGGATCTTGTAAGACCATTATTGAGTATACAGTACTATATGGTGACCTTGGTTTCTAACAGTCCTAGCAACTGAACAAAAGACTTGGTAGGGCAGCCCACCCCCAAGAAATTACAACTTAAGTATCTAACACGTAATACAAGTGTGTATACTAGCATTTACTTGCATATCTCAAATTATAGTCTAAGCATCTATGAATAAAAAAAGATTAATAAATTTCCTAAGATTTGGAAGCGAATAATCAAAATCCATCTTCCAATAATGTAATTCCCTACCATACTCTGAAAAAGACTAAGATTTCACTCTCTCTTCCCAATAGCTTTTAATTTTACTTTCAAGTTAATAGAAGTAAAATATCGGCCTCCTGTTAAACATGAGAGGTGAATTAGTCACCAACAATGCTGAAAAGGCAGAAATTCTAAACACTTTCTTCACCTCTGTCTTTACCAGCACTGTTGGACCCCGGGCCTTGGGAACAACAATCCAGGTTGATGCAAACATAGATCATCAGTGAAGGAAGAGTTGGCACGCAAACTATTGGAGGAACTTGACCCCTAGAAACTGATCGGCCCTGATGTTATCCACCCTGGGGTTTAAGAGAGATGGCTGATGTTGTTGTGAGGCTGCTCTCCATAATCTTTGAGAAATTGTGAAGAACAGGGGATGTCCCAGAAGACTGGAAGAAGACTAATGTCATCCCCATCCACAAGAAGGGCTTAAGGGAAGATCTAGGAAATAAATTATAGGCCCATCGGTCTTACTTCAGTCCCTGGGAAAGCTATGGAATGAATCCTCAAGGGAGCTATCACAAGTCAAATGAAACACATGATCAGAAAAGCCAGCAGAGATTCTGCAGCAGCAAATCGTGCTTGACAAACCTGCTCAGATGATGCGGGGCCAGAGGTGAACATTGTCTACCTGGATTTCTCCAAAACTTTCAATACGGTTCCCCACAGCCTCCTCCCAGAGATGGTCTATGTGGTGGGTAGGGAACTGGCTGGCAGGCTGCACCCAGAAGGTGGTGGTAAATAGCTCCCTTTCAAACTGACAACTTGTCACAGGTGGGGTCCCCCAGGAATTTTGAGGGGTGGGGTCCCCCAGAGCTATTTGAGTTGCTCTTCAACTCAAATAAGGCATATTATGCTATTTTCAGCTGAGAGCCACAGATGCAAGGCTAAGACTATGAATCACTCTTGTTAATCTTGATTAATCTAATGCTAATAATTTAAAGAATTTTGGTGAAGGTGACATTAATTGTAAAGTCAGTAAAGACTGACTTTATGGCACAATGGTGTTTTTTTTTCAAAGATCTCAATAAATCATATACTCTTAAAAAGAATAAAAGGATTGCAGAGTTCAACATGCACATCTTTAGGCCACTCCTGCAAGAAGGTGAGTTTGGAAAGTGCTAGCACCTGTTCCCGTCTCAGCCAGACCCCAGCTTTGTTAGCTGGTTCAGCTCTATGCAAATCTGTATAATTTATGCACCTGAAAAATTTGTCCAAGAGGCTTAGATTTTTCTTCATATCTTGCATTAAATGATTTATTTTATGAAACATGAAGTGTTTTACAAGACGGGTTGTGTTTTAAGGCTTCATTTACCTATCAGCAACTACTTCATTAGTGACCAGATCGAAAAAACCCCAAACACCAGCACCTCCCTTTGTTACAATTAATATAATGAAATTTACTGAACAGTTATTCAGTGACTGGCAGAAAAACCTCCTGAACGGAAGATTGTTTCCCATATACAAGTATCATAGGATATACACTGGCAGCAGCGAGAAATACCAGCTTTGAAAGTTATCTGCTATAAGACACTTCAGTCTTTAAAACTACATATAGCAGCATGCTACATTTTTGATGAAAGTGACAGCAAGTAATATGATACAAAATATGCGTGAGTCTGAATGTGTACCACCAGACATATGCTCTGTACGGTATGTTTTATGCTTGACAGCATGGTACAGTACAAGTAGAGAGAACAACAGATGAGACAAAGCTACAGCTTAAAATCATTTTTTTTTTTACTTTTTCCCTTTCACTAAGAGCAGAAATGAAACACTAAAAATGTGCAAAACCCCCAACCAACCAAATGAGTAAGAGAGAACAAAGAAAAAAAATAATAATGAAAGACAAGCATAGTTTAAGACTTCAAACCTCCCTCCCAACATTTCAGTACTACTAGCTAGTGCGTTAAAGCTAATGACATACGTTTAGCCACTCTATTTTGTAAAGACGCTGTCACCTGACATTAAAAGCTCAGTATTTCCTGCCATACCAATATGACAAAGACTTTTCAACATGTTCAATTTTTAAGACCCTTTTTTTGGATAATTACCTTGCAAAGTCAGTCATCTCCATCATAATCACACACATCCTCTTGGCCAAAACAATGATGTCATTGCTGGTGTCGTCCCATATTTCAATCTCTGCATCAAGCTTACTCTTGACTTTTTTGAAGTCAGCCACTTGCTCAGCTATCTTTTCCTTTTCAGCCTCTGGCAGTTGAGTCATCTTGGCCTGAAACATAAAATAATTTGATTTGCAAAATGTCTGTCAGAATGTTTTTCTTTTGTTTTTGTTTTTGTTTTTTGTTTGGTTTTTTTTAAATAAAAAAAAAAATATCACTGGATATTATTAAACATATAGTTTAAACATGCTGTGGTCTGAGCCAACTGTTCCAGCCTGAGCACTTCTGAGTTTCAAAATCTGTATGCTGTCATTGGATTGGGCCAAATAAATTACCTCAGTGTAATGGGGACAGCGGTGTCCATGAAACTAGTATTGTTAGCGTAGTGAGAAAAAGACAACTAAATTCTTCGAAAGAGTCTTTATGAAATATGACTAAGATTTTCCTTTATGTCAGGCATGAAGGAGACTAAATGTTTTTAAGTATGCAAGTTGCAAAATGCAATATTCTTTGAAGTAGGAAAGAATAAAGGAAACAGTTTAGTTGTTCTAAAACTTTCAGATATGCTCGCCCTCTCTTTTGACAAGGTTCTACAATATCATTTTAAGAACTGGGAATGACTTAATGAACATGTCAGAAATCCGTATGTGAATAAGGGTACCAAAAAGTTATCTTGAATGCCAATCAGAAAACATCTGATATTCAAATCAATCCACAGCCAAACTGGATTTGTGGACACAGCACTATTCTTGGCTGTGGCTCCAGACTGGACTCCTTACAAACACTCCACCAGCTAAAGCTGTTTCAAATAAAGTTTTAGTATAGCTAGAAGAGTGGTGTGTTTTGTGCAAGTTCAGACTATGGAATCAGAACATTCAATCTATATGGAATGCATATATCTTTCCCACACTGAAGTATTGGGATACGAAGGACTTCATATATAAAGAGTGAAACAAGCAGCGTGGTGAGAGAACTGTTTTATTTAATATTCTTCTTCATGAGCAAGATTATCAGTCTGCTCCAGACAAAGGTCAGTTACCCCTCCTGTGTCAGAAACAGGCCAGGTAGCAGACAGGGGCTAAGACATTATGTGGCCATATCACAGACCTGGCCCTTTGCAATACCTTCTACCACAGGAAGGGAAAAGACCTTTAGGTCTGTTGCTCCTGATGGCTCTACTGCCACAGTGGTTTTTATGTATCACCTCCCCTGTGAAATGGCCCACCTTTTGCACCGCAGGCCATCAGGAACGCACAGTTACATACAGCAACTATTAACACACTGTAATTATGCTGCAATTAATCAATAAATATTTTGTGACTTTTTCTTGTTTATAAAACATCTACCATCCATAAAACAGAAATTTAAGGCAGTGGCTGGACTACTTATAATTGGTATAACAGGTAAGCAGTTTAATGCGTATGTTTTTCAAGCCATGCCATTTCAGAGATTTTATTTATGCTTGAATCATTCTGTCATGAGGTTAATGTTCCCATTTATATGAGTTAGTGGAAATTACAGGTCTACCAAAGTAGAACTATGTTATAATTGCAGTCACAGAACTGGAAATTGTACCTATTTTAAGGAATACTTTCTCTGTTAAGAAAATCCCCATATAAAACAGACAAGAGCAGACCAAGACACACTTTCCTCATGGTTATAGGATAATCTTGCTGGAAAAGGTATGAAACAGACAAAAATAAAAGTTGGGCTACAGAGTCCAGAGAATCAAAGTACCCCTTTTCATCAATATATATTTGCTGACTGGTGGACACTTATGGTATTTCCTAGCCCCCTCGCTTCAATACTGTTTTGAGTTCAAGAACACAAGCCTAGATCTGGAAACCACAAGGAAGATGACACTTTAATGAGGGAACTGTGACATACAGTACCCTGCTATGCGCCAACCATAATGAGTTTCAGGTGGAACAAGAGATTATCCACTGGAACAAAGGGGCAAAGGCAACTACAATTCTGACCTTGGTTTTTCTTTCATTTCCCTCATACTGCTTCAAAACCACAGACAGCAACAAAATAAAGCAGTTATATACACAGCCTTTTAAGTGCAGATATAATTTTGTATCAAAATAGATATCATAATGGTAAATGTGAAATAAAGATCTAAATTGAATGACTGCTATTACATGAGTGCAGGTTTATTTTGTCCACCAGGAGAAAATTATTTTTTTCATTACAGAAGTAATGTTAAATGTTTTTTAATGCAGTAGATTAACAGTTAGAGCTAAGTGAGAGAAGTTGTGATTTTGATATTTTTCTTCCTTCTATTATAAAATACCCCAAATCCAGCATATATTTTTCTTTAATTTCTTTGAATTAACTCTTCAGAAGGCTATCTATGCCTGGTAGTTGGGAGTCTCCAACACTGGGGTTATTTGCATTGTTCCATTTGCAACTTGACTTACCACGTAGAGATTCATGCCCTTCCAAGTTTCAGTCAATTTGCTGTCACAGATACTGAAATTTTGAGGTCAGAACAAAATGCCCACATAATTATAAAAATAGAGGACATACAGGGAGTAATCGCTTTGTGAAAATTTTGAGTCTTCTGTTCTCTGGTGTATTACTTGCCAATGAGATTCCAACCCAAAGAACTGGCCCTTTGCCTGCCTTTGTCCCTGGCTACAGCTACACTCTAAGGAACTGACTTCAGGACAAACTTACTTCTCTCAAAGTCTTAGATCAACACACATTTTTTCTTTACTTATCACCTAAAACAAATGACTGGCCAGTTCCACACCACAAAAATTCTTCCCATTTAGAGGGAGAAAGATAGGAAAGAAAAGCAACAAAAAGCACAATACATTCAAGCAATTGTTTCTATTATCAAAAACTCCTTTTGTCTCAGAGGTGAGCTAGATATGCTTTTAAAAGGCAAGAACCTCCCTTTGAAAATTATTTAACGCATCCTGCCTTGTAGGTTAGAGTGTCACATAACTATGTGACAGAGAAGTGGAAAATTCTGTTTTTCTAAAATTTTGTAGGTTACAAAGAAAAAAAACACACTCCATCCTCCTGATGGAGCACATGAAAAACTTTTCAGAGCTTTTACAAACAAGAATACAAAATAACATGCTCTTTAGATACTGTAGTTCTAAGATAGTTGCATAGATTCAAGAAGACCCAATTCACATCGCTGCTTTGCCACAGTTGAGAGCTAACCTCTTCAGCCTCCCACACACTCAGCAGCAACAAGAAGCCACCTCACCCCTGTTCTGTTCCCCTGCTGCAGAGTGGTGCAAGTGAACATCTGGTGGAAGTGAACAAGATCTCTCCAAATCACTCCAGGGACAGAAATCTATTTCAATCAACTTGTTTCAAAATAGTTCTAACAGTGACATTTAACTGTTTTTTCTTCAACAAACTTTGTAGATCACCATCATAAAATATGCGCACATCAGCTGAGCCTATTTTATCATGAAGGTGAGCATAAGACAAGCACTTATAAAGGCCATTATACAGATGTGCTCTAAATACTCTTCTTGAATATGGCGACGTAGTTCTGTTAAAATGAGTAAATTGTGCCCACTGCCTTTTACAAAACATCTTACTTTTTCTACTGAGTGAATCATTGTTTGAGTTTGGATAAAGAGGCAAAAGAGAGAATGGTGGATATTCAGCAATTCATGGCAAAGGGAATACACAGGATGTTCCCTAGAGATGAACTCTATGGTTGTGCGATACTGACAGCTGGGAGAAGCTGAATTTCTTTTGTCAAGTTCACTCTCTGCTGTCACCAGTTCTCTTCTTCCAATTTTAAGAATCCTGCCAAAGTCCAGCATTCTCTGAACAAGTTCAGAGTGTGGCTGATTTGTGCTGCCATGTCAGTTCCCATGTATTTTAAGATACAGTAATTGGACAAAGAGATAAAGCTATCAGGAGATAGTATCAAAAGAACAAACTGTTTAATGCCATTTCTGTATCAGCCTTTGCTAAAAAGGTTAACTTAGATGAGGCAATTGTTCCCTCTGTCCCAGGGTAAGAGGCTTACAGATGAAGAAGCAACCCAATGAGCTTCACTAGTGTTTTGTCACTGGTTCTCATCGTCCTATTCATAAATAACTTAGGGAAATATGATCTAGAGATAATTGCCACTGGGCAGGTATGATACAGGTTAGAAAACTGCTCACAGGATGCTCATCAAGAACAAATGCCAAACTGGATGTATCTGTCAGGCAAAATTCTTAACAGACCTGCCTTGACTCTGGCATCAGTTAGTATTTTCACCAGTGGCATGGATGACAGAACCAAGAGTACACATCACACATTTGCAGTGTAAGAGGCCTGGTCTGACATGTCAGAGTAATCCTGAGAAACATAAGAACTGATCTGAAAACGTAACAGGATGTATTTCAGCTGAAACATGTACAAGCTTTTACACCTAAGAAAAATTATCAGTATGCGCATGGAACTGAGACACACTCAGTTATCAGTGGTTCTGTGGGTGGGTATTTGCAGTTGATCAAAATGTTGTACTCTTGGCAAAATGACAAACTTCAAACAAAACTCATTCTAAAGTATGCATATAGAGCAAAATAGTGTAAACATTATACTAGCACTTGCTGTTGAGACCAACACTGGCATCATGCATTTAACAATATAAATAGCCTAGATACAAGATTCAGCAAGTCATTAACCAGCTGAAGAGCATCCAGAGGAGACAAAAACAGAGCAGAAATGGATATAGAAACCACTGCCTTAAAGGATAAATAAAGGGTATTCGAGTTATTTAATCTGGAGTTCAGAAAACAGATAGGACATGGGATAAGGATCTAAAATTACAAAAAAATATTGTATATAAAAAAAGGAAATCTCAGTTCCTCTGTGTCCATAGCGGTTGAGGCCAATACTAACAAACATGCTTAATTGCAATGCCTGAAGTATAAAGGACAAACTTTCCCATAAACAATCAATTCCAGTATCGAATGGAGACAGCAGTGCAATCGTTCTTATATATGTACAAGTCAGGAAGAAGTGTATTTATTCCACCTTGGGACAAAGGGCTGGATTAGCTTACTTTTTGGGGTTCTTTCCAGTCCTACTTTGTAACAGTGGAGGGTATTATATAGCTACAACCTTGACTCCTCCATAATTCCATCTCTTCCCCTTACTGAAACTGGGCTAACTTAAGAATTATCATGGAAATCAAATACTTTTTATAGATCATGACTTTTGACAAGGAATCTTTTGCCATATATTAACTGTCAAAAGGATTATTAGTAGAACCTACTCAAAATTACAAGTTACTTGCATGCTTGAATTCTTATGATTAGTATTTCAAGCTTCTGCGTGGCTTTGATAAAAAAATAAATTTAAAAAATATTTTAAATGTGGCTTTTTATTTATAAAATAGCACATACTTCCTGTTAATGTATGTAAGCATTTATATTAACATAGAAACTTAGATGTAAAGTACTTGTTACTTGAGTAAGAATACCCAATTCATTTGAAGGCAAATTGACTCCCCTTCTAAGCACTGTTTTATGCTAGTATCAACAAGTGTTGATTTTACATCTAGTCTCTCTTCTTAGACAGTTTGTTAAGATATTTATATGGTCATCTTTTCAAAACCAGATGTATTTTTAGACATATATTAATGAGTGCTGTATTTAAGATGTAATACAAATAAAACAATAAAATAATTCAGCCTAGATTTTCTCACTCCCAATATAGCACAACTGAGTCAATTCTCTGTAAGACCTGGATTGCTGTGCAAACATAGTATGCAATGAATCTCTATAAAAGCTCTTCTTTTCAGACATTTTGTCTATGTATTCATGAAACAGTCTGCAGAAATCTGAGAAAAAAATGTGGGTGGGTGGTTGCCTGAAAGCATTTCTGCTTTTCTCATCTGCAAGTGGATTACGTACAAGCTAGCAAATTTCCCTTCTTCGTCAATATGAACACGTAACCTGTAGCAGTAACTTTAAAATTAAGCTACACTGTTCTCTTCACTAATTTAGTAACTTTAAGCACTAATAAATTTTCTTCTATCATCAGAATATACGTCGTCTAAGTCTGATAATTAACTGGGAAAATACTTACTTGACCTTCTCTTCAATGCAAAATCATATGATAATAAGCCACTAACTACCTCAGTGGAATTACTGAACATGATGGCATAGATCTCCTCAAGCAAAATTACTGTGTGATAAACTTCCAGAGTAACTACACAGATTAGACACAACAACCAAATGAAGATCTAACTTTGAGCTGAGAACAACCATATTAGTCCTTGGATCCGCAAGCAGTAGCTGCTCTTATAGGAGTTAAGGATTTGGTCCTAAGAATCTTCTTCAGGGATATAAAACCACCCTACGTATTAATTACTGAGAGATCTCACAGCACACTGCCCAAGTTAACCTGCATCATGTAAGCGCTATCACATTCATCCTAAAGATATGGAATTATGCAAGGGAAAGATCAATGAGGTAACATGTCCAAGACTACCTATATAATTGCCTATAATAAACACAAGGTCAAATTTCAGTCCTGCCAACCCACCACTAACCTGTACTCTCTGTACAGAGAAAGACAGATTCTGAAGTTACAATTAATAATATATGAACGTTTCCTACATAAGGAAAATGAGATTTGCTAGTTAAGATGTACGTTTTGTTACAAGTGGCATCTGCACATCACATCTCATTTTACAAGCTGTGATAGGTTTTTTATGTTGTGGTAAAAAGACAAAACAAAAAGGTGTTTTCACAGGCACTAATTCCCTGCTGGAGCAGTGAGAGGTGTGATATAGTAGAAAATACAAGACCTGACAAAGAAAGAGGAATCAAGAGCATCGTCGTTACTTCTGGAATACAGTCATTCTTGGTGTTCCCATTGCATGTAAAAGCCTGACAGTAGCACAGGAAATCTGTTGCAGAGGAGAAATCCCCATCCAAAGCTTAAAATCTATCTTGCCTATACAGATTCTTCATATTGCTGAATAGGTTCTAGGTATAAATATTCGAATAGCAGTCCAAACAATGAGATCTTAAATCATTATTCACATTTGCTGCAGCAGCAAATAGATCTGTTCATTTGTTTAAAAAAAGAAGTGTACGTGAAGATTTCATTTCTGTCAACAGGTTGATTTAGGTTAAGAGAGTATGTATCTTATTTAGTCAGAGATACAATTTTCTTTTAAGTTTTTTTGGTAATGTGCCATTTATGACCCTGATACCACAATCTGGAAACCAGGAAAACTGCTTCCAAGTAAAGATACACAATCAGGCTTTAAGCAATGACTTCCACCTAGATCCCCCACAAGGGATTTTTACAGTAATTGTATTATTTTGGGGAGAAATGAAAGAAAAATTGGAAATGTACCTCCTGTATTGTTAAAATACTGTTATTTCAGAGGTATTAGCAATAGTTTATCTATAAATAAGTGTCCCTTCCACCTCTTCACCAAACTCAATGACAGTACAGATTATATATTGTCTCTGTAGTACAAGGAAAAGCGTATTCCAGAGATACCTCTCCACAGCAATAACATACGCCTCTGATTCTTGACATCCAGCTCCCTACCTACAACAGTCCTCAGAGAAGTTACTTCTCGCTTTGTGTATACATCTAGAGGTATGTGTTATTTATGGTTTTCTTCTGAAAGAACATTCCTTTAAAGAAGTATTCTGGTTTATCTGAGAAGTGGAAGACCATGTGTGAAAATGTGATCATTTTCCCACTGAGAGAAAAACTTCAAGTGCATTCATTCTGGGGTATTTATGAAAATATGTAAGCACACCATCTGTATCTGTTCCAAAAAAATTCATAGCATCTCATTTGGATAATGTTTTGAAGGAAAACCTTGTCTTTCTTAACTACAATAGAAATTTTAGCCTGTAATGTGGGGAAAATGTGTTAACATTTACAGAAAGCAGTTTTAATTGAGACGGGCAGATAGTATATTTTAATTGCCAATTCTGTTTTTCGAGTAGTAAGATTGCATGAGGTGATCTTTCACAAAGCTACGTTTCTCACAATGTTTTAGGAATCAACTGACAATTAACATGTCATTGACACATATGTATCCAACACAAGTGGAATAGTGTTCATTTTGGATAGTAGTTTTTCATTAGTACTTAAAGCCTTAATCCAGAAAATACTTGTGTTTGATACATAAAAAAATGTTGCTGAAAAATAAATAGGAGTTAAAACGCCATTTTCTTGACATAATTCTTTTTGTATTGAAAAGTTTTGGGTTTTCCCAACTGGTTCTATCACTTATTATTTCTGTTATGGGAACACCACTAGAAACAATCAAGTGTGAGATATGTGTTACTGCTTTAGGTATTAAGCAAACAAGTAGTGAAGTTGACATTTCTGGGCCCATGATCTTTCCACTTCAGAAATCTGTGAATAGAGTACAGTTGTGCTGAAACATTATTTAAAATGGAAACATAAAGAAGATTAATGTTTGCTAAATACATGATCTTTGTACTAAGAGAACTTTTACTGTATCAAAAATATTTTCAGGCTCTTAAAAATGTTTGAATGCAAACAATAAAATAATAACCAGCAATGTAGTGAAGTCTTCAGGTTCAATGGCGATAGAACAGGAAAACCAGATCCAGAACTTCCAGAAATACAGAAATCGTCAAATCTGTATTAAGTTTTTCATACATCCAGCATGAATTCACTAGTTAAGCAATAAAGTATAAAATAGGTTCACACATGAATACAGCAGGAAAAGTCTGTAATCATGCACTGTAGTGGCTAAGATTCCAGATATATCCCTTTCTGTTCTGTGCACATGAACCTCCTTGTATGTAGAGGTTATTTTTGGTTAATAAGACCCAGATATAAACATTTCCTTGTTATCTTAGTTTCTATTAGACCAAGCCACGTTTATGAAGCTGTAACCTGTTAGAATTTCATTCAGTAAGCTTTAGAATTTTCCTATTTAATTTACATCAGTCACTAGAACAGGCTCCCCAGGGAAGCTGTCAGGGCACCAAGCCTGTCAGAGTTCAAAGAGCATCTGGATGACACTCCTAGTCATCATGGTTTAGGCAGTCCTGTGAGGAGCAGCCAGTTGGACTTGCTGATTCTATATGTTCACCAAATATTTACAACTTAGTTACACATTGCTTTATGCCCTCTGCATGTTTAAAGAAATCTATTAAGAGCTGAACAACACTTTAATGATTCACTGCATTATTTTGAGTGACTTCATAGAAATATAGTCGCATTTTTCCCCTCATCAAATTGCTTTTGAAATAAACCAGTGTAATACGCACCCTGTCAGTTTTCCCTTCAGTCTGAATACTTGTACGACTACGAGCATCATGGTCTTCTTCAAGGTCAGATACATCTTCTAGCTCCTCAGGTGTCTGGGAAAAAAAATGTAAAAATGGTTTATTCTTTTGTACGGGTAGTAACTTTGGTATTCTTTTCAAACACATATTAGAATTCGGTCCAAGGTAACGTCTGACAAAAAAAACCTAGTACTGTTCTAGCAGCGCATTGGTTATTAAACCCTAACTAAAATCAAATTTTGTCAGAAGGCTCTGAACTAGCTCAGAATAGCCATGCTTTAATTAAAGCACCAACTTTCAAAATTGGTACTCAGGGAAGTTATTTTGCATTTAAATATTGTGCTATTGCTGCTAGGAAAGGTGTCATACAAGAAACCTCTACATTACAAGAATGGATGTCTATGTTTTTAGATCCAAAAGATTCTTCTACATTTTTTACAAGTTTTTCTACTATTTGTCTTTGCTGTCCAGAAATACTCGTATGCCCACTCTCCCACCTCCACAGTAGGCACATGAGATCTAGTAGACCCTTGAGAGGGTCTGTTATTTTGTCTGAGACTAAGATGTTTCAGAATCCTGCTGCTTTTTGTTGCTCCACTGACATCAAATGGTGCTGCAAATCAGCTATGCACTCTGGGAGAAAAAAAAACTTTTTCTCCCATTCTGAATTTGTCACTTCTCAACTGTATCAAGCAGCATGAGGTCCTACAATACAGGAAAAACGTAAGTGACCCTAATTTGTTATGTATGTATATGCCACTCTCTGTTCCTTCTAATCACCTCAACTGCCATTTAAGCAACACCAGTTTATTACATGAAAATACACACTTCGCACATTTATATTATGATAATTTGCTATCTTTTTCTACTGTTCTGATGTTTTCTCTGGGCTGTTTTCTGCCTGTAGGTGGATAAGAAGAAGTAGTTCTTACATATAGCAACTAATGACATCAAGCCACCTTTCAACAATGGAAAGCTAATTCAAACAGCATTAGGTAAATATTTACACTTTATTCAGTGTATAAGCCTTTAACACCACTTAAACTATTACCCTTCAAACAGTTACTATATATCTTGGGAAAAAAATATAAATTCTATTTGTAATCTCCTCTCATAATACACTCTCCAAATTCTCTTCTCTCTTCCTCTCATTTTCTTTTTTTACTTCCCCCCTTCTCCCCCCGCCCACCCCCCCTAAAATTCCAAAACAGGAGTGATTTAGGCCAGTCTATGACTTTCACTGTATATAATCTCTGTACTATAATGTACCCACAGCTAAAAGAATCTGTTTTGGTAACATAGGTTTTGGGTACTATTTTTTTTTCAACCACACATGACAATTCCATCAAAGAACATTGTTTAACTTTTGACGAGAGTAATTTTCTATATGATCCAGGTCTTCAAATTTATTTCCTCCTTCCAACTTAACAACATCTTATAAAAAAATACAACAATCTTCATGCAGGAGTTCTGAACTAAAAAAAAGCATAATGAAGTTGGCTATAGAAAGGACACTAAATAAAATATTTAAAGCAAGTTCACTCATATTAACAAAACACTGCACAATGAAGCACACAAAACTAGGATTATGAACTATTTAAAAAATAATATTGGTTCTGCCAATGCAATAGAGCACTCAATTTTCCTTTATGTAGTAGATTCACACTGTAAAGAACCAAATATATATATATACACACACATATGGTCAAGACTCAATACATAACTGGTGACAGATCTACTACTGAATGGTCTACTACTAATTGACATCTCAAGTGCCAATTAGAGGAAAATCCTGACATTCTTGGTATCCCAAAAGCCTGATGTGCCAAGAGAAACATGACAAGAGAAGAACTATCAGATAACCCTATCAAACACAGGCAGAAAAAAACCTGGTCATTACTTTTACCTTCTTTTCAATCATGTCAAATGTTGTTTTTTTAAACCAGAACTGCTATATGTTCTCACCTGCTTATTTTTACTATCAAGTTACATATAAACAACATTTGTTGAGAGGAATGCTCTGTTGAGAGGAATGTAGGGTTATGTTATTTTATTTCTGGGTCCACGGTAATGGCACTACATTAAACTGAATAAATCCACCTGCACAGACATATCGCTGGGAAAGCACCTCTGTGGCCTGAGGGTAGTACATAAACTACTAGACTTCAATGTCAGCCTTGAAACAAGGTTTAAATAGCACTCCATTACTTCAAGAGCACAGAAGTAAATTTTACTCACTGAACAAAATAACAGTAACTTGTATGAGATAACACTGTAAGAAATAAACTCCTCAAAGCTGGTGCAGAAGCTGGCAGAAATACAATGCCGGTGGTGAAAAAATACACATAAATTTCCTCAAGAAAATAGACGGGCATCAATCTTGGGGGCAAAGATGAGCATAATGCTACACTGGTAAAGCAGGGAAAAGGAGTATTTTATTTTAAGGCAAAGACTAACAGTGTGATGAAGTCTCCCAGCCTTAGTCTTAGAATTACACGTAGTAAAAGTTCCACAGTATCCAAAAGCTGTTACCATGCACAAGTTGCTTGAAAACATCAGTGTGAAAGGAAAAATCAGATATTCCTGTGAGTGGATATCTATGAAATTAAAAAAAAAAAAAAAACAAAAAAAAACAAACTCACTTTAATTGAAACACTGAGACACTCTTATTAGAGGACCAATAACAGGGTACTAACACAGAGTAACTTTAGCTTCTCAGGATTACATTGACCAGGGCCCTCAGGCACGTAATAGCCGTCAATCAGTGAGAGGTTTAGAGAAAAAAGAAGTTACTTTCTTTTTAAAGTTGCACATAATTAGTTACTACATATAGAAATATATTGTGTGACATTAGTTACAATTTTTCCCCTCAATGATCACAAAGTTGGATTCATGGTAGCAGGGCATCATTCCTTCCTTTGTGAAAGCATACTTGGGAATGTTTGACAATCCCCCATTTTCCATTGTAGGGTTGATTTTTTCTTCTATAAAACATGGAATTCAAGATGCTGTGACAAGGCAAAATGGTTAATAATTTTGACACAGTCACATTATTTGTAAGGTGAACTTTAGGCCATGTCATTAAGAGCTATATACCATTACCACCCCACTACAAATTGCATATATTTACAAAAAAATTGTTTTAGGAGACACTGGGAGAATTTTGTAGAATTGTATTGATACATTTTTTTATTTACTATTTTTCTGTCAAGTCAAAATACATAAATATTATCAGCCTAAATGTAGAAATCTTAGCAAAGAGGACAGGAAAATTACACTAGTGTAAGAAAACCCTGACAGTCTCAGGTAAGCTTTTAACAGGTGAAAATACCAATCTATTAATCTGATATTTCAAAACTGCCAAGTTGTAGAACAAGAACTTCTTGCTCTTTCCAGCTGCACTCTCATAGGGATTCACTCTCCAATTCTTTTCTCAACACAGAACATTGGGTCAGTCTAAGCGCAAGCATGCTGGCTGCCTCCAACCAGCCCCCTGCCTTCCATCATCTAGTTGCAGACATCCCTGCTAACTGCAGGGGAGTTGGACTAAATGACCTTTAGAGGTCCCTTCCAACCCACATTATTCTATGATGCTATCTAGGAAATAAAACCCACTCTGATAAACCTTTTGGACTTTAAAGAGAGTAATTAATAAAACCAAGGCCCGGCCTTAGTCACAGAATCACCTAGTCCAACCAATGAGAAAAAAAAAACCAACCAAAAAAAACACCACACCACACAAAAAACCACCCAACACTAATCCATATCCCCGAGCACCATGTCAACTCGTCTCTTGAATACCTCCAGGGATGGTGCCT
>JAOTQQ010000002.1:5596602-5629517 GCA_026546715.1 Gallinago undulata | reverse complement strand
GCTCCAGCACCTCAATGTCTTTCTTGTGGTAGGGGGCCCAAAACTGGACACAGTACTCAAGGTGGGGTCTCACCAGTACAGGGGAACAATCACCTCCCAGGTCCTACTCGTTAGATCTCTGCCATTCTTTCCAAACTGGCTTCAAGTGTGCTTGTTGGCTTATTTGCTTTTTAATCCAAGCTTTGTAGAACAATGTATTTCACTAGATTTTACATCATTTTCTCCAATACAGTTTTTTATGCAGACACTCCTCAAAACCGATTATCCAAACAACTTTATCTAGATTATTAATTTTTAAAGGTCACATACACCCACGAAACCATCAATCCTGCCAATAAAGGGTTTCAGTTGTTAAAAATAATGCAAAGCCAAGTCTAAAATCTCAAGGCATATAACGTAAATGGACAAAGAGCCATCATGATATGAAAGGAAGGAAGCTATCACCTCTTATCTAACATCCAATTAAACACTGATCTTTAAACTGTCATTATATGCTCTTAGGTTTTATCCTATTTTGGTTTCAACAGTTGATCTTTTTCCCAAATGAATACCAAAACACAGTACAGACTAATATCTTAACATGAGCCAGGTTGATGAGTGATGTCTTTATTATACCAATGCAAATACAGGCGTTATTGTTGTATGTAAATATTACAGCAGCAACAGAAATGCTTGTACGTACTCTAGGAGGATCAGAATTTGGCTATTATGTTCTTCACTGAGAACAGAATGGGTTTAGAAATCATCTATTCTACTCTGGACATTTGACTAATCCCTGTATTTCAAAAATTTCATCATGTCAAGCAGTGTAACAAACTATGGTAAATGTATCACAAATGGGCTCTCTGCAAATATTTAGCTAGTGTCTAATGATTTTGCGTATGAATCACAACACCACCGTTATCCCACACTTAAGTCTACCAGATGACAGGCTGCCAGAGTTTTGATGCACTAGAGGGAGAGTAAGAAATTGCAAGCATCACTTATTTTTCCTGACTAATTTAGTAAGATCCTCATATAATTGCTGCTATCTATTCACTAACAGTACTTTTCAGGTTTTTGTTAAAAGCAACTATTTTGAGTGTTATTTTGAAAACAACCAAACCCCACACTATAAAAAGCAAATTTAAATCCTATGTTCTTAATCTGTCAATATTATGACATCTCAATGCTATGCCGAATACCACCCCCCCTATTTACCATTAAAAATAATTATATGTCTATTCTTGAAATCTATTATTGGCCCTTACCTTAAAATGACATCTTCTACATGTCACACTACATGGGATATTATGAATATAAGGCTAACAAATGATTAATAAAACCAGAGGTTAGAACTAAGCCTTTGATAGCTGTATTGTCACCAGCTGCTGCTAAGGAATTTCTCATTAATAGTATAATCATTATCCTGACATAGCCTATACGCACTACAGACAGTTCATTTTCAAATGTTGGTGACAAACAGTTCTTGTAACTAACAGAGAAAATTGCGCAAAAGATCTTTTATGTATGTAAGCTCTAATTTCAGGTAAGATTAGTGGTAGGAACATAAACTACGGTGAAGATCAAACAATCTAATTAATAATGAGAATAAATGATGAACTTTAACACTGCAAGATGAAAGTATTTTTAATTTTAAAAGATAACGTTGTATGGTAAAGAGCTGGGGTTTTAAAAATAATAAATGCTGTGAACTCACACTATGGGGCAAAAGTTACCTCATTACTATTGGATGCTAGAAGGTTTTGTTTGGTCATTTAACAGTAAGCGAATTCTTAGCATCCTGCTCCAGAAGATTAAGACCAAAAAACCTAAGATTAATCACCATTACAAATGGCTAGACAGATCAATAGCCTGACTCCATGTGACAATTCCTGTGTTTTCAGTACTCACTGAGCGTACATCAGGATAACAGTCTTCTCAATAAACAGCCCAGGAGACAGGGAGGATGTGAGCAGAGGAGTACAATTGTGAAAAGTGAAATTTTTGAGAACTGCCTTCTGAAAAATCCTTTTAAAGTAAAAACTGTGAAGTTGTCACTGCTGAGTAAATGGGCACAAGGAGTTTTAGCACCCATTTTCTATTGGAAGTTACACCTGTAGGAAATCTGTATTTCAGCCCTGTTTTCATTCCTTCTTGAAGTTTGGTTGCACTCACTGAAGCGCTGATGGCCCTTTGTAGGTATGCCACTCTTGCATAATGCCTAGGACAATTCAAAGAGAGTTCAATTCCTGAAAATACTCACCTAGGTACGCTGTTGTAAAACTACTGAACACATACTTAAAACTAAAAAGTTGGGTGACACTTGGAAGTTGCCTGAAAATCCCAATTAGTAATGGCATTGTAACCATAAAGATTAAAAGATACAAGGAAGATAGATGAGGTAGTAGTTTTTTTACAAAATGAAACCGCATGATCGCAAAAGAAACTAGGATTTTAAGACTTCATGTTCTTCATCAGGTACCTGAGGACTCACTTGGAAACCCAAAAGCTTGTTTACTTTTTTCCAGTTATTTCACTTCAAAGAAGCATGGTTTTGGTATGGCATTTTTAAAAAGAATTTTAAATCCCAAATAACAACAGAAAATATGATCAAACATGACTATGACAATCATACTCCTCTGTATGAAGGAGCTCATCTTCACTCCATGAAAGCCATGACAATTGATACACAAGTCCATGCAAAGTGTATCCTTTGCTTTTGTTTATTAAGTAGGAAACTTCACCACAATTTAGAAGCTTCCATTTTGAACTCAGAAAATTAATACTTAACAAGAATAGAATAGTAGTTTTAATACAAGTGATTTGTTGTCCTGCTGATCTATAATGTATTTGCCCATTTCCTCTGCTGAGTTGACATACATTTGCTCCATCTAGTGGGAAGCTAACGGAGATATTTCATTTATAATGGCAGAATTTCTCAAGTTGTTTGAAAACAGGCCATAGAGAAGCCAGCTGAGACATTGTTCTCACTTTTGCCAGCATATATGGCCTATGAATTTTGTAGCTGTGTTTGAAATACATTACTCCAATACTTGAAAATGAAAAGACCATAGAAGTTGTTTTCTCTGTCACATCTGTATGCATTAAAGTAGTCTGAAATGTCATCTCCACCCTGAGCGGTTTCCAGGACACAGCCCTGCGCATGGGACTGAGGACTCCCAAGGCAGGAAAACCCCAAAGCAAAGGGGATGATTGCAGTGAAGATCCACTTAGCTAGACCAAGTCACAGGCTCCAGGTACTTTCAACAAAAGTCTTCGTTTCCTTCCTCATCTTTCATGCTTGTTTGCTTTTTTTCTGGGTTTGGTGTTTCTTGTAATGTTCAGTTTGTATTCTAATCTCACCTAACAGAGAACTTTCCGTAACACTTCTTCCTTGTGATAGGGAGTACTAAGGTGTAGCAAGATAAATCCACTTCTGTGAAGAAGAGATCTGACATTATGCTTTGAAAACATGTGATACAGCCAGCCTTCCTTCCTACAGAAACTCCCTTTCTTCCCTAGAAGACTTCATTTCTTGTGGAGGAAGACAGTATATCCCAAAGCCTCATTCCCAAAGCTGAAACACAACTGTTTCAAGGCAGACTCTCCTATTAAATGTAGACAAGAAAACTGAAACTGTTTTTGGAAAACATCAATACGTTAAAGGTTAAAAAGATGCAATAAATGAAAGTGTGACTGTTTTAAAAATACATTTCAGTACTCAGAAAGGACAAGAAATGCAACAAAATAGACATTCAGAATTCCCTAAGAAATGTAGGTTTATCAGATGAGTAAAGCCTGAGCAACAGCAGCCCCTCCATCTAAGATTTTTATTTAGCATGCCAAATCCATACCTTTCTGTTAAATTAATTATGCTAAATGATCATACATAAAAAAATGCATTCGCTTGGATAGATGAATATATCCCTTAGCAAAAGGTTTCTAATGGTAAGTATATTTCTCAAACTGGTATAGAAGAAATTATTATCTACAACCTGAAGATTTGCTCAAGTTTCAACCGACCCTCTTGACTATCTGACCTGCAAGTAAAATACATCATCTTAAACAAAGTTATTCTCTAGAATAAGCCTGTCAATCAAAAAACTTGTGCACAACTGTAAAAATAGAGAATCTAATGCACAGCCAACTCCTGAACGCACAGGTACCACTACCATCCCTCCCACACATTAAAACCTATAACTTACTGTTGAAACATAAACTTCTCAGGTTTAGCAGATATTCTTCACAGACACTCAGACAGTGAAAATAAAACCACCCCTGCCATGAACCCTATTTCCATTATTTTCATTCCTGCTTTTAATTATCAAGAGGTTTCTAACACCCAGAACATGCATCCACCCGCATTTACTCATTCAATAACCAATGACTGTTCAACTGAGTGACCGCTTTCAGTTGACGTGGAACAAATAATCTATTAAGCACATGATTGTGCAAAGCAGCCTTTATGTCACAAGTAAGTAATTGACTCTGCTTTAAGAGGCTGATAGCCTTTATTACTAAGTAGGCTCCTCAAGTGATGTGGAATTAAACACACACACCTCCCAGCCACCCCTCAAGGAACACTATTTCAGGTCTTGTTTCTTAACAATTATTTATTATATGATTTTGTTATAATTTTTATATGTGCACTAAAGAGAATCATACATCAGCAGCTTTTTAGTTATATGTACACTGTTATTACTAATACATTTAACAGTTCATGGGAAATTCTTGGGTTTATATGTGAAATGATTTATTTGGGAAGGTTTCATGACAAAGTTATGTGAAACAAGGCATCGAGGAATCCTCCTCTCTAACACAGCAAGTGAGAAATTTATTCAGATCATTTTCCTTTTGCATATATTTTCACAATGTGCATCCTTGATTGCCACTGCTGGCTAGTGAAATGGACGGGGAGATAATCAACATTACTCCACCACAGATAAAAATGACAAAAAGATAGACATGAGATCTTCAATATCTATGAAAATTTAACATAATCTTACTTACGAAATTTGGTTTTCCTAATGTCTAAGCTGAATCTTCCCCCATGTAGTCAGAGCTTATTCTCTTTGTATCCAATATGAACACGTAATACAGATTTTCTCCTTTCTTGTGCAACAACATTTTATATAATTGAAAATGGTTATCATGCCTTTCCCTTCTCTCTTCCCTTCTGTTCCTCTATCTGCCAGGCTAATTGCAACTAACCCATTCAGTGCTGTTCTCATAGGTCACATTTTCTGATACTTTGATTATTCTAGCTGCAATAGATCAGAGCGCATTTGCTTAAAGAACTAGAGAATTCTGGAGGTGCTCACTGCTCATCTTGGGACTCTAAAATACTAAGCAGAGTAAGTGCAGCCAACTGTAACTCAATGAAACTTTGTTTGGTGGCATGGGGTGAAATTGGTCTTTTAGAGATCTCCAGTATTATCTGACTTGAACAGTAAGTGAAGAGTATTTTAAATGAAACAGTATGAGCAGAGCTTGTGCTTCTATGAAATGACAAAAGCCATAGAGAGCAGTCTCTTCATCAGTGCTCATCTTTATACAGTGATAATACATAATGTGCTTCAACGACACTTGCTGCTAAAAGAAAGGAAAACTTGAAAGGAAACAAGCCAAGTAATAGTAAACATGGATTTATCAAGAAGAAATCACAGGAAAACAATTAAACTTACTTTTTTGATGGGATAATGCCCCTTTGTGGACAGAGACACAGAAGTTCTCATATGTTTTCACATGATTGCTTTTTTAAGTAAGCTAGAGAAATAGGTTCTAGATGAACCTATGATTGGGTTTGTATAAATTGGTTAAAAAAAATATACTCTAGAAGAGTTACCAAAATTCGTCTGTCAAAATGACAGGATTCATCAAGTAGAATTCAACAGGCATCTGCACTAAGCCCATGATTTTAATGAAAACTTAATGGAATGGAGCGGGCTTACTAAATCGGTAAGCAATACCAAATTCTTGACAGAGACTGATTATAAAGCAAGTGTTAAAACGTGACATAATCTTGACAAACTGACTGAGTAACGAAGGAAGATACCACAGCAGGAACAAATGCGAAGTACTGAATTTCAGCAGGAAAAATCAAATGTTTAAGTAAGAGATGGGAACTAAGTGGCTAAGCTGGAGCTCTAAAGAAAAGCATTAAAAATTATAGTGAATCACAGGTTAAACAGGAAGCAGCAATGTCATGTTCCTGAAAATAAAGGCAATCAGATTGTTCAAAGTACATGCAGGAGCACGGTCAGCGAGCCAGGCGAAATAAGCCTTATACTCAACTCAGAGGTGAGGCCTCCACTGGAAGTACTGTACCTAGTGTCGGGCCCTGCACTTTCAAAGGAGGTAAACCAGCTGAAGAAAAGGTTCGCAACAAGCAAGAGCATGATATGAAAATAAAAACTTTCTAAGCAGGGACCTACCCAGACTCCCAGGATCTTTGGTAGATGATTGAGGGGGTGCCTGTCATAACATGTGCTAGCTCCTTCAGTACTCTGGGATGAATCCCTTCAGGCCCTATGGACTTGTGAACATCCAGTTGATGCAGCTAGTCCCTTACAATTTAAATGCTGACAAATGGAAAGTCACTGTTCTCACACTCACGGTCCTCCACTCAGGGGACCAGGCAGCCCAGGGTCTATCAGTGTTATTAAACATTTAATATGTTTTTAAAGTGAGCTTGCTTTGACTCTTCATAACTTCATGATAAGCACAGGAGTTTCGGCTCATAAAAATGTGATTGACAATTTTACCCCACTGAGAAAGGTGAATCTCACCAAGCTCCGGCAGGCCTGGTGTCGCACAGATCATCGCATGACCAACGCTGTTGAAATAAACTGAGAAAACCCACAACACCATTGATGCTCCAGGAATAGTACTCCAACAAAACGGTGATTTCTTTTCTATTAACCATTTTGTGCTCGTTGCTTTTGGTTGTGTTTGTGGCTTTTTTGGTTGTTTTCTAGAAAAAGCAATCATGGGTCCATTTTTCAAAGACAAGGCTAAGCGTTCCTTTTTCATAATAAAGTCTCAGGTAACAGAACTGTCTTTAATCTTTGACTCCTTTAGCAAGGTCACCTGGCCCAGGAGAGAATGGAAACTACCAATCATGAGGATGACAGTATTTTCACTAAAATGCCAACTGCTTTAAATTGCATTCCCAGCCAGCACTATGGCTGTTATGGATTCTATCCTGGTTTATCCAGCATTTCCCTTATCTCGTATGGGAAAGCATGGCAGAGTGCTGAATTTAACTCTGGAGATGAGACTGAGGTGGACTAAAGTCATGGTGCCATTTGTTTTAGTTTTGTCTAGCTCAAATGACTTCCCTGGAGTGTACATCCATATGCCAAAGTAGATTTTAGTATGTATGTCCCTGCTTCTAACAAGACTTTTTAAATCAGATTACTGTATTGTACAATTTCTATACATAAGTTTAATATCTTTAAATTTCACATTGATTATTTACTTAACCAAGATAAAAATCAGAATTCATGCACTAGTTACCCTTTTCCAAAGAGACTGATACCCTGTGGGAATTCCAGTTTTCATGCTTTATGAAAGACCATTCCTATACTACCTAAGTATCAGGCATGAGAATTAAATCTGCATATAAACATGAGACAAACTGTAAGGTAATAGAAGAGAAAATGGAACAGGAAAGGGAAAAAAAAAGGAGGACAATGAAAAGACGTGAAGAGGATACAAACAATACTATGTGAGGCGAGGCAATGCATAGCTATGCCTGAGACGCAGCACCATGATTCTTCAAAGAGTATTATGCTATTTCTTCACAACAAGCTATTCATGCTGGTTGCTGAACAGTCCCCAATATTAATTTCAATACTTATTTTCTCTTTGTGGAGGATGGTATTTTTTGGCAATTAATAATGCTCTCAACATTATTTTTTTTGCCTAGGCAGTAGATAAATCTCTGAACTCATCAACATGCCCAAGAATAAACAGAAATGGAGCAAAGATGTATCACAGCCTAAAACCCAATTATGCCAGGTAAAAGCTGCCTGCCAAATCTCTGAGCTATCTGGCAATCCTACAGACTGTGTAAGAGTGAATCATTCCACCTCTGAATATCCTGGCTGCAGGTAATACTTGCTATTGAGTTTTCTAGAATGGAAAATAACAGGAGAAAACAAAGTTTTTATTGATGAACTAAACACAGCCTAAAATTTCATCTGGATTTAACTCTAACAGCCATGAAATACGATAGTTTTAGAAGGAGAAAACAGTCCTATGAATTATAAAGCTGCAATTTCATATACAAAAACAGCCCATATACAAAAAAAATTCATATACAAAAGTGACAATACAGCAGCAACAATATCAGATAGGATGATCTTTTCGTTCGGGAAAAAATAACTCCCTTCATGCAGATCCTTTCTGCAGTTAAAAGGCAACTAGGGTGAGTCATCTGCTTCCTGATCTGTGAGTTTCCTATAAATGGCAAGAGCAAATCAAGCAGTCAAGCCTGAGATGGTGCAAGCAGTAAGATGCAAGGCTTACGGCTATATTAATGAAACAGAATAACAAAGGGGAAATGAAAGCCAACATTTAGGCAGGCACAATTTTAGGTTTCACCTCTGCTAGGGCTTTATTTCAGAAATCAGCAATTAGTCCACAAACCCCATCATTGGCAAATGAAGCCAAAATTTGTACTCCTCTACTTGAAATCTGGGTAAGTTCCACATCTGGCTTTGCTTACCAAGGTGACAAGCTTGTTTTACTTGTTAGCCACCGACCAGTCAGACTGAGCTTAGTATTTATGCAAGTCCAGGGCACTGCTGAGATCTCACAACACTTCAAGCATGTAACTGTGTGCTACAAGTGGTTCACCTTTGCTTGTTGTGGTTAGCTCTTCCCTACTGAAACAGCAAACAATTCTTTAGCTCTATTCTTTATTTGCTGCATGTTAATTAAGCCTCATACTTGGTGTCTTTTTATACATCTAGAATCCAGCTTTCACAAATGCATGAAAATTTTCATGGTGTATTTGACAGAAGAACCCTGTGGGGTCAGCAAAACTCAAAGACATAGCAAGGCATGTCATGTTCAGGTGGGATGCCAGACTGGTTTCTCACCGAGGCAAAAGGGAGAGAGATTCCCGTAATTCTGACAGCACATCAGCAGCAAATACAAAGAATGTAAAGTTGTCTGACATCTGCTTATCTGACATCCTCAATAATTAAATTACGCACTGATAATGAAGTAGGTAAAAGGGAGGTAGTGGTATAATTTATACAATAAATATAGGTGGAAGAACAATGGATGTCAGTGATCCAGGGGGCTCCAACACCAATTACTGGGGTCAAGCATGTAGCCCTCACTACAAGACTACACACAATCAGCCAGAGAATTTCAGTGCCCCTGAAATAATGATGATATTCCCCTCCCTGTGCTGACCATGATCCCTATGGAGGAAACCTGATGGCACTGTAGTAAGGGGAAGAGCCGTTGCTGCAACAGGGGCACACAGCTGCTCTGGGTGCACAGTGGCTAATGAAGGCAGCCATCTGTCAACAAAGCCATTCTCAGGGACACATAATCGTACCTGTATGCATCCCCAAGCTGCCACTGCCTCACTCTAGATAGCTACTGATAGCTCTTTATTCTCAGTATTTCACATGGATATGTTTTGATCCAGCATAAAGCTAAAATTGTTACTATTTTTGTAGGTGAACTTAACATTGTAACAAATTTCAGGATATTTCAAAGGCTAATCAGATTGTACATATGGTCATTACTCATGCACAATTTCATGCTGGACCACATCAGGAAAAAAAGCAGGCTTCTCTTTCCAGAAAGAATTCTGTCAAACCTAATACATAATTGGGGGGGTTGTATTTTCTATTATCATTTTATACAGATTACTTCATAGAGACCAGAATAACACAGCACTTGGAGTAACAAACTAATTTTATGTTAATGTTACTGCTCTAATTTCCTAATAACTACAGTACTTGATATAGCAAACAGCAAGAGGGTTTCAAAAGCTACTAAGTTACATGGAAGGAATGGTGCTCTAAAACTGCAATTTCAACACAATCCACGTGCTAGATGATGCACAGTACTCCCTTGCTGCAACACACTTCACTTCAGTATCAACATACACTGACTTTGTTGGTCCTGAATATAACAAAAGGTCTCTTTTCTCTCTTTTAAGAACAGGCTGTAAGTCCCAGAGGTTCTCAAGTAATTAGGTTCTCATGGTTTGTCAAACTCTACAGAATCTTTTCAACTAAGCAGTACTTAAAAATACCACCTTCCACTTATCAAGCTCAACAGACTCAGCGGAGGATTTTTTTAAAATTCTCCAAAGAATTGTCTTTCAAGATTTCAGGGTTTTCTGAGTCAGTTTCCCCTTTATTACTATGCCTTCTTACTTGGTATGCCCACCTGCCTTAATCAACTCTGCATTCCAACTCTATAAGTACACTTCCAAGAAAATAATCCTGTGTGATTCAAGTTCATAAGTAACATTTTAAAAAAACAACAAACAAACCACACAAAAAAACCACCACAAAATTAAACCCAACTTGAACTCAAATATACCTTTGGAATACTAAGGAATTATAAAATTGTAAAACAAAAGGCCTATTCATGGATAAATTAAATAAATTCCTCCCAAACCTTTCTCACTGTCATGCTGCTGCATCAGCAAGGACATCCATGACAAGACGACCAGGTCTTACACTGTTACACTGATGTTAAAGCACAGAATGACACAGATCACAGCACTGCTACTGCATTCTGTGTCAGCAAAACTGAGATCAAAATCTATCACACAGATAATTGTTACTACATTTTTGAAATCCAATTACATGTTTAATACATTTGTAACGTACCTCACTGCTTTTCTGCATCATGTTAAAAAAAGTCCATCAGTTTCACTGATTCCACAGTGAAAATAACAGCAAATGAGAAACTTCAACTAGGCCATGGACTGTAGAGATTATTATGATCAGTAAAAGTGATCTGTGGCCAGATTTACACTGAGCAATGAAGATCTCTGAGCCAGAACTGGCACTAGCATTGACAGGGCTGATTTTAGAACCAGAACCATAGCCTAAACTATTAACAGTATTCAGAGACTGCAGTCTCCATTTTCCTGCTTGCATTTCTCATACTCCACTGAACCATGTGTCAGGATGCGTATTTTAATAGAGTACCTGTGATTTGTAACACTTTTACTGTGCTTCTCAGTTTTAGTTCCAGAAATTCAGTCCTTCCCTTTTAACATTCAATTTCTCTGGAAATATAATTTATATTAGACAGTAAGCACCAAATGGCAAGGAAGGAATACACATCACTTTTGCTTGCTCTAAGAAAAAAACCCCCAGCAAAGATTTTAGTGTTCCAGAAAAAATACTGCCTTGTGCTTAAGTTTTCAATAAACTACTAAACTAGAGCTACCAGATCATTCTGGAAAGTTCCGTTTCCCTGAGAAAGAGGGATAATTTTGTGAACAATTAAAAACATAAACATATATGACTGTTGCAATGTAATTTAATCCCTAAACTGGGAGAACTGAAATTTAAAGTAGTATGTAAGTCAAAACTGTTCATGTTATCCATTTCTGGATGCGTTTTGGCTTCTCTGTCTGAACCAGTAACACCCATCACTAAGACACTTTGATGATAAGCGATGTAGCAATTTGTCGCTGAGAAGCTCTTAATTCACAGCCTTGCATGATGCCTAAGGCTGTACAGCTTAGGCAGAAGACAATGTAGAGTTGCCAAGATGGGTAATTGCATATTTATATTGTAACAGATACATAATGCGGATAACAATTTCACCACTGGTCCCTGCATCAGCGTTTCTGAAACCATTCACTATTTTTGTCTATATATACCCATAAAGCATTTTTTCTTTCTTTTTAAAAAAACAACACATCTTTTCCATTAGCTGACACTTTACAAACCGGAAACCTAAAGCAGATTTAAGAAAATTACATTTTTAACTAGAGAAAGAATAAAAAAAAAAAGCAGTCGTGCTGAATGTAAACAAGCAGGCATGAACACAACAAACAAGGGTAGGAGTATTACAGTCTAATAGTTTCATGCAATGGAGCAACCAGATGGCTTTTAAAAATAGAATTTACCGCACACTATTGCTTTCTTTGCCCCATCAATTCTCCATTACCATCTCAACACTAATATATAAAAGGAAAAAAAAAAAACAGACAGTAAAATCAGACTTGGCTTTACAGGGCCCTGGATAACACTGAATGCAAACTGACCTGTACTAAATGGAGATTAGCATTTTTAAAAAGTCAGCATGCTAAACTGAAACAAATGTAGACCATGTCCGAAAACTGTTGCAGTACAGAGCATTTTGATAAGACACCTACAAGGTAGAGTCTTAATAATAATGACTGAGTTTATGATGCTAAAACAGATGTAAGTATAAACAAGTAAATACTTGTACAATATGAAATAACTTTCCAGGTATACTGTGGGGTAAAGAATATAGACAGTTTTGGAAAATACATATGTAGGTAAGAATTAAGACAGGAAACATAGCCTATGTGGGGATAGTGCTCTGTGTTAAGTTTTCCCCATTATGATACCTCAAGGTTGGTGATCCTGACTGGAGATGTTAAAAAGCCAAGTAATACAGCAAGGACAAATATCTGCCAGAAGTGTTCACTTGCAAGCATGCATATTCGATCATGGTGCTAACCAATTTTAACTCCCTTCATACTTGGTTTCTGCAGCAGAAACCACAAACATAACATTCCCAAGTTAACACCATTTATGTGACTCAGGATAAGAATCTGAAAAACGAACAGGTGTCCAACTCTACTTAACAGGCGACGGGCACTTCTTCTTGGCTCTTTTTTAAAGGACGTCAGATATTATAACCTTTATCAGTCACACTACATCTAGATATATCAACCTTTGGATGACAGGATTGATAGAGTAAGCAATGAAAGCACCACTTGAAGAATGTAGGGCATGGAAACATCTGCTTGCTAACAACCAGTATATAGCATATTTTTTCCTAAATAACAAGGAAAGAAAATCCTCTCCTGCTTAAAAAAAAAATAAAAATTACAACATAACAAGTACTAACTATATTTATACCAGAAGTCTAGTGCATAAGTAAGCACAAGTGAAAACAAGAAAGTTCCTGCTTTCTGCCAGGGAAGTTGACAGGGAGCTGAGGGAAGGTAAGGTTATCTCTGACCTACTTAGGTCAGAAATGGTAAGAAAGTGATGAGGGGAGCAGGTGTAATTGGCTTGCTAACTACCCTGCAGAAGTCCTCATGTGCAACTGGTATAGGATAGAAAAATGAAGAAAAAGCTATTTAACAAACTTCCCAGTACAGATATTTGTAATGAGTTAGCATGACCCATAAATTTCAGACCAACAATAATGAAGTTTATCAACAATGAACTATTGTTTGTCTTTCCTCCCCATGAGGTCCCAGAGCTCTCTTGGAAAAACAATCAATTATAAGACTGCAGTAAATGTCTTTTCTCTCAAGCGCTTCCCTGTTTTGCTTTGTTTTCTCTAGCTTTTAAATAGAGGTTCAATTCATGTGTGCTACTGCCTGCATCTGACAGGATCTAACTCATTCCTACTACAGAAGTAAAACCAGGTAGAAAACCCTGCATATACAGGATAATTCTGTCATTAATAAAAGCAAAGGTAGAACTTAAATTAGACACTTAATAACTGACTGAAGGGAAACAGGGTGATAGGAAGGTTTTCACCACTTGTTATCTTCTTTTCTGAGAAGTCCATGTTCCGAAAATTCCTGTAACGCTGGATACAAGAGATCGAAGTTGGCTGTGAATTCTCTTATTGAGAGAAATCAAGTGTATTGAAGAGCTAGCTCACAAGCTTTGTTATGAATGAACTCTTGCATTTCTTTAAAATTGAATGAAAAACTATCCAGAATTTGCACCCAACAAGAGGAGAAAAAGGGCACTCATCCCAAGGGTATTCTGAGGTAACCAAAACATTTTTACAAGGGTGATGCTGCAGACACCTGATTATGTAGTTTGATTTTGCAAGGGAAATTAAAACCCACAGTAAAAGACTATTACCTAAAGAAACAGGAAGACATGGAATGGAAAGGGTAGAGATCACATACAACATGGTGCAGAGAACAGCTGATCAACAGTAATAAAGGCACAATATGCAAAATAAACACTCAAAAAGCCTAAAACCATAAACTCTGACGGAACCTATAGTGTCTATGCTTGAGTTCTGAAAGAAACAGCACACAGAATACACATTCAGCAGAAAGAATTTTTAAGAAGTGCATCAAAATGATGCGTTATATCTGATAAGAACTACAATCTCAATATACATTTTCCACCTCTCATAAAATTAGGGAACATGGGTTCCTCATACGCTGCTTCCATGAATGTAAGAGTAGTAAATGAATTCTGAATAGACTTTATGAACATTTTGCCCTCTTCTTTCTTTCTTGAAAACTCATAGCAGTTCCAATAAAACATCTTCCAATAAAAACAAAGAATTCATGAAACTTTGACTTGGTGAATTCTCTTTCACTCTTCTTGGTGTGTTTCTGTTAAGATGACTTTATTACTGCTTCAGCTATTGGTAGTTACTATTCATCAACAGTCACTCAAGTCATTACCACTTTCCATTGTGTTTGATATCCTAATGGGATATCATTAGCTGTTAATTCAATCCAGTTATGTTATATTCTTCAATGAACTACACTTTCACATAGAAGCTCCTGGGTTTTTTTAAAAGAAGTTCTAGCATCAGTCTTAACATTATGCAACATTTAATATGTATTCTCAAAAACTGTCAGCCTGTTTTCCTTTGACTTTTCCATGTACTTCACATGACAGAATTCTTGTCTTTAATTCTACTATCTACCCTAACCTATTTCCATAATGGCAATATTCTGATTAAAACATTATCCAGATACTGCCCCAAAATTCCTATGCAAAATCAAGCTCCCAAAGCCACTACAATTTAACAAAAATCAGATGCTCAAGGAGTCAAAAAAGGACAGAGGAACATGGACACCAGTAAGCACATGCAGCTATACACCCTGGATCAAATATCTGATGATTTCAAATCAACAGCTTAAAAAAAAAAAAGCATCTTAAAGGAAGCATCCTGCAGTTCCAGAGGCATTTTTATTACAGCTCATCTGTGCAGCACACCTTCCACTTTTTAGTTGCTCTCAAGTGTTATTCAGATTATACCTGCAGGACTGGAATGAATGTTTTATGTATCTATGGTTAAGCTCAGATGTTGGAAAGCATATCTGATAATTTGCATTAACTATAGCATTTGACGGCATTTTTACAGTTAGGAACTCTATTTTTCAAAACATTCTCCCTGTGTAATTACATGCTTGAAATGCTTCCTGAGGAACTCATCTGAAGAGTTTCTGCATCTACTTTGAAGGTGACAAATTGCCCCCTGTGAATCAGTGTCCTTGTTCATTTACCCTTCTCAATTATATTCCGATCAACAATTTCTTTCCCTGCTTCAGTCTTACAATCCCCTGTAATCAGCAACACATTGTTCGTTCTTTGGCACAGTATCGGTAAGCCCCTATAGCGGGCCATAGAACATGTCTGAATAACCATCAGATTTACTAAAAATTCTTACAGGAAACTGAAATGAAACTAGCATTGTCTGGAATGTATCTAATTAGGAATGCAAACACATCCTTACTCAAAAAATGAATGCCAGGGTTTCCTCAGCACTCTCTCTGTGCTGGCAGTCAGTATCTCTAAGGGATGGTGGAATAGCTGACTACCATTTCACCAAACCTCAAAAAAACCCTCACATGACAGTATCTGAAAAATGGTATTCATTAAGAAGAAAGCTGCACGTGTCCTTTTTAATTTTTTTTTTTTAAATCTCCTGAGCTTTTGTCAGGACTGTGCAGTTGCTGGGCTGTTGAAGACATTCAATACAGTGGAATACACTTCCAGCCAAATTGTTTTCTAAGGCAAACATGTACATTGTTTAGGATAACGGGAGGCTCAGTACAGGTGGAGGCAAGTTCTTATCCCACTGCTCATAACCTCTTCAATTCAAAGGAGGAGGAGAAGGAGTATCTGCTCTTTGCTACCCACAGCTTCAGGTACAGCAGAAATTTTCATATTAATAGTGTCCATTTAGGTGTTGTGCAATGATATACAATTTTACAGATGCACTATGCATTAGTACGCATCCACTGTGCACTTACTATGTGTTATGCATATGTACAGCCTCTTCAGCTGAAAGTATCTTCCCCTCATACTTCAGAAAGAAGTACTGGAGTACCTTTTCCTTTTTTGAGTAACTGTCCACATACATACACACATCCCAGAGGACTGTAAGAATATAAACTCAAGGGTTTCCTGCAGAACAGTGTTCATGTCTTCATAGAGAATGACTAAAGCTTTGTTACACTCCTCAAAGCGTTTCCCCAAAATTAAGAACTCCATAAAGGAATAGTCAGTCACTACCATCTGGAGTTCAAGCCCAGGATGACTGAGCAACAGATAGCAACAACTTTGTCATCTTAAAAAACAAAGAGTCCCTAAGACACTAAGGGAAGGTGGGATGAGCAACACGGGCATTAAATAAAGCTTAACTGATCCAGAAAAAAAATGAGACATCCTAACCAAAACCCTTAGCCTGTGTTCACTGAAACACAAACTGACCAGAAGAGGTAACAGAGGATCAGCCTCAGGCTGGTCTGTTCAGCCAGATAAATCCAAGCCACATAAACTCCTCCTGCCACAGGCAAGATGTTGTATGTTTTGGAATCTCTCTTCAGGATATAAACAATTTCATAATTGACAACTGCAATAAGAATGAAACATTTAAAGAATTTGCACACCTGAATTCCCACTGAAATGTTTTAACTTATACACTGCAATATGTTACGATTCGCTCGTTTTTTCCATATTGGAACCTGAATGGGCTGGGCTGGAAGGGACCTTTAAAGGTCATCTAGTGCAACCCACCTGCAATGAGAAGAGACATCTTTCACTAGATCACGCTGCTCACAGAACCGTCTAACCTGACACCTCTCCAGGCAACCTGTGCCAGTTTTTCAACACCCTCATCATAAACAATTTTTTCCTTATATCTAGGCTGAATCTACCGTGTTTGTCCCCATCCTCCCGTAGGCCTCCTTTAAATACTGAAAGGCTGCTACAGGGTCACCCCAAGGCCACCTCTTCTTGAGGCTGAACAACCCCAACTCTCTCAGCCTATCTTCATAGCAGAGGTTCTCCAGCCCTCTGATCATCTTGGCAGTCCTCTTCCGGACCTGTTTCATGTCTTTCTTGTGCTGAGGGCCACAGAGGTGGATGCAGCACTGCAGGCGGGGTCTCATGAGGGCAGAGTAGAGGAGGAGAATCACCTCCCTCAACCTGCTGGGCATGCTAGCCTGTAAAAGTTTTTTTTTGTATTTAAAAGAAAAGAGGAATCTGTTTCTTACTTTCTTCTCTACTGAAAAGATAATGCAGATTGCTGAACATACGGACATTGCAGCTCAGTTCTGACATCATTTGAAATGGGATTTGTGGGCTGAAGATATTTGGTGGAAACTCTGCATCTGACAAAATTCTGTTTCAAATATTAAAAATAAGCCGTTCTGAAGCATTTTCTTGAACTTCAGGAAGAACACTAGGATAAGTACATTGACTGTGATGGTGTGAGATTGACAGAAATCAAGCTGTTAAGCCTTCTGATGTGAAGCTCACAAAACTTCAACAAGATATTATCAGGATCACCTGGGTATAGTCTCCATTGCTACATACCACTAAATAAGGTTAAGGCTGAAGAGCTACAAGCAGATTTAGGTTTGTAGCCACAAGTTCATACTTAATGATGTGAATGAACATCTTTATCAACCAAACAGAAACAATTATTTTTAAAGAACAAAACAAGTTTTTATGCAACATTCTGATCTGGTACTCAATAGAATCCTAGCCTTCTTTTGTTAAAATCCTGTGTGTTTCTTTGTAATCCAAATTTCCCAGATCAGTTCAATCTGGATATGAGCTATGGGGTATTATAAACATACAGTTATAAATTCTCCTGAAAATGCCCTGATGCCTTGAACTATCACAGAAATGAATATTAAATGAACTAATAAAAAACTTACCCGAATCATCATGACTGAGCATCTGATGTTATGAATTGTATCATACACCTTCTTAGAAATGTCCACAAACTGGTTATCATCAAAGAGATGCACTGTGTTCTTGCTTAAGCTCTCCAATGCAATATTTACTTGATTAATAAACTCTGGAATCACTATTTAAAAAGAAAACACAAACAAAATTCAGTGAGCATAAAAAGGGTAAAACATAATTTTTGTCTGGAAAATTGCCTCACAAAGATTAAACTTGAATTAAAAAAAAAAAAGCATTATAGTAATAACATGATTAGTTTTAAGTGGGAACACATTTTTAATTTTTATCACAGTGATAAAAATGCACTTGTTGGGCCTGTAAGTTGTGGATGGTTATACAGTACAACAAAGATGAAAGTTTTGAAAGGCAGGTCAGGGAAGCAGTTGCCAGTTTCAACAGTAATTTTACCCAAAGAATCAGGATGAATAACCTGGCTCAAAGTTGGAACTACTATTGAACAGACTCCTATTTCAGAATCTGCTTTTAGTCTGAACAGAGTCAAAACTACCAAAATATTGATGCTTATCCTCCAAATTAAAAAGCCCCACAATTGTAACCTGGACTCACCAAGGCAGATTAATTTGTTTGATTGACTCAAACTGTAGATATATAACTATCAGTTTGATACTAACCCGTGCTTTACCCAGAATGTCCTGGGAATTTTCTTGTGGTGGTCCATGGCCTTATTTTGCATGATGACCTGTTACCACTGTATGTCCCTTGATACTTTCACATCAATTTGAAGCAAAGGAAACCCAACACAGAGAGTGAAGAGAGAATACAGACGGAAAATCCATGATGCACAGAAGGACCTCAAACTACTACAGACCAAACTAATTTGCAACAGTTCATTTCCTATCACTCAGAGACCGAAGACACAGAAGAAATGGGAAGTAAAGGGACAGAACTCAACTTCTATAATATTCAGTATGAATACCATACACCTTGTGGAACAGAAGCTTTTTCCAGGCAATGCACTGGTTTCAAATAGAAGTCCAATACACTTTCCATCCCTCCCTCCACAATTATTAACTGTGTAATTCATAAATTCATACCACATGAAAGCAATGCTACCAATACCTGTAGTATAAATAATTTGTGGCAAATTTTGACATAGGTAAGAAATTTTTATGTAGACAAAGCTTCAGCTGCAGTCAACAGGACTACTGAATTAGAAAAGCCAGCAACATTTATCTGAAATACCAGGAAGGATGTCACAATAACACTTTAACCCCTAACTTTACATGGGGAAACGCACACAACCCTTCGAGACATTAAATTCACTCTTAAATGACAGTAACTTCACTGTCTTTGAGCTTAGGTGTTTCTCTCTAGAGTGCAAAACAGTTACTTTGTATGTCAGTTCTCAGAAATAACAAACTTCAGTTAATTCAGTAGTAGTGTGAAGGTTCATTTTCTTCTCTAAAATGGGTTTCTGCAAGTGTGAGACAAGTAGATGCCATTTAATTGAAAAATAGGATATTTAAAATCCTTTCTTCCCTCTTCACATTACCACTTGAATTACCGTGCCTTCTGAAAAGGTCACTGGGAAGAACAGATTTCTTAAATGGTATGGAAAAAAGACAAGGTACATTTTTCATTAGCAACCAAATAATATAATCAGAGAGCAAGAGCACCTCTCTATTTAGTGCTTATTGAAATTGTTGGGGTTTTTCGAAGAGACACAAATATACAATTTCAGAACATGAATTTATGTTAAGCAAAGATCTTGGCCCTTAGACTACCAAAAGAATTGCTATTGTGGAAACTGGTAATTTTGAAGTGAACAGTCACCTCATGCATTTACTTAAAATTAAGTATTCAGCTCTTCACATCCATTGTAAAAATGTTGTAAAGAATAATATAAGAGGTTTCCAGCAATTCAAAATTTTCATTGAATAGTCAAGACCATGAGGTGTTTTCCAGAACCTCCTACACCCTTATTTCTGAGTTAATTGTATTTCATATATTTTCACTTGCAGTATTGTAAAGCACAGGCTCCCTGCTTACCAGCAGTATTTTCCATGGCTGCTGACTGCCTGCAGGCTTCTTCTTCTACAGGACAGGGTATTTCTTCTCAATTACCTATTCAGACTCCATCATGCACCCCAACCCTATTCCATATGCTTATTAATGGCTTTTTAACAGCTCCTCCTGAGGCCAAACTCATTATCACAATGTATTTGTTTGTCAGAACGAATACATCAATGACAAAAAAGGATTTTACGCAAATAGGTACTCTATAGCTCATATACTACTGGTACAGTTACTGCTAAACCACAGGCCGCACTTGATTACAGAAGTATCATCTCAGTGTCTTCCCTTTGGTAACATTTTCAAGATGGCTGCATTTCATCGATATAATTTTTACACATAAACAACAAAACCACAAGACTAAATTGTAATTCTAAAATATGTAAATAACAACCTGCTAATGAAGAATAAAAATACACTTGAGCTACTATGAGTCTATCAAACAGTTCTTCTTATTTGGTCATTTAGACTGTATCTGATTGGATAATTCCCTCAAATCCAAGACTCTTTCCTTGACTGCATGCAATTTATTTAATTTTTGAATTCTGAACAAAATGACTACTTAAAAAGGGCGTTTGGTGGATATACGAGTTGTTATCCACGGATCACTGGCAGCAAAAATACTTCATATACCCTCAAACAGGTATATGAAGGCATTGCTCTGCCACAATGCATTAAATGGACTAGTACAATGTTAATAATGTGCATCTTTGCTGTACTCTGCTTTCTTCTTCTGGACAGCCTAAATATAGAGAAGTGGATGCAGGTTGGACAAAATTATTTTTTTAATCTTTCAAAAGCAAAGAAAAATTAAACGAGTTGCAAGTAAAACGAAAAATTTCAACTGTTATACAATTAAGAATTACTATGGTCTTTATTTTAATATTAAAATATTTGTGAAAAAAACTTAGAATTTTTATTTGAATTTTTATCTTTTAATTTTTTTTACTTCCATACACAACATGATGCAAGCCAAAGAACAGTTGTGAAACAAAAATAAAACCAGAAAAATATGAAAAAGCTTTTGCGAAGAAACTGTTCATAAAAACAGTAAAAAGAATATTATGAACTGTTCAAAAACACAATCCTAAATTTCTATTAAAAATTGTTCTACCATTTATTTTATTAGTTTAAATTCTCTTAAATTGAACAACTTATATTTCTACCCAAGATGTCCTCTAAACTAAAACCAGTTTTTCCCAAGAGCATTGAATTTTTTTCCATAGCCCATACAATAAATCCACTGAGCCCATACAATAAATCCACTGATCATTGACACTGATCTCATTTTTAAAATATGCCTTCTATATTACAGTTTCTAAACACCACACCTAATGACATGAAATGGTTTTATACTAAATCAGTTATAGAACCAGTCACCTAGTATCATCCTAACGTTTAACCATATTCTTGGCTCATCAACTCCTTTCATAGCATAGATATTTTTATCATTATGAGGTAAACTCAAGGCGTTTTGAGCAATGGAATAAAGACAGAATCTCAAAAAACCTGTTGTGTCTCTTCATAAAACATCCTGAAAAACTGAACCCAGCTGTTAACTATTTTATCTTACAAAACACCTACTGAACTTTAAGAATCTGATCTAAAATCTATCGATACCTTAGGGGGTTCCTGCTTTGACCTCAGTGGGCCTGGGACCACACTGCAACGGATACTGGCCTTTGATTTGATCCCTAGTATTGCAATACATTAACTCACATTCCTTCCGAAATACAGGAACTATGTTGTCCACCAAATCTGAAATTCCCCTTTTTAAAGTTTAACATTTCCATTTCAGAAAACTATACCACTGATCTTTTTGTTTCTGTAGGTAAGAATTATCAGAAGCTCTTAATTAGGAAAAAGAAATCTATCCTTGTAACAGATAGCTAATAGAGGATATTTTTTTTAAGAGTCTCCTGACTTCCCTATTTAAAGGAAGAAGTTTATGCAATCCTTGTGAAGAAAAGAGTTGCCATGTACACCAAAACCCTAACAGCAAGTAAATGCTACAGGCAAGCAGCAAGGGTAGGCATACCTTCCATCCCTTAGGTAGGTTAACGTTCCAGAAAAGCAACAATGGTGAAGAAAAAACAAAAACAGAAAAAAAAACAAGGCAAGAGTGAAATAGAAGTAGTGACAAAAGTAAAATAAAAATGAAGAAGAAAAAAAATAGTAGTAAAGCAGCAAAGCAACAATTACTCCTACATCAGGAAAAACTATATGATTTTTTCTTGTCATATGAGGTAATTCACTATATCTTCTCTGCATGTCTTTTCATTTTCCTCTATGCTTTTCAGCATAGCTTGGGTTTAATTTTTATTGTGTTTATCTGATTTTGTTTAGCACCCTATGTTAGACTGAAGTAATCTAGAATTTATTCATGGGAATGAAAGATTTGCTTTAAGGATGTCCTTCAGCTTTCAGCACGATGTTCAGATGAGTCCTCCTGTGGCAGCATAAGCAGAGAGTTCTAGCAAGAGGTGTGTATCTCAAGTATTTTATTATCCCCCATAATCATGTAGCATGAAAGTCAGTGTGATGGCCATAGACAGTTTGCTTTCAGAGGTTTTAAATACTTATCCAGTTGCAGGAATTCAGCTAAAGTGAAGCATAAGCAAACTATGGTTGAAAAGATTAAAAACACTGCTACCACTTAAATGCAGGGTCAGATTAAAGTAAATCTAGTTAGGAACTAGAAAGGAAATCTAGTTAGTAACTGCACAGTCTTTATTCTGCACTTCTTTATTTCATTTCACTCTTTAAGACCAAAGAATAGTTTGCACTTCTTGTGATTTAAAAATAAGCATTTGCAAACTTAGTCTGGATTCATCTCTAAGAATTTCAGGTAGTAAGAACATTCCATATACCAGTAACACAATTTTACTGTTAAGTAGTATGTCTATTCTTAATGGCATCTCAATCCAAAATGTTATACTAAGAACTAATAAACAGATCAAATTAAAAACATCTAAGCTAAGGCTACTGCACTGGCCAAGGCATACCATTTGAAAAACAAGGGCTTTTGGCAGAAGCTTGAGTTACACCAGCCAAGGCATACTATGTGTTCAAAAATACATTTAAATAGTAATGGAACTACTGCAAAGAAGATTATTCTGCGTTCACTCTAAAAGGTTGAACTGAATAATATAAACAGTTTTTTGGAAATGCCAATCATTTATGGCTCTGCTACAAATCCACCTAATACAATGCTGATATGAAGATCAAGCTGTTTCTAAATTTGATTTCACCACGGTACAGACATTCAACTTCAAGCCTGTATTTCTGTGATACAATGTTAAATTTGCAACATTTAATTACAACACTATAATAGATGACTTACTGAGATATACATATACATATACATACATAACCATTCATATTTTTCACTTTTTTTTGGTAACAAGCTTACAGGTTATAGGCAGGGAAAGGTGTTAACATTTTTGGAAATTCTTAAACATGAAACACTTAGCTCGTGTTCCTCTGCCAATCCTAGATCAGTATCTGAGAGAAAAGTCCCCCATTTTGCCCAACCCCGCCCCCCACCCCCACCCCCAAATTTAGAGCATAAAGAACTACAAATGACCTTTTAGGGATTTAGTATGCTATGATAAAGTTTCTGCATACTGAAAGTGTAATACAACATGAAGTACCCTGTATACTGAAAGTGTAATACAACATGAAGTACCCAAGGCAGAGGCCTGTGGTATGTAAATAGTTGCATAATAAAAGTAAGATATAATTAGTACTTGCTTCTCTTTACCCCAGACATATGCATACTAGAACATATGCATAGCCAGAAACTATGTATATGTATTTTGCAACACTGTATGGATTGCAAGGTTGTAAAACTACTGGCATAAGCATCAAGCATTAAGTAACACAGCTAAGCACATATAAAAACATATATAAATGTTTAGAAAATTATATATTTATAAATAAATGTATAGAATAAATATTTTTAATATATGTATATATTTACATATACGCTGAATATGAGACAGCAGTTTTATGGCATTACATCTTTACAGCTAATAAGGATAAGATATTTAAGAGTTAACCGTCCCGAAATTATCGGCAGTGTCTATTACTAATGAATGGCAATCCAGTAAATTGTTGCTTTCCATTTTTGAAAAGATCCTAATTTATTCTTCTTTTAAACACACTCATTACAGGGATTCAATTTCCTACCTGGAAAATATATAGTTAATTTGTACGACGACAATTTAGATATATCTAGTCACTGTTACTTTGTAAGACCGCAGACCGGACAGGTACAGGTATGTGTACAGGTAATTGCCTGTCACTTTGGAATCTGTGAGCCCCCAGATTTCCCCCCACTCAAGCTCTCTCTCCACAGTCCTTGCACAGCCTGGAAAATGCATCTTACACTGCAGCTGGGAATTAAGGCAATGCCTGCAATTAAACCTCACAGTTCAAGACGTCAGTGGTGACTTAAAGGAATCTTTTCCCCCTTGCTGCACAAATGCCCAGAAAAAAACACAGAAAAAGGTGGGTTTGGTTTTGAGAGGGTAGATGGATTTCCCTGTATGAGGTATTAGAGGCAGATCACAGCATCCAAAGGAGTAGAAAGATACTCAGAGTTCATATAAATAATCTACCTTTTTTAAAGCTCTCTACCTACTGCATTTTTCTCCCATGCTCAAGGACAGACTGACCATGAGATCTCTGATGAGAAAGACATTTCCACCTAGGTCATACTGGCAAAGAATTTCCAAAATGTTTTTTTTGTAGACAGTGTGGACCATGTGGGCCTGTCTCATCTCATCAGTTCCCTGCTATTGCAGGGCCTTTATGTACTGTGGAAACATCCACTCCTCCTGAACTCAGTTCACAGTACAGAGCAGCATGACCTTCTTTAGTCTAACTGAAGTCACTGGGCCTAATTTAGAGGCATATGTACTGAACAGAATGTCTTGTGATACACATAAGCTAAGACTAGTAAATACCCTAAATCTGTATCTAAAAACATTTTTTTAATAAGTCATGATTACTTTTCATAAATGAGTATCACGGGGCACACACAGTCTTCAGTTTACTGCCAGCCCAATTGCAGACCACCACCAATCTTCACAGCTACGTCCTCACTTCAAAACTAGGGATAATACAACAGCATCACGACAAAGTTCAACGAACTGAAGCATTTGGTTTTTTGCTGCCAAGCTGGTTCTGAGGTGGTTCAGTATTCTAGTCAAACTTGCTACCAGGCCAGACAGTTGACGTGCTAGTACTGGTACGAGGGAGGCGGTAGGAAAAGGCAGATGGGGCAGGTGGGCACCACTGCTGTCAATATAAGCTGCATTCAGAGCTGTTTAAAATGACTGTGAAGTGCAGCCTCCATTTCTATGACTAGAATGTTACCGCAGATTTCTAATGAAGTTTTTCCTTCACTGGCTTTGTCAGACACAAAGCCAAAGCTCTGCCAGCAAGAGCAGAGAGTGACTAACACATCAGGCAATTTCTAAAGGTTGCTGAACAAATACTCCCAAATTGAGATTGTTCAAATGTACTACACAGGACATGTTGTACAAACCATTAAGAGGAAATGAAGGTCTTCCTACACAGGAGACCCTTCGTTACATGTAAAAGACAACCAGAACAAAGAACAGCTTTTCAGTAATTCATACAATAAATTCACCATTGTATTAGTCTACCTATTTGGGAAGCAGACACTCTGGAACATGGAATACATTATTACTCTGCATGCAATACAATTCCCAGTTGTGGCTAAGGTTTTATACATTAACATTGCCATGACTGAAGTGTGGCTTTCCCTTGCACTCGCTTATGAATGCTGAGACCACCTGCAGACTGACATTCTGCTTATTCCGCAAGTTTACCCTGATCCTGAGCTTCTAACTCTTAGTGCACCTCCAGCCATCTTCAGAAGATCTCCAAAATGTTCAGCCTTCATCCAATATAGAAGGAATTCCACAAAACAGGCTGTTGCTGGGTTAGGTGACTTGTTTGTAAACATATCTGTCGTAACATACCAGGCACACTCCATATAAGCATAGTGTCTGCAAACACAATTATTTAAAAAAAAATAATAAAATATTGCAGAATTATTTTTTCATCTTTTGTCTGATGAATTGTAATTTTTGAGTCCTAGGAGACTGATATTTTATTTTCTTGAGGATGACCATAACATTTCTTCTACTATTTTAAACTCCTCTCTGTAACTTTCCATTCAACTGCATAAACACTGTGTGTACACACATATGCACTCTCGTATCTTTGAAGACAAGACACACACACAAAAATGAGATTTGAGAGATATTACAATCTCTTTGTCTTATCCCTTGCAACTAGAAAAAAAGAAAAATGAAACCTGTTCTAATCAGCAGGAAGAGAATTAGCAGCCCAGAAGAACAGAGTATAATCTAGATGGCTGTTAAGAACTCTAACCTGTTTCTAGAACTTGATTCTGGTATCAACAATATCAGCGCAATAGCAGGCTACTCTCACTGATTTTTTTGCTAATTCTATGTCTTTTATGTCAAGATGGACAAAGCACTCTGATTTTTAATACCTAGTATCTGATTTCATTTCCTATTAAAAAGTCTTATAGTAGGTGGGATGTGGCAAGTTACTGTTTTCATTTGGAGGATAAGGAAGATGGTTCATTTAATTTAAGCATGTAGAAGTACTGGGGAAAGCGAACTAGAACAATTAGATCAATGGAAAAAGATTAAGTATCTGTCACTAAGTATCTCTAAGTATCTCTGAGCCCTGCTTAGTGAAAAGTCACAAAAAAACAACTGTATTTTTAAGAGCAAAGTTATATTCTCATTCTATAACATTCCCCAAAACACAGCTTGTACTGCACCAACATACTGACTGCAGATGCAATGAAATGCAGATGCATTTTATTAAAACTAATTAGTAACTGTTCTTTTACAAACACAGCTTTGAAAAATACAGAGGGCAAGGAAGTAAAACCAATTAAAATGGGTAGTCAGGTAATGCAAATCTCAGAAATTGTATCTATGAGACAGTGCTACATTCACTGAAGTGAATAGATACATTTCAATTCATTCTGGGAAAGGGACGTTGTAAAAGATACAGAATTGCTGTAAGATCATTTCAGAATATCAGATATATGGATTACACTTGTGTTTATCAAGAAAAGAAGTGTTCAGTTGTAGATACAAGCACGTTCACCTGTGAAGTCCTTCCGTATGGTCTTATTAAAAATGTACAGATCACTCTGTGCTACAAGACTCCACCTTTTCCCTAAACAACAGTGCAAATGGACAGATGTAACTTGGAAAATAAGATCCCTGAGACTGTCTCTAAAAAATGAACTGGAAATGTACAAAAAACCAAGAGCATATACTGACATTTTACATTGTCTGCCTGCCCCCTCACAACAGGCAGGTGGGGGGAAAGGAGGCGCACAGAAAGCCACACTGGTAACACTGGGACAGACCTAACACACTACAATGTCCGAATGCCTCAGCCTGTGAAAAGTGGGTATCTCTAATCCACTGTGGTGCTCTGAGAATGTGAATATAAGAGGAATGGCTGATACAGGAAACTAGACAGGGAAAAAAAAAGTCACAGGGCAAGGGCCAAAGTGATAGGAAAGACATTTAAAGTGAAAGGTGTCGCCCGCCAAGCAGCAAGGAGTTAAGCATATGGTGTTTCAACAGATCAGCACAGGTCAAGACTGTAATTCACAGACACTTTCACATTCCTTCAAGTTACCCAGGTATGATAAGTAGCTGGTATCCTTAATTCTCTTAATGCCATCAGCACAGGCCAACGGACAATACACCCTTCTCCTAACATATACAGTAAGAGTCATGGAGTTTAAAACTAATACTGTAGCTAACTTGGATGTTTTTAAGGGAAAAAGCTAGCAAACAGACTAAGCTAGCCTCCTTCCTGTCACACTGAGTAATTAAATCTCTTCAAGACTGTGAAAGTCTCCAGACATACTACGCCACTTGGGAAAAAACCACCAAGGATAGGTTTTACTGCAGTTAAATTCAATTAAGCTTACAACACACAGTAACAAATATTGCTGCCTCTCAAATGGGAAATTGGGAAGGGGAACAGATCCTGACACTGGACAACAGGAAGAACGGCATAGGGCTAGCTGTTTTCTGTATGTTGTCTTTACTTTCAACACTCTCCCAAGGTCATAGAATCATAGAATGGTTTGAATGGGTTGAGTTGGAAGGGACCTTGAAGATCACCTAGCTCCAGCCCCCTTGTCATGGGCAGGGACAAGCTCCCACTAGACATGGTTGCTCAAAGCCCCATCCAAGCTTCCCTTGAACACCTCCAGGGATGGAGCAGCCACACCTTCTCTGGGCAACCTGGGCCAGGGTCTCACCAACCTCACAGGAAAGAATTTCTTCCTAGTATCTAATCTCAATCTGCCCACTTTCAGTTTAAAACCATTACCCCTTGTCCTATCACTACACTCCGTGACAAAGAGTCCCTCCCCATCTCTCCTATGGGGTACCCTTTAGGTACTGAAAGGCTGTTATAAGGTCTCCCTGGAGCCTTCTCTTCTCCAGGCTGAAAAAGCCCAACTCTCTCAGCCTGTCTTCACAGTAATGTGCACCAGCCCTCTGACCAGCATCAGGGCCTTCTATGGACCAGTTCCAATAGGTCCCTCTCCTTCCTTCACTGAGGACTCCAGAGTTGGACACAGCACTCCAGATGGGGTCTCACCATAGCAGAGCAGAGGCATAGAACCACTTCCCCTCAACCTGCTGGCCACGCCTCTTTTGATGCAGACAAGGATGTGGTTGGCTTTCTGGACTGCCAGTGCGCATTGCCAGCTCATGCTGAGCTTCTCATCCACCACCAACCTTCTCCTCAGGGCTGCTCTCAATCCATTCTCCACGCAACCTGTATTTGTGCTTGGGATTGCCATGACCCAGGTGAAAGACCTTGCACTCGGCCTGGCTGAACTTCATGAGGTTTGCATGGGCCCACTTCTCAAGCCTGTAGAGGTCCCTCTGGATGTCATCCCTTCCCTCCATGGTTGTTGACTATACAGCTTGGTGTCATTAGCAACCTTGCTGAGAGTGCACTCAACCTCATTGTGCATGTCTCTGACAAAGATGTTAAACAGTGCCGGTCACAGTACTGGCCCCTGAGGAACTCCACTTGGCACCATTTTGGACATTGAACCATTAAGTGCAACTCTTTTAGTACAGTCATCCAGATAGTTCCTTATCCACCAAGTGCTCCATCTGTTGATTTCATGTCTCTCCAATTTAGAGACAAAGAGGTCATGCAGGACAGTGACAAATGCTTTGCACAAGACCAGGTAGTTGACCTCAGTTGCTCAGTTTCTCCAAATAATTTTTTGAACTGAAAAACGTTTAAATTCTATTCCAAACAAGCAATATTGATACAGTGTTATCTTATTTTCTCCATCCTACTGGTATGTGACTATAGACACTTTTCAGACCTTCCTTTTAACAGCAGGGCAAGGGACATCCCAACTTAGAAAAAAAACCTCAGCAAATACTGAAGTAAGAATATACGAAATAGGAAGAAATTATCTAATCCTGCCTCACTATTCCGAGAGGGACCCTCTCGGCGTAAAATGAGTAAGATGTTACTTTGATGTTTGTAATACACATAGATGGGTATACATCTTTTCAGTAAAACATGAGAACTAAGTATACCCTATTTGACTAGTGGTTCACCCTATTACCTGTCACATCTTATTTCAGTTTGACTTGCAAACTGACCATGCAATCCCTCAGTACTATATGCTTTCTACAAAGAAAAAGGCAAAAAATCCATTTATTTTAAGGAGAACAAGTCTAGGCCACAAAATTGAAAAGGAACACTTTCTACCCTAACACATCCTGTTCATATGAACCTTCTTAATATTTCTCTATCTACCCACTCTTCAGTTTTTACAAACAGTTTGGGATTCTTTGTTATTCTACATATAAATTACAAAAATGAAACATGCTTTGGTTTATCCTTTGCATGACACACTACACTATGCAATTCATGAAAGAAAAAACACTGGAATGTACGAGCAAGACCTTTTACCAAGAAAAAAAGTTGTTTTTTATTTCTATTTTTGTTTTTGACAACTCATTTTGATACACAGTGCATAATGTCTCTTTTACACCAGTAAAAATAGGAAAATGTCAGAGTTTCATAAATAATGTTTCAGAGTGAGAGAAATGTATGAGACCAAACATGGCAAGAATGAATTTGTCTGCACAGAAGCATTAAGCAGTAGGTGTATACTGTCTTGAGGACCAACTCCAATGGACCCTTGAGCCTTATATACCTGTAACAGAAGACTCTCAGTTACTGAAAAAAGGGCCAGACCAGGTAGAACATGTGAGCAGTAACGACAGTTTCTACCCATCTCTTGCCAGAAAGATAAAATTTAGAATGGCACATGGGCAGGAGTGTGTGAACAGGAATGAAAAACTGCTCAATGCTGCTAGAAACCGTGAAACAAGACTCCAACTTTTTTTGCCTATGGCAGTGAAAATACAGCCCTATAAACTCAGCTGCATCTTTGACACATGAATGATTTATTTCCCAGTTGCAGCTTAGATTATTTCATACCTGTAAGGTAAACTTAAAGAATCAAAACAAATCTGAATGTTATCATTGTTACAGTCAGCCACAAGGCATAGCTAGTTAAACTGATACTAAATGAAGCAATCATCCTGCAGGGACAGAAAGAATTGGCTTCCAAGTGGTGAGAAAAGGTTTCCCATGAAAACAGGGTAATGCTCTCAAGCAAAGAAGCACGTATTGAACGTGCAGAGAAAGAACTGCAGCAACAACATTCTTCAAATATCTCCATCTACCACCCAAAATAGAGACAACAAATGGTAAACCAGAAATGAAAACTAATAGCTATGACTTCAGTGTTCTGAAATAAAGCCTTTTAAGGGGTCACACAAGATGCTCCTCTTTACATGTTGTCTGTGTGCAGACAATCTGCAGTGTATTACATGATTATACCTAAGTCTTTGGCCTAGAACATGTTTCAGCAGTACTTGAGAACATGCTTCTGAGGATGTGGGGTCTAACGCAGTTGTATCTTGAGAAATGCCTTTTTCACTGTATCATCAAATAGCACTGTACACCGCACATGCAAACACTTTCTTTGTACAGCTGCGGAACTTCGGTCTCATTAAAAGGTCCAAATTACATGCAAAGTCCAATTTGCAAAGCTTGTATTTTGTTTTTTAAAACTTTTCCACATCAGAAACATCTTGAGGAAATAGTTTTATTCAGATACCTCCAGCAATCTGTGCACACATTATAGACCAGTACTCATGATGTACTTATTCCTGCTGCACTCATATTAACCTAGAATTCATTCATTCAAGTGCTGTTCCCGAACTACCAGTGTAGTTTCAGAAACTGAGAAAGTGTAACTGGGCCAAATTTTCCCAATATTATATCCGTGCTGACAATAAGTTGGTCTTCAAAACATTAGCTATAAGTAGCAATCAAAACAATTTGTTCTGAAATGCAGCCATTTATTTTGATATATTATTAGAAATACCGTCTTTTTAGAAATCTTACTCTCAGTAGGTGCAGTATCAACGTACAAAGCCTGAAAGTAACTGAATTAGCCAGAAGGGATAGTGCTGCACAAGATACCCAACCTTCTTTGGCCCAAAGGCAAAAAAATATTGCATATCCCACTGGGAAACATTAGAAATGAACACTGGTTTTTTTAGGCAGAATCAGATATTTTTTGACATCATATGTTAGCAAAACACCATAACATAAAAGCCAAAATTGCCTTTGGCAAAATGTATTTGGGAAAATGGTCACACTGCTTTTTAGTAATAGTAGCATGGAATGAAGTAATTTAATCAAGAATTATATTTCATGAAAGATTGCTGACATTTAAAAAGCAAGCACAAGAAAAATAAATACATCTTGGTAAACAAAATCCCCAAGTTCTTAATTACAGTGAAATACCAATAAACACTTTCAACTGCAGGAAAGCTATTTTCCTAAACAATTCCAGGAAAATATTGAATCTAAATTTAATATTAATAGCGAGCCTCAAAACAATAGAGAAAACACTGCCTCACAACAAAGACAAACTTTGGGCATCCGCTTCATGTCTTTGCTGTAACGCTGCAATGTACTGTGTACCAGTACCCCACCCAATCTCCATTGTACAATACGATAATGAACAATGGTAAAACTCACTAAATAAGATCTGGGATGTACAGAGTTTGAGACATAATCAGTGGAGTTAGTGGCAATCATTCCAGTGGTTTCAGTGGATTTGAAATTAGGCACTAAATGCTGAAGCCCACGGTGTAAGCAACCACGCAAATTTTCATTACTACAAAATGGTATTATTGAAATTGTTTTAAATGAAAAATGATAAAGGAATGTTGGTATATTTAAGAAATAGGTTCAATTATAGTAGGTAATCATTTGAAACCAATATGCCTACTAGTTGCAGAAAGTGAAATACCATTGGGTAGCTTGTTTGTGGCTAAGGTGACAAAACCTCAAGGTTCTCTCTAGACTTTAAGCTAAATTTTATTACCACACATGGCCCTTTTGTTGTGCTATTCACAGGCCTTTTCGAACAATTCTGCAATTGCCTTTTCAATTCAAAATTGAATTTTTTTGTCTGGGGAAGAGAAGACTGAGGGGAGACCTCATCACTCTCTACAACTACCTGAAAGGAGGGTGTAGAGAGGCGGGGGTCGGTCTCTTCTC
>JAOTQQ010000002.1:5581495-5596446 GCA_026546715.1 Gallinago undulata | reverse complement strand
CCCCTTCCCTGGAGACATTCAAGGTGAGGCTTGACAAGGCCCTGGGCAACCTGGTCTAGTTGGGGGTGTCCCTGCTGAGTGCAGGGGTGTTGGACTAGATGACCTCTGAAGGTCCCTTCCGGCCCAAATGATTATATGATTTTAATATGTTAGATATCCTACTAAGATCAACTGATTCTATAAGAACATGAGTGAACCTTACCCAAAGTGCATTCTCTTGGTGGTCCTATTTGTAGGGGAGAAAAATTTTAAAGAGCAAAATAACTGCCATTATAAGATCTTTATGCAAATCATACTGTTTCCATATACCAACACACTAGGAATATTTATCATCACACAGCCAAGCACCTAGCTATGTTGTAAATACAACTGTAAACCCAAATTATCAATACAATCTCCAGCTTCCTAGATCTCTGCTTTTGTTACAGCTGAGCTTTTAAAGGCTTCCTGCCAAAAGTGTTCAAGCCTGAGCTCACCAAGCTGAAAAAGGTAGCTATGGAAGAAGACTTTATAACAAAGGAATCCAGGGCGGAAATGGCAAGAATTCTGGGTATAACAGAAAATGGAAATTATCATATCCATCTCCTCCTGCAAGCAGCATAGCAGCCCCTTGGACACCTGGCTTCCCTAAAGGTGAAGATGTATCAGAAGTTTTCAGTCTTGGGACACACAACCATTTTGCCCACACTCCTCTAAATAAAATAATGGCAATTAAGAGTTAGAAGAAAATGCAGAACACCTTTCTTTTGTAGAGAATAATGCTACTGTGCTAGAGCACCTTCTTTCACAAAAAAAGCCTTAGGTCTGGATGAGGAAATTAAGGAACCCACTTCTACTGGCTCCTGCTTGCTGTCTGTTTGGGAAGGATCAGGTTCCCCAGATCTGCCTTAAACTACTCAACAATACAAAATGAATAAATCCACTCAAGAGGGAGCTGTTTCAGCCCACTAAAACAAGTGTCAGGAGGCAAAAAGTTAATTTCCTCTAAGCAGATGGCTGCAAAAGCATAATAAGCATCAAAATACGCATCAAGAGAGGAGCATCTCCAGGCAATATACAGTACAGACAGTGCTCCAGGGAAAAATAAACCAACCCTACCCAAGAACTCAAGAAGTTCATCATCTTTGCAAAACAGTATGAGTTTTGCTGACTTCATTGTCTCAGACTTTGACTAGAACCTCTCTGGGCAACCTTTCAAAAGCAGTCACATACATTTGGATAGAACCTGAATATCTTTTCCATAGAGTCACAGAATTGTGTAGGTTGGAAGGGAACTTTAAGATCATCCAGTCCAATCATCAACCTAACCCTGATAAAAAAACATCAGTAAACCATGTCACTAAGCACTTTGTCAACCCATCTTACGTTATCAAAACTAATTTAACTGCATATACCCCAAGGAGCACAACTCTTTTAGAATATTTTTATTTAACTAAATAAAACCTAAACCCAAATGGAAAAGCAATTCTGAAAATTGTTTCAAGGGGAATTTGAAGATAACTGGGAGCTCAAAAGATCAAGCATAGACACAAAAGAGTGAGCAGGTGCTCAGATAGACAATGGCCCCCAGATCATACAGGACTGACATGAAAAAATGAAACTATTCACAGAACCTAATAAAACTGCTTGTATCTTTCTTACTTTTATAGTAAAAGATGAAGCGACTGCGAACACAATACTCTCACATATCAGTTCTATACTGAAAACAGCACGATGAGCTACCATACAAAATAAAGGAAAAAAAGGTAGAATATTGAACTAATTCCAGTCATACTATTCAACTTGCTCCTTCCCTTGATTCTTAACCCAGAGGTAAAAAAAGCATTCAAAGAAATAAACTGAATGAGCTGTCTACACTCCGTATAATAATAATTGCAACCTGCAGTACATATTTTGCCCCACAACAGAAACCTTGTCTTAAACACGACCTACCAGTAACAGTAAAAAGAACATTTTTCAGTATTTACCTGAAACTTCTCAATCAATTGGTGACTAGTTAAATAAGCAACATCTACAGCTATTAGTGCTAAGGCTAGTATTATGAGCAGGAAGAAATTATTTAGGCAAAGAAAGTTCTGTACAAGAATCCAGAGAAACAGTGAGAATGATTAATCATAATGGGTACTGGCTGTTCTGCACATACAGTCAGGGTGAACTCCAACTGCAAGAGACTGCTGACAGACAAGAAAGCGATTGTGAATTAGATTTTCTGCTACTTTCAATTCTATGTAGAGAGTATGGAAAGGCTAAAAAAGTTCCAGAAGACCTTTTTGTTCTTTACTTACGGTTTAAAGTTTACAAAGGCTGACTACAAGAACACTTCCTCTTCACACAGTGCAAAAAAGAACTTTTCTCCAAGACTCAGAATAGCAGGCTTTAATAAAGACTCAAGAACGTCAGTTATCAACTCTAAGTACATCAATTCACGAATGATGGTTTGAAATGTAACAAAACTAAATTAATAAAAATAACATTGCTTCTAACACTATTAATATCTTTGAAGGTGTTCTTAGGTACAGGTACTTATTTGCCTTATTTGACTCACAGAACAGTATCCAAGCAAGACAAGTGAAGGAACTGAGTTAATACAAGATGACTATGTTGTTATTTAGAACAAATCTGGAGCACTGCTGAAAATCTTATTAACTTGGTACGGGAGAGGAATCAACACAGTTTTAAAAGAGCAGTCTACAGAGCAAACAAACACTTTGAAAATATACAGCACCAATAGACTTTAAATGTTTATCTGCCTATCTGTAAATGCATCAGATGAAAATCATGTAGACTGACTGCATCCATTTGCAATGCTGCTATGCTTCACCTCCCTTTAATACATGATACTTCATGTAAGAAACCTGCATTAGCATTCTAGAGAAATTCATAGATTCAGAATAAGATTTCTGCAACCCTTTTACACTAAAAATCCTTCTCAAATACTAGAACTACATATTTTTAACAGCAAGAAGGCACTCTTCTCTGGGAATCTGAGATTGCTACTGCAGACTGTACAAATGCACACATTAAAATATTTAATTACCCAGAAAAGATGACTCTTACATGAATGCAGCTGGTGTCTAACATGAGGAAAAAAAATCATAAACACGCTGTCTGAAAAGGACCTCTGCATATTATTTGGATCAGTCTCCTCCTTAAAAATAAGACCAACACTACATCTTGTCTAGCTAACACTTGAAAACCTCCAAGGACGGAAGTTTCATTTCATCTCTGTTCTAGTGTTGCACTACACTTTTAATAAATCTCCATCCCTGCCACGTCCTACCTGAAGTTCTCATGCTGCAACTTGAGGATATTTCTCCTTGTTGCGCTGCCTCCACCAAGAAAAGTCTGGTACCACTGCCTCTGTAACCATCCCTCAAGAAGCTGTAGCCTTCTATTTGACTGCCCCCAGCTGCCACCTCCTCAGGTTACACAAACCTTCAACCTCTCCCTCTTCTCACAGGTCACCTGCTCAAGGCCACTGGCCAACCTGAGAGCCCTCTGTTATCCAGAAAGCTTTTCCCCAGTATTTCTGAATTTAGCAAGGCCTACTCCTGAAAGCCTACAGTGAGTACCTTCCTGTTTTCAAAAGACACATTTTCAGATTCTTCCCCCTTTCTTTTTGGCACGCCTGTTATAATTACAACATCATCTTTCTTTAATGTTTGGCATACTACCACTGAACATTGTTTATTTTACCATGAATACTTCTTCAGAGATGTGCTCCACAGCATTTCCTGAAATCTAGCCTCCCGTTCCTAAAAAGTAAGCATATTTTTTTAAAAGGGGGGCTCCAGGAAATCTAAGAATAAAACTAGTTTTATTACTTGCAGTCATCTTCTAGAATAGATCACTAAACACTTCTGACTTCAAACCTAGGCTTAAAATAATTCTTGAAACTTACGGCTCTCTCAACACCAAGTTACTGGGAAAACACTAACAGTGTGGTACAAGAAATGCTAACTTGCCATTTCAGTTCAGGAAATAAGTTACAAAACTGCTTCCAATTTAAAAAACCCAAACAAATACAACAAAATCCAAGCCGTTGAAACATCTATGGCTTCTCCCAAATGTTTTTGCTGATTAGAAGGGGCATCAACCTGTTTACTGCCTAACCTTGTTGTCACAGTCCAAGTATCCCATGGGAGAAGCACACCTGCTGCTTTATATTGCTTTGGAACTGTGAAGCTTTCCGTACAGAATTTTTTGCACAATGCCCAAGGAACACATCTTCTAATCTGCTGACGCTATCTTTTAATTCCTGACAGGAATCATAAAGGAGCATGAGTAACAGATAGCTGTTACTACTACTCCAGCTGCAGTTGTGTAACAGCACTGGGTAAAGAGAGGAGCTTATCTGGTGTTCTCAACAACTGCAAGTCAAAATAAAGCCCACAGCAGACAAAACTGCCTTCAGAGATGACCATGTACAGTGCTGGCAATGATGGGATTCTGATAGAAAACACAATCTGGGGTCCCCAGAAAGTAAGAAGCCCTGTTTACAGAAATACTTTATTTGGTATATAATTCATTCAATGCTGCTTCTCCAAATACTGCCATGAGTGGCAGTGCTGAGAGACTTACTGAGATCTGAGGTGAACAAAATCACACCAAGCATGTAATTTATGATTTCAGCAAGGTGCAATTTTACTATGTTAACAGATTTACAATCCATACATAAATACACATGCATACACAAATCCTACTGAATGATGCGTATGCTCTCCTCATCAAGATCTGTTGCATCATTTCCAAATCTAACAGTTCATCATTACTAAGGAAGGAAGCAGGAAAGTTTGGAACCAGGGTATGTTTGGGAGAAAGGAATCTCGGTGAGACAGTATGAAAATCTTAAACAGAGCAGAATTTGGAACGGTTAGCTGTATATAGTAGGAAATATTACTGTGGGGAGGGGGGGAGATCATATAATTTTATGATTATGATATAGCATGTTATGACAACTATGAATTTTATTATAAAACATTAAAAAGAGTATTCCATGCAAAAATGAAAACTGTGCAAGATGCTTTTTGTAAATTTAGGTTAGAAAACAACAACAAATAATAGTTACGAAGAACTGAGAGTGATCTAAAACTGAAGAACAAGAAGTTATCACAGTATTTCAGGTCTGAAGAAATCCTTAATGAGACTGGATTCCATGATCTTCCTGGGCTCAGAGGTGAGACTGATCAGCTTGTAGTTCCCTGGGTCATTTTTCACTTTTTAAAAACAGGGGTTGTTTCCCCTCTTCCAGTCAGTGGGAACTTCCCCAGACTGCCACGACTTTTCAAATATAATGGAAAGCAGCTTAGCAACTTCATCGGCCAGCTCCCTCAGGACCCATGGATGGATTTCACCAGGTCCCATGGGCTTATATACCTCCAGGTTCTTTACATGGTCTCAAACCTGACCTTCTCCTACAGTCAGCTCTTCATTCTCATAGCCCCTGGTTTTGCCTTCTTCAACTTGGGTGGTGTGATTACAGCCTTTGCCAATGAAGACTGAGGCAAAAAACTCATTCAGTAAGTCAGTCTTTTCCGTATCCTGGGTGACTAGGTCTCCCATTTCCTTCTGGAGGGGGCACACATCTTCCCTAGCCTTGCCTTTATCCCTGACATACTTACAGAAGTTTTTCTTGTTGTCCTTGATATCCCTGGCCAGATTTAATTCTATTTGGGCTTTAGCTTGCCTAATCTCATTCCTGGCCAGTTGGACAGTTTCTCTATATTCCTCCCAGTCTACCCATCCTTACTTCTACCTTCTATAGACCTCCTTTTGCTTTTGAGCTTGTCCAGGAGCTCCTTGTTCATCCATACAGACCTCCTGGCTTTTTTGCCTGAAGAATTCTTTCTCGGGATGCACCACTCCTGAGCTTGGAGGAGGTGATCCTTAAATACTAAGTCTTCTTTGTGCTCCTCTCCAGCACTTTTTCCCATGTTACCCTGACAAGCAGATCCCTCAAGAGGCCAAAATCTGCTCTCCTGAAGCCCAGGGTAGTGAGCTTGCTGTGTACCCTCCTACCAAAGCCCTGAGGACTTTGAATTCTACCATTTAAAGATCACTGCAGCCAAGGCTGGCCTTGAGCATGACATTCCCCACCAACCCCTGCTTGTTGGTAAGGACAACGTCCAGCATGGCTTCTCTCCCATTTAAAGAAAAAAGTTGTTGTTGACACATTCCAAGAACTTCCTGGATTTCTCATGCCCCGCTGACTTCCCCAAGATGGTCAGCCTGGCGTATTGGACCTTCTATTCCCCTCCAAAGGGAGTCATCTACAGACTATAACTTGCCTCTTCTTCCTCATGGACATGTTTTTTAAATGAGGGGTAGGCCCTTCCAGTCCTGGCAACTCTGCTGGTATAGTCGAACCATCTTCCATATCATCCATGGGCTGGCTGTGACAGTCACAAGAATGAAGGGCTATTGCTTTAGTCTAATTATCATCATGCAATTATAAACAAAAAATATTTTAGGCCAAGTCATGCAAACACCCTCAACATTTTTCTTAGTTAATGCTTTTTTCCCCTCTTGGCTCTTACAGTAATTCTCTGTTGAATTGTTTCTTAAAAGCTGTTCCTTGTCTTGAGTTGTACACCAATTTCACAGGTTCAACAATTCCATAAACTTGCATATTTGAGCCTCATTCCAGTTTTTCTATCAAATCTTTGGGGATCTTTTTTCATGTTTTACAGTACAGAGACTCAGTCCTCTTCAGCAGTCTTTCAGCTTCACAAGCAATTCTAAAAACCTCTAAATACTAAACAGACTCCAATAGAAAATATTATCTTTAAATGTATCGGAGGGTGCAGTAGAAAATATTTTTTCATTAAAAAAACACTTTTCTTTTTAAATTAATGAAAACTTTTGATTTTGCAGGTACCAAAGAACAAGCAAGATTCATCCATCTCATTTTCGCCACCCCGAAATAAATCACCTACACAAAAGTTGGTCATATTGGTATCTTTCATACTACAAGAAGAGGTAAGGAGCTTCCACAGCTGATTCATCCAATATAATCTGAACATATATCTCAAGAAAAATCAATGAAGTCTCTGAAGGCGCTTCTCTCTCCCCATTTTGGCTTAGATAGCATGCCAAATACAAGAGGATTAAATAAGTACCAAATGTCACAGTGGACAGCAAAAAACGGACCGCAAAGCTTTCTTACATTTCCTCATTGCCAGATGTCTTCTGGGTGACAGAAAATGTAACAGTCCTGAAGAAAACAGACAATCCCTACTGCAAAAGACTCAACCAGTAGACAAAGGAAACTGACAGTCATTTTGTATAAGCTGTTGCAACAAGCCTGCAAAGTGTATCTGGAAAAGGCAAGTGAAGATCTAGGAAAATACAAACTCATTAGCTTGTGCACATAACCATGCAAGACATGGAGGTAAATAGAAAATGTAAATAAAAGGAAGATGGAAGCTCGTATCAGGTAACACTAATATCCTGTATTGCTAAGATAAATTACCTTTTCCCAGAGAAAAGCAATGCAGCAGATTTAGTCTACCCTGCAGAAACGTTTAATAAAGTACCATACAAGCAAGCTGTGTTTCAGGTGGAGTAGGTCAGTTTAATATGGAGTCTATACAACTGATCACACTGAAAGGGCTAAGTGAGAGGGGTCTCTGGAAGGTGGCCAAAATAACAATCTTGTGACCAATAAATAAATAAATAAATAAATTTGTGACACTGGCAAACACTGTTTTGTTAAAACATGCTACCAATACAGAAGACAGCTGGGTCAGGAAGAACAGAATGACTTTTAGGACAAAATCATAGGAAAGGATTTCAAAAGAGGTAGCAAACTTGTGAAGGTTTTAAAGAAAATCACTGAACTCAATCTTCTCCAGAACAAGTCTAAAAGTTCAGTATTGTTCAACATTTTCATGATGAGGCCCATTCTGTCTCCAAGATTAAACTCAACCCATACTTCAAAGGGAGTATGAACAGTACTGTGTCATATCAGTATCTCTCAGAACAAGGCCTGCAGCTGACCTTTGAGAACAGTGAAATTTGCTTTTCATTCCAAATACAACTTCATTATTACTCCTCCACTGACACTCCAGTTTTATTCCTGTGTAACTTACAAGGTATTTCATAATTGTGGTTTTAAGAAGCTGTGGACAATGGTTTGCTGTAATTCCATCAGCACTACTGGAATAAAAAAACACGGATTCAAAACTCCAATGATTCAGAGAAAGATACCTACACTAGTTTCTTAAGATAGTTAAAATACTTCTCATCTTTTTCCCCACTCATTTGTTTTTCACAAGATCCTTAGACCTAAGTAACTAGAAGATTTATATATCCGTATACATACTTACATATGCATATAGTGTATCATTATGATTTGACATGAAAGCAAAACTGCAGACAAAATTTACAATAAACACCGGCTTTTTACTATATCAACAGATATATGCCATAATATAAATTGTTCACTTAAACAACACTGAAGCAGATTCTGTGAAGTAGTAAAATTCCAGTTCTGAACTGGAAAGATCTTAGGTTTTACACAGCATTTCTAAAGGTTTCATTCTGCCTTCACGCAACAGCGTACAACCCATATCAAAACATAAGCATCTGCTTATTTCAGTCTAACCAGCAGTGTCAGACATAAGGAAAGTCAGAGAGGTATCAGTACTAACATTTTCATGGTCTTAAATATGCCAGAATGCAGGCTGAATTTCTATCACCTTTGTACTTGTAAAATCAAGATAGGAAAGGCTGATTTAAACAACCGCCTGCACAGAGTATACAGACCATCAGACTGAGCACTTTGCTCCAGTGGTCCAGAAAAGTTTCATATAGACCCTGGGGCAAGCATTTTCAGGGCACAATCCTCAATGCTGGCTTCCAATCATCTAGAGTAAGGAGCTTGCTGGAATGCTTTCCAGCTCTTTCCTACACACACGACTACATGCCCTTCCACTGAAGCCTGAGAACACTAGAGGACAGAGTATGTCCCTATCCTATTGCAATGTAGGACAAGGACACAGCACACTCACTCAGCAGCTAGGAAGTATTCCTGCACTCCGAAATCAGTTGTAGTCTCATGAACTTACCCAGTGTCACACAGGAACCCTGTTCATACAGTGGCAGTCTCCAAATGAACTATCCTCACTATCAGATCACATATTCTCTTCCCACAGCCTTCTACTTATTTTCCAAATTAATCCTATGGGCACCAGCCTCCTGTAGTTATGTGACTCTGGCATATGTCTAAAGCACATTCATCTGGTGACCTGAATTAAGCAGCTGTTTTGTAACAAAACTGTGTATGACCACATACTCACAATGTCATAATACATACAGGCACACAGTGCAAATCAAGGCTGCAAAGACAACATTAGTTCTGGTATTACCTAAATTCTGAGAGCTCAACTCCGCAATATAAACGGTGCTCTTACAGAGCCTTGTTAGTTTGTGTGAGGTTTTCTTCTTCTTGGGTGAAAGTGAAGGGGCAAAATGGAAGAACTGCGTAACATAAGCCTGAGAAAGCAGACATTCCGTTGTATGGTGTTGCAGAGATCCATTCAGCTTTTATCTGAAGAGAACTACACAACCTGAGCGAAGAAATTAAGCACCAGTTTTAATGCTCATTGTACAGCAATATTACAATATTACTGTTAAATAGCCCACTTTACCATCTCAAATATGTCTGATGTATTCCAGCTGAAGAGACAAATCTAGTGATCTTATGCTCTTTTCTTCAATGCTGTAATGCAGAGAATTTGACCTCTTTTTTTCTTATGAAGTACCTCAACATATGTGCTCCAATTTAACATCAGTCTTTGTTTTAACAAACAGTAAGTGTATCTGTTCATCTTTATGCACAGTTATTTTTGTCCTACTACCTCCAATTTGCATCCTTCACATTTCTGGCTTCCCTTCTCTCTTTCATTTGCATTTATATTTCTCCGCAATTTCTGTGTATGCTGTTGTTCTATAATTCTACTTTCACTAACTCTATACTCTGCCTGCAATAATTTCTCTTCAGCAACACATTACCTTTTCACTGGGCATAAAGGACAAACTTCACTGCCCTACGTTCACTGCCATGCAGACTAACTTAGGAGCTAATGGCAGCATAAGCACACAATTTTCTCATAGTGAAGTGTCAGCTTACAATCAGTTGGCTCCCGAGAGACCCAGCAGCGATGGTGTATCTTGGATTACACCCGAGGGCTGCAGCCTACCTGCATTTTCCCTGTAAGCTTAAAGAGAACAAACAAAACAAAACCATCAAGGAACTCAAAAACCTTGCATGACTTGATATCTGTTCATTGCACATCATATAAATACAGGTAATGAGAAGTACATGTTTCTTTTTTCCAATCCTAAAGATAGCAGATTCTTAGGTTTGAAGATGACACTATGCTTGATGTCCCTTGACACAGGCAAACATTCTAACCAAAACCAGTTTTATGTCTTCCTGTCTTTTATAGATACATGGAGTTAGCTACATTATGTATTAGTGCCAAAGCAAGGTAACAGAACAGAAATCAGTGTCAACTCCTAATTGGTTTAAAGACTACCAGCTTCAAGAAAGAAGGGTTCACCTTTTCCATAGGAAATCAAAACTGTGCTTTCCTACATTGACATTTCCTACTGTGGCATTTGTCACAGTACTTTCAGAAGTTATGAAAAAAGGATGATATTTTGAAAAGTTCTCAGATTTTTTTAATCAAAACATCGGAAAATAAGGTAAAAACAGGCAAGTCTATTTCAAACTCTTCTCACTATTCTGTCCCTTCTGCCACTTCATTGTGATGTCAATTCACTCTCGTTTCACGTGAAGACAGTTATGGACCTATTTGAACTGATAAAGAGTGAGCTCAAACAAAATTCCTGTCTTTTCTTTCAGTAAAGTGGAAGTAGATGTCAGTCATATGTAAGATACTATAAATTTGTTTAGATTGACAGTTCTGGGATTTAGACTTTTGAGTTCATGAAGCTAAATCCTATATTCCAGAGATGTACAGACCTGCCAGAAAACTTCTTAATGACAATTTTTTAACTTCCCAAATATCAGACTTGCAACCAATGAAAATATGGAAGTTCTGTAAGCTCCACAGGTAACTTACTTTCTTAAATGTACACTATGAAATGCAAAGGATTCATTTATGTAAACAGAAACCATGTACAGAATTAGCGCAGTTGCACTCCTGCTGCCAGTATAGATATACTCCAATATAGGATACTCTCTTTTTGAATATAATGAAAAAGGTAATGGACACTACTAACCATTGTAGGAATTTCCAAATTTGCTTAGCAAAACCGAAGATGCCTGGAGATTTCTAACCACTGCTCAACAGCCCTTAAAGAGGCAAACACACACAAATCACGAACCTGCTTCTCCTCGTCCAAGTCTGCCTTTCATCTGCTTAGAAGAGATCCGATGAGACCAGGAAAACAAAGTGGAAAACTGCTGCTTCATCAGTTACACGTTTCCAAACATTGTTTCTTGCATTTATTTAAGAATTCTGGTTAAACTCTTCCATAACTTATAAAACCTTACAAAAATGATGTAAATCAAATAAAATTGATTGAATTGCATGGTATCATTACAATTGGAATATTATGCTGAAAGGAGATCAGAGACCCCATAATGAATTATTAGTGCACAACTAGTGCATCAGACCAGAGAATCAGAGGATTCACTTTAAATGCCACATATAAAGGGAGATTTACGGCACTAAAGAAACTGAGAAGGTAGCTTAGAAATCAGACTTACCATTCTTGGTCAAATACTGAACACTGGTCATCACTCCTTCAGTGTAAGCACCTGGTTCATAATTGTCCATCTCACCCGACACAATATGAGCTACTCTTGAAGCACGCCCTCGGATTGCACCTGCTGCACGATCTAGATTGTCCGCATTTTGCTCTCTCAGTGCAATGATACACTTGTTTACATCCTCAAGAACATGGCTTTCTGCAAATAAAACATTTCGGTTTAGATGGCATCTCTTACACAATCACACATTGACATGGAGTTGACTGCATTTTTTCCTTCAAAATGCAGTGGGCATCAAAGGCTTGGATAAAAACCTTACAGTATGAAATTTATACTGAATCCTTAAAACAATTTATTGATTCCTAGAATTTAAAGGTATAGCAATACTCTCCTCTAAGCAAGAGAAATTATATTGAGTCAGAAACTACTATAAAAATATGAAAACCACAAAACCTTAAAAAGTCAGTGAGTATTTGCAGAATGAAGAAAAATTTTAAAGGATTAAAGCTTACTGTTTGTTAAAACCTTCTTAAGCCACTGTGACAAAAGGTTCCAAGGCGAGATGAATCTCAGCCGACAACAAATTGCCTCAACAACTGAACTAACTTCTTTTACATCAATATGTTAAGAGGCTCATGCTAAATCAAATTTTTAAGTGAATAGGAAGAGCAACATTTTTGCCTAGTACTAAAATTATGCTATTACTTATTAAACTATTGCAATATGCATCATTATTACGAAATGTATATTGATTACATATTTTCCATACAATTTAAATGTCCTCTTATTTATCATATTTACTGTATTACTATGTATATTATTGTTGTATATACTATTGGTGATGTCCAAATAAATACGTGCAAATATATATATACACAGAGTATCATTTATCAGTATATTATCACAATTACATAGCACTGGCTTCCCTGCTACCGCTACATTATTTCACTGTGCCTCCTTGCCACACAGGACTTCTCCGCCTCAGCTACCTCTGTCATCTCCTAATGACAGCATTTCTCTTTTCTATTATCATGCTTTCATTCCTACAGTGTTCTTTTATTCTTTAGAATCCCCATCACCTCACAAATTCAAAGCCACATTGTGCAATTTTCTTCATCTTTTCTACAGTATGGCAACTGGTTTATTGCTAACTAGTTAAAATGATTTGCCGCAACATATCCAAAGTCTACACATTTTTACTTTACTAATTAAAACACATACACTTTATAGTCACCTTCTGCCTGTCCAAATATACATACATTCAAAATTTTATATTTCTGGCATAAAATAGAACACACAATTTCAGAATAGACAAGGAGATACTATTAATTTATGTGAAACACATAATGACACAGAACCTCTGAAAGTCAAAAAGCCTTAGACACCAGTTCTTAGATGAGAGATTAAATGGGTTAAAGATGATCTTCCCAGCAAAAAGCTTCCAGACAAAAATAAACATGCACAAAATCACCCCATTTCTAAAAGGCTAGAAGATACCAAAAAAAAAAAAAAAAGGACTGTTCTTCCATAGCACTATTAAAAGAACAACGAACACAACAGCACATATCACAGTAATTGCTATCTTCTGACTACAGACAGAAAGGCTTTCACATTCATGGGGCTTCTTCAGTATTTGATGAAGTTAAGACAAAGAAACACCTGGGAGCTGAAGACACATACGTTGTATGGTTATCCAAAGATGCAGCCAATGGTATCTTTGCTAAGGATGGGAGCTGAAATAAACTGACTTCCTCATAGATCAAGCATGTTTATATCTGGCAGTCCCCTCCAATGCAGGCAGAACTGCAAAGATTTTTGCTGTTTTGTCTTTGAATGACTTTTTTTTTAAAGGGGCAGTAGTTCCCCTTTGCAGAGACAAACTGAGCTGCTTGACACACTTCCACACTAAAAGGCACCAAATACTCAGTACAGAAGAGACACTTGACTTATCTTGAACCCTTCTTTGCTATTTCACTCAGTTTTATGTGATGTAATGACCTTACTGGAGGGAGTTTGATGTCTATTTGTGTAGAACAGCCAGGAAAGAGAGATTATTATAACATAAAGAAATACAACACAAGCATAGCATATTTGCAGGGATGACTTGGAAATGCTAAACATGAACAGTTAAAAAAGAACAAAGATTTGGCCAGAGGAAAACACAAAGAAAAAAATGGTTTCAAGTGACTCACATGTGGGGTGCTGGAAAACACGTCTATCACACTAATTGTTGCTTAGTTTTGTGTGCTCAACAAGTAGAACATCTGCACTTAGACAACATAGCCCTGAGACAGACTCAGGGGCACCTTATCAAACACACCTGAGATTCCTGCCCTACTGTTGAAGAGTTCAAAGCACAGCAGAAAACTCTGCCTGCCAGAATCTTTGAAATACAGGTCCAAACAGCAAGTGGGAGCTCTTTGCTCCCTCACTCCCTCGCTAACAAGGACTCTTATGCTAATAAGGACTCTCACTCCACGGGCCCTGTGGCCCCTGCTTGCCTGCCTCTGCCCGGGTGCTGCTTCCGAGGTTCCCCAACGCATGAGGTATTGAGATTATATTTGTTCTTTGCCCTTAATCCATGGTTTTGTGGTTGTTCCTGTGTCCTGCTTGCGTCGACTCGCACAGCAGGCAAATGCAGAAGGGTGCCAAGCAAAGAATTATACAATTCCTCTTCTAAAATAAATTGTTACACTTGTGACTTTCTGAACATTAATTTTCTCAACATTTGAAAAATGGCAATAGTAAAGCTGTATTTGTGTTTAACAAACTATTTTTGATACTCAAATACATATTAATGGAAAAAAAGAACACATTAAGACTGGTCATAAACCCAAAGGGTAACAGAGCTAAGTAAGAATTCAGGATCAAGCTAGAAGACAGTATCAGTAATGTATGCCAGTATTCCCATCCATATCCCCAATACTAAAGGGCGTATTCAGTTTTTTTCAGGCAAATTAATGTAAATATAAAATTTAACATGGTATAAAGGATAATACCATAAACTATAATAAAAAAGAGAATATGTATATGGCTTTAAAGCTTAAACACTTCTTAAGAGCTTTCATATTAGTTTCGTTATTGAATTTCCTTTCCTACATAGACCTAGTATGCTTTGTCTCTCAGAGAATGGGCCGTGCTGCCATCCAGCGAGACCTGGACAGGCTGGAGAGCTGGGCGAGGAAGAACCTCATGAGGTTCAATAGGG
>JAOTQQ010000002.1:5503732-5581395 GCA_026546715.1 Gallinago undulata | reverse complement strand
GTTGGACTAGATGATCTCTATGGTCCCTTCCAACTCCAAAAATTCAGTGAAATTCAGTGAAATTCAGTGAAAACCTTAGAAATGCAAGATGTGAAGGCAACAGATTAACTCTTACCTTCAGAAGTACCATTGTGAAACTTCTGTGAAAGCCATAAAGTAACACAGAAATTATGTTTCTTGTTAACACACATGAATGCCATTCAGTATGTCAGTATTAAATTACATTTTGTGTTATACAATAAACTGGACAATCATGGTAATCTGAACAGACAAAACACACTGTGAGGTAATCCTGAATTACTAACTGTGCCCGGGATGATTACCTTGGGATTCCACCTATGCAAAAATTATGAATTCTGGTTCAGTTTATGAAACTGCTACATCACAGAATGTCTCTGTGAATATGTAATGTCCATATCCTTTCAGGTACAGGTCACCAATCTCCACGTTCAGCAGAAAAAGTTTAATAGTGGTGACTTTGTTAGCATTGTTTGCTCACTCGGTGCATGTTCTGTAACTACACCCGTGGACTACCATCTGTGTAGAAGCAAATGGGCAACGAGACTATTGGCAACTATTTCAGTTTCACCCATGTCAAACCCACACATGAAACTGTGAAAGAAAGGGGCAAATGACAATATGCCCAAAGAGATTCCGGGGACTATGCTGTGCTATACAGGTTAGTACTGCCTCTTTATTTTTTTCAGGCATCTCTCCTTGTATGCTTTCCACAGTGGGAGGCTTCCAAAAGTGACATTTCCATAATTAAAATAGTTAACTGGTTATCTTGTGTGAAACTGCATGTGGCCTAATGGAAATACCATATCGATGGAGCACATAATGTAAGGCTCCCGGTTTCCAAACCTTTCTAAGAGATGTCAAAACCAACACCTTTATGGAGAAAGATAAAGCAAACTTGAGTCCAGAACTGATCCAAACATGAAAGAATACTTTTAAGTCATTTTAAAATCTAACTATCAAAGCTTTTAATAATATCAGAGAATGCAAATTAGGATGTGATACATCCTTCCAGATACTGTGTTTCAAAAAATACAAAGATGTAGGCAAATTTTATTAACTGTATAATGTCCATCCATCTTGCACTAGAAAAGATGTGCGACATCTTTTCTTGCCACATCCATACGTTGTCATGTGCAAGGGGTCAATTGACAAGTTGGCAATTGCCATACATAGGTCAAAAACTGATAAGCTTTTGTCAGCATGACAGAATGCAGACAGTATGTGCACTTAATGAGTATAAATGACCCCACACACTGGTACTATACAGCCATAGCCTTTCTAAATATCCATAGTGAACACACAGTTTCTCACAATGTTCTGAAGCTCTTCCCAGCTGAGGTACTTCACAATCAATAAAACATTCCTTAACTTAATTGTCTGAAGGCACAAACAAGCTTCTACATTCGCCTTAGCACATCTAATGGAACAGGAAAGAAACCAGCACTGATCACAGTCCAGCTGAGATTGTTTTAACCTGTATCTTTCTCACAGATGTTTCCTCCTCTTACACAAATGCATTAGATCAACTTCTGATTTTCATCGAAGTATCCTACTTTCCAAAGCAGAAGATCAGGATGATGTACCATCTCTTTGTCATAACTCAGAGTGTCTAGTATAGGAGTTAATTGTAACAGTGGATTGATAGATGCTTAAAGAAAATGTCAGACTGCCATGGTCATCACAGCAATTTTCCAGAGTGCTGCACTGTACCTTCTGATTTTCCTTTCGGATCTTGATGTTAGTTGTAGTGGCCAAAAATCATATCTCAGCTGAGCTAACCAGTGGATAATAAAACTGTCATTGACAAAGCCATGACTTAGACTGTCTCTGGGACAAAAATCAATAGCTCTTCCTTTGCATGTCATCTGAAGAAAAAGACAAGTGATGCCCTTCCACTCCACTTGGCACTCATAAGGCCTCAGCTGAAGCACTTTAATAAAGTTTCTCCGCTCAGTTCAAGAAAATTGTGGAGCAAATGGAGACATTAGATAAAAAAGAAAAAGAATTATTAGAAATTCAGGAAATAAAATACATGAAGAACCATTAGAAAACTCAGTTAGTTTTGTATGCTGAAGACAAGATGGAAAATAAAACACACTTTCCTGCAAGCCCTAAGCCATAAAATTAGATGTGGAAATGTATGCAGTGATAGTTTAGTCTGACCAAAAAGACTTCTATCTTTTACCATCTGTTGGCATGATAAAATGGAAAGTAAAGAAACTGTACTAAAAGTATCCTTTCAGACCACTCGTACTCCCCAGGCATAGTATCTTCTAGTGTTACTCAGAAAAGCATTCCAAGTTTTCCAATAATGGCACTACCTAGAATGGCAAAAGACGTGCTCTTGCAGGCTCATAGTATTTTGGTGAACCCCCAAAAGATATCTGAAAGCAAATAATTATTAGTAGTATCCATACTTACATTTAGCAACTTCTGGTGCCAAAGTTAAGAGAACAAGACCGCTAAGTGGAAGGTGCAAGTCCAGGTATACAATTCCCTGTTATCACTCCTGTATTCACACAAAATAAGAAGTTGCCTTTAATTCCCACCTTTTCCTACAAACCAAAGTTCAGAGAATACTCAAGGTTAAATCTCCATGAGCAATCTTATGAAACAGATCTTCTTGGCACTTAGGGCTCTTTTAATATGGTATCTACATTCTACAAGCAAGACAGTGTCTTAGTCACTATTCAAAAAAAGAAATCACTGGTAATTACTTAATGTTCAAAGCCCCTGGCAACTTCAGTAGAAGAATTTTTAAATGAATAAAGAAAGAACAAAAGAATTACTCACAACAAGGAGAATAAATATCCTTTCTTCTCTGATTGTATGAACTAACTATATTTTATCTGCCAAAACTAGTAAACTAGATGATAATTTCTAATATTATTTGTTGCTAATCTAGCTGACAACACTGTCAGTCTGTATCAGACCAAGACTGGTATGGAGATGCAGGGTTCACAATAGTCTAATAGTTACTCAAACACAGCCATGGTGCTTCCAAAATGCTCAGTTTTGGACACATACAGCTATAATTTAAAATTCATATAAATGTCTATTGCTATGTCCATCTTAAAAAAGACAAGGAGGAGGATCCAGAAAGCTATGGGCTAAGGCTCCACCTCAGTTTCTGAAAAAGATGGAAGGCATTTCCAGGCACGTGAACGACAGAAAGAAGACTAGGAACAAAAACCATTGGTTTACCACAGGCAAATCAAGGATGGCCAAACTGATCATGTTCAGTGATGAAAGACTGGCTCTCTGGATAAGGGGAGCACACTGGTTACTGCTTACTCCAGGAACACTTTTGGCACAGTCTCACCCAGCCTCCTTATAGAAAAACTAGAGATTGCATCTGGGTGGCTGCAACCAGGCAGATGAAACAGAGTTCACACCATCATGCTCACGGAGGAGTGGTCAGTGATTCAAATTCAAACTGGAGGCTAGTTACAACAGCTGCTCTTCAAGAAGGGTCAATACTAAGGCTGATACTGTTTAACTTCTTTATTAACACCTTGGGCAATGACAGAGAATGCACCCTCAACAAGTCTGGAGGTGACATCGAGTTGTCAGACTGGCTGGCTGGCACTCTAGAGGACAGGGCTTTGTTCAGAGCTGACAAGCTGGACAAATGTGCCAACAAGTGACTGGTCAGAAGGTGAAGCAAGGGAAACTGAGGACTTGATGTAAGGAAAAAAAATCTTCACTATGAGCATGGTGAAACACTTGAACAAATTACACATAGAGACTGGAATTGAACTGATGTAGAGAAATGAGTGCAAATGCTTTTGTTTTTAGGTGCTAGATAAAATGAAGTATTATTACTTTTAGACAACTGTGAGAAAGTCAGCCACAACCACAATCTCTTCCTGAAAGGGGAACTGTGATACCAAGAGACATCAAATTTGGAAGACTGCACACATGAAAAGCCTCCTGAGCTAACAGGTACACCTTGTACTCATGGGTCCTAGGCTGCAAGAATCTATTTTCCTGCAAGAACATGGTTATGAAGCGTGCCAGAAAGTTCCAGGAAAGAGTGAACTAACTTGGAGAAAGCTAAAAATTAAAGTGTCCAGTATCAGGGGACATAAGCACAAAAATATAGCGATTATCTCAAACAGTGAGCTGGAGGCTGAACGACAAAAAACTACAAGATAACAGAAGGGCAGGGCAAAGGGGGGATGGCATAAAGGCAGCCCCCCAGGCTGGCTACTGAAAGTTCTTCAGGATCTATCACTCTGTGCAAGTCCGTATAGATGACTTCGTAAGGAATAGAGAAGCAACATCTCAAATTGTATAATAAATTTCTTGTTTATGTTTTTAGAAACGTCAACCTGTAGTCTGAAACATTAACTTCAGTTCTGTTCACAAAAAACACTAACTGAAATGTGTATTTCTTTTGGATTTTACCTTAGGGTGAACAAAGTATTGACTGAGTTGGCAGCCTCTTCTTGAGGTTCATTTTCATTCACATATGCATGAATGATTCCACAATGTTAGCATTTAAACTCAAGAAAGCTAAAAAGAAAAAAAACAAAACAGCGACCAAAAAAACCCCACTCCATCACCACCAAAAAAGAATCTTGGAGAATAATAATGTTTCTTAAAGTGAGTGTCTATTAATTACAGAGTTGGCAGCCCAAAACAATCAGTTTAAATGGCTAATGAAGGTTTGAGACTACAGAAAATCTCTCTCTCTGCACAAGCGAGAACTTTATAGCAATATTAATCCTTTCCAGATTTTATTTCTTTCCCTCATTCATTTTAATATGATTACAGTAAGATTTGGTTGGTTTGCTAACCACTTGTACTTCAATCCTTGCCCTCATTTTCTTGGGCACAAAATTCAGCCTACAGAAAGGTTCAGTTCCTGGATTGCCAGCTTCTTCATTCAGCAACCAGATGTATTCCAGAATCCTGGGGAAATGAAGGAAGCACAGTCTTAAATTCTCAGCATGTTTAAGTCTCTTTTTTCAAGAAGCTTTGCATGAGCCTGAGATCTTGAAAAAGAGGGAGTATGCTGTAAAAGCATAAAGGCCATCTTGATGTCTAGATAAGGAACTAGAGAAGGGAAAGGCAGAGAAAAAGTAGACTAGAAGCACAGGCACTTGGATGCACAACAGTTAAAGAGAAGCCAGAAAAAGCAGAAAAGTAAGCACACCCGTCTGGGTAGGAGTCACTTCTCTATCTACATACTTCAGTTCTCTCTTAGGCTACTAGACCAAGGAAACACTTTCCTCCAGAAACATGGGGGTGATGTGCACTCATACAACTCCCCCCAGCCTCTTCTTTTGGTCTAATCATCTTCAACACACCCTTCTTACATTAACTGAGACAAATTATATGTTTTAGGGACAATCCACCTCATCCTTTACATACACATTTAAATGTGTTCAACTGACACTTAAATGTGTTTAATGTGTCCGTTTCCCTCCTCTGGGTATAAAAAGCTGAGAATGCTTAGCTCAGTTTTGATTCTAAAAATTACAGGAGATGGTTCATACTCCCATTATTATACATTAAAAAAATCTTTTTTGCTCTGTACAGTATCAATAGTCTGCAATATCATACTGACTTTGTAGGACAAGATGGGAAAAATAATGAATTGGAAATGGCAGCAGGACATGAAAAAGGAGACAACGAGGGAGAATAAAAAGTACAGCATTCTTGTTTAAACCTTGAAACTCACCATAACCACAAATCATGTCTGCAGTATATACCCCCCTTCCCAACTGCTACTAACTTCCAGAATGTACATAGCAAATCTTACTCAGACTAGCCATGTCTCAGATATGAACCTAGGTAAGTGTAATTACTCCCTGTTGAAAGAGCATTCTTTTCACCACAGTAGCTATAACCAGCATACAGTGAAAGTTTTCAAATAGTTTAATTTACCTTCCTAAAAAACAAATTCAACAACTTCAGCTTCTTGAAGTACAATGGAATAAAGCCCTTCAACTTTAATTTGACCATGGTAACTCCTGATGACAGTGGCTAGAAGGCCATTCGGCCGAGACTAGGCAGCACTGGACTAATTAGATCTTTTTTTGTCTCAGCTACTGCAGACACCCTGGTACTTCAATATTACATTGTTTATATTAGGATTCTCATGATAAACATACATCTCTTACATCTGATCACAAATATGGGCACTGACAAATGCCCACCCCTGTCTGTTCCATACCAAGCAGTACTTCAATGGACCTGCATTATACAGCCAGATTGGCTAAACTGCTCCAAAAGCTGCCTTCACAATCAAAATAAGTTTACACCTAATACAGTCAGTGCTTCCAGACAAATCCAAGATAACATGAGTGATTCAGCATATATCCCTCATCTCCTATACCACTTTTTTAGAAATTTAATTTTTAGTGAACACAGCATGCTAGGAAGAACACTGTCAGGTAACCCTAACCCTAATAGGTTAATTGACTCTGCCTCGTGAATGAGAAGTAACAGTCAACATTAAACAGGTGAGGATCTAAAAGGGGGGAGGATAATGAGGTTCACCAGAATAATGACCAGTTGCTCAGCAAGGCTGTGAAATCTCTGTTCTTAAGGCTGAATTCAGCACTGGCTCAGCTGCGAGCAGTAGGATGGGCTAGACTTTAAGGTCCCTTCCAACCAGAACAATTTTATGACTCTGAAACAGAGGGGAAAAAAAAGTAAGAACTGCCAGCCAAAAAGAGCATGGGCTAAGGCTGACATATCCAGGCTCCACGAATTACTGAAACACGCCTTCTCTGCATCAGCAAGTTGTATCACAAATTTGGTCATAAAATTATTCAGAACATTTGCCACCAACTGTCAAGCTTTAACTTAGACTTTTCTTCTCAGTTTGTTATCTTAGATGTTATAATTACTTTTCACACTTCTCTTTAGCTACCAGATAATGAAGAATTATTTGCCTTACAAAAACATGTCATATTTTCCTTAGTAGGTGCCATTCAGTTCATAAAATGCATAGGAGAATTATTTTCTTTATACTCAGTCTGGGCCTGTTTCCTTCACATTTACACAGCAATGCATAATCAAAGCATTTGTTATACTCCTCAGAACATATCCTCTCAAAAAATGAAGGACACAGTTTCCCCTCCCTGTCACCTTTGTAAATCTCAGGTAAAATTTCTGGGAGGCTTCTTTTTTTCCAACAGATGAAATGGAAAAGGGGAGAGTTGCAACTTTTCTTCGGGATTTTTTTTCTTCTTTTTTCCCGATTTGTTTCTTCATTCCCATCAGCTTTTCAGTAGTCTACTAGAACCATCTGGGCATGAATTCTTAACTACAAGAAAGGATTCACCTTCAGCATATTAGCAGAGGACTGTGTCATACACAAAACATTCCACAAGCCTTTGGTCTTTTGTACCCCACTTGCCCCTTTTGAAGGCAGAGTTTCTTACACAGTTGATGAATTAAAGGAGATACAGGCAGGGGGGAGACAGGGGAGGAGGAGGGAAGTTGTATTCTCAGTGCTATGAAAGTAGAGATTCAATTTTCCATATCATTTGCTCTGCCAAAAGAGAAGAGCTGAAGTCTGCAGTTTTATTGCCTTAGGTGAAATATGACTTGGCCCTAAACAGGGCATAAATAAATCTGTTTTCTGCCCTTCTACGGCTGGGAAGTGAAAAATTTATTGTTGCTTTCTAAATTCTGCATTCAAAATCCAAATCTAGCCAAAATATTATCTAACTTCATGAAAATATCCCTTAAAAACTCAGAAAGGCCTTGATAAGTCATAAATCCTTAAGTCTAAAATGGCAAAAGCAATGTTTTCTGAATAACAGATTAACTAAAGGAATTCGTTTACACCAGGAATTACGCCGAGTTTTTCACTGACCTCCAGTGTTATCTCATTGGAAATGATCATCTTTTGAACAGTGAAATAACTAGCCAGTTTACAGGAAAATAGTTCATAAGATCCACCTTAAAAATGGATGCATAGCTATAGGATGAAGAGCTGGCAATCTTCCTTGTTTGGACCAAGCAGCATAAAAGAAATTTGCAATTACTAGAAACTACTCAAAAGTCTGTCTTCTAATCAGCTGGAGGATTTGGTCAATTTATCACCTTCAGAAAGATTTCATTTCCTCTGGAGGGCGGAGGGGAAATAACAAATATGAAAATTCATCATCTATTTCCTTCTGCTAGATTAGTGGTGTATAATTTGAGACCTTCTGATTATCTGTTTTACAACATGTGCAAGCAGACAATATTATGTTAAATGGTAACTATTTCATTTATGGCTATAAAATATTGTCAAAAGATAATAGCCATCTGGCACTCTTAGATAACTGTTCAGGTGAAAACACTGACTTTATGATAATATTCTCTTGTACCAGCTTTATATCTGTTATACTGAGTGTCTGATAAACACCTAATAATTCTGTTTGACATAATAGCCAAACCAAAAATAGGGCAAATGTTAACAGATGGAAAACATTTAATCGTCAAGAGATAATTTGGGGTCACAAACTCTGAAGTCTCCCTTCAAAAATGCTAAATTCTAAACTACGACAGATTGTTCAGGTTTCCTGGTGGAAGCATTTTACCCACCTTCGAATTGCACTGTTTACTGTTGAAAGTAGTTATCTCTCAAAGCATCGAAGTTGCAGAAAGAAAAGCTGCCTTTTCATTAGACTGATTTATCCATTGAAACTTAAGCTGGTATAATTTTAAGGGCCAACACCCCAGCAACAGTTAGTTAGCACACCTTGCCTCTGCTTGTTACACAGAAAGCCACAGAAGCTCCCACAGCTGTACAGGCTATTTGCAGAAGGCTACACAATACAGTTAAACTGCACAAAACGGTTCTAAGAGTATGATACTGGCAGGTATAATTTGCAACCGGGAAACAAAAGCTAATTGAAAAAGAAGAAGATAATAAGTGAAAAGATAATATTTAGGATTTTAAGTACTGAAGCAGAGGAGATTTTCTTTTTCAACAGTCTCCCACTGCTAAAAGAGAAAAAATTCAAACAAGTACCCGAGGTGTAAGTGTTTAATATTAAAAAAAAAATGCGATTTTAAAGGAACAAGAAAAGGTTTCATAGCCCATCAGCTTATTATCTTTTTAGTATTAAACCTCCCTGGTCATACCAGCTACGGATACTATCTCCAGTGGATTCAGCGGTACTACCTTACCAACCATGCCTGAAGGCCACCCCTGCATGTTAAGCATGTCTGTGTGAAAAACACAGTTGTGACATCTGTTCTTGTCTTGCTTTTAGTTTTTGGTTGCAGTTTTTCCTTCCATCATTTTCATTAGGAAAAACATTAAATTCACCTCCCACTACTATGCTTACTTCAAAGTCTACTTTATAGAACAGAAATCAATTTGGATCACTGAGAAAGCCATAATACCCCACCTTAAACCCATTAATGAGTAAAAACCACAAATTAAGAGGATTTTTCATATTTCCCATGACTGTATTAAATGAAAACCACTTCTTCTGCAACATTTCCTGCATCTTACCAATTCCATGCACACACACCCATTATTAGTGTATCACTGAAGATCACTTACAGAACTGGTTGCATAGCATATAACAGAAAAATAGCTAAGGTGTGTGTTTACTAATTGATCACATAAATTATACTGACCAAACAAAATCTGCAACACAGACCAACTTCTGTTTCTCCTGTATATAGATACACAATGCCATATGTGTAACATAAGTAAAACACATCCTCAAGCAGAAAAAATTAAGTGTACATGTGTACATGCGTACATATATACACATATGTATAGAGAAGTTTCACACTGGAATTAAGACTACTCAAGAGTACACCTTCTGCACTTACAGTATGATTACAGTTAGAAATAATGCCAAGAAAACAGTAAACCAAATGTATCTTTTGCTGCCTATATTTTGGTTCCCTAGGGAATGCAAACTGGAAGAGCATTGTCTTTACATTCACCTTATTGCAGTCAGATTCCAACATAACTCAATTACTGGTCTTAAAACCTGCATACAAATGGTGGACAACTTTCATTGCTGTTGTTGTCTGGGGGGAGGCACTGTTTTGGAGGGGGTAAGGTTTGGGGTTTTGTTTTTAAGGTTGGGGTTTTTTTTAAACTACCACATACCGTATTTCTGAGACCAAATTTAAAGTATCTGCTAAACTTGGCAACAGAAGTTTAGACACATAAATCAGACTTTGTGTGACCCATGAATTCCATTAGACACGCTCCTTGATTCTGCACTCTCCCCTCTCCCTGTCTCTCCCTGATACTCTAAGGATTCCCAGTTTTGTGGATAACAGGCACATATCGTATCCAGCTGCTTGAGGTTCCAAAGAGTATGAGGCCCTCTGATCATCGAGAAAAGCTCATTAATGTTCTACCGTTTGTAATCAAGTTCACAAGAGTGGATTTTGAGGGAACACGTCACATTCAACAATCAGCTTTTGCTCATCGTGTGCATGTATGTCTGCCTGTTTCATTTTTAAAGAAAAAATGGATTTGACATGCTGTGCACTAGCATAGCTGGCTAACCTCCAGTAGTAAAAGCACACAACAAGAAGTTTCAGAATAAAACCACAACTGTGCACTGGAACCTGCTCTTCCAGATAAAGGTTTTGTATCATATCCTAGAAACACAAAGTCTAGCATTCTGCATCATCACTTTAAACTCCTAGTGCCGCTGATCAAACATCGTCCTTTATCATTTGGTTGTGTTTCTTTAGATATCATTTTTTAGAACACTTGTGTATGTTTTCAGTAGGCCTCATTACAAAAAGCAAGCAAATCAATTCCTGCAAAGCTGCACAAAAACATTAAAAGCTACTGCCACAGCTGCAATGGGAAAGCTATTAGCAACCAAGCTGCCAGGAAATAAACACACAAAAAATTAATCCCTATCGGCATCAAACCCACACATCTTAGACCATGCTCCAAAGGCCGCCAAATCTGAACTCAGCCAGATCAAATACAAAGTGAATTCCAAATGCATCAACCTTCAAGACTCTGGAAGAAGAGGCCAGCAGTATTCAAAGCTTTTGATGAGAAATATTGCAGATAACCTGGTCTCAGCACCAACTTACTGAAATTCAGTAAAAACTGACCTGGAATTTAGTACAGAATTTTAATTTGGGAATGGAGACTTTAAATAATTCAAATGACTAAGTCCTCTGCTGAACTGCACTACCTCACTCCTTAGTCCTGCCTACTTATGGAATGACTTTACACATTCTCCGATTTGCTCTTATCCTCTACAGCTTTGCAAAAAAACCACAGCTAAAATGTTGTCATAACCTTAGTAATAGCTACAGAAAATCCTGAATTAGAAAATGCTTGAAGTCGCAGATTTTCATTGGACAACACTTGCCAGACTGGTTACCTAAAATCAGCATGTGATATACGGTCCAATTAGTGTCTAGGATATGGCACATCTAAACAACTGGTCCTAGTGTAACAATTATCTAAAAAGTATTACACCATTATAATGTTTGCCTTTCAGTCTAAGCAATCAGTGTTACAAGACTAAGTTCCATTTATAACAGTGTATAATGGACTATCTGCCACTTTTGGGGCAAGGATATGGATAGCAAATGGAAGTAGGAAGCAACCCTACATTTTCAGTTAAAAGAAAATGGATACAATGAGCACCATCACATTTCCAGGAACAAGACATTCATCTAAAGGAAACTGTCACTGGTTGTGACATGTAACCGATCAGGTTCCTTGATAACAGACTACGAAAAATTAATTAGTATGGTGATAACTTGTAAGGAGTTTGTGGGAATCAGTGGAAACAAAAACTAATACGTGTTTCTCCATTGAGCAAACTGGCAGGAACTTATATAAAATAGAACACAGAGAGATCCAAATATGATGTAATTAAGATATGTCAAAATAGCTCTGTAGAGTAGAAAGCTACATATCACAATAAGGAGACTTAAAGACACAGGCAAACTGTCGGATAAGCGATTAATTTTGTAATTACAGACCTGATTATCAAAAGGCTTTCAAAACAGTCTTGCAACTACCATGCCTAGACAACTCTTGACGCACCGTGGGATAAAATGACAGATATTCCAAGGTGTTACTTATTACAAAACAGATAACAAGAGGCAGAAATAAACAGTTTTCACAATTACACAGGCCAGCAGTTCCACAGGGATTGGTGATAAATTGTGTGATTCGGTACTTTCAGGACTAACATAAAAAGAGAACACTGAAGTAACAAAAGATGTTTTTTTCTTTTCTCATTGTCCTGGTTTCAGCTGGGATAGAGTTAATTTTCTTCATAGTAGCTGCTGTGTTTTGGATTTAGTATGAGAATAACTGATAACACATACTGCTTTAGTTGTTGCTAAGTAAGGCTTATATAAAGTCACAGGCTTATTTCAGCTTCCCACAGAAGCAGAGAGGGAGCACAGACAGGACAAGCTGGCCAAAGGAATATTCCACACCTTAGACATCACGCTCAGTATATAAATGGGGGTTGGCCGGGGGCAGGAATTTGCAATCGCTGCTTGGTACAAGCTGGGCAACCAACCGTTGGGTGGGGGAGCAATTATACTGCATCACTTTATTTTGAATATTCTTGTACCATTATTATTATTTTCCGTTACCATTCTATTAAACTGTCTTTATCTCAACTCACTTCTTTTTCTCCTTTCTCTCCCTATCCCACTGCGGGGGTGAGGGTGGGTATAGAAGGACGTGAACAGATGCGTGGTTAAACCATGAGTCATTTAGGACAGTCCAAGTTGACAATGAAGAACTGAAGATGGGTATCAGAGTAGAGTGATCAGTCAATAAAACAAACCACATGCAACATCAATAAACTCAAATTGATGTATACAGTGAAAAAGCAGTCCTAAATCTATATAAAATACTGAGCTATAAAGTAGTTACTACCTCTAAGCATAAAAACATTTGAAGTCAATTAAGAAAATTTTAGAAGCACACTAGCTGAGTGATGATTAAAGGGTAAAGAATGTTAGGATTTCACAGGGAAGACCAGACAGTAAAGGAGAAAGAGGTTTACTATGCCAGCATAATCCATATGCCTACGTCTTAAATGCTGCAAACAGTTCTTGTCCTTACTTCCATCTAAAAATACCCATTTCAGTAAGAAGCAGAACCAAAATAAACAAACCTCTACCTCTTCACAAAATTAAGCTCTATATTGTTGAAATAACAGTTACGTTATGTTATGGAAGACAAATAGGATAAAAGAAAGCACAGAAGACAATGAAGGACATGCCCAGCAAGGACAATGTCATATGATGGCTTTTACAGAGCTTTCTGGTGGGTCATTAAGCTGATGACTGATGAAAGCTATACCAGCATAAGTAAACTCTCATACTCAGTGACACACAAAGAGCAAGCCTTTAATCTTGATCAAAATGGGAAAAATTCAAAGCCAATTTTTTACACTCCAGGTGACAGTCATGAAGAGGGAGCTTGACTCTTTCAGCTTAGTGAATTCATATTTATCCTGAAGCATCTTACAATGAGACCAAACAAACTAGAGATAAATGGTATTGAAACCTACTGTGTAATTTACCTTCCTGTTTGCGTATCATTTCACCACAAATAGGTGCATATACATCTCTACTTAGATTCTTATGTTTATTCTCTTTCAAAAAGCATGGCACGGTATTTTGCTATTGCATATGCCAAAAAAAACCAGCATGAAAACATTACATTTAATCTTAAGTCTCCGAATAGCACCTTGGGTTTTTCCTTATCTCCATCCATAGCTATGCTACGAGTGAATCTGTAATTGGCAATTTTTGCAACCCATTCATCTGTAAACATGCTACATAGACTGGAAAAATAGTGATAAACTGAAACAGAACTTTGAACCACTGATGGAAAACTAATTAAATCAAGAGATAGCAACCCAGAAATCTGAATGATTCCCTTACTCCTTGTCCAAGTATTTACAGTGTATTTTGCAGTTTACTTAGTGACTTGAACTGTCTAGATTACTATTTTAATGATTGTAACTGTCCAAAGTAATGTGAAACATGAACCAGATCAAAATCTAAACTTTAATACTATAGCTACTTACAGATTGAGGCCTAGCCTTATGATTCATTGTAATTGAGGGCTATTTATCAAGTGTGTGGTTTTTTTAATCGTAACAGAAGATGGATGTAGCAATATTACAGATTTAAAAGGGTAATCTCAGCTTTCCAAAAAATCACCAGAGAGCACCTTAGATGTCTTAAACCCAGAATCTCAACTAAATGAGAGCTTTTCAGTATCCATAAAGAAGAAATGAATGGTATTAGTAAATGAGCACTATAATGTTTATCTTTGTAAACAGTAAAATGAATGTTCTCCCAGTGTTCTCCCCATAAATAACATGTTTGGTTGTTGAGGTTTTTTTGGCGGGGGTGCCATGTGGTGGTTGGTTTTTTTAAATTAAAACATTTAATAATAAACTTCAGAGACTCTCTTGCATTCTAGAACATGAAAAATGTTATAGTGTGATTGCAGTTTACACAGCAACTCAAGAAGAATGAGAAAAAGGGCTTCCCCTTCCTCCCGAAAAAAAAAACCCAAACCTATCCCCTATGATCCAAATCACCTACACAAAGAAACACACAGGAGGCACTGGAAAACAAACTCCACAGCTTAGCCGTGAAATGGGCAATAAAACCAAGAGCTATGAGGTACCATTGACAGTCCAACCCAGTAAGATGTTCTTCTACACAGGTTTAAAGGCCTCCCACATTCCTCAGCAGCAGAAACCATCAGGGACAAGGAATTAGGTGGAATTTCCATGGGAACAGAATCAACAGGTAGAAGATTCTGACTTGCACTTATGTGTGCGCTGATGAAAATGAAGCAGAATGTCTCTGCAGGTAAGTGGTATATAGTCACAAATTGTGTAACATTTTTAAATAAAACTTGCATGTGGAGTTTTAAGAAGTACACACATGACCCAGCACTGCCTTGGCCTCTGGAGACTCTGGCAAAGGAAAGGAGTTTTAGCACACCACGAAATTTAGCTGTAATGGTAGAGACTGCTGATGGTCACAGGCCACCTCCACAGATGGACTTCACTCTACTGTGGCACACAGCAGAGTATTTTAAACTAAAGACAAACATACTCACTTACTACATTCAGTGTGGCATAAACCCATTTTATGCTTTTTATGATCTGATTTTTAAAAAGAAAAAGCGAACAGCCTCATTTTTATTTGTTTTAGGGGTTAGTAAAAAAGCAACCATAGTTAATAGAAACAATCTCACCAAACCTGAGTCCTGGGTTCACCTAATACTCATCTGATCAATTACAAGTCATAGGTAAAGTCCAATTACCATAAATTGAGAGTAATTAAAATTAGAAATGAGAGTGCTTTAACCCCAGTAATTCGATCACATACACACAAATGCACAAACATGCAATCACTCCTATAACTGCAGTGATGCATGACTTGAAGAGCCTTAATGGCATTATTCATGGGTTTGATGAGTTCATAGTACTTCCTTATAGTACTACAATAGCAGAGTTACCGAAAATATCTGAAGTAGCAGTTTAAGATGTTTTAACAGTCCTCACTCTCCCTACAATAAAAACACTCAACTATTAGCTAGCCAATATAGGTAGAAAACAAGTAACCTCTCCAGTGATGCCCCTTAAAATCTAATGGGTGGGCTCTGCGCAAGCTGTTCTGTAAAGGAAGGAAGATTTCACTTATTGGACATGCTCCTGGAAAACAACAATTGTGGAAAAAAAAAAAGCTCACGAGGAAGACACAACCCCAAAGGCAAAAACCTCAAGACAATGAAATAACATACTAATCTGATGAGACCAAATTACATCCAACACTTTATATATAGCCTTAAGTAAAATTGTCTACCTTGGCATAGAACAAGTGACTAGAAAAGCACAGAAAAGTTCTGCCTAGAGAAGTGCTTGAACTGCAACAACCTCAGACTAGCATCTTCCTTAATGCAGGATTAGTGTAGGTGTTCAGACAGATGAAAGCTAACATACATTCCTAAATCACTGAATAAAAACACAACAGAATAAAGTGCACCTGAAAAAATCCAGATGTCATGCACTGTTTCTGTTTGCAAGTGGTTCCATTAAATTAGGAAACAAAGCATTAAAGTTTTAGAGCCTTACCTTACTCGAATGTTGCAGAAGTTGGAGGGGGTTTTGAGGGGGGTCTTGTGGGTTTTGTTCTGTTTTCTTTTGTTTTGTCTGTGGTTTTTTTTTTTAATGAGAATGGAAGTATAGAGAGGAAGGAGATTCTAGAAGTTTTAGAGATTAAATCTCAAAGGGAAAAAATTAGAAGATTTTGGGGTGAGAAGGAAGGAAGGAAATAGGAAATTGTCAGTGGAAATGCACACTAGTACAGAACTCGAGATTACAGAATAAAATGAGAAGAAATTAAATCTAAAATGTTTTCTAAACTTTGAAATGCTGTAACATTAAACATAACCTTTCAAAAATTTTAACTGCATTTCAGTAGTTGGCATTAAATAATTTTGCCAGTGCCATCTGAAACTTCCAGTGGAATGCGAGTGAAAGACATAAGGGTAAACAGGATTTTACAGAATTGGATTAATGTTTGAAAAGGCATTTAGACACCGTAAGGTTTCTCTTCCACTAAACTTTAAAGACAAGTTTCGGCACTTCTGAATGTTCTACCGTTTGCCTCTAACTATGTGTTTACAATGACCTTAATTTTAAAAAGGCATCTCTAACAAAGAGCTCTTGCCACCTCTAGACTCATACCTGTAGCAATTTTTAACACGCAAAAATCCCATAGGATCATCAGAACAGAGCGAAGACTGATTTCCAAAGTTTTTTGGAAGGTTAGTATCACAATTCGACCTGACCATTGTCATCAGTACATACACAGCTAGTTGTACATGTTTCAGTGTGCAAAGAGTAAAAATACAACGTCTGAAACGTACGATTCATTCTCTAGCAATGATGCAAAAAGCACAAAAATACACTCCGTTTTCAGTTGCTGATTTAGTGCACTGAACAACAGATGATGCCATGAGAATTAGAACCTGTATTCTGGCTGGAGGGAGTGACACACAAAGACGTGCAAAATTTATCGTATCTCATCTCCATTCTCCTTCCAGTTATCTCCTGTCCAGAATTTGTCACCCAATTCAAACCGATGGGGCAGCAAGCAGTTATTTATACCAGCCAAACCTTCTAGCGATTAAGCTGGGGAAGATAACGTCAACAATTACATAAATGAAAATCAACATGCCTCAGTCACTCCAGACAAAAGACGAAAACACAAAACAATTAAAAAACTTGCTAATAAATACACATAAGAAACGAATACTGTGAACAGGTAAGGTTTTTTCCCTTACATTAACTAACTTGTTTATCTTACAATGTTTCTCTACTGCATGACCAACTTATTTATCGAACTCCATTATTTAACAATTCCTGCAATTATGAAATAGCATACATATCAAAAATGAAGAAATCATTCAGTGTGATTCTGGCACAACACGACTCCAACAAAGAATAATTCACATTTTAACACCTCCTTCCCTCTCACCTCTCCATCAGCAGAAGAGGGCCTGAGGCTGGAACAATGACTGCAATTTTAGTTTGGATGGCAATTTCATTGCTGATCTGTGACAATCAGTGTGAGTCATCACACAGATCCTAAAAGGACCATGGGCTCTGGTTAGCAGACAGAATGCACAGAACAGGAGAGGGTGAATTATGCTAATTACCTCTGCTGCTTACCATCCTTCTCTCTCAAAATGCCATCAATTAATGCAAGTTAAATCCTAACCTATTTTCACCTTGATGTTTGCCGCTTCTGGTTCAAAAAAGAAAAAGGGGGGTTATACTACAAAACAATGCTTTCTCTTCCCTTCAAATGTAACAAAAAGATGTCACCACATTGTGTTACCACCCCACATCTTGGTCTTTTTCCATCCCCAGACTGTAATGGCTAATAAAAATTAGTGTTTCAGAAGATTTGAGGTCCCAGAAAAAAAGAAAAAAGCAGCACTGGGTAGACTATGACATAATCCTGGATAAATTAATATGATTAGATTTAAAGGAAAAGCAGCATAAAGAAAGTTATTTCTTAAGAATGAATACCTTCATACAGAATGTGACACTGGATAGTAAAGAATGATGGCTCCACAGCAGAGTTAACTACTACAGGGCAGCCCTAAGGAAGAATGTGTGATGTTCCGAGAATATTACAAAACTGGAAATGTAGTTGCACATAATTGCATGTGAAAAGTCAGAGGTACAAAAAGGACAGCATGATTTTTTAAAAAATGCGTCTGATTTAAAGTAATTTTGAAGAAGCATATGAAAGATCTGCTTTTATTGTACAAGACTGGATAATGCTAGGGATCTGCTACAGATTTGAAAAAAAAAAGCTTCAAAAAATAAAAAATAAAAAAGTTATTAGAAATCTAGCTACCAACAAGAAATACATTGGGCTGGAAGATCAGTGGGAGAATCCATAAAATTTTATGTTGTTCTAATACTTTTTCTGTATCCAGGAGAAAAAAACCTAAATCATCCAGCGGAACAAGTGACGCTCTTCCAAGTATCTATAAACGGATATATCTTTGTCTACTGACTATGGAATTAAAAAAAGGGACATTAAACTAATCTTGTGAAATGCATTCAGCTGTAGATTAAAAAAATAAATGCTCATCAGATTTTCTCCCAAAAAAAACCCATATATCACTTATTTGAGAATTGCTTTTGTTAAGAACAGTGGTTATGGTTCATAAAAAAGACAGGTTCGACTTTAATTCAGAGGGAATTATACGGATAGACTATGACTCCATGAATAAAGTTCTCTTACAGGTAAACTTCAGTAAGATAACAGAACTGCTTAGTGAAATCAATGGTACTGACGAGTCTAGGAGAATAAGGGGGCAAAGAACCAAAGGAAACTTAAAACAAAAAACTTCTGCAAACTCATACAACAGAAATTAATAGAAAGCCTACAAGGAACACACACAACACATGCAGGCAGCATTGAGACACCAAAGTCCATCTCACACAGCTCTTCCAAAGGATGTAAAAAAAAAAATATCCCAAAAATAGCACTTAAAAACCAAAAGAGCTTAGGGAAAAGAATTACCAAAGAGAAATTGAGCTGCTAGAAAAGTCACTCAACAATGAGTCTAAAAACGTAGGATGCTTCCGCCAGGGACCTCTTACAAAAAATTTTCAACAATTCTGTTCTAGTACTGCACAGAAATAATAAAGCACTGCTTCCTTCCCCCCCAAGTGCTGCAGCAATATCAGATTGAAACTCAAGGGGAAGAAAAATCACAAGGGCATTTCAGAGAATTACATGCATTTCAGCAAAAGAGGTAGGAAGGCAGCGTACTTTTTCTGAAGCAAATTCTAAAACACCAACATATGGTCAAAATACTTTGAAATATATTATTATGTAAATAACAAAGTTGTTGCTTTCTATCCACTTCAATATTTATTTAAGGTACTGAAGTACTTGAAAACAAAAAGAGCTTTACAATAATGCTAACTGCAGTTTTTTTGAATCAAATAGTGGTTTGCTTATATAATTTGCAGTTGCTTGGTTTAGTAAATAATTTTAAGCAAACAATTACAAATGAAACACTTATGTAAAAGCCTCTTCTACTGTAAGAAAGGGTATACTTTCTGATTTATATGTATTATAATTTTCACCACAACTACTGCATTACCATTCTCCTATTTAGCCATTTTTCACATGTTATACTATGAGTTAATGAAATTCACCTGACACCCTGAATCCTAATCAACTATTAAAGATCCCATCCAAGTCTAGAAATTGCAGTAGCAGCAGGGGCTTCAGATCTGAAGCTATAACATCAGGAAAGAAGGGAAGCTGCATATTTGCTCCATGTTAACAGTAAATTACTTCCTTAGAACCGGACCTTTGGAAAAATGGCATAAAATAAGTTTCTTTTTTATTGTCTATTTTTGTTAGTGTTAAACTGAGGAAGCTTCACTGAAATCAAACAAAAGCTACAAGATTATGGCAGCAAGATACATGACCCCTTAGCTCTTATTTTTGTTGGGGCCACAACATCATTCGGACACAAAAAAACTGCTTTCTACAAGAGTTTAATGATAACGATCTAACTTTTTCTGCTTTTCATTAATTAAAAGTAGTTTCTGATTGCACAGGTTTACATTAAAAAGCAACTTCTATTCTGATGCTGTGGTATCTCACTGTATCTCTTGATGCTAGAAACAACAATGTATTCTTAAATTCCAAGGGAAAGATTAAAACACATTTCTAGCCTTCACAATTTCAGTTTTAGAGGATTCCTTGCATGCTTCACATTTGGAGCATGCTCTTCACAATTCCAGAGGGACAGCCATTTCCCTACACCTCATCCCCAAGCCTGTACGCCACACTGGCACAGGAGTCTAATAGGAAGGTGAACTACGACTCCCCTCTACTGCTGGCAGCAACTCATTCGTGCCACTTCTTCAGACGCAGAAAGCACCTAATTTCTGCTTACAGTTTTTGCGCTGGAATATCCACATTCCAATAACAAGAAACAGTTATGGTGATTCTAGTCAAACAGCTTCCAGTTACAACAGTAAAGGGGATATTTTTGAAGCTGTACAAGTGAGTTTTAGAGCAAGAAATACCCAAGCCAAGGTCCCTTTTAGACAAGAGTCCACCCTCATGTTTAGTGAGCAAATAATTATTTCGGAAAATGAACTTAGTTTGACTTCACTTATAATGGTTTCAAGCTACTGACATCTGCAGACCTATTCACGTTCTACGCTGCTGCATAAACCAAATAATCCTAACAAATGGAATTAAGCCCAAAGAAAAATGGGCAAACTCAATGCCCACTGGCCATATGCAAACACAACAGTTAAACCACATTTAATGAAGATGAGAAAAGTTATTCCTTCCTGTTTGCGTTACACTAACTTAAGACAAGTCAAAACCTTGGTTCCACAGTAACTGGAACACAGAATAAACCTGTGATGATGGATAAACATACCCACTGTAATGTAGCCATTCTGCTTCATGTACCTACAGTTTACTCAAATTACTTCTACTGAGCTACACCTACTGTGTGGGGACATCTTAGAGGTAACAGTTTCACAGGACCTTACACAAACCAATCTTTCATTGGTTTTCTTTTCAAATGTTATGAAAAGTTTTCAAAGCATATAAAAGAATAATCAGATTCTGAAAACTATCATACCTGATACAGCAAGAAAATCATCAATACTTGTTATATCATCCACAGCTTCAGTAAGAACATGGATGTGATTCTCCCATGTACTCCTATACATTTCCATGTTGTTTTTCACAACTTGGCTTTTTGGTCTAGCAGCCAGAGCTAAAGCAGCATTAATAACCTGTAAGAAAAGAAAAAAAAGAAAAAAAAACCAACGCAAATTCGACATCTAAACAATTATGTATTCAGAAATAAAATGCTATGTTTTTCTTAAAATTGCAGAGTAGCACTCCTGCTCTCTAAGCAAATGCGTTCTGTTTCTGTTCTCACCATGAATACCAGGCAGATGTAGCTTAGTCTAACTTCCATTTTAACTTCATAAATTCATAAATTAAGATACTAATGGAATAGGATAGCAAAAATCCCAATATTTTATATTTAGTTGGAGAATTCACACTACTCCAGTTTGCAAGATACCAGAAAGTTTTTACTTACACACTTATCCGTATGGCATGTAACACTTAAGTTTTGAGTTTAAACTCTTTAACAACTGTTACCACAGAGTTTATCATGGAGTATCTTCACGAAAAAAGATATTATCAGCCTCTGTCATGGGAAAGCGGAAAGTTTTGCCAGGACAAGAGGTATCTCTTTTAGGATCAGTGGCATGGGACATAACATGTGTGACATCTATATAAAAGCACCAGACATATTTCTAAATCAGTTAGGCCTAAAGATAGTAACTATGTTCACATAAAGAACGTAGATTCCATCTCTCCCAGTAAAGACTTACTGAAGATGGAGATACTGATTCCTTAAGTGATTACTTCTACAGATACCTCTTCAGCCAGTTAATTAGCTAGAGGATTTTTTTTCCTAATACAGCTTTTTGTTGATGCTATAGCTAAACTTTATATAAACTAAACTAATACATATCCCAGGTAGAAGCAGAACATTAACCTTCATTAACCTTACACTGACCTTTTTGTGGTTGGTTTTTTTCCCCTCCCAGTATTGTTTATCTGAAAAAACATAAGAGAAATGCTTTGCTCTACTTCTGCATAATCAAGTTTTTGAAGCGTGATATTCTCGGGGCACCATACTTCCAGAAAGACACGAAGTTTCTCTCCCACTGTAGACAGAGCAGCATCAATATCATTGTAGATGTAAAAACACAGAACACTGAGGAAACACTGAAAAAACTGAATTCAGTCTAGATAAGGAGAGAGACTAAAGAAAGAGTAGCTGCATAGCTACTCCATGTACATCATGAAAAGCAAAGAAGAATCTTTACACTGCGGGAAAGGAAAAAGTCAAAAAAGAACACACCAAAAAACCCCAAGCCAATCAAACACAAACTCAGCTTTTTGCAGGCAAAAAGCTCTCCGTTTACCTTAAATGCTCTAACATACAAAAATAGTAACTTGCTTTAGATTAAAATATCAAGCACACTAATTAATGAACTGAGGAAGACTACATTAACGTCACATTCCATAAAATAGCACCAACATGCAATATTACACCAACATACCAGAATAATTTACTACATATATTCACAAAACAAGAATGGAATTGCTGTACAGTTGTTACTTAATTTTAAATAATGACATAGTAAATATATTTAAGCACTGTTTAATGGTCGTCCGAATGTAACTGATCAGGAGACACAGTTTCAGGATTATTACTGAATTAGCTGCAAAACATCTGCAAGGTTATGCAGACAATCGCAAAATACACTGAATAAAGCTGAAGTTGTCTGTACCTCTGATAATATGGAATAGTCTTTAAAATAAAAAAATAAAATAAAAAAATAAAAAGAACAAAAAGGACCTCAAAAATCCATCCCTGCCAGCTATAGTTTCAATAGTTTGCCCATGAAACAATTTTTTAAAAAAGTCCAGCTAACAAGTCTAAAGACTCATTTAAAAGAAGTCTGATTTCATTAAGTATCCTTAAAACAAAGCCAGTGATTTTTAAAATAGTAGATGTTACAAGCAGGTGACAGAACACTGCTCTAGGCAGGCCTATTAAGGACTTAGAATTGACTCCTCTTTTTCCTTTTCTGATAATAATTTGGTTTATGATTCAGTTTCCCCCACAGCTTTCAGGTATCCATTCAACATAGCCCCTCCACTATGTGTTACATAATTTATTTTACTCATGCTCCAGAACTAGAAAAGTCTGCAACAAAAGCGTTTATCACCTGGCAGGAGACCTGTCTTGATGGTATACAATCCTATCCCTAAAAGCAGGCCCACCATTAATGCATCTTATGTGAGAAACACAATCCCAATTCCCCACTCTAAGTTACTGTTTCTTTTAAATGTAATTGCCAGGAAACATATACAGTTAAAATACTGAAATGTGCAGAAGGTGCCTTACATTTTAGTTTGTAAATAACATTCTCTCCTGCAGTAAAAGGCAGGAAAGAATCATAGGAATTTCCAGGGAGATCAGAAGAGAAGCTCTCCCAAATGAATGTTAACTGCAGCTTGCAGAGGTCATAAAATCACGTATCATTTCTAACATTTGAAAAATAGCAACAGCACAGCAATGCTGACACAGATTAAAAGGCTGATCATTTATACCTCATCAGAATACAGATATTAAAAATGTGTCACCATGGACTTTGAAGCCCTGTTCAAAGACACCAACAAAGGTGCCTATCCCGCTATGCATAAGCAAACTACCATAATAAACCCTCTGCCTACATTCCCACATGCACTATTCCATTTGCAGCATCGCTTCTTTGGAAACATAGGGTCTCTTCCTGCAGACATTTATTTATGCTTTCATAGACAATTGCTTCCAGCTACTCATATAAGTCAAAAGACCACTCAAGCTGCTGAAGGCTTAAATTTCCATTTACATACATCGCTTCTACTGAAGGCTCTGCAAGCACAGACTTCTTTTTTTTTAAAGCAAGGAATTTATGAGCTTATTAGGGCTCACTTTTATAAAGATAAGCATTCAGCATTTTCCCCTGTTACAGTAATACCTTTGGCACTAAACATACACATTGAATAAGTACTTCAAAGCGGGCAGTAACATACTGTGCTAAAGCCAGTCTCAACTGACTTCCAGTTGCACCAGTAATACAAACTATTTCCTTTGTTTGTTAAAATAAACACTTTAAAATGTTATAAATTAAATAAATAAATGAGTATTTTTTGGGAAGCATTTTTCAAGCAATCACCATGTAATTCTACACGATTCATGACACTTTTTTCACTATGCAAAACACACCAAAAAAATTTCACTGCCAATCCCTGCACACGCCATGGACTTTATTGTAAACATTTTGAGCTTCTCTCAGGTGGAGATCCAGCCCAAATTGTGATTCTAGGATGTGGACTGCATAGATCTGCAGCCAGCGGGAAGAAATACTACTTAGCTAAGACAGAAGGAGCAGATCTATTCTCTGTTGCTCCGATCTCAGAACTGCTTCATAAGCCAAACTGTGAGATGGGCAAACTTGCAAACAGCTTTCAGAAAGAGTGTAACTGGAGTGCTCTCACACCACCCACGAGAAGTACATACAGGAGTCTTCATGAAGCTAGGCTTTGCAGCGCAGAGACTTCTGAACAATTTGCAAGTGTTAGGCCCCCTCCTCCATCCACCTAAACACTATACAACATAAGCTAGCAATAAAGCATTGGGGGCACTGGCTGTTCAACTATATCAGTGCCCACTAGCCAAAGGGTCCAGGGAATGAGCTACAAAGCTGGAAGAAAATTTGGTCAAGTACCAGCACCTGATTAAATACCCTCTGAACTTGCTAAACCAAAACAGGATCAATACAACTGATCACATTTGGGTATTCCACAGCTGTATATGAGAAATAATCTCTGGTTTCTTTATTTCAACATCAATACCAAAGATACAAGAACTTTCCACATACAGTATAATACATAAAAGCCCATTTCTGTTCGGTTCTACAGCAGCTCCCCCAACACTCTCTTAAACATAAGTTTGCAAGAGTTATAAATTGGCTGTTTTCATTCCTACTATGCTTGATCGATTTTTATAGGATCAGTTTTCTGAGCTAGGGGCTCAAAATTTCACCTCAATAATTCTTAGGTCACATTGGCCCTACTTCCATTCACCCCACTAAGTAAACAGTTTAGGTTTTAATATACGTCCATCACAACTGAAATACTACACAAGTTATTTCTAACTTTTCTGTTCAAACCTCCAATAAGATATTATCTGAAAATCAAACCCTATTTCTGGTTTAATATGATAATTTTTCTTCCTGTATTTTCTTCTTTGCTTTTGTGTACATACTAGGGCTCTGCCAAAGATAAGACTATGTAAAAGGCTGTTTCAGTAACAGAAGAACCATCAAATTTTGATCTTGGAAATGCAGTAAAGAGGTAAACTGCTTGGGAAGATCACCAAAACTGTTACAAAATGTAGTCAACTTTATTAAATGGGTCAATTTAGAAATCTAAACTACTCCAGGTATCTCTGGAAATAAAGTCCTGAAACCTTCACTATGTGCAAAAACTACAGCACAGGCAGGCACCCTCATCCAGCAGTACAGAAACTGCGCTCACGCACAGACTGGCGGATTTTAAGACTACACAAAATCCACAAATCAGCTACGCTGACCACCTAAATAACACAAAGTACAGAATTTGCCTAAGGCTACCCTCAGGAAATTTACAGCTAGAGGTTAAACCAATTACATTCCACAGAAAGGAATCAAATATTTCAGGTGACAATGTTCCTCATGGTTCCCAAGTTAAGTTGTTTTCATGCTCAATATCCTATTAAGAAAAGACTTAATTCCACTTTGAATAATTGTGGCTCCAGAGGTGTGACGACACCTACATTCCATAAAACAATTCAGATTGACATTAATGAAATTAAAATCCCGCCACAGCGAAGTTGCAGAGCAGGGTATAGAGCACATGTCTCTGCTTTGCCTAGGAACCATGTCAAGGTGACAGATATAAGGGTTAAGCAAGACTGTTAAAGCTTGCTTAAGCACAGGTATACTCTTAGCTTTGTTCTATCTGGAACTGCCCCAATAGCCGAGATTCATTAAATTAGGAGCAGCAACGACAAGAGGCTCCTTTGTATAGATGTGTAAGTAGTTCCAAATCTTCAGGCTTCGTTGGACGTTTCCAGTATGACTGAAAAAGGAGGCATTCACCATTTTTGTGTTTGCGTTGTAGAGGTCTATGCACCCCAGATCCAACAGGCACCAAAAAGCAAGCAAGAGGCAATGGTCACTTTTGCTCATCCAAACAGTGCAATACAATGCTCTTCATTAAGATCAGTCTCATGTTCTGTTGTTGAATCATTATCTCATTTTTTTAAATTTTGATTTTATAAAAATCAAACTTGGCAAGAATCTTCATCTGTATTATATTAAATTATATGATGTATGTGTTCCAAATCCTTTTAAATACTTCAACATCACTAATATTTTGATGTTCAGAACAAAATATAAACAGACATTACAAAAAACTGTGAAGCCCCAAGTGGTACTCACATACACACAAAAAAAATCCACAACATGTATAATTTACACTGGGGTATTTTCAATATGGTCTAAGAAACTTGAACAGAAACATTATCACACAAGTAAAATGGAGTTTTTAAAACCCGCTTTTCCTGTGAAAAGAAAAAAAAAATCAAGAAGGAAAAAACACATTCTTCACACTAGGGCTCTTACATTCTTACCAAGAAGAGGCCTAACTGCAGCAGTTTTACTCATTTTCTTAGGCTTTATGAAGCTTAGCTTTTCTACCTCACTCCAATTATCACTTATGGGATAAATTTATCATAATCTGAATTGACCTCAAGAAACAATGAGAACCAAACTAATATGAAGTCACTGTTTCATCACTGCTCCCTGATCTAAAACAGGATTATAATTCGTTGCTGCCCAATTAAATACAGCCTTACTCAACCTTATCACAGTGTATTTAGGCTGTTATAATTCCATCATTGCCTACCATTACTTTTTCCTCCAATCTTGTCGCTGTTATTTTGTTATTCTTCCTGCTCTACTGCTTGGGCATATCGCCAGGAGCCAAATTAATAGTTTTCAAATATTTCCTGCAGTTCTGAGCACAAGTTAGCTGAGGACAGCATTATTACTTGTACTGCAGTAACATACATATGTCCTCATCAGTACAGGAGAAACCATACTCTACAGACTCCATGAAATGAAAGCCAGTCTCAACAAGTTAACAGAATGATAACAGAAGATTACACAACTTCAAGGAAGCTTGAGGACAAATAGAAATGATGACAATAATAAGATAATCCTACATATCTTCTACTAACTAGTTTCTGAACAGCTGATGACTACACCAAAATAAAGGAGGGAGATAAAACTAAGCTTATTCATCCCAGGGAAAAGGTGGCTTCAGAAGGATCTAAGAGCAGTTCCTCGACATTTAAGAGAAGATCAGAATGATGACAGAGACAGGTTCTTCCCAGCCATGCACTGTGAGAGAAATTTCTGACAGCGGTCAGAAAATGAGGGAAGCTCTGACAAGAGAGAGCACAGATGCACACAAGAGCACTTTTCAGAAAATTGTGCAGAACTTTATTTCTATCAAGCCGTGCCTTGCATTTCTCTCAAACAATGCAGTGGGGGAGCTTAAACATACAGACATCCCCAAGCTCTGTAAAAAGGCATCCATAATTCCTATTAACCAAAAAAACAAACTGGCAAGCAAAAAAACCCTGCAAAAGTCCCCAAAAAGGCTCAGGGACATATGACACCTCTGCTTTGGCATCTGCCACAAAAATCAGAATAACAAAGATATGCAAAACCCCTAACAAATTAAAATCTTTGAAAACTGAGTATCTTGTATATAAAATATTTAATCACAAAATACATTTCAGTCAATGTATTTAAATAAAATTGAGATAATGTTGATAATTCAGCTCTAGACGATAGACAAATTCAATCCAAGGAGTAAGTGTGCCTTCCAAGAGTAAATGAATTTTTTATTTTTTTTTAAATAAAATCAACTTTAATTCTTCACTAAGTTTAAAAGGTGAAATCTACCCCCACTCAAAATAGCTAAAAAAAGATGCACAGTTAAGGAAGATCATTTAGTCATCGTATCAAAAGTGACACATCAGTGACAAAATACAATTGTATTTCCAAAAGACAATTTCCCTCCTCTTCTTAAAACAGAAAAAGTTCCATCCACAGCACACTGCACTCTTACAAAATCCTGAAAAACTGCTCTCTCAACAGCATTATCAAGTACGATAGTTAAGAGAATGTCTATGTACTGGTGGTATGATGGGATAAACACATGATCATAAGTTTTCACACTATATTCTGAAAAAATTAAGACTCAAAAATTCCAGCAAGAAATAATCATTTGAAGCAGGAAGACGATACTGCACTGGAGCCACTTGGCTTTAAAGTGACATACATTAGGATTGGTAGTGAACTTTAGAAGTTAAAAACAGATTCACTTATTCTGAGATTACTAGGTAATTTCAATTAAGCTTTGAGAAAAGGTCAATGAATAAAATTGGTACATATTAGCCATCTACCACAGACCTTCTTGATACCAATCAGATTTAATTTTTGCACTGTTACTACAAGCTACTGTCAAAGAACCTTGCAAATAAATTACAAGCATACAGGTAAAACAACCCTTCAAGAACAAAAAGAATTGCGGGGTAGGGGGCAAGCAAGCAATGCTATGAACATTAGTGATCTGATACTCCGAGCTAGCTACTAAACACTACCCTGCATAGCTTTATGCCCTGATGTCTGGGAAGTGGTGTCAGTGATACACAGAAATACGTTTTTATTACACTGGGTTTTGCCCTCTACAAAAACAATTTGTATAACTTCACTCAAAGGCATACCTCCCAATGTAGTCTAGCACTGCTCAGAGACATGGTAGACTCTTGAAGAAGAAACCAAAACCACACACACCAGACACAGTCCTCTACAGCCCCCTTACCCTCATACACAACTCTGACCCTGGTTTCATATAGGAACTACATGGATGTTTCTATACACACTTGGAAATCTTCTACAGGAAAGGCATACAACACTTCAGAGACTGAAGAGAGACCCTAATTGATGATTCAAGACAAGACCATAAAGATTTAAAAAGAGACGTTCCCGTTATTTTAGTTTAGAATGTTATGAAAGTGCAAAAGAACTGAAAATGCAGTAAAGTATCTGGCATTCTCATTTGGGTGGAGAGTTTCTTTGGTTTTTCAGAGACAGAGGACAAAACAGACTTAATCCTTACAGACTGATTTTGAAATGCACCTGACAGCACCTCCTTTCCACTACTCATTCACTTGACCTGACAAGTGAAGCAGGCAGCAAGTCACAAAACACATTAGGAGATTTTTGGTGGTCACATTAGAGGTGCCGGATCTGCATGAAATTAGTATTTTCAGTTAAGTACCTTCACTTTGTCTATTTTGTAATACTGAAACTGAAGTAACCTAAAAACAAACACTTCTGTTTCTGTTTTATTGAATACAGCATCTGTAAATGACCAGGGAACATTCTGGATATGATACGCAAAGTATGAGGGGTGGACTGCACAAATACCATAGTTAATTTCAACGGAAGTGCATTTTTCCACGCAGCCAAAAAACACTGGGCCTCAAAATGTATTTTTTATATTAGATATACACACAGTATCCGGTATCTCACTTCGTATAAAGCAAATCATAACAATTACTTTAAACAATTTTAGCTACAATTTAGCTTCTCATTTCAACAAGGGCAATGTGCTCTCTTGTCAACCTATGCTATTTATACCTCTCTATTTCTATTACTGCATACTATAGCTATTTATATTTCCTTCTCTGCATTGCTATCCACCCCCCTCCAAAAACCATGCAAAACTACCTCTTAACAGCGGTACTATTTTGCTGTCTTGTACTACTCTATGCTTACCTACTGCATGATCTCACACACACAAACTCAGGAGGCTTTTTTTTTTTTTTTAATCACAAGTCTCTAATAATAATGGTTTATTGCCTACCTTTCCTTCCCCGGCATTCTGCTGCTAAACTGTCACCAACAAAACGTGGCATCTCAGGAAAACTTGTAAATTCAGAAAAAAGGATGAAGGTGAAGATATGAAAAAGAAATACCTTCCCAGGATGAATACTTTCAAGTTTTAAAGGCACAGGGGAGAATAAATTGTTTATAAAACATTCATAGCACTTTTGTGCGGTATGAATCTACAACAAATGCCCTCCAGCAACTTTAAGAAATTTGATCTTTCTCATGTCTTACGTCCACTAACTGCAGGTGGGGCAAGCAGAAGAGAGAATAAAACAGAACAGCTTCTGTATTGCTACAGAAGTTGAGGCTACTCAGCTTTTTATTATGGTATTTTTATTTCATATTACAAACTGAGAATTTGTTGAGGATTCTGTTCTAACACAACAGATAAAGGAAGATGAGAGTTAAGACTGAAAACCCCAAGGCATTTTGTAGTTAATTATTCTCTCTCCAAGTACTATCTTAAAACAGCCAAGCAGCCACAGCCAACATGAGACTTTCAGGGGACTCTAAGAATCACAGTATATTTTTTTTTCCTCTTTCAAACTGTTTATTGGAGAAGTTCAAGCCAAAGCAAACATTTAACTTAGTCTACCTGTGTAAGAGCATAAAGCATTAGGCCTTACAATACATTTTGGTGGCCCACAGCTTTAGTATTCCATAGTATTCCAATCAACGAAAAACGCCACACACTTTATCATCTTTTTAAAACAACAAACCTTAATTTCCACAAACAGAAAAAGGTAACATCATACAACTAGTAGTGTGAGTAAATTATGCTAGAGGACACAAGAAAGGTTTTCTTCTTTTTATCATTTTCAGTTCTTGTCAGAGTGCCAGACTGGAAATAGGAGCACAGCTGGTTTTGCACATGTTCCTTTTCTGCAGATTGCCCACCATATTAAGACTGGATCATCCAACCAAATATGTATTATGATACTTGAGAGTTACAGCAACAACTTTTTCCATATCTCCTGGTAGCTAGTAACAACAACTATCTGCTAATACTGAAAACATTAACTTCCAACACCAGAACCGTGCCACTGCCTGCTCAACCTCGCATCAGTCTGCCGTGGCCTGCTCCTCCTTTAGACCACTTTTCCCTCATTCCTTCCCTTGAGCCAGCAAGCAGTGCTCCTACATCCATATGGCAAACTACATCAGGCAACTGACTTGAATATAAACTAACATTCTTACTCGCTTCCCAGGTTAATTCTCAGCTGCATCAGTTTCCTAATCCAGATCACCAAGTAGCTGTGTGATTGTTATTGTTAGTTGCAAGGGAAGGAGGCAAAAATAACAGCTTGGGAGTAGGAAGGGAGAACCAATTCCCTAGCAGCGTTGATGATGTGTATCAGATTAAACTGGCTAGGGAACAAAGGTGTAAGAGAAAGAATTGAACACAGGAATGTTCAAGTGGACTACCATAGCTATCAAGGTTAATGACCTTCTTCATTAAGTACAGCATTGCGTATGGACGTTGCTAACATGGTGAAAACCTCCATGAAAAATGTACTGCTTCACCAAAATACCTTTCCTTTAGTTTTAGAAATATTATTATTAAGGCATGATGTGTACTTTTAATTACTCTCTCAACTGAAAGGCTGGAGATGGTACTTAAGAAGATGTCTGATACTGTTAGAGATACTAACATCCATTTTCTCTCTTTTATAACAGATAGTAAAGAACTCACTGATTTACCATGTTCTCACCCATTACTTCTGCCCTTGGACAAGACTACTGTATTTGAAGAAAATGGTATTAACTCAGATAAAAGGAGATGCACCACTGACAGTTCAACCAAGAAGATGAAACAATTGTAGTTATTAAAGTGATCCTGGTGAAGAGTTTTTATGAGGCTAATAGAAAACTTCAGTGTCCCCCACTATTTAATGTACCAGAGCAAGCAACAAAATGGATGATTTTCTCTCATGAAAAAAGTAAATATATAGAAAATGTGAACTGCTAGCTTCAAAAAGCAACAGCATCATAAAATATATAATTAAACTCCAATACTGAAAAATGCAACACATCAAAAGATCCTGCCCACTTATTCAATATAAAGTCCGATTTCTGTAAGCAAGAATTTTCAGGTTTGTTCAATACAGTACCTACTTTTTTAAAAATAACACAGAATGAAATAATATCCATCTGTATAAACCCAAAAGGGCTAAACAATTTACATGCAAACCAAAACAGCTCAAAGGAAAGATGTCATCCTGGGAGCTTGATGCAGTTTTTTATACACTGTATGTCATTATTTCCTTTTTATTATTAATATTTCATTAAAGTAGTTAAGTTTCTTCTAAACTCATAAATCTCTTTACGTCTCTTCCTCCTCTCCTTGGAACAAGAGGTGGTAGAGAGCATCTATCATCCCTCACTGGCCAATCTGGCCTAAACCAGGACACCCCTGTTCATTTATAAAGGAAAAAAACACTCATAAAATATTTAAAAAAAAAAAATTAAGACATTCACATTTAAAGCTTGAGCAAAACTTCTCAGAAGCATAGCAAGGTTATGAAACAACGCAAAGAACATGCACACCTTGGGCGGAAATTAGAGCTTCTCAGTTGAATACTCATATGCATGGGCACACTGCTGTAACTCTTCCTGAAGGCTTCCACGCTACTTTGCGCCAATCTGTAGGTGTAATCAATGTGCTCTGGAAGAGGACAGATAATAAGTGGCTTGTGGACTGGATTGGAGATGCTTTGTCTGGATGTCTTCTACAGACAAATATTCACACTCACTTTCCAAAACAGACCTCAGTTGCTCAACTCTTGGTTCCACAGTATTTCTGAATTTACTGATAAACACAGACCATTTCACACAATCCTAAAAAATCCAACAAGCTTAATACTGTTTCCTAGAGAGAGGAAAGAAAGCACCACTACAACAGTTCTGAAATTACTAAAATTCAAAGAAAGGAAGGATGCAGGAGCTGGTTTCTTGCAAGGAGTCTTGGCATTTTTTTGCCATTCTCCTCACTGCAAGAACATGTGTCAATAGAGAAGCAGAGCTGTCAAATCAAAATACAGCAGCCAATTCCAGACAGTCATGTTGGCATTGAAAAAACAAGTGAATTATGCTGGACAAACCAAATACAGAATGTTAAAGGCAGCTGTCAGATCAGTATTTGAATGGTCTGGAAATATGACGCGTAAGCTCAGCATCTTGCCTACCCCAAGACCTTACCATGTTACTTAAACTACCACTCTGATTTATTCTCAAACTCACACAGCCAAAAAATTCAGCTTCTATCATTAGAGATATTTTAATAGTCGCACACCAAGCAATATTAAAAATAACTAACAGTATATAAAGTTCCAAGCAGCAAGAAAAGATGGCACTGAAAATTACACCTTTATCTTCCAAAAACGTGCCAAGTATTGTGCTCTCTTCATTAGTATAATTTTTTTAGTAAGTATTTTAGGAGGGTAAAGAACAGCAAATATAAAAATAAAAAACAACTGCAAAAATGAACCCAAGATTACCATACACTAGGTATGCTAGAGATCAGCGCTCAGGTAACACAGGTCAATACATACCATGTTTTTCCATGTTTAAAAACACATAGTTTTGAATACTGTTAACATCTCAACAGAACTGACATATCCCGAGTCATCCAATTAGTAGAAACACAAAACAGAGCCACCAATTAGGAACTTGATCACACTTCATGCTTCTGCATACATATTTAAGATTAGGGAAAATTAAGGATTTAGGGGCCTAAAAAGAGGCTGATGAAGATCCTAGCTGGAGAAACAGTCCTGGAAGTAAGGAAGTATCCTATAAGTCAGGAAAACACATGGAAACAAATACTGGGAGACACCCAGGCAGTAGGACCCAAGACAAGTGACTGCAAGCAGATGTACAGAACAAAATCATGGTAATTTTCTGCACAACCTTCCTGGACTAGCAACAATCTCCCCATTGGGAAGGAAAGATGAGACCGAGTGAACATAAAGCTGTGTGGAAAACAAATGAGCGAGCAAGTGGTAGCAAGCGTCATCATAAAGCAGAGTGAAAACTGATCTCGGTAGTTCTTAAGTAAACCCTAGTATCCCAATCTACCATGGACTGTATCTGCACCTTGTTCATGACAAGGTTTCTGGCATACTACCAGGCACTCACTTTTCATCATATACTCTCAGTAAATTATGTGTAATGGGGACTACCTTTTAGCCAATAGCTTCAATAGCTGGAATACAAAGGCAAGACTTGGGTAGACACCATTCTCAGAGCCACCATCACTATCTGAGTATGCACACTTCACATCAGAAGTACTCGCAAATTTAACTGGCTCAGCATACATTTTATATCCATTGAATCAATGACTTCCACATAAGACATTCTGCATCAACAATAACTAACTATAATACATATCATATCCCTGGATGAAGGGATAGAGTGTACCCTCAGTGAGCTTGCTGATGACACAAAAATGGAAGGGGTGGCTGACACACCAGAAAGCTGTGCCACCATACAGCAAGATGTAGACAGGCTGGAGAGAAGCCTAATGAAGTTCAACAACGGCAAGGAATAACCCCCTGCACCAGCACAGGCTGGGGGCTGACCTGCTGGAGAGCAGCTCTGTGGAAAAAAGACCTGGGAGTCCTGGTAGGCAACAGGACAACCATGAGGCAGTCATGTGTCGTTGTGGCCAAGAAGGCCAATGGCATCCTGGGGTGCATCAAGAAGAGTGTGACCTCTTATGAAGAAAGGCTGAGGGACTTGGGTCTCTTTAGTCTGGAAAAGAGAAGACTGAGGGAGCATCTGATCAATGCCTACAAATACTTAAATGGTGGGTGTCAGGAGGATGGGGCCAGTCTTTTTTCAGTGGTGCCCAGTGACAGGACAAGAGGTAACGGGCACAACATTGAAAACAGAAAGATCCATCTAAACACGAGGAGGAACTTCTTTATTTTGAGGGTGGCAAAACCCTGGAACAGGCTGCCCAGATCGGTGGTGGAGTCCCCATCTCTGGAGACATTCCAAACCCGCTTGGACACATTCCTGTGCAACCTGTTCTGGGTGGATCTGCTCTGGCAAGGAGGGATGGACTACATGATCTCCAGAGGGAACTCAATCATTCTGTGATAAAGAAGGGCATTTATGTTTTTGCAAACTTCCTCCAGCAGCTTAGGAGCTACTTCTAAGGTATGTTGTTGTATTTACTTCGGGTTCTCATATATACTCCAGTTAGGGGCAAGTTAAGAAGAGAAACAAGGTGACAGCTTCACATATATTTAAAATAGCTCAAGTGCACTCTCTTTCTTTTTTTTTAAGGCTATCTTCCCTCATCTCCATTTTTATTTTTTAAACACAAAGAGCAACTCATCCTCTAATGGATTTCCTATTACATAGATTTACTTCTCACCTAATAGCTTTACAACTAGATGGCTTCTCTCCATCTCTCAATACTCAGAGAAAACCAGAACTCATTAAAAAAAACTAGAGATCTGAGGTTCTGGTTGTACTAGTGCATACCTTATCTTTTTTTAAGAATCTGTTAAAAATTTGCATGGAATTGAATTATTTTTTCAAAGTTTATTTATCACCAAATAAAGATTAAGATAAGCCACAAACATTCATCTATTTTTCCTGCACTTTGCTTCCTTGCATGATATATCAGAACAGGTGTCACCCACTACAGAACTAATCACTCTGCACCATTCCAGCAACTAGCAGTAAGCTCCAGCAAAATCTGAGTCAACATGATCTCATCTTCAAAGGAAGTGAGCCTAAAATTCACTTTTTCAGGTATAATTCTGCCAAAATAAGCCCAAACCTTCTGCTCCTTAAAACTCTCCAAGGCATCTTTATGCTAATAAAAATCTCTAGCCAGAGCCCTTTGACATACTGAAGCTCTTCTCAGCTGCTGCCTTAGGACTACCCCCTTCTGATCTCTGCTTTGAAACATCTGTTCCAGCTCTAGGTTCAAGGTCATTCTTCCCCTCAAAAACAGAGCTCAGGATCTTTCTACATTAACTCTCTTGGCATTCCCTGGCCTCCATTCCCTCAGGGAGGAAATGTCATTATCTCTCATTATGTGCATCACAGCACCTCCACTACGTGTGTTTATGACAAACAAGTTTCAGAGAAAACAAGCACACCTTCACCAACCTCGGCTCCTGCTCCATCTTGCTTCTCTGCTCTCTCCCAAAATTATATCCTTAATCTAGTTTAAGTCACATATCTACGGCCTTCAGCCCCATCCAAGATCTGATCAATGGCTTTCTTCGCACCTCCTCCTTCCTTCAGAGCCTCTTGCAGAAGGGATCCTTATTCCTCAAGCTGATCCCCAGCAGAGCTCCCCAATACAACAAAACCAGAGGCCTACCTTAAGAGACATAAGGATAGATAAACAAGTACTAACACAGAAGGCAGTTAAGTAACAGGCTAGATCCTCCTTCGACACAAACACACAGGTTTTTTGGCCTAGTATGAGAGCCATACTTGTTGAAACACCTGAAACCTAAGTATCCCAACATGATGTTAATGTCCTACCAAAAATTTCAAAAGAGAAGCCAGACCCTTGTCTGCTAATCTCCGGTAATATGCTACATTTAGGGTATTTTTCAATCTCTACATTGACAGGTTTACCCTCTACCAGGTACCTCTGCCTATTCTAGAGTATTAACTATTAGAGGAACCAGAAAGTTCTTCAAATGTGTCACTGAACTGAAACATAAGAGAAACAAAACAAAGATTTGTATTAGAAAAACAGCTCTACAGATTTACATACTTGCTGTTCAAAAACAGAAGTCTATTTGCTTTTCTGTGTTTTCTTTTCTCATGCATTTAATGAGGTCATGATTTTGTTTGCGTACCAGTAACGTAACATGGACTTCCCCATAGACCTAGTGACATTGTAGATTTTACCTACCTGTCAACACTCAAGAAAATTCTCCCAACCAAAAGCTAATAACATGAACAGAAATAATTCTTTCTTCGTTAAAATATGTCCTAGAAGCTATTTCTTTATTCATTATTATTGATTTAAGTATTATTAAAATTAATTTCTCATGAAGTACTCATGCAATTTGAGGAACAACAGGCATTATGTGTTTCATATCAGTTCTAAAATACATTCATAGCTTATTTCATTTATTAAACAGTTAAAATACTTGCTAATAATCTCACTTGAGAAAAAAAATATGGTCAGAGTTCAGAATCAACCCTCGACATTTTAACTACAGTATAATTAATACAACATAAGCATGTCTATGAAGTCTAACAATTAAAAGGTTTTCCTCCAGGGTTTGCCAACTCTGCATCTGCTCTTTTCCCCAGAGCTAAATGGAAGGTTCTCCTGGTCAAATCTGCAGAAATCCCAAGATTCCAAGGTGTTTGTAGGTGTTGGTTTTGTTGCTAGTTTTTTGGATGGTGTATTTGGGGTTTTGGCTTTTTTTTTTTTCCTGTTTTACATAAACCATTTCAGATTTCAACCCAAACCCCTGGCTCTCTTCTAGAAAGATATTCTTCCAAGCACATGAAATCCCATTGTTTAATCTAATGTTTTTAAGAACACTGGGAAGTTCTACATGCATATTTCCTCATTTCAAACTCTAAATTGATATACCCTGCAGGGATCTTAAGAGGTAATTATTTTCCCTGTGGAGGATTCTTAAATGATACGGCATGATCTGATTTACTGGAAAATGCAAGAGCCTTATTCTGTTGTTTCTTGCTTAGGTGAAATGCCATTTGCTTTTGCAGGGAATGGTCTTTATCTAAGAAAGCAGCAAATCCTGCACAATAAACACACCATTAATATTAATATAATCTTACCTCAAGGTTAAAAAAAAAAAAAAAAAAAAAAAACCCAACAAGAAACTTCTGTTTTACTATAGGAAATTAAAACCCTAGCAACTTAAATGGCTGTGGAGAAAATCAATATTTTAGTCAAAATTAGATTTTAGGAGTTTCTGGTATCAGATGCAATACTGGAAGTGTAGATTTTCAATTAAAAAGCTACATCTGGTTGCTCAATAATGTATTATAAAGGTGCACTTGTGCCCCTGGAGAAACAAGCTGGAAGAAACTGTTCATGAATTCTTCTTACAAGCCAGCAATCTTCTTAAAAAGCGGTAACACATTAAATCAAATAGAGTAGAATGTTAAACACAGAACTGTAAAAGTTAAAAAAACACTTTGAAACTGAATGATTGAAGAGAAAACACTGATCTATGGTATTTTCAAAATATCACACTTCCTTGAAAGAAGTCTGTTTTTCCCCAAGTCTTGCATTTACTCAACATGTATAAAATGGACTTCTCAAGCTTGTAATTGAACATACTATTAATATTTACTCTTCACCTTCTATTTCAATTACATCCAGCATTCAAACACACAGAATGGTAGGAATATTTAGGTCACCGCCTAAACTACAGTGTCTTCAAAGAGCTAGGAATCCTGAAATTATACAACCTCTAAGCTGAAACACTAAGATCAGATTCACACAGATCAGTCAAAATCTTTGCTCTAAACAGATGTAATTGCAGAAGGAATTCTGAATGTGACAAACAGAGGGCAAATAAACCTTTATTAAGATAGTAAATACCAAATAATTACCTGTAACTGTGCTGGTTTTCACTCATTTGCTTAAGACAAAAGCTCGAGCTTTTGAATTTCTGATAATCAAAAGAATTCATACTTTAACATTCACATACACAAACCCCAAATCAAGTGGTAATATTTCAAGTTAAAGGTCAACATATGTATTGCTTTCTAAGAGTAAAAACACTCCAAATTTGCATATCCTGTTACACTGTTCATTCAATCAGGTTTCATTTCAGAAACTGAGCAGCATGTTTCTTCAATTGCAATTTTTACAGCTTTTTAAAACTCTCAATCAATACAGACTGTTAATGACTCCTATGCTAACCACTAAGAAAACAATAAATTAACCAGGTATTTGGCTTTATCATTTGGTCTCCAATTACTACACTAAGCTGACTAAATCAAATGTAAATTTAGACTGAAGGAGCATGACTGAACATCTATGTTGTGTGACAAAAATACAGTGTATGTTCAGTGCGCTGTAATGGGAATTAATTGAAAAAGGCTTACCTGTGGACATAAAGTCTCTATGTGATTAGCTGCCATTTGGACAATTTTCATTCCATCTTCATTTGTTGACAAAGAACAAGCAAGATTCGCAACCTTAAATAAACAAACAAACAGTTTTGTAAGCAAGTATTCATCCCCAGACTCTTAAACTTGCCAAAACATCTCTGCTAGAAAGCCACTTTTATTTGGGGAAATCAATTTGTCACAGAACATATTTGAACAAGAAAACAGCAGGTGGGAGGGGGAGAAGGAGATGTGGAAAGAGGAGACAGTAAGAAACCTAAAGACCCCTCCCAAATTTAGCTTCACCACTTAATAGCTGCAGAATGGTGTTGAGGTAACATCAGGAAACCTCAAAAAATCCTACAGCTTCAGCTAGAATGCTTGTGATCAGGCCTGTTAATTTTTCAGAGCCCTTCAAACCACATCCAGCTTTTAAATTTTAATTTTAAACTCACTTTTAACACCTTAAAGATCAAGTAACAATTGCCTTGTTTTCTGGTAATGAAACACAGAATGATTTATTCCCTGAGCTATCCACAGATCATTGTATTAATTACAAGTACAATTTTCTACTGAAACAGTCATATTAATGCAACTTACACTGAAAATGCCTAAGGAAACTTGAAATCTGAAAGAAAAAGTCTTACCTTCTGTTTTATTTTATTATACACCATGGAGACAGAGCTTCCTTTACAGGAAAAAAAGCTCTTCCATGACGCTCCACAGTTCAACAACTTTGAAGAGATTGAGGAAAAAGAGCACTCACTTCAGCTCACTGAAACTCAACATCATCAGGCTGTAACACACAGGCTTGACAAAGGCCAAAGAGGGGTTGCGATACTGTACTGGGATCCAGTACACCTCTTCATCCTACTTAAGTCATACTAGGTCCTTAAGTAAACTACTACAGACTTGTTAGTCTTCATAACCTTCACTGAAGTAGCTGTATTACATATATATCACTCCAGTGATCATGTAGATCAAGATCTGCCTGAGAAATAAGATCTCTCTCTGTAATGCTGCACATACCAACATAAATATAGGTATGCATAGTTAGTTAGTAATTACTCAAAACTCATGCAACAAGTTCTACAGTCCAGCTGCTCCAAAATAAAAGCAAGTCTTCATTTATCAACATTTTAGGACGCTACCTCTAGCACTAGTTCAATGATGATTTATTCTCAAAGGCTTTTATTATTCTTACTTAATTGATGTAAACAGTAACAAGGAATTAATTATTGCGTAGCCAAATTAATTATTTTCCTACCCAAAATTCAGAAGACACTAAGACACACAGTTTCTGAAATGGATGAGGTCTAGAATGCATGTACACCTCTGCCTGCATAGAAAGACTTCACAAACCTATCCCTGGTATTCCAATTCAACTCACTGCTTTCCCACCCATTTGATGTGTTATCGTGCCCACATGAAAAGTAAGGGTTTAATACTGAAGAAATCCAGGTTTTATAGATGTGTTCAAAACTGTATTCTCTTTTACTTGAAGTAAACTGCCATGAGTTTTTTAACGTAGTATTTGACAAAAATTGGTTTTGACCCTACACTTCCCCTCTTGACTCCAGCTACAGATGTTTTGGTATCATTATAATACAACTTTAAAATAAATTTCCCACCAGAAAATTAATTATTTTTCTTTGGATGGAAGGCAGGTGTTTTCCAATACTGGTTACAACAACTAATTCATGTTTGTTTGAATATTTCTTTGTCCCAGTCACTGAACATCTTGTGTATCACTGCATTCATTCACACTGCACTATTATACCATCATATATAAAAAGAAGTGCTCTACAAGGCTCAGTACAAACATTATTGATCTATTTCTTAAAAGACCTGCTCAATGCCTAAAGGAGTAACATTTCAAAGGTTAAAAAAAACAACGCAATACAAGCCATTCCTCCAGGATGAAATAGACTCTCTCAGCAGCTTTTTCTCTTTACCATAAGGTTGCTCACATTTCCCAATTTCATCTCACAGTTCCCAGAAAAACTTTAATATATTGGGATCTACTGCAAACACACGCAACATGTAGCTCCTATTTATCAAGAAGAACACTTTTAAGATTGAGTGCTCTGCAGTAAGTAATAAATGTTTTGTCCCTGTTATGATGTGCAAAGCAGATACAGAGACAGCTTAAAATAATTTTTCATCCTGTTTCCCAGTTACACTGGCTGAAACACCTTGGTACAAACCCAGTCCTTGACATAAATTGTGTCATAGAATCACTGAATAATAATTTAGGGTGGAAGAGGTTTCCAGAGGTCATGTAGTCCAACCCCCTGCCCAAAATATGAGAATGAACTCCAAACTAAACTACATAGAACCTGTCTATAGGCATCAGCCGTATCTCACTGACAATTTCCCAAAAATGTACTATCCACACCAGCACCAGACTTACTCTACTGAAATAACCACAACGTGGCCTTTCATAGCTGAAGAAAGGTCCTTCCATGGGCCCAAACATAACACCAGGTGAAGGATCTAAATGTGAACTACTGCAAGAACCCTCTCCCTTAGCAGAGTTCACTGAAACGTTAGCAACAGAGGGATTTTCAGCAGCAACAAAGAGTACAGAATTATAAAGAAAACCACCTGAAAAGAAGAACAAGACAAGCAGAAAACTGACTAAACCCCAACCATTATACTGCCTTGTCCCTACCTTTCTTCATGCAGATAGAAAAAAAAAAAGTTAGTATAAAGACAACAGTTTATTTTAGTAGTAGAGAGGTGTTGTATGTTATACTAAACCAGAAGAAAGCATGGTTTTCAAAAGGAGAAAGCAACTATCCAATTCCACAATCACATAACCAATAACCAAGGTTTTGATTTTCCCTTCCCAATCTAACAACAAACATGGCAAATAAGATAGAAGTTTACCATGCAGCAAGAGAAAGAGGGGATCAGGCATGTACAGAATTAGCCAATCACTTAAAATATCTAAGAGGAGTGACCAAACGCACTGCCAGAATATACGGTCCTTGAGGGAACTGGGCACCATACGCTCAGTACTTTTAAATAAATTAATGAGCTGGGGTTGACTGTCTGACATTCACCTGTGTGACACTAGCAGGATTTGATAAACACCTATCACCAGGGATGGCCAGTAAGGATCAAGGTGGACCAAAAAAATACAGCATCTCAAATTCCAAACACCCCATGTATTTCATTTTTTAAAATAAAACACCATCTTACGAGAGGCAGTATTTTGCCTGTTTCGCCCACCACCAAATAATTTTTTTATATCTTCTTAGATGTTTCAGTATAAAATCTCCAAGTATCTCTTTCCCTCTGCATGAACATTTCATTTTTCCTTCTACATGAAACTATCTCCCGCACCTAAATAACAAAGAAGCAAATACAAGATCTATAATAAACTGCTGTTAGAATACTCAAGATTTCAGGTCCTTTTCCTCTATAAAACAAAGGTAAAATCCAAACTTATGCATGAATATATTCTCATTTCTTTTCTTATTATTTGCTATTCAAATATTCCATAAAACAATATCCATTACCCTTGTTTTAATGATTTTTCTGTTAGACTAACTAACACATGGTTTTGTCACACAAATACCAAAGTGCACTTGGGCAACCTTTGTTTCCCCTAGCCACAAAATCTTACATTCCTCCTTTTGTTGCCAGAATCAACACCTTCACCTCTTTGCCTCTGTCTGGTTAACTGAGATGGAAATTAATCCCAGGAAATGCAGTATATTTCCTTCAAGATGCATGCACCCTCTATTATTTAAATCAGCGTGAGCTAAGACGACTCAGTAGGCTAACAAAATGAAAGATCACAGCTCTTGCTTAGCACTTAATATTAGCAGAGCAGGAGAGGAAACAGACTTCTTTCCAACACTGTAATCACTTCAGTTACAATGCCAGAAAGTAACCGTCTTTGATTTCGATGTAAACGTTTACCATTCCTTGAAGTAGGAGGATAGTTGACAAACAAAACATTAAGTGATTTTTTGTTTGAATGAGAAACAAAAACATAGTTCACATATCAGTTCTTCTAAGAGTTCAGAACAGAAGGAGTACCCTGCAAAAATAAGGTACTTACCCTTTTACAAAAACAGCTGTGCTTTAACCACATTATTCAGATGCAACACCTGGGTTGGTTTAACATGATAAGCATGTACATTTTTGGAAAATAAGATCAATGATACTAAGCATAAATTAATTAACTTGACAATACACGAAAAACAGATTTCACTTCTGGAAAGTTACAGAGAACAACCACTCAGAAACGTAACTAATACCGTCACAAATACTTACCAAAAAAATCATGACATAAGGGGTGGAGGTTGGGGAAACCACCAACAAATCCCCAGATAATCAAAAAAAATGAAAGATCAGTGCAACAAAACATACGTTCAGAATTTAATCTAGCTCAGGATTAGCCCTTCACAGAACTTTTGCCTCTGTAGAAAGTATAGCAATTCATTTATATATCTCATATTAATACCAACCATCTGCTTCAGCAATATAGAAAGTATATAGCAGTTTCTGAACTAGGCGGTGTTTGCCCTAAAAAGTAGTTAATCTATATTCCACTTCATTCCCAACTATCATTAACTACTAGTACAGAATTATAGAAGCGTGTAGTACTTGAGCACTTACAGTTGAAGTTAGGATGAGAATAACAGGTGATGCCGTGAAAGACAGAATCAGGACTCTAAACAGTCAGGATAACTATTAAGCAGGTATCCTTTATTGCAGTGCTGGACGCACAGGGGATCACCCCTCCAAATATGCATCCCAGACAGGGTCAGTTTAACAACATATATGCACATCACACATACATATTCCTGCAAAGAGTCTTAACACATTTGTTTCCAGTAATGCGTCACCATATGCTACCTCCCTCTTGGAGCCCTCTATTTGTCAGAGATAAGATAACATTGTGCTGGCCTCCCGATTGCTACCTCCACGCGTGCCTTCCTGTCCTGTTACTTATGGTAGCTCTGCAGGGGGTAGACCCCTGTTTGTGGTCAGCCAAGTTATATTTGCTAACTCATCCTTAGGTAAATAAACCTTCAAGCCATACTTAACTTTATTCTTTAATTCACAGGACAGTCAACAATAACACATTGGAGGTTAGCTACTGCTGAATAAAATCTGACATGCAGAACATTAATGCACTTTACCCAGAAGCAACAGAAGAAACTCTTCTGTTGCTTTCAGCAACAACTTTTTCACCAAATTAGTGCTGAATAGTATGCACTCCCACCACCAAACAACTTTAAGGATAAAGATAATGCATAGTAATTAAGCACTGATGGTAACACTGAACTGGGCTGTGCATTGCTCACTTCCACTGCTGTCCACCTGCTCCCACAAGCACTCCCAAAAGCTCATTATTGTTTAAACACAGTCCTTTGCTCAAAAAAAACCAAACAAAAACCCAAATATTCCGACTCGAGAAACTGAAATAGAAAAATTTGACAACCTAAGAAAAAAAAAACCAACTTCTTAATGAAGTTTTCTGTCACTGCCTCAGACTGGTGTTTTAAATTTTACGCTGAATAAATTTAGGTCTAAAACAACGATCGTGAAGCTTGCTGCTTGAAAAACACCTCTTTAACATCGACAATGTTATAAAAAAGCAAAACTACAAACATTGCGACTTTTTAGCGGCCTGACCCACCTGCCCTGCACGTTCCGGCCAACGCCAGGCCTGTCCGCGCAGTTTCCCCCTCAGCACTCAGAAAAGCCTAGAAGGCTCACGTCGCCGGGCGAGCACTGGAACCTTCCAGAAGCGGAGGGGCGGGGCCCAGCGCGCTCCCCGCCCCGTGAGGCGCCGCCGCTGCCGGGAGAGCGCGCCCGGGACCAGGCCCGCCGAAATGGCAGCGCGTGTTGGGGATGAGCCACCGGGGCTCGGCAGCTCGCCGTACCCCGCCGGGAAGAGAGCACGGCAGCGCCCGGCCCGGCCCTAGCAGAAGGCCCCGTGCCCGGAAAGCTTAAAAGAGCCTTTTCATGGAAAGGGGAGCTTCGTGAAGGGACATTTTTAAACACCCCCGGTTTCCTGCTGCGGGTGGTTTTGTTTCCTTCCCACTCTATTAACTAACCATACAGGACAGGCAGGAGGTCAGGGTTTGGGCTAACTCTATTCAAAAAAATATTTTCCACACTGAAGTGAATGGAAATTTTAAATTGAAGTTTAAGGCTGTAAACACACTGAGGAAGCTTTTTCTGAAGTGCTCAAGCCAATTGTATTTGCACTGGCTACAAAACAATCCATTATTCACTCAGAATGAAGTACCTACATGTATGTGTACTACATAAACAAGTCGTCTGTAAAGCAAAATAAGTGTTACACTGCTCTGGTAGTAAAAACTAATTGCACCACGGGCACATAATAGATGCTCTTACACATTGTATTATGTCATTAATGCATTATGGTACATTCTTATGCATTTACCACAGGCTACATTTCAAATAGCTTGTAAAAATATAATTAATCCTCTCATTCATTTTTTACACTGCCGGTATCCCTTAAACAAATATCTAAGTAATTTTTCACGGGTTTATTAGTTTTTCTTCTCATTGTGAGAGGAGCTGCATTCCTGCAGCTGCCGTGAAAGCCAGCTGTAGATGGGGAATTCCAATGGCAGGGAGCTAGAGGTCACCTCCTCGCTACTATAGTTTATATGGAATAAATGTACTAATGTAAAATGTTTCTGTGTCATCAGAAGTCTTTATTTCCTGTTAATTGAGTTTAAAGGTTCATAAAACATTTTATAAGAAATCCTTGATTTCTTTTTGCAATGTGATCTCTGGTCTAAGGAAAAGTAAAATTGATCACAAAGGAAAACACATAAAACCGTTTATAAGCCTTGCAACCAAAACTTAGACATATAAAATCATCCAGATTTCCAAAACACAGATTGCAATACAGTCCGAGGCATCATGTTGGCTCATCTGTAAGCAAGTGTGTAGAATTTGAAGTGCAGAATTGTGATTCTACTACGTTCACTGACTGACGTGGACTATATCTTGCTTATGGTACACTGGCCTTAAAAAGGGGCAAATGAATTCACTATTAGTCACTGTAAAGCAATGCACAGAAACAATCCTAATGCACAGCAGACATCCATCCAACAGCAGAGTAAGAGATGCAGGAGTCAGTAATACGTTTCAAAGTGTGTAAGGAAGTCTAGAATAACAACCTGTAAATGATTCCTAACAAACAGCTGACAGGGTACATGTTAATTAAGCTAAAATTCAGAATGGTGATCCAAACTTCCTATCACAAAAGTATGTGGGATATGGCTACTCCTGTCCATCTGTCCATCCTTTTACTGGATGGCTGGGTAAAAGAGAGCCGATAGTGTCGTGATTGAGGACAGTTCATTAAGAGAAAAACATGCCTAGATTCTTCAGTCCTACTGAGTCTAGTGAGGAGGTTCCTTGTGTCTAGCAAGACCAGCCTGTGTTTTTAGAAGAAAGTTTTAGAAATTTGTTGTGAAATCCATATTTTGAATACTAGCATAATAGTTATTAAAAAGTAATTTCATATAATGATGTTAAGATGTGAGCAATGTGATCTCCTTGGAAGTAACCATGTTGACATTGCATATTGCTTGATTTTGTTTTTCAGTTTCTTTTAAAGAGCTTCTGCAGAGGATGAATTACACCAAAAGGAAATACCTAACAATATGTGCCTTTTGTCTCAGCCAAGTTGACAAAAAAACCACCCAACTTTTTTGTTAAACAAAGATCATTTGGCTTCCTTGTGATCAGAAACAAGTTTAAAGTTGATTTTTTTGTTGTTTTTTGGGTTTTTTTTAAGGGGAGTTCAGCCACTACTCTTAATTTTATTTATGGTGTTTAGTCTGTATTATGAAAGGAATTGTCTCACATTTTGTTTTCTTGCCTCAAATACAAAATATTAGATACCTTCTATAAGCATTGTGCACAAAATGCATTTCAGAACAAGAACATTTCTCAGTTATTTCAATGTATTTAAGAATTCACATTATTAAGTACAGTCCTGTAAAAAAGAATCATCCTGGCAGTGGGAGAAAATTAGTGGTTCAAAAGCCACCTGGCAGTGGTAAAATACCCAGAAAGATTCCTAAAGAAGCAGTTCAGTAACCACCTCCAGATGTCACCTGATCCTCTAGAAAATACTCTTAAATTAAGTCAAAGAATGCTTAGTCACTCTCATAGAATGCACAGTCACTCATCATAGAAGGCCACCAGATTAGGACAAGATTGGCCTCTTGTGAAGTCATGTTGGCTCTCTCTAATCACTCCCCTGTCATCCATATGCCTCTTGAGTTCTCCTAGCCTGGGGAATAAGTTTACAACAAAACCTCGTGGTTTAGGCTAGAAATTTGCTTTCCAAAAGAGCTGAAATTAATGGAAACCTATTCTCTATACATACATGCATATATATACACACACATATATGTTTTACATACAGATATGTTTCTCTGTCCTCAAGAACTTGAGATCCCATTGGCCAATTTGACCCAGTAGGGACCAGATTGTTTGACAGAAGGATAGAAGCCTCTCAGAGATGAACTTCTGAGGATTTGCATGAAGGGTCCCATAGAACAAAGAATATTCAGCACCTCCACTGACAGGCATAAACCTCTTCCTTCACCAAACATCACAGCATCCATGTTCCAAGGGAAAACAAAACAAAACAAAAAACAATAACAAAAAAAAACCCTAACAAGTACACACACACAGAGATATTTGGTATTTAAGAAGCACAAGCTTTAGAAAAACAGTTACCATTTTGATGATGTGTGCATTTTTTAGCACCTTCAGGATTATTCTTTTATAGGTGGCTAGCTCATTACAGATCAGTACTATCAAACATATGGAAGTTTGATAGCGTATGATGGAATCACAACTATCACAATTTCTAATATTCAGAGGAAATTCTAAGTCTGGTTTGTGCAGTAGTCCAAGATGAAAGTCACCTCCACTGTACTAGTGTCAGCTGCCTGACACTAGTGTCAACAGCAAAAGTGTTAGCCAGGTGTAGTAGGATAAGCAGTCCTTGTTGAACCTCAACAATTTACCTTTTGGAGCTCACAAAACTTACAGTGCACCCTGCCTCACCGTACTAGGTGGCTGACATTTCTAGCTGATGAAATATGCCCCTCAGACACAGGAAGTCTGATAAATCTTTTGGTTGTTTATCTTTTGTTCCCTTGCTTCACACTTATGCAATAAAGGCTGTGATTAAGAGGATTAATGAAAATGTCACCATTTATCACCTCAAGCTCAATCAGTAATAGGAAAGTTGGACCTTATTTGATTAATTACATAAAGGCACAAAAATTCTCACATTATGAATTCAGGACTTGCTGCAAGAAACTCAAACTCCGTGAGGCCCAAAATAGCAAGCTTCAAAGACTTAAAGTTTACATACGCTTAGAAGTACATGCTTGATTTTAAGCTCATTTTATTAAATTAATTTTCTTAATTAACTATTTTGACCACATTAGCTCTCCATTAAGCATCCATCTACCAGCTCCAACATACACCACCACCAAGTTACCTGTCTTTAAAGGCCTCCTTCCTTTTGCCTGCCACCTCTCCATTACTGTTGCCAGGCTGCTTCTATTAGAATTTAAAGCATTTGTGCATTTTTCCTGTGCTGCCTTTCATTTTAGAAATAATTCCACACACCCCCAACAAATGCCATTACCATCTTTAGGCTTCCAACAACCAACCAACCAGAGCAACACCTGACAACAGAGGGCTTGTGGGCTGTAGCCAGTAATGCTGTCGATGCTGCTTATTGACAGCCGTTACATCATCTTGACAAGCAGTTCAGTTTGCTGGAGGACTCTTGGATCGTTTAGCACAGAAATGAATTCTAGCTGAAATGTGAAAGCAGGGGTTTAGACCTAACTCTTGGGCTTACTGGCATTAAATTTGTCTTTCAGACATTAAAAGTTTGATTTTAAAATAGTTGCAGAAAAAAATGATCTGTAAGTAAAATGAGGAAGTGTATTTTTTGGTTTCGTAGTTCAACTGGTATAGCATGCTACAGACCTATCTAATCACAGATTTGCTAAAATTGGCAAAGTCAGCAGTTGGATTGTTAAAGTTTGTAAAGATCTTTGGATTTAGATCTTTGAACTGCAGCAATGAGGAACCTCAGAAGAAGCAAGGAACTTCTGCTGCCCAGATCTCATGGATGTGCCATTAACTAAAGTCTGCCTGAAAAGACAGGCTGCACAGGGCTCTCTCTTGAAAGTGAAACAGACAAAACCAGGGCAGTGCTGAATGGGAATTCTGAATCACACAAAAAACACATTTTGTTAACTAGCTAAATAGGAGAAAAAAATAATAAATGTGCATGAGAGAGTAGAATTAATTTTTCAAGGATAGACTGATTCTATAAATTAGCATGGCAATGTAACAAAAATCTACTTCCGTCTCATAAATATTGATCGTGCTTAAAAGTGCTCATCTTATTTACAGCAAATGTCCTCCTAGTCTGCCGACAGATATATCTTCATATGCTAACTGCTTCATGTTACATACTTAGATACATGCTCTTTCAAGCAGAAAACCACATTAAGTTCTGTGTCCACAGATCACACTGTACAACAGAATCCTGCATCCTAGTAACAGCTGCCATATAAGTTTATGTACATTGACTAATAGAAGATAAACTGTAATGCAAAAAACAGAGATAATGATACATTCTCCAACTTGGGGTCTTCGATCGCCATTTTGACACAGATATGATTATATGATGATACCACTGATAGTATATTATGGGTTAAAGAATAGCAACAAGAAAAGTGCCAGCAACAAAATGACAAGCCCTAGGCTTGGACCTTACGTTTGGGGATGAAATTCCTTCACGTGGAACTGTCTGAAACTAAAAATTTCTACATAACTGGATTTGTGTTTCTCATCTTCTGATCATGCTCATAATAATAATAATAATAATAATAATAATAATAATAAAATAATATATTCTGCTCTCTTCTGGTGTTCTGTTAATAACGATGCTCCAGTAATCTGTTAGTTTGATCTCTACACATGCAGTTGTTGTGGAGTTTTGCCACTCTCAGAAGTGGTGTTTTTCAATAAGTCAGTAAAATCAATGCTAAAGAACTAGATACAAACCATTAAAATGTTATTTTTATTTAGGGTTCACCAGTCTGGGATGAAAACCCATAGAAATGGGTGCAGTGCTGAGAATACTCAATTCCCCATTTTCATTGAAGCTGACAAAAAGAAATCAGAATCTTCCAGTTGACAGTGCTTTGTATATGCAGTACTTTAATAAAGCAAAATTCATTAACGGACTGCCAAATTCCATTTTAAATTAAGTTACTACCTACCAGGAAACCATGTAAATGTTACTTTGGGTGGCAAATCTAGGGGGTTTGTTGGCTCTCAGAGTTCAGGTACTTTTTTTCCTATGGTGCTTAGCTGTGAGTAAAAGAAAAGAAATGTGAAGGAATGTAATCTTTATGTACTGGATGTTCAGAGGTTAAAATAACAGATGTCATAGGCTGCTTGAGGGTTGGTTGTTGTAGACTAGATTCAGGAAAGCACAAGAGTGAGATGATTTTTTGAGGGGTTTTTTGCCTGCATCTTTCAGAGCTGTGCTGAGTTGCTCTCAGAACCCAATTTTCTGGGTCAGTATATTGAAAATTTGACATAGAAAGATGTAGCAAATTACATATAAAATCAGACAAAGCAGCAAATAAGAGCTATCATCTTTTATATATATATATGTCAAAAAACCAGGTTGAAGTAGTGAGAATTTTCCCATTACACTGAAGAGAAATATTTACTGTTTTTACAGAAAATGAAAAACAACTTATCATGATTAATTTGCAGATTCTGTGATGAAACTGACTTTTGGCAGAGCTGTTTTCCACAAGAGGCCGATGTACAAAGCTTTAGTTCAAGAGCCAATGGTCCTGTGTTTTGCTTGAGAGAAAGGAAAAGTTTTCTTGCAGAGTACTTATTAAGTTATCATCAAGATAGATTCATTTTGATTACCAAATTTGCATTTGATTACCCAAATGCTTACTACTGGGTTTTGCAAATATTTTGATTGTCATCTTTAACCCTGAAAAATTCCATTTCTGCCATATGTAAGTTCCTCCACATCATTTACCAAAATTGCATTATAATTGTATTGAATGAAAAAGGATTTTTATATCTCTGTATAACTCAAACCTCAATTTCTTTATAGAAATTGCAACAATTAATTGCTTTCCGAATAGAAGGGATTAATTCAGATAAACCCTTACATGGACATTCTTAACTGAATTTAGTTGTGACTGATTTTGAGCTAGGTAAATTCACTTATCTCTCTTTTATTCCAGGCAACATCATTGATACCCATGAGAGATTCATTCTCCCTTTCTGTCTCCTACAGTTTATCTGTGTTACCTACTTCACAAAATCTAGGGACCCAAATATTTCATGGAGTCTCCAGAGTGCTATTCAAACACAAATTAAATAAATGCTATGTTAGACAAACTTAATTTCTGTGAAGGATGAGCAATTCCATGAGTTTGGATCACCATAGTTCAAAAATTTCCTGGGCCCAGCTCTTAGGTAAATAGGAAAGGCTCTAAACAAACAAACTTAAAAAATATACTATGCAGAGACAGAGACAGCCTCCCCGAGTAAGGGGCCAGGAGCGCCACATTGAGCAAGGAGTGCCTGGACCCAAATTATAAGATGCGAAACAAAGTTTTCCCAACACACTCAGGACATCAGTCTCATCATTATAAAAACCAACTTTAGAAGTAGGTGAAATAACAAGAGCCAGCGAATTATTTTATTCAAGATCTTAATAATATTTTTTTCCATAAACTTCAACATTCTGTCAGTATTTCTATAGTTTTTTCCTATGCATGTTGTATCTCATTCAACTAAAAAGTGACAAAACAGTTTATTTCTCTCTATATATATTTTTATAACTCAAGATTTTTCTCTTTTACATATTTTAACTTCATAGTAACATAAAGATTTCTTAAGGAGAATTCACCTTCAGTAGTTGTATTGCATTTTCTGCACTGGAAATCTTTATATTAACTGGCAAACTTGTTTTTTTAACAACACAATGTCCTGCATGCCTTGCAGTTCTATAGTAACACATTGCAACACTGATGCACTTACATACATGTGCTGTCTGTTGTTTGTAACAGATTCAACCTTAGAAACCCTAATTCCTAGAAGCCAGCATTGTGATATTGGAATGCAGTCAAAACTGAAAAACAAAAGGGCAGGAATTAGACAATAGATTAAACCCTCAAGTTTATGTATCAGAGTGGTTGATCTGAGGTCAGTGTTATTAGATCAAACTACAGAGAACATGACATATTCGTGTATGGAGAGAAGAGATGAAGAACACAAAGTTCACTTCATCATCGCCTCCACTTCTATTAGACCTCTCAGCCTCTGCTTGGTACAGCTGACCTTTAAACACTGCAGTAGGAGATTTGCATCTGTGCCAAAAGAACAGATAATCAGAGGATTCTTCCCTGCTCCCATCACATTCCTTTTTTAATCTCAAGTTCACCCAGCCTATCACTCCTCCTCTCAGAAAGCATTACATCTCTTTGATAGATCAGCTCAGGAGAACAGCCTGTCAGCTTTCCCAAACAAGAAATTTCTAGTTACAGAGGACCTGCTTTTTTCCTTGGGTAGATGTGACATTTCAGTCTTCCTTTTTACCTGTCTTTTCTTCATTTTTACGTAATGTCCCTTCCAACCTAGACAATTGTATGATTTTATGATTCTAATATCAGAATTTGTTTCGGTCTTTGGTAGACCCACAAGCCAGAACACTATATTTACTAAAACCAGCCATGTCTTACATGCGACTATAAAGTACAATCAAGCCCCCTAAAGCTTTTCATTATTATTTTATCATTTTCATAATCTTAAATATTTATATTCAGAGCTAATTTTGAGATTTCCTAGAAGACTATTTGAAAAAGTTTCCACATAATCAAATATTAGTTTTGAAATTTAATTGTAACATTTTAAATAAAAAGGCATTTCAAAGCAAAGCCTAAATGTGTGAAATCTCAAAGCAGTTAATTTTCATTTTTTGAAATATTTTCATCAGAATTGTTGCATATTATATTAAGGAATTCTAATTAATAACAGGGATTTTCTAACATAAGCATATCATTTGGGAATTTTTTTTCACCAAGGCTCACAAACAAAGACATAGAGTACAGACAGATTCTTAACCCAAATCTGACTGCTTTCTTCATTCTGCAACACATCCCAGTTTTTCAATGTCACAAAATCAATGTTGAGAGTTACGAATATTTGATGGAGTACATGAGCAATATAAGGCACTGTAACCTTGAATAACCTCCATCTGAAGAATGTTTAATGTGACCTTTGATACTCATGAAAATACTTCAGCTGCTGAGTGACCATTTCATATATGGGAAGTGTTCAATATAATAGCCAAAGTGGGCATTTTAATGTTTGGTTTTTGGAGTCTTTTACTGTGTAACTAGGACTATTTCACTTCCTCCATATATCTGAAGATACTATTCACATTCACAAGTAAGAGATTCTGTTTTGTGCACTTATTGTGCAGCTATAATAATGCAAAGATGTTAACCAAGGTATCTCAAATATTTTGCCACTGTTTGAGCTTTTTGAATACTAGCGCTGTTCACAAAGCACCAACTAACATTCCTGGTACGTGTGGCTAACATCCCAAGTGCATGCATTTTTTAACAGAAGCTAGAACCTCTAGGGCCAGAGTGCAGAGTAGTTAATAAATTCAGGAGAGAGAAAGCATAAGGAAACAAGGAAGAAGGTATTACCTGCAGTTACTGCTCCCTTTGTAAATGTCATTTTATGTAAATTGTCATTAAATGTCATTAAATGTAAATTGCCCCAGATCTTTGTGGTGTTCAGACTTTCTATTCCACTGATATTTTGTACTGCACTGAACTTATATACATACTTCTGAACTGTATTACACTGTTAATTCTTAAGTAAATTTTTAAAAGAAAGACTGTAACTTCCAAGTGCTAATTCAGAAAAGAGATATTGTAAGAGATATTAATCCTCAAGCTGATTTACAAAGGTCATTGGCCTATAAGGATACTGTTTGTTTCTTAAATTACAATACAAGCAGCAAGTCCATGTAGCAGGCAATTTAGCTTAGCTCAATTAACATTTCATATTCAGAGAGGGAAAAAAAAAAAGTAGGTTCTTTCTCCAGACTATTGTTTCTATTTGAGAAGTTTTCATTTTCAGATTAAAATAGAAACCACAGAAAATATCTTTGTATATTTCAAGCAGTACTTCTAATTTCCATATCAAATTCATTCCTTGAGAAAGCTTTATGAGAAGATGAACTTCTGTTTTTATAATGCCCAGCTCAGTCTACTGAGCTGAGCTTGTATTTATATACAAAACTATATCATAACCTACTATTCAAACATTCTCAACCTTTAAAAAAGAGATGCAAGGAATGCACTGAAAACTAGGATACACCTGATTAAAACCCACTATGTGGAGCATAAGAAAATGAAACATAATGTATGTCTCAGAACAGACCAACACTCACCTTTAATGTATAATTCATCTCACCTCACTTCAGCTATCTAGAAGTTAGACATACAGACTAAACAAGTCATTTAGTCAAAGGAGAGGTAGGCACTTAATATAAGCAAGATAAATCTTTGGGAAATTTTTATCTTGGGTAAGGAGTGAACAGGGTAAATAAGGTTTTAAATTGAAAAAAGACCAACAGAAGCACATCTCAGAACACCTACCTGACTTTTTCAACTTTGAAAAAAGACAAAAGCATCAAAATAACAAGTGAAGTGATACTGGTGGGTACAAGGGGCAGGAGAGCAGTATTGTTAGTAAATATTTTAATTTGAGCACATGAGTAAATGCTTCAACTAGAAATAACACGATTATCAATGGTTTGTTTTACTTAAAAATGGACTTACATCCTAATCCTGTAACATCAAAATCATTGCATTATCTATCGCTGTTGAACTTGTTGGCTGCAATACTAAAATCGAATTTAATGTGACTGAAGATCTAACTACACAAATATACATGTCTTTCTGGACCCGATTCTGAAATTTATTTTGCAAATTTCTGCAATCAAATGAAATATCATGGAACGCAAATTAAACACTGATGGTTTTATCAATATGGCAACAACAGTATCATTTACAACTGACAGAGTCATAGAATAACAGTGTATATTAACATTTACAAAGGACATATTGGAATAGGTAATAAAACTATGCTGATTCAATGGCTCAGTGATTATTTTGAGAATGCAATATTATCTCTTTATTACACTATGTTGTCCTTTCTCCATTTTTAAATTGAAATTATCAAATTCATCATTGGTGCCATGTTAACCCCAGCATCACCCCAGCTCAACAGTGTTGCTCTGAAGCCTCATAGGTGTGTGAAACATGCTCAGCTGGAACAGTGAGTTTGACAGGACAGAGCCAAGACACTGCTTTTATAGAGACCCACCGATGTTAGACTCATGACTTGATTCAGGAAAAGCTGTATTTTTAAAAAAAATATGTTTTCCTTAGTTTGAAGAGAATTAAACTTCAGCAGAAAGTACATATAGCTGATTTCACAGCACATATCTTCGAATGCAAGAAGTTACATTTATGTGATGATAAGGAGTCATACAACTTTCTCATGCCATAGATACCTTTCAGAAGAGCAATGTTAAAATCAAGCAGAACTGGTCAGACCTGTTTCCATACACAGAGGCAATGGAAGAATGCCCTCCCTGAAGTTGCCAAGAAAGAGATAACTAATAATTGTACTGTGTGTGCAGTACTAAAATCCAGACATGTAGATCCTACAACTCCTCCAAGAATTGGTGTGGCTGACTAACCAGTAATTCTCAACTGATGCAAATAGATTAGCATGACTTTTTTCAACCTCAGGAACAAATCAGCAGGAAATTGGGAGAATGCCATGAACCAGAAATTTCCTAGTGGTCACAGTGACTGCATTGACTATTTATTATTTCTTTAATGCATCATTTACAAAGTTATTCCAAATATTAAATAAAAGAACAAATGAAGATTTGCAAAAGAACCTTATAGTACTAGATGACTGAATGGTAACACAAGACGAAATTCAATGTGGAGATACAAAGTGAGTCATTTTGGAGAAAGAAATAAAATACAGTATTACTTATATATGATGGACTAGTACTAACCAGGAATAAGATTTTGAGATTACCATGTAAACTTTATGTGAGTGTTGCAGTTTAGTCTTCAGCAGTCATCTGAGAAGAAACACTGTTGGGAATTAAATAAATGTGGAAACAGAAAACATCATGAAATATCTTGAATAGCATACACAGTTCTGACCTATCACCTCATGAGCTGGAAGGTGCTGGTAAGGGTACAGGGAAGGTAGCAAGGTCAACTTTTTATGGTTTTTTAAGGAAAATTTAAAACAACCAGAAATACTCAACTTGGAAAAGAGACAATTGAAGGAAGATATGACAGAGGGTCTCATATCCTAGGGAAAGGAAAACGTACTGGTGCTATTTTCCTTTCTGATACAAGAATTCAGGGACAGCAAATGAAATAATCATGTGGGGATTTCACATGTACTTCTCTATACAACACATAGTCAAGCTGTGAAATTCTCTACCATGGCATGTTATGGATGTCAAAGGTTTCTAATGGGCTCAGATCCACACCTGGGGTCTTTTACATTCAGAAACAAAAATGAAAAAAAAAAAAAAAAAAAAGACAGTGAGAATGTAAATTGGTTTTTTTGTTCTTCAAGACAAAATCTAGGGATTGCTAGCATCTGAACTGGTTTTCAGGTCTCTGTGCTTGCAAGCAGCTTCACTATGTTCCATAAAGGCTACTTGCAGTTGACAACATATATTCTGATAAATAAGGCATTTTGTATTTAACAATATGGGCAGTCTTGCCTACATCACTGGCCTTTGCTGTATCATTTGGTGCCCACAATCCATCCAACTCCTTGAATGTCATATCTACGTGAAGATGGTAAAACTGCCTTTATAGTTACATTTCAATTGTCTGATGTCTCATCTATCTCACCTACCTTCTCTAGTACAGTTACTGTCATATGCCATTTTTTGCAATATTTTTTGTTGTTGTTTAGCTTTTAAAATATTTTATCTTCAACTATTGTCTCTGTTAGTATTCCATAGCCAGGTATACGCCACCCATGATCTTGCACTTCGTTGCTTGACTAAGTTATTCCCAGTTGCAGAAATCAAGCCCAATTCTGCAATAACATACATGAATAGCTTTCCAGATATATATTTCATAATCTGAAAGTTGCAAGGGGATTTGTTTGCTGGCTTTTATATCAGTGAAGAAAATAATTAACAAAGGCAGGAATGGGAGGACTCTCCTCAAAAGATACAAATCATAACTGTCATTTAAGAAACTTCTGTTAAAATACAAAGGTGCTTGACAACTTTCTCATAAGCTCTGGAAATGTTGTACAGGGTTGGATCTTGAGTTTACTTGACATCCAACTCAAAATCTTACAGATGGCAAACACCACCATGTTGTGAAAAATGTCCCTAGCAAAAGGCTGGGCAGTTGTCCCAAAGGGGATAGGTGAGGTTTACACATTGGAAGTTTCAGCAAGAAAAAGGAAATTGTTTGATAAATAAATAGACTAGTAATGTGTATGCTGAAAAAGGACATTCGACTTCCCTCCCCCCTCCCCCTTCTAGGTGGTAACTATGCTGGAATTGCAAAACTTTGCTATAGTCTTTCTCATCTCTTAATTCATTAAGTATAGCTGTCTTCTGAGCAGTCTTATGTTCACAGGCAGCTCTTTGTAGATTTTCCAGGCAGTGTATCTGTGCAGCCATTAGCCCCTTTAATCACAAACCTACCCTGCTGGCCAGCTATTCCTTGCATTTGGGAAACAAATTCAAACTCATGAAAGGAAATTAAATGGTATTCTTAGGTTCATATCTTCAAAATTGAATAATGACTTGATTATTTCAGCTGACCTGGACTCAACTCCAAATTCAGTTATCTGATCTTCAGAGCTCACCTGTCCTTTCTAAAAATCAAGCCACTTCAGGCTGGTTTAGCTTCAGTATTAGAATTAAAAAAATAACTTGTAAAACTTTTGGTTTGTGTTTTAGCTTTCATTTGATTTGGCATTATGGTCAAAATGAGACACTCTTGTAAATCTGAGAATAGTAACTAGATTTATTCTGTAACTACACAACCATGAAACATAAATGCAATACTCTACTTTTACTTTAGCTGTTTACCTATTTGTCTTTCATTTTCTGTAGGTCGCCCAAGATTAATGATTTCATTCTAAACCCAACAGTTTTCCTAAGTAAATTTTCAGCCACAGAGTGAAATATTTGATTTTTCCCATTGTTACATTACTGCACACAAAAGCACTAAAAGCTTAAAAACCCCACAAAAATCAGCAACACATTCCTTACAGGCACTTGAGATAATATTCCTGCAAAATGCATTACTTCAGTATTCCAGTAGTGTTTCAAGCTCCAGTTTGAATGAGGTTAAGTCAGTGAATATTTAGTCACATATGCAGGACTGATTGTCCAACAAATTAAAATCTCTCCCCAATTCTATTTACAAGTTTCTAAGTGACAAAGAAATATCATTTTTAAGTCATAAAGAAGTCTATCCTTTAGAAATGAATGCTGAGTATACAATGTATGCAAGGGAATTTATTCAGCATATACACCAACATGCTTTCACAGTCTCCAATAGGGTTCATGGCTCTAAACTCTGTGTCAGAGCACCATTGCCTCTTGAGCATATCATCACATAGGCAATAAACTTTCAAAGTGAGAGAGCTGGCAAACAATAAAGTCTAATATGACGTCTTAGGTACTTTGAGTGGTAGTGTTCTGAACACTCTGACCTAATTCTCCTTAGAATCACACATTTGATCAAGTTCCCCCTCAATACCTTTGTGAAAGGTTTACTCTAATTTCTCAAATTATAATTTCCCACCACTTAATTTTTATGGAATGAAATACTATATAAAGCACAAAACCCACTATCTTACTGCCATTATATAAAAAACGTAGTATGTTTATTATTATCCTAGGCCACTTCCGTATTTTTCCTGAAATGCTACACTTAATTGTTTTATGATAACTGCCAGCAAAGGAAATACACTATGACAAGTCACTTATACCATATATTCAAAAAAAGTGAAAGTCCCCCAAACATACCTCCACAAGCCTGCTGGTGTGTTCTCGAAATATAGCAGCATATTCCTTTATTTCTTTATCTCTTCCATTTTTGGCAGCTTCAATGAGAACTAAAAGTGGAACAGTGGTATCTAAGAAGGAGTCTGAGATGTGATCAATAATGGCTTTACGGAGCTGCAAAAGAAAGCATTACATTAGTACCTGCTAATTGGACTATTTATTAAAATCTACTGTAATTCTCATCCATTAGTATTTTATAAATATGTGCACACCGCATTCCTGCATTATTTGCAGGATTATGTGTCTGAAACCTACTGCAGCTGCAATTTATCTATTACAAAGAAAACTCTAATTTTAGGGACAATTTTAATATACCACTACCTAAATATGCATATTTATATGTGTGAGTGCAGATACATAAAACACTTAACCCCTACTAGTTCTGTTGAAATTAAGGGAGCCAAAAAAATACTCACGTTCTTTGATGAATAGAATCATAGAATGGTTAGAGTTGGAAGGGACCTTAAAGATCATCCAGTTCCAGCCCCTCTGCCATGGGCAGAGACACCTCCCACCAGAGCAGGTTGCTCAAAGCCCCATCCAGCCTGGTCTTGAACACTTCCAGAGACGGAGCATCCACAGCTTCCCCGGGCAACCTGTTCCAGTGCCTCACCATCCTCACAGCAAAGAACTTCTTCCTAATATCTAATGTAAATCTCCCCTCTTCCAATTTAAAACCATTACTTCTTGTTCTGTCACTATACTTCCTGACGAAGAGACCCTCTCCAGCTTAAATGATTCCACACATGAAAAATTACTGTTAGACCAAACCTAATGTCTCCTTGGTTTTCTCCCTTGAAGTCCAGATGCCATGGTAGAAGTTTATTTAATTTTACAAAGAAAACATTAATTTAATTATGTTTGTACTCACAAAATCCTCTACATCACATGTTACCATAATTGCAAAATTACCCAAATATTTTCTGCCTTGTTTGAAAACCCAATGATACAGTTTGATCAGCACGGTAGCATTCACGGTAGTTAGATCAATGAGATTACTGATTATGACACCTGATAATAGATTAATAGGACAAGAAGAACGATAAGTGTGTCTCTATTTAAATTAATTGTTCTTGAACATCCTGCTCAAATTATTCAAGTGCAACATTCTGCTACAAATTACCTTTCTTAAATTAGGTTACATGTAAGTTTATCATTGGGACATCACTTAAGAAGTTATTTTCCATGTTATAAATCTACACATGGCAATTGTTCATTTTAATCACAGAACACTACAAGAAATACACCAATCATGAGAATATATGCAATGCACCTAAATTATCAAGTTCACTAAATTTCCTACTGCAAAAAGAAGTATTTTTACAATTTTATAAAAGATACTGATTGGAAGATAAAAGAATAGAAAAGGCTTTTAAGCTCCTACATGCTTACAGGTTTGTTGCCAAAGGATGTGTTTTCATTTAGCATTTTGCTCCAATGTATCTATGCAAAAACTCAGACGTAAAGATTTCTACATCTAGAAAACTGCAAAAACCCCACAAGTTTTTGATTATGCTGCCCTTTTTACGTAGGGCAGTGAACATGCACAACAGAAATAATAGCAGAGAAATATGTTGATTATTAAGATTTAGATATTAATTCCACCACTAGCTTTTGGATAGCCTCACCATCTGAAGCCAGCTCTCACTGACTCACCAGGCTCATGGGACATTTAAATTTTCCAAGTCCTGCCAAGCTACCTGTTAAAATTTCTGCTGGAAAAACCTAACTCAAGAAAACAGACCTACTCGCCTGTTTAAAATTAAGTACGTGAATGTGACCTTGAAGAATCCCAGTTCAAACATCAAGATTTCAATTTACAATAATCAGCAACAAAAAGCTGTGGAATCGTATCCATGGCTGATGACTCATTATCTCCAAAATAAATATTTTTGGGTTCTGTGTAGCCCAGATTGTAGGACTTTTGCAGCCATAATATAGTATTTGAGGAGCAGTGACTGCAATGACCTTAGTCACATTTGTGGTGAGCTTGAGGCTTCCAATTTTCAAACTAGCAGCCTAATTTAATCTCTCATCACATAATTCTTTGGTATAACTTTTTACTGGTTTACTTAGTTTAATTAACCTTTCACATATAAAGTATCATTATTATTTTGTTCTAAGAAATCCTCTATCTTGCAATTAAACAGTGAAATGCATCTTCTTCTTCTAAAAAAAAAAAAGATAATGCTGTGTCTTTGCTGAATACAAACAAGTTTAAAATTATGGTCCTGTTTCAGCTATGTGAAGGAATACAAGAAGCTGAGATTTTCAGAAGATGGCTTGTGTAGCATTAAAGAACAAAGAAATACAATGTAGAACAAAGAAAGGGAAAAGATGAAAAAAAAATACTATCCGAAGCAATATCTATTTCTCTTCATCTGAATCATAAAAATCATTTTTTCTGCAACTCAGTAAGTCTGTTTGTGACTCTGGCCACCTCTAGAGCAAAATGCTAAAAGCTAAGTAGCCGTATAGGGAGGTATATAAATAAAGAACAGCACCAGTAGTGCTAGCAGGCAATACTAGGGAAGTTACTGTGCTATCTTGGAATTTTTTCTCCTATTTTTAAGTGAAAGAGATGCCGTCAGAAGAGGGAAAGCAGAGGGAGAGTGATGTCTGACAAATTGTTTTATTTTTAAGGTCCAAGGTCTTATTCTTACCCTTTAAGCTGACTGTTACAGAAGTGGAAGCATGGAGAGTTTTTGTTTTGCTATCAAAGTGCATTAAAAAATAAAGTAGAAACATGTTGTTTATAAAACATGGGGCATAAGGTTGTCAAAAACAAACAGTGGAGGGTAGAGAAGACAATCCCAGCAGCTGTTTGCACCACTATTAAACATCAGTATCCTGATGAGTACAGAAAACTCTGTGTTTGCCTCTGTTCGCCTCTTGCCGCACAAGACTACACCCGCAAAAGTCCTGGAAGAACTGAAGATTAGCTGTTATTAAGAGATCTCTCTTTCTTGTTTCAACGCGATGCCAGGAAGGCAATCTTCTTTGTTTTCAGAAAAAGCTATCCATGCTGAAGAAGCAATATAGAAACACAAGAATATTATCAGGAATAACAATTACAAAAAAACCCAACCAACCAAAACTACGGAACAGCCGTAGGAGAAATATCTGTGCAGTCCATTCACGGTACACTGGGAAAGAACTGGGAGGTAAGAACCGTGTATGGTAATTTCTCAGAATTAGAAATTGGAATGAATAGACTGTTCCTTCCTTAATATTCATACAGCTCTACTAGTCCGGGAAGCAGAGATCAGGTAAAACTGCACATATGGACATATCATGCACATCTCTGGCACAAGTAAAAATCAAAACAAAACAGGATAGTTTAAAATCCCCACAAGTACTGAGCAAGTTCCTGAAGTGAATACAAATAATTCCATTTGAAAAGCCCCAGATTTTTACAACTTCCAGAATACACTGTTTTGCTAGTTTTGCCTTTAAGTTTTGCCATATACAAGCCTTCCTTCACTTTACTTACTGTGATGTTCCATAGGGGCCCATGGCATAACCCAAATGAGGTCGTGACTGGGCCAGCAGTTATATGATGGTTTTGGTTATTGTGCACTACACTGAAGAGATTTCAAAAATACAACTTCATAAGGTTTCATCTTCAACCCCAATTTTGCAGAGGCAATCCCAGCAACTGACTGAAAGCAGAGTACATTGTGCACACCATAGCCCTGAATCTACTATGAGTGCCTCATGTAATTCCAGCTATGGTACACAGTATCATTCAAAAAAAAATATTAAGTTTTATAAAAGCTGTAAGAATAGGACAAATAACAATTTTCACACTTTTAGTAAAATTGCTGACAAAATAATGAATGTTCATATGTGAAAGCTAGTAAGACTCTACTGCAATACCTGCAGGCACAGAACTCACAATTTCATGCTTCCCAGATCAGGAATCAGACATATGGTAAGTGCTCTTCCTAAAACAATTCTTACGCAATTTACATGTATGAACATGGAACTGGAGGAAGAAGATGCAACATTTCTCATAAATGCCTTCCAGTGGAAAATGTCAAGAAGCCATAGAACTACTCCGCTTAAAGAAAACTACTGGTTCTTGATTGACTATAAATTGGCCATGAATACATTCAGACTGGACACTTTATAAAGGTTTATAAACACACAGAAATTGAATTAGTTAACAAATTTTAAACGCTGTAACAGAGTCAGTAAACTGTGATAAGCTAGAGTTTCATTAACTCATGGAAGAGACTGTAGGACAGAATGGAAGAGTTCCTAGACACACTGAGCTTGTGATGCAAGTCACCAGGTGACTGAGTTGATCATATTTTTGATGTAACGTGAGGAGAAATTGGATAGCTAGTTAGTTGAAAACTCTACACTTATATTACATTCATCTCATCTTTCAAGGCTTCCCCTGGCTGATTATGGGAGACAGGCAGGAATTTATTCATCATCCTGAAGCATAGGCTGGCTTGTAGGACTGTACACAAAGTTGGGCAGGGTATTCTTCCACCAAAGAGCTGATAAATAACCACAGGCAGAGGCGAGATGAAAGTGGTGTGTGCTCATGTGCTATGTAGCCATAAATTTTCATATACTTGGTTGGAGTAGCCTGGCTAGAAAACTACTGGCTTTCTAGCTCTCTTTCTAAACTGGTGTGTTACATATTTTCAACAAAATTTGTCAATTTTTATCAAAGATGTTCCTCGCAGTGAGAGGATATAAAGACAGCTGCTGGTGTCTACTGCTGACCTTCTGCAGCGCTCTGATGTTGCAGATTTTGGTCCATGTCTGACATTAGTTTTAGGATACTGGGATTCAAAACAGGTGGGTGGACTGTTGATCAGGTTCTGTTATATGAATTCTCACAATTGTAAAGAACTAGACATAATGGCCCAGTAGTCCTTTCAAGGTATCTTTTCCAACAACCAATAATAATTCAAGCTTATTAAAAATAAAATGAATTTTTATGTCCAAAGTACATTACTGATCTATTTCTATAGCAAATACATATTTAGACATGTATACACACAGAGTTTTGTCTATGTACATACATACATTCATCCAGTTTCATTTGGTAGGGTTTTTTCCCAGTTTTGAAAATGCATATATATATTTTCCGTGGAATAGTGTAACTATCTTCAGTGGTTTTTTAACATAGAAGAGATCTTTATTTTCAAAATGCAGTGCTACGAAATCTGAAAATAACAATTCAGAAAAAACATCTTTCAAGTCTCCTTTTGTACCTTTTCAGTTCCCCAGGTTGCTTACCTGTCTGCGGAGGTCTCTTGTCTTCTTGCACATACTCTCTATTGCAACATTCAAGGCGTCACTTTTCTCTTTCTTGTCAGTCTGTAATAAACATAAAAAACACAGTAATGGTTACTTGAGATCTCTTAGCAAGCATGTTCTCTGTGTCCTCAGTTCATCAGAACATTTGGTAAATTGTGCATGCTTCAGGATTTATTTTAATTTGAATACGTTTCAGGAGCCTCTACCACAATATTCACAGAATGCCAATTTGGGATTTTAAGCATAATCCGCTGAATCAAAACATATGCTTTACTAGCAGAATTTAGGAATGAAATTAAACACTTTTTATCTTCTGAATTGCTGTAATACTCTTTTTATAGTCCAGGATTACTTATGAAGCAACATTAATATAATTATTATTATTTATGCCGATCCATTATCACCACACTAATACGAAAAATTGTGTTATCTCTTGACAAGAAATTTATAAATTCAGATGCCCACAATGCAGTTCAGTAGTGCTTTAGTCTGCAGCATTCATTGTTTTACTCCTGTAAGACAGAAAGGGTGAGCTTCAAAATGTCCAAATTGTTGCAATGCAAACATGGTCAATGAGAATGGGCAATCTCTTTATTCAACAACACTTTCATTCTCAGCATCAACAGAAGACTGAGCTATTGAGATATTTGAGAGTTATTGAACTCTCATATAAGCTCATATGAGCTCTTATAAGAGAAAGTTGTGTACTTTTACTTAACTTTTTATTTCTATTTATAAGCAAAGTGCTTGTATTATTATTAGCTATTTGAAAAGCATAGTTAACAATTTTATTGTACTGCCCAGCATTTTTTCTATACAATATTACCACAGTAGTTCTGTGTCTACTAGCTGTTTCGAATAATCTCTTTTCATGTTAGTACAGAAACTATGTAAAAAGCCAGTATGTCTGATGAATGTTGTTCCTCTAAAGCAATCATTCATTAGTCACTACCGTGGACTGCCCTGGTTCAAAGGAAAGAAACCACAAATACTGAAAGTGTCTTTACTCAAAGTCTTAACTAAGTACACGTTACATTGCCAGGGAAAGGACCAGATTCTCATAAATGTTAAAGAAACAACTATGTATACTGAACATAGTATTTGGGCTTCAGTTACAGTACATTAGGAAGTCTATGTTATGAACATGACTATCTTGTTTTATAAATGATACTAAAATAAATACAAGTGAAAACAGAAGTAATAATATTATGATTGGCACCTAAGCGTATAAACTTGCTTTATACAATATAATTCAATCAGAGTTACCTCCTTGCTAAAAAATAATCATTAATCTGTAAAAACAGCACTATGCTTAATATTAAAGCAAAGACTAGAGATGATTGGGAAAGAAATTCTACATTAAAAGTGAACGTGTAATGTAATAAATGTCTTGAAATTATTAGTACATTCTCTATCAACTGAAAGGAACAATTACTTTTAAAAAAATGAGCTTATATATTCTGGGTGGCTTAGAAATTTTCCTACTACTTTCTGTTTCTGTAAATTGCTTACGGTTTTCACAGGGAATGGATGACCGAACACGGGTCTTGGAGAGAGATCTGAACTTCACCTCGAAATCTTCAAGGAATCCCTAAAGGTAGATACTTTCTCTTTCATAGTAATGTGACCATTTCTCATACCAATACTGCATTAGGAACTGAAGTAAGTAATGACTCTTGTACTATGTTTTGCAAGCTATTGTCAGCCTTGACAACAAAACTGATCTCTTCTAAACTGCTAGGTAAACAGGACCAGTAAAAGCATTGTGGATACAACTCAGCTTATGCCTATGCATTTTCAGATGACAAAGATGCAGTTCCACATTGGCACATCCTTTAAAAGCTTTATATTCAGAGCCTATTTTTCTAAGAAGACAGAATCAATGTAAAATATTGGGATTTTTTTGAAGTCCTTTAGTAAGCTGTAACTTTAAAGGTGGCAACTAATGGTACAACTGGCTCTACGCAAACCTTAATCTTTGAGGCAGCTAATATGAAATAACCTCACTCAGCAAGTGGCATAAAAATATTGAACAGTGAACAAGGAAAAAATATTTAGTTGCAAATTCTTAATTCTCAATAGTCAATGTCTAGAAAGCAAAGCTAACTATAATTGAAGTTATTCTTCACCTTGTGTTTTCCCCAAGAACTAAATACACTCTAAAATGCAGCTTCAGACTGCAGAATGTGGACAGGTCCTGAATGCGGGTAACCTCATAACTGCAGACTCTCATCTTTCAATAAAGACATTTTAAACTCAAAAAACCCCACATTATGGTGCGCATAAATCCTACTTATAAAGATTTAAATATACCAAAATTGTGTATACAGCCTGTTAAAGTCAGGAAGACACTTGACTACAAAGTCTGCTGTGGGAGTAGTCTTAAAAATCAGTGGCCTCACACTACACTGTCCATCTGCTTTAAGATATTCTCCATTGGTCCCAAGTACCTCTGAATGTTGAATTACTCCTTTAAGTTTATATTCCTCTGCAGGCTTCCGTCTCAAATATGTACATGACAATAACAGTTTAAGATCTACACTAGATGATTACAGTTTTTAATAGCTGAAAAATACCAGATAACAATATTTTTAAAGTGTATATTAAAACAATGGCACAGAGAAACTAAACATGATCTGAACATCTCTACACTATATTCCACTCTCCAGTAATGTAGCTAACATGTCTGTATTTGTGATACTCTTCATCTACCTGTCAATTAACACTCTTCTTGTGACTGCTTTACTTAAAACCAAACAAGTCTATCCTGAAATAGTTCATTCTTGTACAGGGTGAGTGAATTAAGAAAAGGTCCAGGAAAACTGCACATTATTCTAGGCTCTGGATTTCATAAATCATGCAGTTGAACTCACTCATTTCTCTCAGTTTTCCTGCACTCAGCTACAATTTTATTCTGTAAAATATATGTAACAATGACTATATGGCTCCCTTGTGAGGATACTAAAAGCAACATCCAGCTCCCATTTCAAAGTGTTTTTCACATACAAAACACTTTACAAGCACTAAGTCACATTGTTATTAATAGTCCACTAAGTGAAAACAAGTATTTTTAATTAACACTGCATAGCCTTAAGATAAATGCTGAGTATTGCCAATAATACAGGCCTATCTATTTTACACACAAGCAAACAACATCAGTTGAATGACTCAAAAAACACGTGCAGAAAATCTTTCCTGTTAAACTTTCTGTTAAAAGAGCACATATCTAAGGGGAGATTCTCAGTTGAAACACACTACTATATCTCCACTGTTTTTAATGGAATTCATTTATATCAGCAGGGGATTATGACCTTCATGGGCATTACAGATCCTTCTACACTCCAATGTATACAGATGCAAACTAATATGTTAGCACTAGCTACTCAACCTTGAAGGACTCAAGAACACATCTTTAGTGGAGTCTTCGTGGGCACATGCCAACAGTTAACAGTATTAACAGAGACAGCAGTAATTCTACAACCTTCATATTCCTTTGACTTGAAGAGGTAGCTTAAACAAAGGAATAGTCATTCTGACAAGTTTTTTTAATTTCACTTTATTTATATTTCTGAAGTGCTTCAAATGCACTGTGTCTCTCATAAAGATGATTTGGGGAGAACTACTTAAGTCATTGTCTAATCTCTTCAAGTACTGAGGCTAATAGATATGGGCTAAATTTATTTTTAAATGTATTAAAAAGCATATATAGAAGGATACAGTCTGCCATAGGTATTAAAACAGTAAATACTATTAGTATTCATTATGTGAATCAAAGAAGACCCCCCCCCCTTTAGCCGTAATCAACAATTCAGTTCCAACACAGAATTTAAGTACTCTCATTAGCAGGACTAAAATAAACGAGATCTGGCCAAGTGAAATGGTGCCAATTTATTTGGGTATGTATTGGTGATAAGGTATTCACAAGCAAGGCTGCACTGTTTTAAGTCCCCTTATAGTCATCAGAGAAAGTAATCACTGTGCATCACCTCTGAAGGTCCTGAGCCTCTACTTGCTATAGACGGTAGTGAGAGTCCTAGTTTGGTAGGCTGAAGTTTTGTCTCCTGAATAGTCCCCTAAAACACTCATTTTATATTAAAAAAAACCCACAACATTTAAAAAGTAAATTACTATAGGCCTTCATGAAGCACCTTGGATATTTTGGAAATATCCACCTGAAATAGGTATCAATATTTCAAATATCAAGTCCTTGTTTTTCACAGTAGCCATACGTGTTCAAAAACACATATGTAGACTCTCATTTTTCAATGTTGTGGAATGCAAGGGAGCAATATTAATTTATCAAATCCATGATGAGATCAGATCTTCTGAATTCTGTATTACAGAACAGCTGGAGTCTTAGCTATGAACTCAAAAGCTATTTTACTTCAGTCCTAAAGGATTCTTCCAAGTATATGTATGGCAGTAACACAAGTCAGGAGATTCTATCAATGCCTTTACACAGGGCCTCAAGATAAAACTGCTGAATTAGGATCTAGATTGCAAACAGCAGAAGTGGTCAGGATCTATCTGGGTCCCTACACAGGAAAAGTGATGTTGGAGTACTGAATGCAAAACCTGGAGCTTAAGTCTCATCGAATTTTTAAGAACTTCTCAGTCCTGCCCTTCTGTGAAAAAATAAATGTATGCAGGTACTGGGCAGCATAAGGTTATAAACAGACTACATCAATATAAGCCTAGTTATATCATACACATCTCTCTGTGTGCCATTGCCTACAGAAACTACAAAGCAGTAAGTAATTTGTCCTGATAGGCATCCTGATTTTCTTTCCATCACTATAAAGAGTTATTAGTAAACATACAAAACAGGCTTGAGGTTCAGGGTGTACCTGATGTTTGAGGATATTCAGATGCAAGTTCATTTTGCATCCTGGGCTTGCACATTGGTTTAGAATAACAGAAGTTAAAAGAAAGCAATGATACTTCACTGGAATGTTTAAAATTACATACATGATAAAAAATAACTGTATAACCTTAATCCATATTGTACTCAAGGCTCTCCAAAAAATAAATTTCCATAATTAAGGGCCTATGGCCAAAAATTGAGCATATATTTGTTTCCTGGGATGTGTCTGTTCCCAAACACTCACTGTACAATCTTGGGAGGACTGAATGTTAAAAAAATCCAACCCACTAGCATGATTTTCATTGCTTATCTCCAGCAGCTGTACCATGACTCTGTGATAAACAGCTTTTGATTTAGCTCAAAGTATCCTAGGACAATTTTATTTTTAAAAAGACTAGCACATTTATTGAAATCAGTTCTCTATGGAAATATTAAAAAAAAATGTCAAGCTAAAAGGTAAGCACCAATCAATACTATGGTAAGTTAATAAATGTCAGAGCTGTAATTAAATGACTTATCATTTCAGGCTATGTGTTGACTGACAATAACATTGTACCTTAATAATAAAAACTCAAAGTCCTACCCAACCTAAATAAGATACTAAACCAATGTCACAGTCACAAAGAGACAGTAGGCATTTTATGTCTGTTGTTACAATTCAGCATGTAACATTCACTATTTAACATTTTTTGGTATATGGTGCTTATAAATGTTTTTCTTTTGATTTATAAAGTCATTTTGAATTCTAGACAAAATCAAAACAGTGATGGAAAAAAAAAAGTTTTATTTAGTATAAAAAGCAGGTTCGTGATTTTTTTCTGTGTCCTGAAACAATGTTGCCATTACTTGTGGAAATTCCATGCAGCGACTTGTAGTGCAAAGACAAAAATAAGGTTTTTTTTCATAACCAGCTTATAGAAACTCTGATCTTTCAAATCCTGTTGTGCAGTTCAGCAAAGAAAAGACAACTACAAGCATTTGTCTCATGAAAACCCCCAAACCATAAGCCTTTACAAGGGAAGACCCAGTTCAGTCTTGGTACAGTCTTCATTTATATTAAAACATAAGAACTATTAAAGGAAAGCCAAGAGGTATGTCAACTTGATTATTTCTCAACAAACACCTCTTTGTACCCAAATGCATCTGGCTTCCCAGTTTGATCTAATAGCAAGAAGAGACCTCTAAAGTAAGTTTTCTTTCTTATTGCCTTCTTGTCTCATCTTAGAGTGATAAATCCTTCCATTCCATTGCTATTCAGTCCCAATCCTACAGTTCCCAGCACAGTAGGAACAAAAACTCTTGTAAACCATTGAAAAAATTAAAAAAAATTAAACACTGTTAAGAACCTCTTTGTACTTCCTTGTACCAATCTGTATATTGCTAGACCCTAGGAATATTCACCCCTTAGGGGCAGAATTAATGGAAACATTTTACTCTTCAAAATTTTCAACTTGTTCCTCCAAGTATAACTTCCAAGTAAAAAACAGGATGCCTTGTTAAAGGGCATAGATCATAAAACTATGATTCTCTCCAAAGCTACAGATCTCAATGGAAAAGTTTCTGTCAGATTTGAACACAAGAGGAAGCCAGTTGTTTACAATTCTGGTTTTCAAGTATATCTCATGCTTTTAAATAAGCTTTTTAGAAGACCTCTTTCTTCACCAGCCAGGAAGTGGATAGGAATAAATTTTTGGGTGCAAATAACTCCATTGAAACAATGGGACTAGTTAGATGCCTGAACAATTATATGTATGTTTTTCTGGTGTTTTTCCCCAAAATTTTCAGGATTCACAGCAGTGCCACCTTATTAACTGCTGCCTGATAAATCACTTAAATGAACATTTTAGAAGTCATTGAAGAATCCTCTGACAAGACAGTAAAGGCAAAACTTGATATGTCTGACATTTTAAAGAACAAAAATTCCTTTGAAAAGGAAAAAGCTCCCAGGCCTTTTCATACAGCATTTCAAAGCATATTTTTACTGCACATCAAAAGCCTGCAAAAGGAAATTCATTTACAAATGTATTTTTTACCTTCCTGTGTTAATATAAGAAACACAAAGAACGAATAACTCACGAGTATTTTAGGTTGAAAATCACTATATTTACTTGGTAACACAGATTCCCCACTCTAATAAGCCAAGCCTCGTGCACTTTTTTTACAGACACCTGACTTAAGAAATCCTACTTCTGTGAAAAACAAGTAAGTATATTTAAAAATGTGGGGGAGAAGCCAAGGGAACCAGCAAAGGCATGGAAAATTATATGCAACTGAGCAAATAAGGAATCTTTCATGTGGAACTGTTTCTCATTATAGGTATTTTTTTCTCCTCAACAGCTCCAATATGAGATTGTCTTTTTTTTTTTCCTCTTCAAGCCATCATGGACAGCTCCCTATGGATCTAATGCTGTGAGATGTGAAGTACCTCCTAAGAAATGAATTACTTCAACTTCTATCGATATCAATTGGAGTACTGAGGGCTCTCCTCACTGTGTGAATTACCCTTTCTCAATCAATATGCAGGAAAAGTCTTGAATTTAAAGTCTCTCAGTATAACTCTCTTTTAGCATTCAGTTATATCTAGTCCCTAATACTGCAAAACAAATTTAGCTCTAAATGAGCATGCATAAAACAACCTCAAAAATCATCAGCAAAATATATTTAATGTATAACCCTTTAATTAAAAAAAGAAAAAGCAGAAATTTTCAGATTCTAATTAATCCAAAATTCTCAGGAAGAATTATGTTGCCAGAACATGCATAATATCGTACATTCTAATCCACTCTGCAAAACATCAGTGTCAGGCAACTGAAGCTGGGGAGGATAGCCAGGGTGTTTCAAAGGACAGAGTTAGATCCCTGGTTCCTGGTAAGAGAATAAAGATCTCAAATTCCCTTGAAAGTGACCATGAGCAAACCAAAGGAGGAAAAGAGGAACCTATACTGTTTTCAATTTTGATTGTTTCTTTCTAATATACAAGGTAAATGTCTCATTATATCAGGTTTTCTCTTACTTTTTCACATTGGCAATATAAAATCAGCATGATTCTAAGGTGACTCTAAAGCCCCTCCATGTTTTTCTACTACTTATTTGGGGAAAAAAGTTGCAGGAAGTGAATGTGTCATAACTGGTCTGTTGCAAAGCAATTATAATGATCACTTACTATTTCTAACGCAAATTCAAAAGCCATGGGTACTTCATATTTGAAATACAACAGTCTTTACATTTGACAGTGAAATCATAAAGGCCAGCAGTACTTTATTGTAGTTCATATTTCATCTTTAAAACTATGGAAGAATCAGCAAGGAGTAAAAAAGAAGTTCAATTTCTTTTAATCAGATGTTACTATCATTCACTGATGATGCAGGAAGGAAAGGCAACCTTAACTAGAAATAGAGCAATATCCAAACTAGCAAACTGACAGCAAGAAGTATATTTAAGGTTAATCTGGTTTTTACTAAGAAGCAACTTTCTAAGTTCCTAGTACAGAAGTTTTTAATTGAATATCTCTCTACCATTCATGAAAGTGTTCCGGCACTTTTACAGCAGGAAAATAGGAAATCAGTTGGAGAAAAGCTCAACCTACAGCAGCAGCGTAAGACTTTCCTATGATGAACTATCATATAAATTGCTTGGAGATTATATGCTGCTAGGAAAGGGAGGAAGGTGATGGAGGGGGAAGAAAATTCAAAATAAAATATAGTAGAGTTGCCAAAATAATCCTTCTCATCCAGATTGTTTAAAGGTCGTGCTGTACTCAAACAGCTATGGTCTTAAACAGGAGTCATAAACAGGGAAACATCCACCACTAAGCTACTTGAATTCTTCCATGCCTAGGGACAGGCTGAGTTAGTACAAATTCCAAAGTGGTGTTTCTGTAGCAAAGCAAAGGCACGTCCTGCACTTTTCAAGACAACAAAACCAATCTTACTTACCACTTTTAGAAGTGGTATTTTAATGCACTATGTACTACATAGATTCCAATAGACTTAACAGGAGTGTAACAGCAATCAAATCAGTGTTACATATATAAACAAACACGTATTTTTTTTAAATATATATATATAATCTCATGATTACAAATACATTTCTGAGAAAAAAGATCTCTTTGAGGTCCTCACAGCTACTCCATACCGTCCTATAGCATCACACTTTCTCCTTACATTCTCATCATATCAAAGAGTAACATGAAGAGATAAGGAAGGTAGAACAGTAAAGCAGAGAAGGAAATTTCTTTTTTTCCTTTATGACGTTTTCTATGTTGACATATTTATTATTCTGAGATTATCTCTATGATCCTATTAATGATCACTTATAAAACAAACATGCTGTGACATATATTTTAATGGAAAACCAGCATACTCTTGTATCTCCACAGATGGGTAATGAAGATTGATTTCCCCAGTTCTCTTGATCTGAGATTTCAGTTATGCACATGCCCATAAACAAGGGAAATTCCACTTGTAATTATTCCAAAAAAACATTTAGCTTAACTCAGACATAATTTATACTTTATAACATTCCTGTGGAATGATTTGAAGGAAACTATCTGAGACAAACATGGGTGGAACCACAAGAGATCTTGGTCTACAGAGAAACCTTATGAAAATAGCTACTTGTCAAAGACTTCCGCTCTAAACCGGGGAAATTTTGGTAATTTCAGCTAACGTGAAAGTTATGGATTTGATTTTGTTCCTAACTACACTTTTAAATAAAAGTTAAAGGCTGAAACCTCAAACAGACAAAAACTGTAATTCCATGTAATTATGTATTAAATCTATTAGCCAATTCCTTTCTAATCCACAGCAATTAATTTAATTTAACACAATACTGTGATGTGTGATGATACATTGCCTGTATCAGGAACAGCGTGGTGAGTAGGACTCGGGAGGTGATCATCCCCCTGTACTCGGCACTGGTGAGGCTCCACCTTGAGTACTGTGTCCAGTTTTGGGCCCCCCGCCACAAAAAAGACATTGAGGTGCTGGAGCAGGTCCAGAGAAGAGCAACAAAGATGGTGAGGGGTCTGGAGAACAAGTCTTATCAGGAGAGGCTGAGGGAACTAGGGTTATTCAGCCTAGAGGAAAGGAGACTGAGGGGAGACCTTATTGCTCTCTACAACTCCCTGAAAGGAGGGTGTAGAGAGGCAGGGGTCGGTCTCTTCTCCCAAGTCACAGGCAACAGGACTAGAGGAAACAGCCTCAAGTTACACCAGGAGAGGTTCAGGCTGGATATTAGGAAAATTTTTTTCACTGAAAGAGTTATCAGACATTGGAATGGGCTGCCCAGGGTGGTGGTTGAGGCACTGTCTCTGGAGGTGTTCAAAAGACAGGTTGACATGGTGCTGGGAAACATGGTTTAGTGATGGTGTTGGATTTTGTTTGTTGTGTGTTTCTTTTTGTCAGTTAGGTTGATGGTTGGACAAGATGATCTCAAAAGTCCCTTCCAACCTAGAAGATTCTATGATTCTATTCTATGATTCTATGTAATATATGAATCTAGGAGTTTGAGAGTCACTTAAGAATGCACAGTAATTGAAAATCCAGCTTTTAGGGAGAGGACTAAGGCAAGTGGTTTAAACACTTAGGTCTCAAATTTCTAAACACTTCAACTAAACACTCATCAGCATCCTGTACGTAGAATGAATCCAGATTGTATGAATTCCTTAATAGGTCTTGTCTATACAGAGAACTACAAGATAAGCAACATAAGATGTTTTGGGGATTGTCAGAGCAAATAATAGTCAATGCAACCATTGCACCAGGTGAATTCAGTACTATCAGTCACTTCTGAATAAAACATACCATTGTTTATAGCAACACAATGAAAGGACTCCAAGGTGTTATTTCCAGAAGCTCATGACTAAATGTTTTCACTACTCAAATGTTATCTTAAAAAGTCACTAGTGTTAACTACAGAAAATCTATTCTACTTCAGGTAGTTTCTGCTGTTAGCACTTATGGGGGAAAGAACATGAAAGAGATTGATAAAAGAGCACTTGAATGATCCTTTTACACTGACAACTGCCAGGAAAGAGGCCATTGCATAGCTATTTATTTAGCAGATTGATCTGGACAGTGAGAAAGCAGAGCATTACTGTGGCTGTTGGATTACACTCTCAGTACAAGTTTGAAGATCCTGGGTTTCTGTGCTACAAGAGAAAAAAATAAAAGGAATTTGTTTAATGTAGCAGCTAACAAAGGGAGCAAGGGAGGCTGTATGTGATGACATGCAGGGAAGACAACTGAAAATTACAGTCTCCTACAGGGCAGGGATTTGCAGAATCCTGCATGAGATCAAGAAAGTCTGCTATTCAGGGCATCTTCCTCTGGAGTTCTATGCAGAAATTTTCTGCATTTTTTTCCTTATTTATTTTTACACAGAAAAAAATCCAAATATACCAGTGGAAAAATTCAAACTCAGCATGCAACATTTTTGATGTTCTAATGAAGCGATCGTACTTTATGTTGGAAGTTCTTTTTCTGCAGGGCTTTTAGTTTAAACGTTGTAGAGAATTTTTATCTAAATTAAGATTTTCAGATTTCACGTTTCATTTTTCTAACCATTTACATTCCAAACTAGCCAAAGAATTAACATACTATAAATTAACCTAAATTTGCATACAATGAAAGAGTATAGCAAAAAAAGTAAAGGAAATAAAAGTATCTAACTAGAACAGAATCAGTCAAAATAAGAGCAGAAGAAAGATGAATTAAAGGTTTAAGAGAGATGTGCGTAAATTAAAATCCTGTCCTGCTTCATCATTAATTGTACACAGTAAGCTTTTAACTGACAGTGAACAGTGAAGATCGCGTAAAGGGTAGCAAAAAGTCCTTGAAACTACCAGAAAGCTCAAGGAGAACTATTAATACATAGGTAGAAGAAAAGATACAGGAAGCACGTGACGACTTAGCTGTAGAAGGTAGGTGTCATGCAGACTGATGAATTCTGGATATCAAGAGGAACATACCCAGCAGAGGTATGGCCTATTGATTTTAACAGTAGCATTCATGCTTTTATGTAGCCATACATAATGAAGCAACAGGTAACACAAATGCTCTGGAAAAGAGGAATTAATGGTTAGCAGTCTGGTGACAGCATTTTGTAACGACACTTGAAGTAGAACCAGACAAGGTGTCCAAGTACCCTATGATATGAGCTAGTTTCATGGACTATCGCTGCTGAATGTACATATTGTATCAGAAGCAAAAAAAAAAAAAACAACCCTAAGAGATTCAGATGCAGTTTATAGTGGAGAATAACATAATATAAAATTATGCTACTTATGTTTTATCAGGACATCAATAAAAATTAAAAACCCAGGGTTTAGCAAAGGATTTGTTGAAGGTAGGCAAGCATTCTGCTTCCTGAAGACACCACACATACTTGGTATGCTTTTATTGGCATAGTACCAGAGATATGGTGGTAAACTGACACCATACTGTAGAAGAAAAGCTGAGAAAAGGAGCTTTTAAAGAAATAAAAATTAGAAAAATGAAGTGGGTTTTTTTCACCAATGCAGTAATATCACAATCTTTAAGACTTATACTCATTCCTTCGCTTTCAATTAAATAAATGAAATACATGGCTAAAATCTAATCAGTGATCTCCTGCTTCTATAAATGTGTGTTACTAAGTTATATGTGAAGTTTAAAGAATGTTAAAATTATACAAAATCAGACGATTAAAAGCAAGAGGTTAAGTAGGATCATTGTAAATATTGTTCAAGTAGTTGTAATTTATATGTAAATTCAGACAGATGCATTTATATTAAAGAAATATTTGGGTTGTGTTATAGTCACCTGTATCCAGGGTCTTAAAATACACGCTGTTTGTTTGTATACTCTAAAAGTCAGCAGATTCATGCACTAGTATGAAAGATTTTAAATTTTTCACTGAATTTTTTTTTTAGAGTTGGAAGGGACCATAGAGATCATCTAGTCCAACTCCCCTGCTGAAGCAG
>JAOTQQ010000002.1:5485037-5503632 GCA_026546715.1 Gallinago undulata | reverse complement strand
CACAGCCAGTTCTCAATCCACCTCACTGTCCCCTCATCCAGCTCACACTTCCTTAGTTTCCCAATGAGGATGTTATGTATTTCCTTGTAATACCTGCAGTGTTTCCTCTCAGACATTAACTCTCAACCACATGACAGGTGCAAAAGGATAAGAAAAGACAAGTGGAAGTCAAATGTCCACACAGACAGTAAACTTCAAGGAACAGGAACTTGCTTATTCTTTGCAAGTCTTTGTATATATTCTAACAATGAGTGCAGTCAGCTACCATTTTTATTTATTACCTGGCAAATAGTTTTGAAGCTTCTCGTGCAATTACTGATGGTAGCACCATCCTGCCAAAAGCCACATAACCTCCTGATTCTTCAAAGATGCTGCAGCATTTAATGAAAGTGATGATGGAAGTCCAGTTGGTAACAGAGCAGCCATCTAGAATTACAATCTCAGCCCAACCACAGAAGTTTTTGAAGACTCGTTCAACATGTTCTGACCATGTAGGATGGCTCCTTTCAGCAGTTTACTAGCAGGCCCAGATACAGCTTTCTACCCACTTAGGTAGTCCTCTCGGGAACAGATGGATACAAAGATCTCCCAATAGCAAGCATCCATAAATTGAAAAACTTCAGAAAGGGACTGTTCATTGACTCTTCATGGTGTATGAGACACCATTCATGTGGAGAAAACATAGTATTCAAGCACACATTTAAAGATTGTGCTAGTATGTGTCCTGCTGATAAGACATGATAGGTGTGAAGAAGAATCTTAATTCTGCCATCTCCCTGCTGCTTCAAGTTTTGTTGCTATTAACTATATTTCTACGCATTTGATAATACACATAGACATATTATTTAAACACATCACAATACTCACACCTACATATGCAAATATAAATACAGATAACAATGTGTCAGACTGTATCTGCTTTACTTTATAAACACTCTTTGGACTGAAAGAACTGCCAGTATACTGCATGCTAATCTGATGGAAATCTGAAAACAGCAAGTGCACGAAGCTGAGTGACTAACCTGGCAATTTACCATATTTGAGAGCCACCTGTTCAAGCATTGCAAATCAAAGAAAACCAGATTTTCTATTAATTTTCAACATAAATACTCACAGTTACCATGAAAAACACTGTTGAATGCCACGAAAGACAGCTTAGCATATAGTAAAAGTACGAAAGAGATTCTGAGAATGAAGATAATGTTGATACTTATTCGATACATTTATCTTACTTCAGGCTTTCATGAATAAAGTACTTGCTATCGTGTTACGAATAGTATGGCAGAAAGTAAACTTGCTTCTGTAATCCCTTCCACTCCACTCTTTTTGCACCAAAAGATATCTCTACATCCCTTTTCCAAAATCACAAGGAAAATCATATGCCTATTTGTGGGGAGAAAAAAGTGGCATTAATTCAAATATCAACTGTTTATGAAAGTATAACACATCTTAGAAAACTCAGTGCTGAAAGTATAATTTCAGTTTGGCAACACTTTGCCTGTTTGTGGATATCTCCTTTATTGAACTCCTTAAATTTATCACAATGAAGCTATACATTTAGATGTCCTATAAAGGATGCATATGTTCATTTTTAACTAGACTACATGTTCCAATGTAGAGAAAATAACTCTACAATCACATGACAGTATTATATATTAAAATCACCTAAAATAATAATTGAACAAAACCACATTAATGGGATCCAAGAAAATGTAAGAGCAATTGTACGTGAAAGGCTTTATGTCAGATTGTTCTGATAGCATAAGAGAAAATGGATGCTGTAGTAAACCATATTACATAAAGAGCAAATCTGATGTGACAGTGTGTCTGAGAAGAATATTAGTAAGAACAAAATCAAAATCACAAAAAAGAGAATGGAAAAGCTAAGCAAAAAGGCAAAGTAAATATTCCAGGCAGGGTTTGTGCTGTAATTACAAAAGAGAAATTAAATTATAAATTATGGAAGAGTTGTTGTTTCCTACTCACAAGGCATGGGTGAGAAGTGCTCTTGGAACTGAAATGAGTTTGCAGAACGAGGACTTAATTTTACTTGTTTAAGAGTATAAAACTCAGGCTTGTGACTTTTTTTTTAAAGATTACTGATACACTTCTATGCTCATCCTTAACAACAGCAAATGAAATATACAGGACATTTTTGCTACACTCAGGAAACCTCAGACAGGAACTAACACATAACTGCTACTACAGACATTCTTGACCTAACTTAAACTCAAGGGTAATGAGATGGGGGGAAAAAAAAAAACACAAACAAAACACTCAAACGTAGAAGTGACAAAGTTGAAGGCTCTTCTTGTGAAAGATTTCAATCATGGTCCTTCATTAAGCTATGCTGAGTACAGGAACTTGGGTGAGAAGAGCCCAAAAGCTTTCAGATTATCTTTCTACCAATTCAGGTTCAGAAAGGCATGGATCCTCACACACCATCTAATGAAACTATGGCAGGTAAAGAAAACCACAGAGAACAGTGTCACTGTCTGAAGTCAGAAGATGGCAATAAATGACATGCCATGATCCCTCCACACTACTTCTCCTCGCCTAAGGACACTAAACCTATATTACCAGAGCAGGTGCCAACTAAAAGATTCTCCTGCTTTGGGGGAATCCCATTAACCTTCTCAGGACAACTGCTTGCACCCACCGAGCAATCGAGAGAGGGGAACAGAAGTCAGAGCTAAAGGGCACAGAAGTCTGAAGTCTGATTTACAATACCCTGAGGAGACAATCCAAAACCACTCTAAGAGAAAGGAAAAACTAACTTTGTGTTGTAAATTACATAGTCAAACAGGATCACTTCACATACTCCATACTGACCAAGTCCAAACCCAAAAGCTGGAGGATGTCCAACATAACAGTGAATCATCGTTATTTATCAGTTGTAATCCTGTCACACTTCAAAGCATCTCAAAATAGCATTATCTTTCTTAAATTAGTGGCATTTGAAGAAAAACAGGTAGATAAAGGCTATGGAGACTTGGGACAAAACCACGCTTGTACATGACAGTCAAATTCACAAGCAGCACAACAGCAGTGTGCTCTGAAAAGTCCCTAACAATATATGGACAATGTAGCCTCTGGATATTTTCATCCATGTTTCAAAAAGTTTGGAGAGGGAAGGATGTTGTAGTACTTGCAAAACCATTAAGAAGTGATGGTTTTGTTTAAAGTATATAGGTACATAGGTACTTTACAAAAGCTCCAAGAAACCATGCTTGTAGCCTTGTAAGCTTTGTGCCTGTTTTTGCAGTAAGCAGCCAGCACTACTCAAGTGAGAACAGAAATTATGCACGTAGGGTAGATCAAACAGGCTACATGAAATACACTGAATAGTATCTGCTAGTTTCTCATACAGTATAGAGGTAAAGATCCCATAACTTGCAAAATATCTTTAACTCCTTATCACTCTGTATATTAGTTATGCCATTTACTGAAAATATTGCATTTTTAATTTAACATTATTAACTCTTTTAACATTCTAGTTTATTAGCAATCACAATGTTGTGAATTGTACAACACACAAATCAGTGCTATGATTTTAACAAATTTAATTCACTAAAAATGTATGCTACTTAATGACATCTAATATAATTTTGAAAGATAAATACACTTAAATTTTACCTGTAACCTGAGACTAAATAAAGCCAAGACCACAAAACAGAAAGGTTCAATGCATTAGTTGAAAGAGCTGCTAAACCTAAATACATCATAGCATCATAGGCAACTTTGTTTATAAATCTAAAAAAGAAAATAAGAACAAGCTGCTAAGAAGCACAAACAATGCTTTGCTTTCACTGTCATATATAATTGAAATGCCAAAGAGTACTATACTCAGAGGCTATAAATGATATATGGAAGAAACAAAAATCAAGGAACTGGAATCCAGCATCAATCCTACAGAATGTCCAACATAGGGCAGAGAATGACAGGAATTGCCAGTTCTTGCTAACTTTAGATTTCTGAGGTTCCATGCAACGCTGCCATCCCTGAATTTATAAAGTACTCCTTAGAATTAAAAAACACATCATCACTTAGAAGCTAGTTCCCCATCTACTTCAAGCATGATATGAAGAGACATTGCCATAAAATGAAGGCATCGACTGATTCTGGAGACGGAGACAGAGAGTGAACAGCTTCACACTTGGGGAATAAGTTTAGTGATGGGAAATCGAAAGTTGAGCATGAACAGGCCAGACAACAGAACAGCATCTCAGGAAGGCCAACACAAGCAGGTCTGAAATCAGTATCTAATTTTCAACAGGTTTGCTGTTGACTTATTAGGCAGCAATGTGGAATTGCTAAGGAAGGCTTTATCACATAGTTTTTTCCAATCTTTTGAAAGAGAAACTGGAGGTCAAGAAAAAGAATCTTTGGTCCAAATGTGCCTCTACTCTTACAGAGCATGTCAGTTAGTGTACTCTCACCGACTACAACAAACCTTTCACAAAGTATTAGTCATACTCCTTGCTGCATTGTGATAGGCAATGTTAAAACAGTTAAATTGTTATAAGACAAGACTGATTCAATTTTTAATCCGTATTTATATGAGACTGATTCAACACATGTATTAATAAACCAGCAAATGCCATAAATTTTATATGTGCACAACATGCACTTATTTAGAGCACAGACAACATTGATACTACTTTTGGAACTTGTATTTAAATGAATACAAACTTTGCTAAACTGAGAAACGCTTTGAAGATAATTCCCTTCATTAGCACATGTACTGCAAAGTGACAGAAGCCAGGACAGAAGACTCAGGCTGAAACTCTAAAAGCTGGTGGCTCATACAGATGTACTATCTGTGACCTCATGAAGAATTTAACCTCTGCAAGTTTTTGGACCATTCACCATGGTTCTAATAACATACTCCAAAAATCTCTTCAGATTTTGGACACACACCAGAACAAAATAGAAGCCTTTCTTATTCAATTTTGCAGAAACTCATTCACCTAAGGCTCAATGATGACAACTTGATTCTACTACAAATCCAGATCAGTAAGTTTTGTAAAATACCTTTCCTGTCTGCAAACTGAAAAACGCTAAAAAAAAGGTCTTTTTTAACCTTTGAAATATCTAAGCCCCATTTGTTAATGCTGTAAACATTTTCATATTCTGCTACAAGAGTCTGTTTAGATTCTATCCTTCTCTACACCCTAAATAAAATCTGGGTAGGTCAAAAGCTTTTGAAAACTACAGCTTGTCATTAAGTAATTACTCAGACTCTCTACTATATATCTCATATGACACAGCCCTAGAAGTACAACGATGTTAGCTGATAATTTCTTGCCAGATCCACACAGAGATTAAGGTAACTCTCTCAATAAAAGAATGCCGAAGAACAGCTACCCCTAGTGATCAGAGAAATGGGAGATGAAGTTCAAAGTCTATCTTTGTTTAGTCATTTCTCGTTTTTCTCAACAAGCTTGCAGCCAGGCACAGAACAAACACTGAACAAAGACAATACCTTAATGAGCAGATACATATTTAGCATAATTACTGCAAGTAGTTTTATCAGAAATAGCTTTCTGAATAGATTTGTGTCACATTGTTACACCCAGGTCAGAACTGCAGCTTCAAACACTAATGCACCTCCATCTAAAGAGTTAAAGCCCAATTTAAATTTCTCTGATCTGACACCCTGAAACACAAAATAGCAAACATCCTTCTCTGGGTCTCTATGCAATATAAATGCACTTGAATGGACTAACATAAGATCAGTCTTTTTTAAGTGCCCTAATCACCAATCCATCATGTGAAGAGTCACACGTGGGATGGCAGATGGAGAGCAAAAGGTAAGCCTGTAGACCGGGTACCTTGGGGCAGCAGTCCACAGGAATACCCCAGGCCAAATGGTGCACAGGAGAGGACATCGATGTGTTTATACTGTGCCTAGTAGAGATTTAGTTCACAACAATAAAATCCAGATGCTACTACAGGAGACATATAAATGGAATAAAACTTAACATGAATATTCTTTAGTGCAAGAATGTAATTCATCAGAAAATTAGGAGAGACCATAGCAAATAGCAATCTTCCTGATTTTAATTCCATGAGTGAATACACAGTGTGTGTAATCAAACTGGCTAAACATTGTCCATAAGAATGCACTCCTGATGGATAATTTAGTAAAAGGAATACAAACTATTTGGAAATGTCATTACCTGGAGCTTTCTGAGCACCGTATGGACTCTTTACTTAAGTTAGGCCATTGTGTTCTACAAGTGGGAGTTCTGCCTGTGTTCATAAATATTATACAGTTACTTCAAAATATGAATAATACACTCTTTATAGACTCAAAAGATGGATCCAGGACTCAGAAAGTAATTTCTACAAGGAAGCAAAGAAAAAAATTAGCATAAAGAATATTCATGTGGCAGGAAATTCAAAGCACACAAGCTGCAACAGCAAGAAGAGATAAAAGTGAGGAAGAAATCAAAACCTCAGTGAAGGGAAACAAAATGGAGACAAATAAGAAACATTTTCCATAAAGCAGAATGCTAAATCACTACAGTCCTTCCTTGGAACAGTACAACTTGCTATAAGCTTCACTGGTCTTCTATACACATATAAAATCCTTTTCTGAATTGTATTTGCTTCAGGACAGTCCTTCTTGAGCATCTTCCTTACAGCTTCTCTCTATGCACTGACTTCAGTCCTCTTTCTACTCATAATAACCAAAGATGCTATAACCAGCCTCCTCTGTACCCAGCTTTTCTCAGACTGATAGTCTCTGGTTATTGCTACTTGTCTACCTTTGCTGGTAGACAAGTATTTTCACCTCCTGTGAAAATAGCAGAAGTTAATAACACAGCATAATGGCTTTAAAATAGTCTAATCCAGAATTAGCAAAAAATACTTCTCATTAACATTTCTGTTATATGATATCATCACCTCTCAGTTTATCTGAAATAAGGTCGAATGATATTTGAGAGCTCAAGTAGAGGAAAAAAAAGGCAATTACATAGAATATATTTGAATTCTAAGAGAAGTCAAAGATAAGGAGGGAAGGGGGCAATAGCCATTACATGACTTTAGAGGATGTGTCTTCCACTGACCCAAGTGTCACATCCAGATGACTGCAACAATTCAGCATTTAGATCTCCTCAGAGGAAAGCCAGAAGGCTGATAACTGCTTCAAAAGTGCTAAAACCAGCATGGAGCTGGCTCCAGTGGGGCCATGGTATTTTTGACACCACAAGGCTCAGTGCATGGAACTAGTCGGAAGTCTCCACACCTGACACATACTTGATCTGCAGCCTGGATAACCTGCCTGGGAGTTATCTTGTGGTGTTAAGCATGGATTATGATTCTGCGATTCTATGACTAAGAAATCACTGAAAAATTTATGAAATGCCTGTTCCTTTTTAAACTAACTGTTTTAGTAAATTATTTTCTATTAGACTAAAACACTTTTTCCATTCTGAAAGGGAAAAGAGATAAATAAAGTGTATTTGCCTGTTATAAAACAAGGATGCATGTTTTCCTCTTTATCACTGGACAGAAAATAAGAAATAAATTCCAGGCATCCTCTGTGATACCTGTTCACCAGCAAGCATCTTAACATGCTGGGCATATCTTGACATGAAAAAGACAATATATGGATAGATCCAGAATCACACAAATTCACTTTGGGCAGGAAACAGCTGACATCAAGGAATATTACTTCTACTGCCAGGGAAATGTGTCTGCCAGGAAATAAAAGCAAGGTCAAGCCACCTATACAATCTCAAAAAAACCCCAATTCACATGTAACTCTGGAGGTAATTTGGAAGCTGGCACAGGTAAACACAGAATAGTTAAACTGAAAGACAACAGCAAACTGCCAAAGAGTGGACAGTATTAGCCACTCTAATTAGTGTGTTATTACAGGGCACACCACTAAGATATGTGCACATCTTGCCTCTGAAAGGGCCACCGCATGTAGCAGTGAAATTATCACCCTGCTCGGATCTGCAGGACCACAGTCCTTTCTTTCCAGAGATTCAGTGCTACTGTGGCAAGAAAATTTGACTGATGAGTATGATCAAGCCTGATAGACAAAGCATAGTTGTAGTTTATGTCACAAAGGGCCAATACTGTATTATTAAGACAGGATCAGCTGTCATATTAATCATGCTATTATCCTGTTTTTCTAACATTCTCTGTATATATTATAAACTCTGGAAATTCTTCTCATTTGTTTAGACACAATCAGAGACAATGAGGCGCCTGCTGGAAACAAGTGCAATGAAAGTAATAATAATTAACAGTAATGGAGTACTGATATAAAACTGTTCTCATCAATTTTTATTGCACAGTAGTTAACACTGTGAGATTTTCATGAAATGTTCATCTTTAGTCTATTGTAAACTATGAGTTATAATACTGATCTGGAAGCAATGAAGACTAGGCAGAAAACAGTATATCTACAACTTGCAATATCTTTCACAAAGCATTTATCAATTGATATACCAAATATAATATTATCCTGAATAAGACTGTACCCTAAGTACTAGGTTTACTTTAAATATTTATGTTTCAGTATCACAGTTAGGTATTTCTTCACAACTGTCTTAAAATGGTTTCACAGGTTACATTACGAGTGTAAAAGAACATTTATATATTCAAGCTGTATTTAGCATGCTCTTTTAGACCCTTGAAAATTTGACTGGGTAATATCAGACTGTAGCAGACAGGCTGCCAAAACCCAGTGGGCCAGGCTATTGAACTCATGAAGAAAATATGACATTCATAAAAATAGCCTACACAATAATAATAATAATAATCATAATAGCAGCTTCCTATGACAGCAGATGAGGGTGTGATACAACTATAAATGCATTAATAGATCTTGTCTCAACATTTTGGCAATATAGGAATCTATGAGGACAAGAGCAAATAGGGTTTTGATTTGAAACCACACCACATGAAAAAATTCAATCTGTCTAGTCATATAAAACATTATGTAGCAGATTTAGCTTACCTGTTCAGGGACTTACATCCATGTTTACTAGTAAACAAGGTTCTCACTAAAACATAAACATCTCTTCTGCCTTGATGTTCTTTATCATATGGCACAAGAATTTTATACAGAAGATGTTGTAGAGACAGAGACAGCAGCAGCAGTAGTCTAGTACAGAGGTACGTTTTAGCGTGGTTATACAGCACAGCCAGTAGTTTGGCAATCGCCTTTAGTAGAAGAAAGAATACAGGGTTTTGAAGATTTATTGCTATTGATTCTGCCAGTTTTCCTGTGATTTCTTTTACCAGTGCTTCGTGAGGAAGACCTCTGATGTTCACTGTAAAGGGAGGAGTAAGAAACCCACCAACCACTTTCATAATGAACATGGATGAATTTGAACTCACTGAGCACTCTGGAAAATATTTCAGTCATTTATAGCTCATTTTACAGACTCTCTAAAGGCTTGCTTGACCTGATCTACTTGAAAGAGGGTTGTCTTCATGCAATTCTTGCAAGCTTTTCTGTATGCTCTTAGTTTAAAGCCACTGTGTTTTATTTTGTTTGTATTTACACTATTGTTCAGCCGTTTGAGCTTTCTGCGGCTGTTTCAAAGTACATAGGTACTATGTACTAGCTCTGGGCATCTAGTATAGTATGTTCACTCTCCACATAATTTTTTAAGAGTTCACTCGTAACTGATCTTTGTAGTTTCTTTCTCTTGTTTACTTTAATTCCTCTGCTCCAAATCAAGCGCTAGCGTATCAGATGCTTTTACTTCTGCTGCATCTGCAAAGATGTTAAATCTACATACATTACAAAGTAGCTCTTAAAAAGGAACATTTTGAACTAAGTTCAGTGTGCCATTCAGAAATAACCGAGGAGTTTCTTCTTATTTTACACCTGAAAAATAACTGTGAGAAGGGCAAGCAATAAAGTAGCTGAACAGTCAAAGAGATGCAGACTGCAATTCAGGAAAATACATCAGCCAGTTCTTGTACTCCATAAAGAGAAAACAGGTTTAAGGGAGGGAGGAATTTGTGATATATCCTCAGTATATAACTCAGTTATGCTGCAATCTTCTGCATAAGCATAATTTGCTGCATCAGACATATGTAATTGGGAGACTCTATATTCACACTGGAAACCTCTTTGTAAGTGAACATGGGGTCATTTATGGCTCCTCAAGAAAAGGTGGAATAGTATAGAAACCTCCTTGGATAGCAACGTCTCTGCATTCCTTTTTTAGCCTAAACTAAAAGGAGTAAGCTATAACAAGAACAACAAATGTCATTTCAGACAACAGATAGCATTGGATCTATATCTTGCACTGAAGTGCTGTCCACTTTTGGTATTATATTTTTGCAGTGGTTGTTGCTGTGCATCCTGAAGTTGAAATTGGCTGTGTTCTCTTCCCTTCCCTGTTTTTTTTTTTTTTTTTAAATAAGCGTTCCCAGGACTCAGTCATATTGCAGTGCTTCTACATCAAAGACCTGCCAAATTTGTATGGTGTGTTAAATAAATGTATGTTAAAGGAAGCCAATGAAAGTTGCTGGCAAAGCAGTAATTCAATTTCTGCTCATACTCATTTATAATTTGGCTTGTTTGTTAAAACTGTCAATCAGTGTATGATTTAAAAGTTTTCTAACAGGGGCACTGTTGCTGATTTCTGATAATTGAACGTTTGGTTAACAGAAAATTAATTACATACACACACAGGATCTCAGTTTTGACATGGGCAGCACAATCATCTAAGGGTAAAACCTGTGTCTGTTGTGAGCTACATTTTACATGCTAAATTTAACTGTGGCTCTTGTTGTTCCTGCCTAGCGTATTTCTTCTCACCTCATATGCATTCCTTTAAGAGGTACTACTCCCACTTCTGCCTTTGCTTCATTATTTTATACACTGTGATTTAACTTTAATTTTGTAGTAAGATTTAAAACAGATAGATAATTATGATGTTATATCGTAGTGCTTTTTATCCTAACTAAAACTTCAGAATACAATGACATCTAACCTTGAAGGACTTGAGAAATTTAAAAAAAAAAAAAAGTCTTCTGGGTATCTAACTAAAACATAAATCTACCCAGACAAAATGAAACAAGAACTTGGCTAGACTGGACCTATTTTTCACTATAGCTCTAATTATGAACTTTATGCAGTAGAGGTTCATATGAATAATTATCTTATGAATAATTCCATCTTTTTCACTGAAGCACGATAAAAATAAGCCTTTAAAATGATCATATGCTTTAAGAGCCTGAAAAAAAGTCAATAGGATCCATTTCCATGAACTTCAATGGACAGATAGTAGAAAAGAACTGCAAAAGCCCAATGAAAGTAGGCGAGGCTGCCCACGTTAAGCACATACATATAAGGCACTTCTGAATCAGAATGAATGCTGTTATGATTCTTTACTCAGATACTTTCTATTTTCAGTTTGCCTCTTTATACATCCATGGAGGTGAGCACATGGTTTCCTTCATACGTATTTAATATTAACAAAAAAATCATTAGTTTGCTGGAAAAAAAACACCCCATATCACCTAAAATCCACAGGAAGGGAATTCATAAGTGAATTTCTATGTGAATTCCTTGCATTTTCTAAAGCAACTGCTAATCCCATTTTAAAGATCTCAATGCTTTTTCAAGTGTAGTTCTGTTATAGACAATTTTGTATCATTAGTTTAAAAGAAAGATATTTTATAAGGCAAAAAGCCAAAAACCTGGGTACATTGATATTCAGAAGCAATTCTATGAACTGCCTGATTTTGACTAGGCCATTCTTTACAATGAGAAAACAATTTAAGGATGTAAGTGGCATGTTATCACTCAAAGAGAAACCCCTTTTTGAGATACAAATCCACAACACAAGCTTGTTCAGAGATAACAAAACATACAGATAACAACTGCTATATAACTGGCCCAGCTGCAATAGGCATGAAAAACGAAAATTTAAGGCAGCTTAGTCTAATATAAAGGCAGATCATCATTAGGTATGCCATTTACAATCAAGAGTAAGCTCAGTCGTACAACAAGCCATCTCAATAATACAGGAGGGAGATGCGCATAGAATTTTAACACCGTTGTTAAAAACTACTCTAGTTAAAGCTTACGTAAACACAGATAAGATTAAAATCTTATTATCTGCCTTGCTCCTACTTGTCTCATAACCTCCAAAGCAAATAATCAACTTGAGTGTAATCACAGTAACTAGATGCTCAGAAGCATGAGATCAACCATAGCTTTTCTCCAACTATATCTTCTGATGCTTTTAAGCATAGAAACGAGACACTTTTAAGCACTCATCATCTGACAGACCTAATAAGCAGTGTCCTAGATTTCTCAGTGAACCCCGAATAGAAAGCTACCAACCCACAGTTTACAAAGTGGATACAGAGACACTCCTGAAATACACCTTAATCTCAGCCACTGATGCACTGCTTTGTTGCTTTATTTTACTCTTCCTGCAAAAGAATCAAATGTACAGCCAAAAGGTCTTCTGTGACTTGGGGGACACACGTTCACTCATCAGTATTTACACTTTGTTATTATGTCAGTACAACCAGAGTAATGTAATGTACCATTCATATTGTAATAAGTACCATTGCAGGACATATAATAGCAATAATTATCTCTTACACTGAGCTTTTCTCAAGGTGTTTTGTACAGAAAGCAAGTACTCTTCCCTTATTTTCCCATAGGAAAATTGAGGCATAGAATGGTGAAGTTACTTGGCCGTTGCCACCTTCAGGTCAATAGCAAAGCAAAGGATAGAAAATTAAATGGAAAAAAAAAAAAAGCAATCTTTAACTCAAAGGGGTGACGTGAAAGCATAACTGAGTACATATATGGCTACAACAGTGCAGCCAATGGGATAATCTTTATGTTTTCTACCACAAGACTCACAATGCAGGTCAAGATTTCATCATTCAAACTCAGTATCCACTACACCAGTTGTTACCGTAACTTATTGCTTTGAAGAAAATGAAATACAATACGAAATAAAAGTCTGCCATTATCCAGGTAACAATCTTAAACTGGAGAGGCATAGATGGGAAACAACAGACAGCCTCACATTACCAAAAGCTGAATCATTCTGCTTTACTGAACACCCAAATAAATTGTATCTCTGAATCACCTTGGTTTTGTGCTTACACAGTTAGATCTTAATCTTATAATTATTTTCCCCCCTTCATAAAAGCAGACGAGTCCAACTTCTACTTTTGCTAGTCTGACTTGCTGAGTAATGAGAAGTACCTTCCATCAGCTTGAGAGAAGGTTAACAAGAAGGGAATCCCAACCTCCTTGGGGTGTTTTTAGTTAAAAATCCATCTCGGGCAACAATGAGTACAAACCTTTCATATCTCCTGGAAACAATAAAAATTTTCAAAGAAAAAAATAAAACAGAGATCTCTTTTTACAGCTTATGGATATCAGGCAGCTGGAGAGTAAGAGGATGTTAACTGTCTGAGGAGTGAATTCACTGTCAGAGAATAAAATAACTTGCAGGTCATGAGAACTAGAAAAATGAAAATTTATTTGTTCTGCTTAACCTGGATCTTACTCTGTGTGGCATTAGAAGAATGAACTAATTGTTTCATTACTCATTCTAACAAGGACCCACAAATCAGATATATTTTCCTGAACTAACCCTATACATTCTAGAAACGTATTCTGCAAATGTTATGGAGTTGGGGCCATAGACAGAATCTGAACTGGCTGGAGTGCTGTTGCACATTACAAACTAAGAAACAAATTAAAGATTACATCAAAAGCTTAAATGTATCACTTCCAAGATGAATGAGTGCCTGCAAATTGTTTCAATGTCTTTGGAACAGTGTACATCGCATAAGCTTGTGAGCAGTGCCATCCCTGTCCGTCTTGTAGCAAAACAGCAGTAGTGAAAATCGCTTTCTGTTACTGTTTTGTTCCATGGATTTGGGGATGGATAAATCTTATTTAAGTTCTCTAACGGGACAGGTCAGAGTGTTTTGGATGAACGGTTCTTTGTTTAGCTATGAAACTACAGTCAAAAGGCGGGTCAGAGCACAGCAACCTATCCTTCATAATTTCTTCTTCTCTCACATGAGGAAATAATTCTTAGAATGAAATTAATTCATTGTACACATCTACACAATCCTTAGCTTTGGGGTTAAGATAACAAACACGGATGCCAGTAAATAAAAGTAAACACTACCCTTCTGACTGCAGTTGATCTACCCTTTTTCCAGAGAGCAAACACAGCTGCATGTTTTGACATTTTAAATTTTCCTCCTATTTTTTAAGACATGCAACTTGACCCCAGAAGCTCTGTTTCTTACCACTTACATTCTCAGGTGCTGCCATTCCAGTGCTCTACAGAGCAGTAGTGAATCTCCATTGTGAAACTGTGTGCGTCCTGAGACTTGTCTCTTCAAAAAGAGAAAGGATGCATGTGCTTCCCAGAGGACAGCAAAGGACAAACTGTCTCGCTGCCCTTGCAACCTCTCCCTATACAGTGCCAATGGCACAGAAAGGTTTATTAGCCATTATGGGCCAATTCCCCATGGGTCTGTACCCAGAAGACTGCCCTAGCACCACCCTGCAACCTGGACCACTGCACGTATCTCTCACAGATATGATATCACAGATATCTCACAGATAACAGACATATGGTTTGAGGGGAGTGTGTCAAGGTCTCCCATTAGTCTGTTGGGAAAAAGAGAACATAATTAAGCTTTAAAGCTCTTCTGCTCTTATAGGATTTAGGAATCAATGGTATCCCTGAAATAGACCATCAGTAAAAAAGCTGTTTGAGGACCGAAGGAGAATAGTGAAGTACTTTGTAGCTTAGAGAATCTGATAGGAAGTGTTAACATGGGATGCATTAAGTATAAAATTACATGAAATCCAAAAGATGACAGGATGGAAGAGCCCAAAACATCCAGCCCAGGACTGAGGTGGCAGCCACTCTTGCATATCTATTAGCTACCACAACAGCTAGTCCATCCAGATATTGATAGCTATATGAATCAAGCATTTGAATAGTCCAAACTACAATCGTTGCTGTATGTGTACCAGTGTTGCGCGTTCACAGTGTAGGCATTTTTTGGTCAGTAATAACTACATCTACAAAAAGAGCGGTAAAAAAATAAATCTATTAACTGTATTGTCAAGTCAATATGCCTCCTAATTGAAAACATTTCATCATGTGGGATATTCAGTACAAGGACAGATCACTTGGCAGAAAAAAAAGAGCAATTCCATGATGCTGAGACCAAAACTGCGGTTTGCAACTACAGTGTAATGTGGCTTCCTAAAAGTCAGAAGTCATATGGGGCCATGTGGATGCAGAAATGGGGCTCAAAGAACCAGTGAAAAAGCTGAGTATCAAGGCTGTGTAACTTGCTGTTACATCAAGACTGTGGAAGAAACATGCACAGCTGCTTTACAGGCCTGAAAACAGGGATGCCTTCCCTCCTACGTGACTCCCTGGCTTCGCTGTTCCACAGAGTAGCTTTGCTACATAGGGGTACAATCATGGACGTAATAAGCCAACTTTTAATGCATTTTGTCATGATAAATACTCTGGACTAAAAGGCTGTTAGTATTATCCAGTTTGCAAAGTGTATTTTGCAGCTGTGGAAAGTTTATGACCAGTCAAGCCTTTGTTAATAACTCACAATCCGACATTGCTGCATCTCATATAATGTGAAAGGCATAGTCTTGATGCTATTCATACTTTGATTCTGTACTCTTTTTATGAGACATGCACATGAAATGCTGCTTATTGCCTTTACAGGAACACAATTATTTGCTAAGTACAGAGAAATATCTCTGGAAAGATTTTGACTGGCTTCAACATGGAAAAAAAAAGAGATTCTCAGACACCTAGAATCAATTACTTCAGAAGCAATAGCTATACAAATAAAATATAAAACCAAGCACCCTCAAGCTATTCAGATTGCCAGGAAATACAGCGCCTAATTTAGTATAGATATACACCTAATGGGAATTTACCTACATGCGTGTCAAGTAGATTTGCTTAAAGTAAGTAATTATTAAGAATGAGAAGTATTTGTGTGGTTTACTTGAGATGTCACATGGGGGAGGTTTCTTTAAAAAATCCTTTTTAGGGTCTTTTTTATTGTTCCTACAAAATGGACTTAACATTACAATTGTGTTACATTTCACTATGATACAGCACCTTTATCACAGCCAAATTCCCTTTAATTTTCTCAGCCTTTAGGCCACAAATCTTATAGTGCTACATGGTCCTTATTTATTTCTTTTATTTGTTCTGTTTCTAACCTGGTATTCATTTTCCTCCACAGAGTATTTTGATTAGGTTCATAGTCATTCCAATTTGGATGAAGGAAAAAAACCCAACATTTTCACAATTTTGCACTTGACCACCACAAAAATTTATTTGTTTGCTTTTTACTTTAAAATTATTTGTGTACTGTTTGGGATCTACACCCAATGGGCCTAGCTGACTGGTATAGTCATAGATCTTAGAAATATCAATTCCCTTTGAATGCATTAAAAGCTGCATAGAATGTAAAATAAAAGTGGAATAAATACTGGACACCTAGCATCCCATGCAGAACTGCAAATTCATCTTTCTAAAGCAACCTATCTTGTTTAGGACCGTCTCAAACAACTCATCTACTTTCCAGCTAGTTTATGAGATCTCAGAATTTACTGTTTGCATTACATTGACAATATAGCATTTGACACCTGGTGGAGTGGAGGAAGGAAGTACATGTACAGGAATTTATTCTTCTGATCTTGGAGGTTAGTTATCGTCTGAATTCCATTCCAACTTCTTGTATTTTGATAAAGCTCATTGATCTTTAGCAGTATAAGTTAAGAGATTAAATTAAAAGTACTGATGTATTTTCTAGTTATTGTTAATCAATATTTGAAAGACCCTAGTGTACCAAATGTTTGCGACTTTGTATTTCAAGTAATCTGTTTTTAGTGTCTGGTTCTATTGATTCATCAATGCTTGGCAGCGTAACAATGAGAAAAGTCACACCCTGCAATACAGAAATCATGTTTCTTACTCAGTTCAAATCATCTGATTTTTGGTATCTACAGTATTGATATCTACACCCGAATGAGTTGCTTTGAATTCTTACTGCCAGCAGAGACAGAATCAACACAGACAATGGAACTAAACTCAGCCTAAATCTGGCATTTGTATTTGGTCAGACTGTAGAGTCCACTGACCGTATTGGCACAACCTCCCAGCACCATGATGGGAACCTAGACAGTTAGCATAGGTGTAGATCACCACACTGGAGACACTGAAAATTAAGCAACATGAGTTCCACTCTCAGTGCCCAAAAAGCAGAGGTCTCTTTATTTTCAGATGGGTTTGAACTGTAAGTTAAAGGCTTCAGTGTTTTCGGTATTTCCTTTTTTGCTAAGAAATATAAAAGGCATGTCCCCTGAGTCAAGAAAACTTTTTACAGCTTCCCTAGGCACTAAATTAAAACACCTGGAATTCTTTCACCATCAGCAAACCTCAATGGAAATGTAAAGAACATACAAAAATTATTTCCAAAATTTGATAAACAGTAGACAATATAATGTTGCATCCACTCAAGGCAGAAAGAACACTACCACTTGTTTAAATGGAAGCAGAAATGAATATCAAACCTTTCACAATAAATTTTTTAATTATTTGGAAACTAAAACACAGCCTGCTCCAGCACTTTAATGCTGGAACTCTGTGTGTTCCGGTGTGGAGCACTGCAGCCACACACAGGTGAGCCCCTCAGCTACAGCGGTGGATGAAACAGATTTAATACAAGGCAAAAAAAAAAACAACAGAAAGGAGAGGAATATGGGAAAACAGTGTGAGGAGCAGCCCAGCAAGCACCTGGAGAGGAGGGGGTAAGATGTGGTGGTGCTCCAGGAACCAGGGCAGAGACTTCAGGCTTTTTTAACATTAGTTTCCAAAGCAGATGTCTGCACAAAAAAAACATTTTTCAAATTTACAGATAAAGGGTTCCCTTGTGACTGTATATTCATGGACAGATAAAGCATATTATGAAACTTAGAGATAATTTAATATAATTAGAGGTACAATCCGTAACACTAGCCAAGAAAGAATATGACAACCAAAAGCAAATATTAACTCAGTGAAAGCAGCAAATAATGTTTACCTGATAAAAAGCCAAAGATGAGTGAACAGGACCATGTTTGATGCTTTGTGTAGGTCTTAAATTATGCTCACAAAGCTAATTCTAATTTTATTTTCTAACATAAATCCATTTGCTTTAAATCTCCCTTACTGCCTGTTAGTTTAGAGAAACATTTTTTTAGCCAAAGGCTGGTTTGCACTAGAGCAAATCTAAACTAGAAATTTTAGCAATATACAAGTATCAATTAGACTTGTAAATTTTAATATTTCATTGTTATCGTTGCAAGAAAATGGGGGAACTTAGAATCATAGAGTTGTCTGGCATAAAAGGGACCTTTAAGATCATCAACCTAACCCTGATAAAAAAAATCACTAAACCATGTCTCTAAGCTCTATATCAACCCGTCTTTTAAATACCTTAAGGGATGGTGACTCAACCACTTCCCTGGGCAGCCCATTCCAATGCTTAATAACCCTTTCAGTGTAAAAACTTTTCC
>JAOTQQ010000002.1:5415146-5475735 GCA_026546715.1 Gallinago undulata | reverse complement strand
GCAAATTTGCTGAGGGTGCATTCGATCCCCTCGTCCAGATCATTGATAAAGATGTTGAAGAGAACCAGCCCCAGTACCGAGCCCTGTGATTTTGTCATCACACCAACCACATTTTGCCATACACTCTAAAAACAACATTTTCCTTGGCCTTCTGGTCGGTGCAAAGATAAAATGTGTGTGAAACACACACCCCAAAAATGTGACTTTTTGCAGAAGTAAATAGTCCAAATACTTTACTATGAATCTAAATGTTTTTCAAACCACAAATATGAGTCACATGCATATAAACAGATATGTGTGTAGTTTTACATACCTGCTTCGTGCATTTCCTGACAAAGTCCTTAACATAGCTAATATTTGACATAACAGATATTTAAACTATAACTGAGATCTGGGAACTGTAAGAGAAAGGAAAACAGCCCTGGGAAGGCGATAAACATCAAGGGAAGGACATACCTGGCAGTCTTTTGCTGCAGAGAACAGAGGAGGAAGGATAGACATCCAGCTGTCCTATGGGGTATTGGGCAGTCATCTTCAAAGTGTCTGCCTTTCCAGATGCCAAGTAAATGTTGCTCCAAGTAATCCTTTTATTTCCCACTCTGTCTCCCAGTCTGTCCTGCCCTACAGCCTTCACTTCTCAATTCTCCTCCCTCAGAGTTCGGATCCCTCATGTTTGTGCTTTCACCCCTCTGTGGTTCCTGGCTCACAAATCCACAAGCCCAGATGCTGTCTTTTCACTACAAAACACCGCACTCTCAATTTTGAGACAGCATCACATACACTCTGGGGGTATCTAGAGGCATAAATGCTTTTGCTTTTGTTGTTACCTCTTGTAACTGGTATTCCAAGGATCTGACTTCACTTGAAAATGTGTTCATTTCTATAAAATTAATTTTAGTCATCACGTGCATACACAGTCTCACATGCCTGATTGTGCAAAAAATTAAAATCAAATAACTGCTAAACATAATTATTTTTGAAATTTAGAAGCCTAAACCTCCTTAAAAAGAATGTTTAATACTTTGACAGCCTATTTCTGAAGTTTATCAGCTCAAACTACTAGTAACATTCCTGAAACTTACATTTCAAGTTTTGATGCTGGGATGGCAATTCTGCAGAGTTGCAACATTTGTGTGTTTATTTGCCCATCAAACCTAATGCTAAACACTGAAGCTAATATTTTCATACTTTACACACGGCAATTACAAGTTTATTTCTATAAAATATAGTTCAGCTGCTAGAGATGTCTCATAAACCCTGGGTTTTTTTCCCTATCATTTCATTTGTGGCCCCTATGTGGGGAATCAGGCATTCAAAATGATTACCTTTTAAAAACTTTTAAGCAAAGTTTCCAGACGACACAATGATAGAGCTGGATACAGTTAAAACATCTACAAAAATGACTGAGGAATGGAGACTTTAAATCTGGCATCCTAAACCTCATTAAACTCTTCTACAGTGCACAGAACTGCAACTATTCCTACTAAAAATTGAATTTGGCCCTGAGTGTGGGATAAGCATTTGAGAGCTGCTGTGGGATGGCTAACTGAAGGATCACAATTAATGCCCTCTGGCCCACAGAGGATTTAAGGAAAGCAGCTCACTGAAGTGACACAGATTTCTCAGATCATCTGAGCTTACATGAAAGATGGAAAATACAAAGTTCTACTTTTCTGGCTTTCAGTGGAAATCATATGGATTAGTTAGTTAATCAATAGTAATTTGACAAACCACTAAACCAAAATGCATTTCTATCAAAGCAGAAAAAACACAAATATTTTAATTTAATTTACAGTCTATCTAAAGATAAAGGCATATACCCAGTATTAATTTAACAGCGACATCTGCTCAACACAAACCATATAGTTCTGCTTGCACTGGTATTTACCAGCTGTAGAAGGAGTTGGGATTATAAAGCAGTGGAAGCATGAAGCTCAGCATACCTCCTTCTCCTAATTAGCTTTTTAAATACTCTGAAAATGCAGTACATCTTTGGGGAAAGAGTATTTGCCCAGCCCCATAGCCACACTGTGGATTAAAAGCTGTAGCTCATCACTGATTTCCATGTATCACCTCAGCAGCAGCAGCCACAAGCACGCCAGAGGTGATGGTTGCCAGTTATATATTCAGGTCAACAAACCTTAAAAATGTTGCTAGCACTGGTGGCATTTAAAGCTATAATTTATATCCTCAGTAGGTTAATATGATTCATATTTGTACCATCTTCCTTGAAAGAAAAATAAACCTCTCAGTAAAGAGCCTTTTCTAAAGCACCCTCACTTCAGCATTGAACCATTTGGCTGTCATTAAGTAAGTCACATTTATGCAGATGAGGAATTCACTAATAAAAATTGTGAACACAGCTATTTTGTTCCTCATCTCTGATTTTCAGAATCTAAACAAAACAATAAAACTGCTGATTTCTTTTATTGTTATCAGCCTGTCATATTTTGCAATAATGTTAAGAGGCTTGCAATCTCAGGAACTGTATGCATTCAAGCATCATACATTCTCAAATTCAATGTCACTTAGAAGTGCTAATGCAATGAGTTTAATAAATATAGACTATTATCTGTGTGCACTAGTTTTTATTAATTCCATGTTTATTAGGCATTAGTTAAATCCACTTTGCCCACTGATTTTAAAGTAAATACCTTTCTATACTCCTGAGGAGCAAATTGCCTTTTGCTGCAATAGAAAACTCTGTGAGGAACATATTTCTAACAGAAGTTTTCTAATTATTTCAATTCAAATTGCTTCCACTGTGGGAGACAACTTGGCTGCGGTCTGAGAGTTGCATCACCAGAAGCGTCCAAAGAAATCACTTCAATACACACTTAGAAAGGAACAAATGCTGTTTCTAACAGGTGCCATTCCCACTGAGACCAGACTGGCAGGCAAGTCTCTATGTTCCTATAATTCCATTCTTCCTCAGGCAACAATTTTTACCATAAAAGTTTGATTCCCATTGAATAATGTTAAATTTCCTTAAAGAGAGAGACCTTTTCTGGCTGTGGGATAAACAGAATTTTAAAGATTCAGGACTGAAGTTTAACTCACTCTATGCTGTGTCTGATACCTTCAGCCTGATTATGTTACACTCCATCCAGACAATGTATCTTGCTAGACTCTGTTTATTCCCTTCCTCCTCCCTTTTTGTTATGTCTAATTGCTATATGCAAAGAGATTCACCACGCCTCTCCATTTCCCAAGCTGTCTTTTCACACAAGCCTAAGTAGTGGGGAAGAAAACAAATGTGATGTTGTGTAGCACAACTACAGGAGACCTTCTATAGATGTGCATCCCATACCCAATACAAGAAATAGGTTAACACCCTCACATACTATTATTAATTAAAACAGTGAGGACAGAGAGAGAAATGTGTATTTTATTCCATAAATACAGTTATAACTCTGAAAAGAGAAGTAGTAATACCACCACTACTAAATATTTAGCGAATCCAAAGAAATCTCTTAAAAATCTTTCCTCACAGAATGTGGACAACAATAGTTTGCGTTAAAGACATAAATACACTAAGACTGAAATGCAAAGTACAGTCAGGTTTTCCTCTTTGTCTAATTGTCTGCCTATTGTCTAATACGCTTTTCCTATCTGAGCTGAGGTCCGCCCCTCAGATAAAGTTGGCAGATTACCCTGATTTACCAGTGTATAAAACACGATGAGATTGGGGCACTATGATTCTAACAGCAGTGAAGCTACTGTAAATGCTTTTTGTCTGTTGTGATAACTTCACAACATCAATTAAATAATGGAAGCAATTACTCTCAACTTTCCAATGAAGTCAATATGGGTCAATGATGTCAAACCATCAAGCCGTACAGACAGTTGGTCTATGAACAGTTCTGAAAAGAGCTATCATATCTTCCACTCTGCCAGTCTTCTGAAAACACTTGTCATGTCTTTTTCTCAGTGCAATTATAAACTCCTGGGGCTGGGATTAACCCTTTCTGTATACCGTCCATTGTCACTGCTCTAGCCAGTAATTTATGCTTTACAGCAGAGGTGCAAAGGATAAAGGTATAAAGGTGATGTAAAGGACAGCCAAAAGGGAGAATGGGCTTTATCATAGAAACATTTAAGTTAGAAAGTTCATCAACTCCAACTATTAACCTAGCACTGCCAAATCCACCAGTAAACCATGTCCCTCAGCACCACATCTATCTGTTTTAAATACCTCAAGGGATGGTGACTCAACCACTTCCCTGGGCAGCCCATTCCAATGCTTAATAACCCTTTCAGTGTAAAAACTTTTCCTAATATCCAATCTGAACCTCTCCTGGCGCAACTTGAGGCCATTTCCTCTTGTCCCAACACCTGTGACCTGGAGAAGAGACTCTCCACACCCTCCTCTCAGGGAGTTGTAGAGAGCGAGAAGGTCTCCCCTCAGCCTCCTTTCCTCCAGGCTGAACAACCCCAGCTCCCTCAGCCTCTCCTCAGAAGACTTTCTCTCCAGACCCCTCACCCCTTCATTCCCCTCCTCTGGACCCACTCAAACACCTCAATGTCTTTTTTGTGGGAAGGGGCCCAAAACTGGACACAGCACTTGAGGTGGGCCTCCTTGGCCACCTGGGCACACTGCTGGCTCATGTTCAACCAACAGCTGACCAACACCCCCAGGTCTTTTTCTGCCCAGCAGCTCCAGCCACTCTGCCCCAAGCCTGGAGTGCTACAAGGGATTGGTGTGACTGAAGTGCAGGGCCTGACACTAATACTTTCATACTATCTGGACTCTGGAAATGGTCTAATAAATGGAAAGCCAGCATATTAAAATATCTGAGAGCCTGTGGACATATGTAAAACAGAAAGAAAACTAGAGAGTCTCTTGAGCCTTTAATGAAGTGTGCAAGCAGCCTTGTGTTAGTGCTGCTACCTGAAAACAGGGTGTTAAAGAGACTGTATTTTCTGTGATCTGTCCCTCCTCTCAAACCCACTTTTTTTCTACCATCTCTTTCTTTGCCGTTCTAATATCCAAGAAGTTTCCAACTCTATTCAATACCACAGCCCTCTCCACAGCTCTCAACCCCTCCTGCCTGGTGCCTACTCCAGAGTTCTCACAATTCTCATCCTTGGAAGAATCTCCCCCTCCTACACCACATCCTGCCTGACAGAGTACCTTCTATATCTTCTACCCTAAACTTCCTCTGTTTCTCATTTACAAGAACTGGGCTTTTTCATTAAAGTCGATTACAATTAAAGCAATCATCACCTCTTCATGCTGAAGGAGAGGATTATATATTTACCTTTGTGTTTTTACTCTCAGAGGTCCTGCCCTTCCTTGCTTCCCAGAACTTCCTCTAGATCCAGTGGTCCCCTTTCTTTTTCCACTCTCCTATCCTCCTGCTACACCATGCTGCCACCTCAAACCCTCCTGCCCTCACAGTATCTGAATTTATGTTCTACCATAATCCCACAATGACTATAATCCAGCTCTCCATTTACCTCCTCTCATCCCTCTTTCAGTACAGCTGTTTGAGTCCACCATATGCCTGTTCTTCACTTCAGTTAAGCAAATCAAGGTTTCTTTGGGTGCAGGCATGGGAAAGAAGGGGAGCAACTTTAAAAAACTCTACCCAAACCAGCAATTATCAAAAAAAAAGTCTTTCTGGATAAGAGCATAGGGACAAGAAAATGCTTTGGAACCGAGTGAAGGAGAGGAACATTGCATGGTAATTTTCCCCAGTATTCATCCAAGCTCAATACATCCATTTGTCTGTTCTAATGAAAAGAAAAAGTCACTTTGCAAGACTTTTTTAAACTTGTATTTCCTTAAATAAAACTAATCCTAGAAAATCTGATTTAGGGTTAATCTGATGGAAAAATACAGGGACTTTTTCAAGCAGCCCTCAGAATACCAACCATAGAAAAATAATAAACAGAAATTTAAAAATGCAGTTTTACAAATGCTTTATCTCAATGAATCACCAGTAAAAGGAGGAAAAAAACAACAAAACAAAATTTATTGCATGGCAACACTGAAGTGGTGAGAGTATTATCTGGCAGAGAAGAAATAAGGGAAAGAATATTAACCATTCTGTGCCTTAAATCAAAGCTGGTTTGGGTTTTTGTGTTGCTTTTTTCATTCAAAACATGTTTTTCTGATTATAAAGCTCTGGAATATCCTAGATATGAAAACAGGCATATAATAATGCATACTACTTCTCTGTTTAACCTGCTATTGCCTTTTGTAATCAAGTTATGGCAATTACACAAAAATTCTTTGGCCGTAGACACTCAGATTTAATCTGAAGAGGACATAATATTAGCATAGAAAAGACAAACACTTCTTTGGGGTGGACCAGTGGAAATACTAAATTTTTTTCCCAAACAACAAACAGCACTTGCCCTGTCTTCACTCTGTCAGTACTGTTCAGATCAACCCCCAAATGGAAAGCTCCAATCTTTCCTTAACACCATCTACTTCCACATAGCTTCAGTAAATAATGAAAAGTCCATAAAAGATGAAATGCCTCCCCAGTAAGAGCAGTGATCTTCCTTGCCCCAACTCTACTATGACTCTGCTTCTGAGCACCTCTCTTAACACAAAAATCTGTAACTTTAATCCTCAGCACAACCTTACATTTGGCACATCCAGTCTGGGCCCAGGCATGACAGCCTGACAAAATCCCACAGAAGCCTTTCCCTGGATAAAAGACAAGCATATGTTAAAGTGGTCGTTGCTTTCTGTAGGCTTGTATATGTACAGTAGGGAAAAGCAGGGTGAAACATCACAGAAACCGAGCCACAAAATAATTTAAACACAATAATTATCTAAATTTATCAGATCCTGGAAAAATAGCAGAGTATGTTTTTTGGGTTGTGTCCCAGCACTGACGAGGCTTCACTCAACTGCTATTTGATTCTTGCTGCGTACAGGAGAACTGGAGTTCACAGAGAAGAGAATCTTTGCCTCCAACATTTCCCCTTCCTCCTAAGCAAAGCTTACTGGCAGAACTGCAAGATTTGTCTACCTCTCACATCAAAAGGGATACAAAGATAGACATAAGCTCAAACACACCTAGAGCTGTGACTCTACACTAAGGAAACAGATTCTTTACTTCCCAGTCCCTATAGTTTCGAGAATAAGTCTTGTAAATTTTTATTAAGTATAAAGGGAACAGGTAATTTGAAAAATGATCACTTTAACCCCCCCAAGAAATTAATCTTTCCAAATTTCTTGCCCAAGAGAAACAATAAATTACAATAAATGGTAAACATACCTAAAGAATTTCTAGAAGTCTAAAGACATTAATCTAAATTGCCAAAGCAAACAGATCACCTACAAAATTTGAACACACTGCAACATTATCTATGCAAACTAGTTTTCATCTTGCCCTCTATTTATTGATTTTTTTTAAGATCAGTGTTATGTATCTAAAAGCTCATAGTTCTACATATAAATGCACAATATGAGTAAATTAGTAGATTAACTTCAAAAAATTTGCATTAAAATGCTGATTAACTCAATATGAAATTACTTGTGGGAAAACATCAGTCTGTATTTTTCATTGATAAAATATGTTGGAAGTTTTGACTCTTTTTACAGTAATCCAAAACCAAATGAGGCTAGTGGGTGAAAATGAAAACCATTTCAAATTCAAAGAAATTCAACAACTAACAGTAATATTTTAGGCCCATTATTAATAAAATTCCTATTTCTCTACATTCATATATATTTAATTTATACGAAACATTTCTAAATGTTCAGATAAAGTACTCCAAATTAGCCAAAGCAATTTTTTACGCATTTGGAAAATCATCACCTCATGAAATAAACCCCATCATTAAAGAAACCTTGGTTGCAACACAATCTGTGACTTAAAAAAAAACAACAAAAAAACAAAACAAGAACCTTGAAAACTGATAAAGGGTACAGGTAACTATCCCTGACAATTTCTTACATATACAACACAAAAGCTTATGTCAATTTATTAAACAGCAGCTCCTAGGAAAAAAAAAATCAATTCCTGTATGAACACACAATACTATCTAAGCAGTCCAAAAGCATGTTAAGAGGGTCACGGCGGGTGCTCCTCCAGGTGAAAAGATCAAAATAAAAAAGCCAGATATGGAAGGAGACATACATAAATGTAAGGAATGGAATTCTTCCTCAAGGAGAAATATTTCTTGGTGATAACACACGCATTTAACATGTATTCTTGTTGATTTACTTCTTTGACAGTAACAAATGTTAGGGTGGAGACCCTCTGGCTCATTTGCACAAGTCCATACTGATGGGTAATACAGCTCCTCAGCCCCAGGGAGAGGAGACAACACAGAGACACTGTACCAGACCTCTGGAGCAGCCAGACACTCTGATGTCAGAAAAAAAAAAAACCAACTCAGTTTCAAAATTCAGCTACTCCCTTTTTTCTTCAGCCACTAAAGAAAGCACTGAAGAACTGCTGCATGACTGACTATTGTCTTCAAACATGGAAATTCTGAAGTAGAAGGAAGAAAAAACCCAAACCTTTACAGGGGTAAAAATGTAAGGGCTGGCAAGACAGGGTTGTAGTTACTTACTGTGTTGCCGTTATTATTATAAGGATTTTCCAGACTTCAGAATTCAGGATTTCAAGAAAAAGAATTATATATGAAGAGAAATTCTAATCATTTAAAATTAGTAAAATATTTTGCCTATCCAGGAGAGGGGGAAGAAAAGAAAAATCTATATTGTAAGTCTAGAGAAGCTGTTCCCAGTTTAAAGGCAGTAACAGTAAGGTAGGCTGCTGTACAACAGTGACCATCTGGAGAGCTAAATAAGATACTGTCTTACGGAAAGAAAATTGAAAACACATTCACCTCATGAGATGGAAACCTGCATGGTCAGCAGCCAACTAAAAGATCAGGTGTTTGGTTTTGTTTTTTTTTAATGGATGAAATTAAATTAGCAAAGTTCCTCATGGTTAGAAAAAGTTTGATTCCATTTCATTTGCATTTTCTGAACAAAAAATCTGGAATTCACAATAATAATTCTTTTTTCTTTTTTTTTAGTTAATCTGACCTGTTAAAGTCAACAGGTTAAAATTAGACATTAAATATAGAAATTTCCTTAACAACCTCTTATGAATCTCTTACTAAGTATCCTATTGAACTGGCAAGAATAATTATATACCATAGACTGAGATAAAGCCATTAAATATCGCAGTAAATACAATGCTTTACTTTTTTTTAAATGTAATAATCCCTATTTGGCTCAACTGAAATGAGGTCTGAGTCACAGGAAATGCATTACAAAGTGCACTGAATTTTTATGAATGCTATATTATCTTTTAAAATTCTTTAGTTAATTTTTTGAACCATGATGTGTGTTTTTATAATAAATTCAGTTCCTTTCCAGCTGTGTGCATAGCTTCTGAACAGCTCAGGAATAGCAGTGAAATTAACTTGAAAGTCGCACAAAACCAGTTATCTCTACAGTGTTTGAACCAATTGAAGAAACGCTGTGAGCGCAGACAGACTGACTGTCTTCAGAAGCATTCATTATTGTTTCAGCTCTGATTAAATGGGAATGACAAGTATCTTGATAAAAGAATTATTGCATTTCCCTTGTAATCTCTTTCCAGAGCAATATCACTTTGCAACAGTCTTCAGAAAAATCAAAACACATCCTTTGTCTGCTATAACAAAATTCCTATACAGAAATATCAAATGGAGGCTTATTTACTTCTTTGTGCATTAGAAAGTGATTCAACTTAGATTTATATATTGATTAAAGGGAGTAGCAGAGAGAAAGAAAATACCTCAAATGACAGAAGAACGTCGCTGCCACAGGCTGTGATGAACCTGAAGACTGATATCTTACAAACTGGTACCAGTACGCTCGGATACACATACAGGGTCACTGAAACTACTTACTTTAGTGTCATGTGGATGAATGTGCATGACTTAAACTGACCTTTAACTGCAGATCGAAAAAGGAGCTGAGAATGGTGAAACACAATGTCCTATATTCTCATGCTACTTAGCAGAAATGAACCTCGCAAACAAGACTTTTAACCAGTACCTGGGGGACTTTTCACAAGGTGGTGAGAATCTGATTATCTCAGCCTCTTTCCCCCTGGAATACTAATCCTGAATAAGTGGACAAAACAGCTCCCCTTTAGAATGTCAAATAAGTTATCTGCTTCCCTTCAAAGTTAATTAAGATGCAAATTGACGACACAACACTACAGCACAGTTCCCTAACCCTAAATGAAGATGTTTCCACAGTATAAGGGACAACTACTTAGAAGAACGTTTTTCATGCCAGTATGTTTAGACTTACTGGTATATACCTCTAATGGTAATCAGAGTCAAGCAAATTTTAACTCTATGGTGTTTACATGTCTCTTGCCTCATGAAAGCAGTCTCCATTTAACAGACAGGCTGATGCTGTGTTTTCTTCACATGAAATAATCCCCTTCATTAGGAAAGTAAAGACAATGGGAGGCCAGTAGAGCTGACTGTTGAATGCAAAAGCCTATTCCATTAAAGAGATGCGATGACAAAAACTCGGGAGAGGCAGCAGCACTTTATAGTGAGTTGCAATTTATTCATTTTGTTTCAAACCCAGCAACAACTCCTATAGATTGTCTTAGACTCCAAGACAACAGAATATTTCCATTTTGGGTTTTATCAGTCTTCTTCACCTACAGCACACCCAAGCATGTCTAACATACTCACAAGTTCTGCAAGACTTATTAATGCTAAAATTAAAAATGCATAATTTGAATCTTAGCATAAAATATGATAGATGAATCACCTTGAATATCAGGAGTAAAACTATCCAAACAGTGACACTACATAAAATATTTACCTCTGACCCTTGTTCTAGTCACATGCAGTACAAATTAGAGACAAATAAAGACAGTCATTAATTCCACAGGGAATAGAAATCAGCAAAACATACTCCCAGTAATTGTTATGTTAAATCATGAAACTCTTCATTAAGTTCCTAATCATGACCTTTGACAGCCATATCAAAAATATGTGCTGAAGCATACTGTTATTGTGGCATACACGTTCCCATCTGACTCACTGATCCACCTAGTCACTAGCACTCCTGGAAAGGGTCTAATTTGTATCTCACTCCATATAATGATGAGTAAAACTCTCCATAATGTTTAAATCCTTTTTTGTTTGAGAACATGAGAAACTCCCTGGTGATTTCATAAACGGTTTCCTATGTGGTTTCTACCGTTCTTGAACGGCAACAATGGAAAGAATGGGAACTGAAACAAAGCAGATTCCTTTGCTGCTGCTGCCTGCTTTTGCAATAAACTGTGGCAAGTAAAATAAGGCACTGCTGACACACACGACACTTCCAGCCAGGCTCTGACAAGGAAGTAGCATATGGTACCAAGCCAATTGTGTAGAAAGCAAAAGACAAATACTAGCAAAGAGCGGCAGAAGCTGCAAACGTGTAAAGCACTGGAAGCATTTACTCTTTTCAAAATATATTCTAGGCACAGCATGACGTATAGGATTTCATACATTTTTGCTGCAAGTGGCCTAAAGTGAAAAATACCAGTAAGTGGCAATGTAAGCAAAGAATACAAATGTACTAGATAAACACTTTAAAATAAAAGGACATAAAATAGCCATCAAGTACTTTCAGTAGCCGTGAAAAAGAACAGCAACAGAAGAAAGGTCAATGGCATCTCTATTACATTATATGCTGAACATTTAAAAGGCTAATTTTGCCAGACCTGAAAAGATCAGCAACTTAATCATTTGGATGCAACTTGTGATATGGTATGGATTAAATATTCAAAAAGAGAGAAAGAAAGAGAAAAATATACCAGTGAAGAATCCTCTCCCACTGTGAAATTCTGCAAATGAATCACATTGATTAAGTGATAATTAATATTGTCATCATTTAAGACATTTGACTGTAAAAAAATGTGCAACAATGAGTAGGAATTTCCTCTTTCTCGATGTCCCTGATCTAATTTACAACAACCTTTTTAAAGTAGAAAATCCAAGTTGGAAGTTTATCAGTACCATGCTAGTTCCCACTATGTCAGTAAAGGGTAATGACAGAAGTAAGCTTCCACAGTTCTCACTAAAGGCACAATAACCCTCACAAGTGGATTTGGACTTTGTGGACAGACACAAGTAACCACAGTAACAACTGTTACTGGAAACCTTTCCTAAATCTGGCTCTGGATAAAACTCTGTTTTATCAAAATTAAGGAGCTTTGCAAAATCAAGTCTTGCAGTTCAACTGTTACAGAGCCTGGCGTATCGACTCCTGTGTTCCTTTCCTGTTTCTGTGTATATGAAAGGGTGGAATGTTAAACTCTAGTATTTACGTGAACATATGAATTATCCACTTCTTTAAAATGTTAATCTTTTGATCAGTAACTATCTGATACAGAATTCCAAATACCATGGTATTTATATAAGGAGCAAATATATTCAAGGACATTTTTAGTTTTCTTTTTGGAGATTCTCTCATAGGGTGGTGTTCAGATACAACTCCAAGACTTTTATCTATTTACAGGTATCTCCATTCTAACAGCATATTTCTACTTGACTTTAAATCACACAGAGAAGAACACTGAAATTGCTATGTCAGATAAGAGCACAGGATCTCTTCCAGCTTTCTGTCTCAGACTAGCAAGTACTGGGTATTTTAAAGGAAACTGCAAAGATCTTCACAGGAGACAGCTCTTACTCAGTAATATGGCCGTACAGCACTTTTTTTCTTCTTTTTCTTTTTTTCTTTTCCTATCACCCGTTAGTTACTTCCTGGCTTTTACATTGAAACATGACTTTTACATCTTTTAGTTTTTACTAACCTTTGTGAATTCTTTATGCATGCAAACACCAAGGAACACCACCTTAGAACAAATCCCACAGAGATTGTATTATGGGGTTCAATTATCATAGTATAAACTAAACTACACAGCTGAAATTATGCATATTGATGAAAAAAAATAATCAAAGGTATATTTACCTTCCCCTGAAAAGTCTTTCTTTTCTACTTTTCCTATGAATTTCCGGCTAAAAGCATTTTGACATCACTCTATTTATGATTGTTCTGTTTATTAGATTTGTACATAGTTATCTTAAGATTAAGGTCCTTTTTAGTCTTACATTGATAGAATAAAGTACTTTGCTTTCCTAGGAGCCTACAGTCTTACAAAGGAGCACGGGAAATTGCTCAGCACACAGAAGTAGAACTCCTCAAGGGAAGTATTTTTGTTGTGTTAATTACATTGGTACGTGTCTATTCATGCTCTGGATTTCAATCCAGTCAATTTTTCCAAATGACAAATAAATTATGACATAAACATACGCTGTAAGATCAAATCATCAAGCCACATGATTTCCCTATTACATAAAAGATTATTCTGTCATGTATCTATGACTTTGTAAGAGCAAGTGGATGGAGATGTGCCTGTTTCCTGTGTGTCTGGAGGCAAAATGTTTGGTTTTGAAACTGAGTTTGCATTTATAAGTCCTTATTATTTTCTCCCAATTCCTGCTACCTTTAAGGGACACAGAAATGAAGCTGTTGACTCACTTGGGTTCAGCTCTCCTGTGTCTCCATTCTGTGGGCTGACCAAAGTCCCTAGTTGCTTTTTAACCTTTTCTGAAAGCAAGTAAGCTGTAAGAGAGAAAGGTGTTTATGAGCTTCTTACCTGCTCAGGAGGTAAGCAGGTAACTACCTGTGTCTTAGGAGGTTCTGCATCTTAGGACATACAGAACAGTGGATAGTAGGATTTACAAAATGCAAAAACTCTAACATGCCCCTCCCACTATCGTTGTAAGAAAGGGAAAAAAGGATGAAAACTCCAATTCGTCTCTTCAAAACCACTTTTTCTCAGTCAGCTTCCTCTCTTCCTCCCTGTGCCTCTTCAACATTTTGGTCAAACAGAAATTGACATTTTGCAGATATTTATTGTTTTACACCGTCACACAGTGGGCAAATGCCATGTATGATATGTGAGTCCCTTTGAGTTGTTTTTGTCATTTGTTTCCTGTCCTGTTCAGTGTATAAAAGACACTTAGTTTTAATAAATGGGAGAGTATACTGTCACAGAAACAAAAATAAGTCTGCAGTAACCAAGATTTTTGTTTTGAAATGAATTATATGGGAGTCTGTTGCACTTTTGTAAATGACTTGAATAAGCTGGGGTTTGGTTGTATGCTTATTTTTTTTATTTAATCACATTTAATTTAAGATAATTTTCTTGGGTACACATGGCCTGAAAAGATGAGCTAATCAGTCATTTTAATCACATATGGTTTCTTAAGAGTTCTGTTTGCCTGACACATCAATGGGAAAAGAATAAGAAGGATGGCAAACAGAGAATAGAATACTCAAAACATCTCTGTAACAATTCACCTTTTCTATATTTTTTTTTAAACCAGAATGTTCTAGAGTCCATCATTGCTGGGCAGACAGGGACATTTGTGACTAAGTATAAGCAGATTACAAGCTGGTTAACTAACCAAGACTGTCAGTATAATTAAGTTTCTGAGCTTTCTCAGGAACACCAGCTACCAAAGCTGCTGGTGAATACCAGAATATTGAACACCAGAAAGCTGAGTACCTAAAAACTGCTGTAGCTTACTCAATTGAAAAACACTTGATCGAATTATTAAAAGCTACAAAAATCTGAAACTTTTGATGACAAAGAGAACAAACATATTTTTTTTTCAGGAAAATGACAGAAAACAGAATTAGGCTGAAGCCAGGGAAGGAAGTGACTAAGCATGCAACTGTAACCATTTGGAATAAATAATTTTTATGCTAGTCACAGTGTGAACGAACATAATTATATGCTTCCTAACTTTGTTCATATTTTTCTCTTTCAGTTGCAAATCTCCTCAACTGTCATGTTTAGTTTACTCTTCAAAATGTTACTAATGCTGTATAGTAACACATCACGCTGATGGTCTTTGGATTTGAAATCACAATCTTGGAATGCTAAACTTTAGTCCAAGTATAAGTCCTAATAAAGGTAAGCTAGAATGTTTTTTTTCTCTGAAGAGTTTTTCATGCATAAGCAAGTGAAAGGAGAAATTGCAAATTATTTTAGAGTATCTCAACAGGTCAAATGAAATCAAGCTATTCTGCAGTCTTTAATTGCTTACACCTGTATGCCTGTTTACTCTGAAAAGCACTAAGACTAAGAAATGCAAAAATAATTGTTTTATCTATTAATCTAGGTCTGATCCTAAGAAATTCTATGTATACATATCTTTCATCTCAACTAGCTGAAAAATGTTAGCCACCCTTCACAACTTTTATATGGAAAATTAAAGGTAATATTCAGCAGATCTTTAAATAGCTTTCGAAATGGTACTGTTGTAACATCTAAAAAGGTCCTACAGTGAACAGAACTTGACAAGCTTATTAAGCAAAGATTCGAGATAATTTTGCATTCAAAAAAGAAGCGTGTTTTCCTATATTTGACAACTATGTTATCCTCACATTGAATTTTGCTATTTGGTCATTTTAGCTCAGAAGAATGCATCAAAATAAATTATACCCATAGCAAGTAATAAAAATGACAGCAGATACAGAATAACTTGTGCTGGAAGTCCAAAAAGGAAGAGATGGCTTAACTGATGGAAAAGACACACGTTTGAAAAAAGCTAGTGTCAGACAAAAAGTGAAGGAAAATTAGGGTAGAAGCTGAAGTTCGGAAAGCAAGTTATAAGATATTTTTTTTAATGCCTTTAATATGATGTGGACATCAGGGTTTACCGTAACGAAAGTTCTCACCAGCTGCCTCCCTCTAGCAGTCAAGGAGCCACAACAGCCAACAGTGTCAGACCTGACAGAATAACTAACTCCACAGCATTAGCATATACTGACTTATCAAGGCAGTTTCAGCGTAATAGGGAGCATGTAATAGGGAACACGTCTGAAATCCCTAAGTACGTGTCAACATGCGTTGTATATAAATGCTCTATGCTGAGCAACTGACAAATATTCATTCCTCAGAGAAGTATACATAGGGTAGGAGTTAAGGAGAAGCTATAGGCAAAGGCATGAAGGCAGAGGGGACAGCTGAGGGGGAAAGGGTAGCCCTCAGGTTTTTAACTAGACATCAACATTGACAACTAAAAATGTCTGAGGTTTGGTGGAAAATAAACCACTGTCAAAATGGCCATATTACTGACACTACCACCACCTCATTAGTCGTTAGTCAAATTTTACTGCTTCTGTTCTTACCAATAACATGCTCAGAGCTCCCTCCTTTTCCTTTGGCCAGAACTGGACACCATTAGGATTATTTTTTTTTTCCTCCAACAAAGTGTCTTTCTGTCAGAAAATGTTTACTTGTATAAATGTTCTACTGAAACGTAACCATTTAAAGGAAAACTTGATCGGAGGATACCTCCAGTTTCCCAATTCATTCTGAAAAAAAAGGATTTCTATGCATGCACATGCTTCACCAACACAGTTAAATTGCTCATCACACCAGTTCTATGTAGACTATTAAACAGAGCCAGACATTCTGAAATTCTGAATGGCCCCACGGTTTTCTCCTCTGTCTTTTTGAGACACCAAAGACTACACTCCTCCCTTTTGCTGTGCATCAACCATGACCATTATTGGCAAGTCATGTACTCCCCAGACAATGATAGCAGCCTCTGATATCAAACAGAGCCTGAAGGGGCAAATAGGTACACGTTCTGAAACCAGCTGCCCCCCTCATCCCTTCACATGGCTGCCCCAGTGACATCACATTGCTGGAACCAGGCTGCAACTCTAATTGAATTCAGTTAAGCAATGCCTGATGTCCCAGCCATTATAGAATTCACCATGAACAAAACTTTCTAGAAAATCTCCATGTTAATATGGGTCCCCAGGAAGAAAATTCATTACCTTTGTCACCTATCAGAGTTTGCCACTGATGCATGTACAGAATTGTTATTGCAAGGGAGAAGCCAGATACCCCTAGGAGAACAAATCATACTTCATAGGCAAGCATACTTCATGGTGTCACCTGAGACAAGTATTTCTGAATACTTTAGGTTACATAAACCCCAGATGTGCTGCCTGGAGAATAAGACAGCAGACACTCTTCCAGCAACGGCATACCGGCCCATAAAAAAGTGGGAAGAATTTGCAACAAGTGTGGGTTAATTGTAACCTCTCTCCCTGGCATCTTCACAGAGACTACAGGCAGAATCACAAGCAGAATCACAACCACTAAGACCGCCTTTCATTTTGCACCTACACATCTCTAGGGCACATACTGTGTGTATCATCATGATCTGCAGGTTGAAGCTACCACTATGTGGAAGATGTAACTAATTGCTTTTCATTCAATGATTTTCATTTGCCTTCTACTGCTTCTACTCATATTCTCCTTTCACCAAGATGCTAGAGGACAAGCCTGAATGAATCAATATTCAATCCACTAAAACAGAAGCAGCACTGATCAGTTTCAGAGAGTAAGTAAAATAATAGCTTTGGATCTCATGTAGTTGTGTCTCCAGAGGATGAGACTGAAGAACAGGCTTTTTGCCTTCAAGCAGCTTCACAATCATAGGACAAAAAGTCAATTGGGGACAAGCTGAGTGTCCAATGCCCCATTAAGAATACAGGAGTTACGATAAGATCCAGAAAATCTAGCCACTGGATACCACAAACAAATGTTGTAGGCTTGTTGCAGCATTATCTACCCTGGGACAGCTTAGAGGCCCCTGTGACCTATCCACAAAACACAGATTTAAACAAAACTGTACAGCTGGAAAAGCTTCATTTTTCAATGGTGTGTAACTGCATGAGGAAAGCGATAGCCTGTGCTGCCCTGTGAACCACGGCACTGAGGAGATCCTCTGGGTATACACAAACTGACAGATGTGTCCCTGATGTCCTCTACAAGCAATCGGATGTTACAGAGGTTACTGGCTCCTAGAAAAGGGGCATGGCTCCTATTCAGCTTCAGATGTTCCTTCAGCTTATCACAGAATTTGTAACACGGGATCCTTTCGCCCTCACAGAGGCCAGGGGAGGCTTTACAAAGCTAATTGCTTCTAGCAGGAGAGCAAGGGGATATTTTCATTTATCCACCTCCCCCATCTACCACTTATCACCACGGTCCTTTAGGTCAGTACTGACAAACTGCTGGAATAAGATCCTCCCTACTCTCAGTCCTCTTTCCCTGTTTCTTCAGAGCATTTTCTGCTGCCTCGATTTCCCTTGCCTGCATGTTCCTCGAACCTGGCTTTCCCACACTTCCCTTTCCTTACGTCCGCCTTTGGCAAGCCCTGCATCCTGAGTTTCCCTCTGTCTTCCCACGCTCTGATATTTACACTGGGAATTATACTCCCCCAGCTCTAATCTGATCCTCATGGAACAGCAGGTTCATTTAATCACTGGCTCAAAAATTGCAAACACATTTTATTAGACTTATCTACTCTTAATGATACAGTGATAGCACACTACAGTACCATTTGGAACAAGCTACTATTGCTAACCCAGCTGACTCTCAGTTTCTTTATAGTGAAATAAAGTCAAGGGAAAGGCATACATTGTCACTTCATAAACCCAACAGAGCAGCACTTGTTAACCACAGCTCTCCAAAGGGACACATGGTTACACACAAAGAGGCACTCCCAGACCCTGGAGCTCTACCAGTGAACATAACAATCCTGAAGTCTAAATTCTGAAGTTTGTGCATTGAGAACATAATGTGGCTGGAAAGGATCATACTGCTTTTCTGAATGGATTTCTTATTAGAGTAACACAAATGGAAACATTTTAAAATTATCACTTTTTTTTTGTAACATCATCATTAAACAAGAGCTGCATTGTAAAGAGTAAGCATGATTTGTCCTGAGAAAGGCTGACAAGAAGCAAGTGACAGACCAGGGGAAGGCTTTTGACTGCTAATTTACAGGTAATCCCATTAGCATCTGATAACTGCTGGTTCCTTATGGTACATCTCTTCCCTGCATCCCCCTTCTAGTGGAGCCTGATAATTCTGTCTTCCCTCTTTCTCAAATGTACTTAGCAAACAGATGTATCTGATCATTAGAGGTACCTTCTCATAACCCTGAAAAATGCAAGATTTGCTGTTTCCCTTTTCCTCTGCAAAATGTTTCAATTCCAAACCAGTTCTGTGGAGGAACGGGTTTTCACAGTGAATGTCATAGTTTGATTCACCCTTTACTATTCCATCTGCAGTTCACGTTAAGCTTTCCATAGAGAAGGCACAGCTAGGTACAGAGACCACAGCCAGAATGAATGGGAAAAGAAAATACACTAGAATTTAACTACATAACCAAAACCAAAGCAAATTACTGCAAAATCAGATAGTAGTGAAATATATGTAGAACAATTTCCAGGCAGAAAACCTATTGAAGCTTAGTGAAAAGAAGAAAATCTGAGCCATCCTTACCTTGGGATAGTGCATCATTTCCAAACAATTTTGAATTTGTCTGTTGTGCTGATGAAGAAAACAATGTGTTCATCACAGGCTCTGTGCAACACATTGCTTTTCCTCTATATGAACGTTAAGATATATCCAGCAACACATTTGTCACTGTGTTTTCTGATGTATGTCATTTCCCCCTCAGAAAAAGCCCAGAAAAACAAATCAGAGGCATACAATCCAAAACTAATAAGCCGCCCAGGTTCTGTGACATCTCAATTTATGTCTAAGGCTGAAATCCCAAAACACAGACTGTGTGCGAGAGTACACGAATAAATGCAGTATTTCCCTTAAGAGTCTCTGTCTTTGCAGAAGTGCATAAAATGCTGTCTTCACAGACAAGAGAAGGAAGAACACTCTTTCTGAGCACTAATATTCAGCCAGCGTGAAGTCATTGAAACTTCTGTTACTTACAATGCTTCCCGCCTGTTCCTGACTGGGAGCTGCTGTTCCAGGACAGGAGCAGGGTTGCCCAGCAATGGTGCAGAGGTGGACTGCAGCAACTACCCCGCAGAATGAATACACGCAAACTCACATGGAGCACAAGCTTCATTCACACCAGGCACTCAGAATTTGTGGTGTCAGTTCTACTGAAAACTATTTTGTCCATAGGAGAAGTTAATCAATTTTGGCCTTGAGTTCTTTTTTCCTGGTTACACGAGTTAAATGGTAATGCAAGGTTAAATCACTTACAAAAGGTACTTTCTTATCTAAAATGCAGAGATAACTTAATTCTCTGTTTTTCACAGTTTATAATTTGGCCAAACTGGTCTGAAATTTTGTATGAACTGTTTCATACTGGGAGGAGCTTTATTTCCACAGTTTGAAAAGAGCCCATTCAGCTGTATGAAGATACAGAAATGTAATTTTAAAAAACTGTTTATCAGACACTGGCACTTTTCCTGCTTGTGTAATTCAAAAAGGATCTCAGTAAAGAAAATTGAATTTGGCAATCCATTAACATAGATTTGATGCTCTCTCTGTTCATCTCTTGATGTCTCACCCCTTTCAGAAAAATGAAAATAACTCATGGTAAAAGAGTAGCTGTTCCCTCTTATTTGTCCAGTATATTGGCAATTATTAAAACCCTGGAAAAGCTACTGAAACTCTGCTGACTCATGGTGGCAGAGAAGTTACTTGTTAACTCCACAATGGAGATGGAGCAGGGAGAGACGATAAAAAACGAAAGGCCAGAAAACAGGCAAAGTCTGGGGAGAAGGCTCAGACTGGGCTGGTATATTAAGTAGCACCAACTTTGCAGGAGAAAGAAGCTGTACGTTCTCTGAAGCTTTATATGCTGTATTTGAACCAGGTCAAGATTTACACCTAATTTCATGCCATCTAAGTTTAGGAACCTGACAGCCATTTCAATAAAGAGTTTACCTGTCACAGACATCCTCCACTGTCAACAGAAGAAAGGTGCAGTTCCAAGAGGCAAATTGGCTTACTGAAGGTCTGAATTGTCTTCTGAAGCTGCCAATCCTGTTCCATCAAGTACAGCGAGCCCCCAAGGCAGTGATGGAAAACCTATAGCAGGCACACCAGGACTGGCGCGTGACACTCCTGCCAGCAGAACAGCTCCCCTGACTATCACACTTCCCAGTGCACTCTGCAGTTTGTCGCTGGCTCCTCAACCCTACAGATCAGATTTAAGAGCCAGAAACAAGCTTGTAGTAGAGAATGGGAGATGGTGACGGTGACAGAGATTAATGGAGGAATTAACCCTTTCCCTCATCACAAATCTGACCCAAAGGGAAAATTTTCACAGGATGTGCCTTGATACAGGTACGTATTTCTGACTCACAACATGAAAGATGTTCCTAGTTGTTAGCCAGGGGCAACGGTGCTCCTAATTTAGGCACTATAGATAGGTGCGTTAATACTAGTGGGATTACTCTAAGCCTGAAGTCATTCACAGACTAAGTACTCGGCAATGTTGGCATTTTAATGCGTGGAAAATTTCAGGTTTCACCTCATTTTAAGTTCTTCTATGCTCACAGCAGTGAATAATAAGGGAAAAGTCAAAGTACATTATTCCAAGAGGTAAGGATTCTGCCTCAGAAAGGAAAAGCAGTTCTCAGAGCTGTCTGGTTGCATTTGAGGGACTGTAATCTGTACTCCTCTTTTAACGAGCAGCACACTTCTCTTCAGGCTCTAGCCTATTCTTGCACGACAAAGAGCCATAATTTTACACTTCTCAACCATCGCCTCTGATCACATACTTCTTGGTGAAGGAAGACTGCCAGCATGGTGCATTTGCTGTAATGCCATCTTACCTTTGCTCTGCCCAGATAAGAGGGCATGTCCTTTCTCTACAGCACGCAGGAAAGAAGGGAAGAGTACAGAAAGAGAAAAAGGCCTTTTATGCAATATGAAAAGACTGTCCAGAGTCACACATCTAAAAAAACTCTGCATATTGTACCTTCACATAAAACCCTGCCTGTGTCCTAAGTTACAGTAAAAACAATTCCCCTGATAAAGGTACTGCACCAAGCTGCTTAGTCCCTGTATTATAAGGGTTATGGAAGCCTGTGTTTGAAGTGTTAGTGTTGTGGAACGAAGTGACAGCAAGTTGGGAAATAAATGAGCACAATACTCTCTTCTAACCTCCTGGCATGGTGCCTTTTAACAGAGAAGAAAAAAGCAAAATGGCAAAATGTCAGCTCCAAAACATTTTTCATGTTATAAAATATAGTGTCCCCACTGAAACACTTGATAAGAGACACACCAAGGGGGCTGATACCTCACCGAAAAACAGTGAGTTATTGCAAAAAGGTCATGTGAACACATGTAGAATGCAGTAAGAAAAAAACCCCAAACCCTGGGGACTGAAAATTTGTATCTATGTCCTACAAATGTCAAGTTAGCCCTTCAGACAGAAGTCTCAGCAGCTCATGCTGAGCTATTAAGTTCAAGGATGCAAAACAGCTTTCACGAACAGCAAAAGAGACTAAGAGGATTTGGATATTTCAGCACACCTCACTAGTTTACATCGAGGCTGACCATTCTGCTTCTATTAGTCACTCAGAACAATCACTCTTTTCCCAGCAGAGCTTACTCATTTGCAAGATAAAAGGAAGACATTTCTGCACATGCCCATAATACTCTTCACCACTGGGGGCAGCTTTACATAAGACTGCACTCGCCGAAACCAAAGCAACAGTCGGACGGAGCTTTCAGAATGACAGTATGCAGAAGTGAGCAGAGCTTGTTCCTTGTGCGGGCTTATTCTACCTTCTATGCTACAGAGCAGCGTCCTAGCCGGATCTGGTACTGAGTAGGGGAACTGCTGTGCTATGGAATACAGATGTGTGAATTCAGATAGCTAACTGGTGCTTGGAGGAATCTAACATGCTTTCCTATAAAGAGAAATTTTAAAAGCCAGTTTCCTAGCTATAAAGATGCAAAAACGTAATATCCATGAAGATCCTATTACCTAGGAAGAATTTGACATTTTGCTGCGAATGCTGTGTTGGGATTGATTTATTCTTGGAGTGTTCTGCATGGCTGGCAAAGAATAATGTTCCAAAATCGGTCCATCTCCCAAGGGGTCCAATTTTTCTTCCTGGGTGTCAGCGAGCCCTGACTCACTACAGTGCAGCCGACAGGGGCTGCCATGCTTGTGGCACACTAAGCAAAAAACAAAAGACCTAAGGACGACCTTTGAACAGCACAAAGGATGGGTATGTTTTTCATGTTATTTTTTTAATGTATAGTTCATAGCCACTGCATAGCCTGTGCTTTAGTTACTCCATAGACTTACCTTGATGTGATTTGCTATTACAGTTAAATCGCTTAGGGATTACACCTTTTACCCAACTGTTTTTCAGTATTTATATAAAGGCATTCTTTAAAAATATCTGAGTAAAGAAAACAATGTGAAAAGTAGTTGAGTCGAGCTAGGGATTTGTAAATGATTGTTGAGATAAAAGATTTTAGCATGATTGAAAGAAATGACTGATGTGTGGGGGGGATAACTTTTCTAAGTTGTTTTTATTTCCAGGTTTCAATGTAATTAGGCTACTGAGCGGATCAGCTGTAGCTCTGGTAATAGCCCCTACTGTATTACTGACAATGCTTTCTTCTGCTGAACGAGGATGCCCTAAGGGCTGTAGGTGTGAAGGCAAAATGGTATATTGTGAATCTCAGAAATTGCAGGAGATTCCCTCAAGTATATCTGCTGGTTGTTTAGGTTTGTCCCTTCGATATAACAGCCTCCAAAAACTAAAATACAATCAATTTAAAGGTCTTAATCAACTCACCTGGCTCTATTTAGACCATAACCACATCAGCAATATTGACGAAAATGCTTTCAATGGAATACGCAGACTAAAAGAGTTGATCTTGAGTTCCAACAGAATCTCCTATTTTCTTAATAATACCTTCAGACCTGTGACAAATCTCCGGAACTTGGATCTGTCATACAATCAGCTGCAGTCTCTGGGATCTGAACAGTTCAGGGGCTTAAGGAAGCTGCTGAGTTTACATTTGCGGTCCAATTCCCTAAGAACCATCCCTGTTCGAATATTTCAAGATTGTAGGAACCTTGAACTGTTGGACCTGGGTTATAATCGAATCCGAAGTTTAGCAAGGAATGTCTTTGCAGGCATGATCAGACTGAAAGAGCTTCATCTGGAGCACAATCAGTTTTCTAAGCTCAACCTGGCACTTTTTCCAAGGCTAGTCAGCCTTCAAAACCTTTATTTACAGTGGAATAAAATCAGTGTGATAGGACAAACTATGTCCTGGACCTGGAGCTCATTACAAAGACTTGATTTATCTGGCAATGAAATAGAAGCTTTCAGTGGACCTAGTGTTTTTCAGTGTGTGCCCAACTTACAGCGCCTCAACCTGGATTCAAACAAGCTCACATTTATTGGTCAAGAAATTTTGGATTCTTGGATATCTCTCAATGACATCAGCCTTGCTGGGAATATATGGGAATGCAGCAGAAACATTTGCTCTCTGGTAAACTGGCTTAAAAGTTTTAAAGGGCTGAGGGAAAATACAATTATTTGTGCCAGCCCCAAAGAGCTCCAAGGGGTGAATGTGATTGATGCAGTGAAAAACTACAGCATCTGTGGCAAAAGTACCACGGAAAGGTTTGAATTAGCACGAGCTCTCCCAAAGCCGACCTTTAAACCAAAACTCATCAGGCCTAAACACGACAGCAAACCCCCTCTGCCCCCAACTATCGAAGCCACTGAATCGAGCTCTGAGCCTGAGCACGACACAGAACACATCTCCTTCCATAAAATCATAGCAGGCAGCGTGGCCCTTTTCTTGTCTGTGCTTGTGATCCTGCTGGTAATCTATGTGTCATGGAAGCGTTACCCAGCCAGCATGAAGCAGCTGCAGCAGCGCTCTCTCATGCGACGGCACAGGAAAAAGAAAAGACAGTCACTGAAGCAAATGACTCCAAGCACACAGGAATTTTATGTAGATTACAAACCTACCAACACTGAAACCAGCGAGATGCTGCTGAATGGAACAGGACCCTGCACGTATAACAAATCAGGCTCCAGGGAATGTGAGGTATGAACCATTGTGATAAAAGAGCTTTTAAAAGCTGGGAAATAGTGGTGCTTTATTGAACTCTAGGGACTATAAAGGGAACGTTTTTCTCACTTTTCTGGCACAGCTCTTCATGTCACTTTTTTGTACATTCATAATACTGGTCATTTTACTCTCATACATAATCAACTCATTGAAATTTAAATACCACAATCAATGTGAAGCCTGAGCTCCGGTTTAATACAATACATATTGTACAAACCCTCTACTGATTTCATTAAAGTCTCTCTTGTTTTTAAATAGAAAACTTCTTTCACAAGTAAGCCACTGCACCTGCAGCGACTGTGTCTCTGTTTAGGGAGAAAAATGACAACAGTATAAAAAACCCCCCAAAATCAAAATCAAACTCAGCTCCCCCTTCCCCCCCAGCCTAACCCCAGCCCTTGTTCTGAAACTCACTTTTTAAGCCAAGAAAAAACTAAAGATGCAGGTACCGTAGCATCATATGAATTCTGAGTTGTCTGAGGAGAGAGATGGTGCAGAAACAGCTCTGAAAGAATGCCTGATCTCTGCCCGACACAAGACATAAAAGCCAGTGGGCAGCTAAGGCTCTGTTTTAGGATGCAAGATATCACACCAAAAGCAAAGCAGAGGGAAACGTAGGCTTAATAAAAATTTAAGAAATAAAAATATACAATGAGATTTACTGTACTGCATTATAATACAGTGTTTCTAGGGCTGATAACTATTAATTGAAACCTGTTTATGTGACTTCATACAAAAGGTGCCAGTGTTTATCCCTTACACCCAGTTGCCTTTCAGAAAGTAGTCAAAAGGCATTCATTAAAAGAGGAGCAGAAATTCCTTATTGATGCAATTAGAGGAACTCAAATGTGCAGCAGCAAAAGCAAGACCACTTCCTGCACACATTTGTTTCAGTGCTCATTAGAAATTCTCTTTTCAAGACTGTCAAAGACATTAATGTAGCTGAGGAAACCATTAAATCTGTCATTTTCTTCTATTTCTTTTTATTTGCTGAGCTGAGCTTGTTAGGGTTTTGTGATGTGTTTTGCACACTGTCCCTCTAATAACTAAATAAAGCTTCATTACTTACAGAGCCAAACAGTGTACATTTTAGAAATACTACAACTGCAAAGGGCTTTCAGAGAAAATTGGTTACTCAGTGATCTGGGAAGAGCATCCAAAAATCCTTAAAGAAATCAGTGACAAATTATTTTTATCTCTTAGCAAAATCCTAATGACATTACAAGAATTCACAGATATTCATTTTTAATGTGTAATCATTCACCAGTGGTTCTGGACAAAACAGAGAATTGTAACCCAGCTGTTCCCTGCCCTCCCTCTCCCAAAGTCATGTATTTTTGTTCGTTGCAGAAGAATATGACATCTCCCATATTTCCAAATAAATCATGCCTCCTATTTTGATTCACAGGAAGGGGAGATGGGGAGATGGGGAGATGGGGGGGGGTGTTCATTCTTGAGACAATACGGCAGTGCCTATATAGAAGTAAGTCAGTAATTTAACTATCTCTATTTTATAACTTGATTTGGCTTAGTAAACTGCACATCTTCAATCACTTGGGAGGGAATGTTTCTACAAAGCAGTTTCACTGCAGCAGATTAGAAGAAGCAAAACCTTAGCAGAATGTTCTCCTGAATTTTTACTGGAAAAAAACCTAATCACAGCCAATCACCTTGAAATATGCTAGATATAATGAAAACAAAGCTAGAAAGCATCTCTTAAAAAGAACTAATACACTTGAAGGGATTTTGGTTTGCTTTCTTTTTTTCATATAATGAAACCATTCTCATTTTCAAGGGCTGTAGTGAGAAAATATGCGAGAGTAGAAGCCTGAGACTATACTGAATCCTGCAACACTGAGACCCTGTTTTACTGGGTACAAAGAAGATCCCACACAATTAATAATGCAAGCGCTTAAGAGGCTTTAGCAGCACTGAGCAGACTGTGATTTTTAACCTGAGTTGCACCTTGAAAGTTGCTATTAAAAAGTCAATACCCATTGAATTACCTTAGCTATTATGGGACTCACAGGTCTTGGTTAGCTCTGTACTGAAGGATTACAGTTTGCTGTAAACTTCATGTTAAGAACCGTCTCTGTACTTCTACAGGCTTTAATGTCTGCAGTGGTGCTAACATTAGGCACAGCCAAAAAAAGAAAGATTCAGCACAAAACGTACATATGCTCAAATATACATATACACACGTGAATATGCATGTATAGATACATATATTAAAGAAAATTTTGCTATTTAGTTTTGGGAGTGCTAACTACAATCAGAAAATAATTTCATACTATTAATTTAGAATTTTTGCTATTTGAAAATATTCAATATATCTTCTAAAACTTCTTAACAGACTGTGATTGTGAAAGAGTTGTGTATAAGTGAGTTTGACTTTATATGCTTCCTTTTATGCTTCTTTAATGTCTTGTTCTAACCATAACAATATTCGGAAAGATCCAATCCATAACCTCCTACAGAAAGTGATACCAGTAAAATTATCAGTAACTCCCTTTGAAAGATATTTAATTATGGGTGTGAAAAAGAAAATAAGACCGATATGTCATTAATCATAGACAGATAACAAAAATAATAATGAAAATCCAACATGTTTGCATTCAAGCACAGACACGCTCAGATCAACTAATTCATTTATTGCCTGAAAAACTACAGATTCACTTCTCATGAATTTCCAAATATATACCAAACACAGATGAAAGTGTAATTGCTGCTATAGTAATTGATTATGAAACACTGTCTGACTACACAAAATAAGGTGCCCAGTATAACTCCTTGCGTAGCCTGAGGCCTGTGAGCCGAGTTGTTAAATCCCACTCTAGTGGGTCTGGCTTAGAAAACGTTTCAAACCAGCTGCAAAGTACATTAAAAAACTTTACAAAATGCAGGCTTTCATCTGGGCAAAGACTACATGAATTAAGCTAAACTTAGTCTCACTACTGTCAATTAAACACTATAGAAGTGACTTGTTTTGGGTGGCTTGGCCACTGGAGTCACAAATTCTAATCATCTCATTGGAAAAGTCATAGTCTTAGTTGAGCAACTTTCAGTGCCTGTGAAAGGCTGCCCCTTTCCTGAATACAAATTAATTGCTAAAGCCTCAAAATTTCCAGAGAAGAAATTTCTCCTTTGCTTCTCTCCAGTTTGGGCAGCAGGTACTTAGAATTCTGGTCTGGATCCATCTTGGGTTTTAGTTATTTTGGTGCTAGTCTCTCTAAAGACTGTTAAAACCTTGCTGGGTTGATGTTGAGGAATCCTCAGAGGATGCACAAAAGCTATGATGGCCCTTACAAACCCCTAAGCCTCCATACAAGTATTTTAGGCACCAGCTTGAGGAAGGAGATATGATCGAGTGCCTCTTATGATCTGGCTGTCCCTTAGTGTATGTGATGCTGCCTACATATTCCATGTGTAGGTGAGCAACAATGCATTTTGCAGGTGTCTGGGTTTTGTTTTGTTGTGTTTGGGTTTTGGGTTTTTTTCAATCAACTTCTATTCCTTTTCCTGAGTCATATATGGTGTTTTGGGGCTATCACTTGAAGACCAGGGCTTTTCAAGCCACAAAGTGCAGTACTCTTCCATGCACATTTTCATTAGTTTTGCAGTCTACACTTATTTAAACAATATTGAGACACATGTTAGGTGGGATCACCAAACAAGACTGTTTCGTTTTATTGTAGCACCCCAAAAATCTTAAAACATGTCAGGACTTCCTCTGCTGGCCACTATACAAACACCTTCCATCAACCTCTTACATTCAATGTTTACAAGGGATTTTGAGAAGACAGGCAAAAGATGGCAAATAAACACGACAGATTTGAGGTAATTTGGCTCAAGATCACATGCCAGTTGAGTACTGGGAATATCATCCACTCTCCTCACACCAAGACATCCTCCTAGCCAGGGACTATTTGGCCTCTCAACTAAATGACCTAGCTCCTGGAATATTCAAGTGGTATTTCAGAATAATAAACCTCACAGAATGCACATCCTTGGAAAAAAAAAAAAATAATGAACATACTAAGCAAATTCAAGGAGACTGGTAATGTTCATTCACTGTGTTGAGATTACCTCCAGCAATTGCAGAGTAAGAGAATAATAATGTGAACAAGTGGCTTGAGTATAATGAATGCAAGCTTCTCTACTGGCTGGTAGGTTTTCATTACTCACTATCTGCACTTACACAGTCACCACAGCTAAAGGTTTGGCAATGCTCATTCTTTTATTATTATGAAATAGTGAACCTCGATATAAAATCCAATTGAAAAATGAACATAAATGTACAATATTCCTGCAAACACAATTAGAAATTTTCAGATTGTTGCAAGCTAATGGTCTTTGCTGTCAGCCACTCAACTCTAGATAAATATTCTCTCAGATGCATTTCTGTGGAACAATAGTGACATCCAGCGGGTAGTTAGCTTAATCACAGGTATCTATTGTCTATGTCAACTCACATACAGATGTGTTTGCCTTTCTACTCTGTATTCTTCTGTAACAAACGCTAGTAGCATCAAATCCTTTCACCGTACTAAGTATTTAACTATATTTCAACTTCACCTCTGTGGATAGGAGCCATCAAGTGTAGTATCTGTTCTTATCAGTTTAATAAACTGAATGTAGTGAATGAGTGGAGAAAATAAAGAGTGGATGAATGCTAGCAAGAAAAGGTCTATCCACTGTGTAAGTCACTACTATAAGTAAAAGGCAAGAAGCATATAATAAGTAAACAAGGACAGGAGGTGCAACAAATTTGTGGCCACTGATTTAGAACTTATTACCTATAAAACACCATTAAGTGACTTTTAAAGAGACAATAAAAATAAACTCAGACTAAAAGAAACTCATTAAACTTTCTAACAGCAAAAGATCTTTAAAAAAAAAAAAGATTTTGAGGTTATTTTTACAACAATGAGAGAAAGATAGTATTAGACATCAAAAGGAAGGACACTCACCACCTGGGAACAAGTTACAGTAACAGCTTCATCTCAAAAACATACAATGTACAAAAGAGACAAGACACAAATGATGAAAGATCAAATTCACAAGCAATAATAAAGTCAAACAATGGGAAACTCACCAGTGACATATGAATAAGTATCATATTTGCTTGAGCAGAGGTTGCTGGCAGCAATTTTAAACTACAGTGAATGACACAAGCCAATGAAAACAGGATTGTAGCTCTGTGATAACAGACAGATTTCATTTCCCTTAATAAGATGCACAAAAACTCATTTCACTCACTGCACATTGAAGGAAATACAGCCGTATTTCAAACTTTTTATGTACTTAGGTATGTTGGGAAGTCACCTATCAGTTCAAGACATATAACCTAGCTAGGCTTTCTAGAATGGGTGTTATCACAGTGCTGTAGTATAGGAACTTGATGTGATCCTCAGGGTTATGGTCAAGCTATTTCTTGGCATAACAGTGAATGGAACACAGTAGGGTGCAAAAGAAGTAAAAAGTGATTGTATTCAACAGCTACGAACAGATCACGAAGGAGGCCATAAAGAATAAAAAGGAGTTTATTAAGACACTCTGGGCTGGCCAGCTGTGAGTTGATGGGCAACATTTTACCTACAGAGAAATTGCAAATCTCATTTAGAATGAGCACAAACATCATAAAAGCAATAACGAAAAAAAGATTTGCAAGTAGTAGGCAGTACCTTTTATTTGACCAACTGATCATAGAAATCACACCTCCCTGCAATTCTTTTCTTGTTCATATTGTTAGACTATCGTGACCACAGCATTAGCATTCCAATGTAAGAATGAGCATTGTTTACTGACAAGGGATGAAAGGCCAGTTAATCCCTATTTATTAACTTTTTTCTACACAGTTTAATGAAACTTACTGAAGTTCTTACAGGAAATATTTTATATTAATGTGAAAAATCACGTTTAAGATTCTTCATTACTGAAATCAACCAAACTCTTTAAGAAAACAAAATATTTCATTCTTTACTTATAGATCCTTACTGTTTCTCACAAACTCTTTCACTTGCCAAGAAAACACTGAATGACTGGAGATGTAACCTTGAAAAGGAGTTTTCCAAAGACCCCTCAAATGTGTCTTCTTAACCCCCAAACCCATTTACTTACTATGTTCCCATGTGACTAATAAGTTGACTATGTGTCACAGCTCACACTCTTGACTGAACGTTAAATTTCTATTACTTCAGCATTAGCAGTAGCATTGAGATCATGTAAGACTTGATAATTACAGTTCAACCTTACAAATTCTCAAAGTGTTTTGTGGCAGCACATCCAGACTCTATTAACACATCATAAGGACATATGAAAATGAAACATCCTAATTACTCATCTACTTACACTCCAAACAAGGACATAAATGCATGACAACATTTATTGCTTCGCTACACCATTGAGAAAATCATCTGCCCAGTTCTGTGTGCAAATCCTTTCCTTCTTCAAACTAACAAAACACTTAACTAGCCAGGTCTCTCAGGAACCTAATTGCTTAATGTTGAAAGGAAAAAAAAAAACCTAAACACCTTGATACTGGCAGCAGCCTGCAGAAGTTGTCATCATAAAGTCAGCCTTTATTAAATATTCTCACTTGAAATCCAGTGGTACCTCCTATATTTGTCATGTATTTACCTACACTATATCCCATAGTGTGATGTACTAACTATATGAAAACTTTGCATTTTCATGGGCACTTCTGCTTACGTGCATAATTATACCAAGAGAGGAAAAATAGAAAAGACTCGGGGAAAGGATCGCATGTGGCTTATAGTGCTAGTAAAAAGTTAGGGAGGATCACTTAGCTTTTGCAGAAATTAAACAACTGGTTTTAAAAGACATAAAACCACATTCTAACGCAGAACTGGAATGTTAAATAAATGTTCGTACATTTCTTAAAAGTATTTTAAGCATCTATTTTTTAAAAATTGCTACTGCCTGGTTCTGGGCATCTTTAAATATAAAACAAAAAACTCTAACTTTTATTTCACATCTAAGTTAATGAGAGGGAGAAAATATCTTCTCATAATGTAAGACATCTCTTTATGAAACTGTGGAACTGAGCTGATATGGAAATAATCAAAATATATTTCATCTTCCTATTTTCTTGATTTTGTATGATTATTTTCAGCATTTGTAGGAATGCTATGGTACTGCCAAGTGGTAACAAGTACATTACTCTAGCTGAGTCCATTCTCCTGGCATTTATTTTTATTCAGGACAAATCATGGGTTGTATTGGTGGGTCATATATCTGCCCTTTATGGTCAGTCACAACTTACTAAATGTTTGAATACCAGGTCTAGTGTCTATAATAATTGGTGCTGTAGAACTCATAGTTCTGATTTTAAATCAGGCGCTTATATTTTCCACTTCCTTAAAGGCTGCAAAACTCACAAATCAACTTCAAAATGATTAAATGAGATTACTATCCCCTTCCTGGTTCAGCTGTAACTCAAGGGAGAAAACGTGCACAAAACATCCAAAGGTACAAAACAAGAGCTTCAATGGAGCTGGGCATCCTAATTGCCTTTCTAATTCTTCCCTTCATTGCCTGCAAGATTAAAAGTAGCTGTAGCTGAAGGAAACATGAAGATTGAACATGTGTTTTGCTAGAGTGTAGATAATAAGCAATAATAATACATTAGTCATACAATCTCTCAGCCACTGAAACTACAACCACCATAAACAGACTCCTTACTCTAAAATACAGACTCTATGATATATAGCCTCGCATAGCACGCACATTGCCTCTTGCTTGCTTTTCTTTTTTTACCCATGATGCAGAAGCATCTATTTGGCTTGTGGTAAGTTACACAAAAGCTGCAGATGACAAAAGGATAAAATAAGGTAATACAGTTTACAAAACACAAACTGGAGACAAACAGAAAGACACTTTAGACTTCATCTTAATTAGTGTTTTGTTACTAATTTTTCAGTTTCCTATAGATTATCCTGTTTATTTTAAAACAGATTATAAGAAAGATTTTCAAAGTTGCAAATGGGAATTTAAGCACCCAGGTTCCACCCACTTCTTGCAATAGTTCAGCACTTAACCTTTGTGATGGAACTTTATCTCCTCTCTTCCTCTCCCCAGAATTTGAAATTTGAACAAGACTGTTTGTAGGGTGTTCAAACTGCTCTGACCAGCTCATGAAGCCTCAAAAATTACCTTCCCAGAGACTTTGGCAAGTTTTCTTGCAAGTGAAAGTAAGCATCTGTACCTCAGTGATGGGCAGACGGTTGCAGATGTATCTTTAATAACATTGGGTGGGATGCATAGTGAAAATGGGCATATACTGGGAAATTGCCTTATGACCTACTACAAAAGGGACTGCCATTAACTCCTGACACACAGTTAAAATAATCGCACCTCAGAAAAACAATTACCTATGGTTCAGTTTAAAAAACAGCTACAGATTGTGGAGTCTGGTTTTTAGCCTAATGAGTTTGTTCCCCACATTCCTCACTGATAGCAATCATCGTAATCTTATACAAAAATATTTAGCCAAAGTTTGAGAAAAGGATCACCTTTTCCTCTTCAAAAAAGAATATGAAATCATTATTCCAGCACATCAGAGTTTTGTTAGCAGTGCACTATTACTTGTAATATAAACACTTTCATATCACAGTATTAGCCTTCCAGCCATCTGTAATGTGAGTCATATCCTCAGAACAGTGCAGGCTTCATTCTACATTGCTTCACACCAGCCAGCTTCTCCTGAATCACGCTGTACTATCCAGAATGCATTCACATTGCATATAATGGCAACTGCCCATTCAGAAATGAATTTCATGTGATGTTACATCTGTGACTCACTGTGTAATATACTTACTATCCACCTTACAACAAAGGATCACAACGGACAGAGATAGAAACCCTTCAGTGGGAACTTTTCCTAAGGCTAATTGTACCCATCATGAACAGACTCTGTACTTTTGGGACTAAATGTTTAGTTTTCCCTACTTTCATTTATGTGTAACAGTTTCCAGGCTACACTATTGATACAAAATGTGGGCCTACAGCAAAACTAGCAGCATTATTATATGAGCTCAGAAGCTTCAATTACCAGCCAGTAAGTTGTCCTTCATTAAAGAACAGATTTACTTCAAACATACATGATGCTGGATATCATCCCCAGGAATTTGGCAACACAAAAATAATTTTTCACTTTTCTTAGTGAATAAATCACAATCACAGAAAATATGGAGTAAAACTTTCTAACATTCTAAATCAGAATCTTGTATATTGAGTCTTTATACCTTTGATGTTTTGCAAAAGTGGCTTCCTATTTTTAAAATACTTATGCCAAAAATAAACTGTTTGCCACAGGGGAAGCAATAAATTTTGTGAGGCAGTCTGCACGTAATTGCCAGTAACCAAGTCCTTTTCACAGAGAGCTTGAACTTAATCCAGTGTTTATTTTACAGCTTAAAGAAGCCTACAGTACACAGCTATGGTGTCTCAACATTGTCCTATTAATGTGTGTGACCCTTCTTCGGAGAAACCTTGAAATATTTTAAAGTGAGAAGTTATTGCCTCTCAGGCTGAGCAGAAGGCAGTAGCATTGTACAGGAAAAAGTGACTGTGAGTGGCAAGCAGCTGCCCTTAATTTACATGTACTGAAGTCCAGCAGTATTCATGGAGGTTTGTTTCCATGAAAGCTTAATAAAGCACAGTAACTTAAACAATTATACACAATCCCTTGCTATCCAAAGGATACAGGCTTGTCTGTAGTTGTAACATACAATGGTAAGTTCTGACATGTAAGAAATATCTTGTAACAGTACAAAATAATTTGAAATGTTAACATAGTAGATTGCATTCTCAAATCTGAAAGCATGCCTTATGCATACTATAACAGTATCCTAAATTAAAAGTGCCTATATATCGGTAAGGATCATAGAATTGTCCACATTGGAAGGGACCTTTAAGATGATTGAGACCAACCATTAAGCTAACACTGCCAAAACCACCACTAAACCATGTCCATAAGCACCATGTTTATCTATAACAGTAAAATGCATTTTTCCAAAGCCACAGAACTACTGCTGCATGTGGTTTGGCTTCATGTATAAACTGACATGGCAAATTCTAAATTTAAAGCCAATTTATTTTAAAGCCTCATCACACTAATTACATCCATCAAGTGTGTGGAATACATTTTGTCAGCTAAGAACAGAGGGCTTCAATTAAACGTAAATCCTTATTCAGCACTCTTAAGCTGTTAATGGCTCAAACTCATTAATGAGATGATGAAAAGAAAATGCTCCTACATACACACTCCATAGTGAGAATTTATTACAAGCACTCATTATTTCCACCTAGTTCATGTACTTAAGAAAGTGTCCCTTATTTATGTGGACACTCCAATATCAACAGAAAAAGATACCAAAATAATCTTATTTGTTTGTGAATGTGGATGTAGGGCTTGACAGGCATTTCCAAGAGAGATGAGCTTCTTGCTCAACCTAGAGGGCTCCCAGAATAGCCAGTGTGACCCACTAACCATCTGTGATCTGCTCTTCATGCGAACTTCAAGGCACCTTCTGCACAGAGCTTGCCATAACTATTTGACAATTTTTTTGCACAGTCTTAGCAGCTAATTTGAAAAGGTATTCCATTCTCCCAAACCTTTCCTCAGCCATCCAGCAGCATGGTTATCCAAAACTGGTAACAAAGTTCACCTGGCAGGTACCAAAATTCTGCTTCAGAATAAAAAAAGAAGAGTCTGTCTTACTGTACGGATGATAAGGCCTTAAGTGGGGGAGAGGAAACTGTCAAAATGCTATTTTAGGCTAACTGTCCAGCATTTTAATTTTTCAAATAAATTATATGAACACTAATGGCAGACTGCACAGCATGCCTGGGCGTATAAATGTTTATGATGATTTTGGATGGATCCTCTCTTTGAATTAATTCAGATAAGCAATAGGAAGAGGTTTACAGAGCTATAGGTGAACTACTATGCAGGGGAGGGGGAGACATGAGAGTCCAAGGAACATACCCCAGTTCTCCGAAACTTGCCAACTACATTTCAGTTTAGCAACATCAGAATTCATGAACTTTCATCCTTGTCGTAGGTGACTGCAGGATTGCAGGATTGTATGTGCTTATAACCTTAAGGAAGGCTATTAGGTGGACTTCCCAATTGCAAGACTCCCCCAGATCAGCCTTACTTCTCATAGAAATGAAAAATATCGTTATTTTGATTTTTTTTTTTTCAGATTTCCCTCTCTCACTCCACTCCTTTTCTTTCCTCCAGACTGGGCTCCTCTTCTCTTTTGATTCTCTATTCCCCAGAAATAAAAAGAGAACCCAAGGGCCACATATAAGTGTACCAGATGTCCTTGAATTTCTACCAAATCTACCGAGTTCTGCCCCTGCAAAGCCTTGTTTACAAACAACCTCAGCTCTAACAGCAAGGAAGCTTTCAGCAACAAAGAAATGTTAGAGACATTTTCACAATAGTTTTAAATTACTTCCCTCAGTAAAGAAGACTCATTGATCAAAAACAAGTAAAATGAGACAGTAAAGTGATTCATGCTCAAATACAAAGCAAAAAAATAAAATAAAGCAGTTTTGAATATTGTACCTTCTGTGGGAATCCTACCCTATCAATTTTAAGTGAAAATTAACATAACAATCAAAAATTGTTATGCATGAGAAAACAAAAGTTATCCCAAACTATAGGCCTTGTCTTAACATCATGTTGATTAGTTACAAAGAACTGATTTTTTTTTATCAATTATTGAGGCACTGTATGGATATGACAGACAGGACATGTCCTTACTCTGCAAAAAGGAAGCAGATTTGCCTAAGGTTAATTCTACAGTAGCTTAATTATTAATTAATCTCTCCCAAATGCATTTTTTAATGTACTTCAAAAGGCTTTTGCAAATAAAACTCCTCTGCTTATCGATAGGATAATTTTCAAGGAGGATAGCTATGCTGTAGTATATAGACAACATTTCTTCAGCTGATCTGGTTAATTAAAATGCATGGTTATAACAGGCTCTCTTAGAACTGCAGCTGAATAACCCATGATCCCTTTTTTCTCAGTACCACAGAACACTTTGCATCTATTTAATAGGGCTGTTTCAGGATTTAATCAAAGATTTCCAATCTACACTCTGGAACAAGGAGTTTTTCCATTTTTAAAAGGTTTCAAATAAAACACTAATTTTCACAGAGATCCCTTCTGAATATCTGTAGTCCATGTCCCTTACCTGAGCCTTCATTCAATTTAATACTTGTTTTATAGAAGTTAATACTTCTCTTCCACTTGTCTACATCTCCAACACAAAGAAAAAACAAACAACACTATCATATGTTATTTCCAGCATAAATCTTTAAGTCCAATTTTGCCGAATGAATTCAGGAGAACGTGTTTACAGCTTCGAAGGGGGAGGGTAACTGGGAGAACTGCAAATGCTGATAGAAAACCTGTGCCAAGCAGAGGATGCAGCAGGATTGAAAGTCGAAATCCACCTGCTACGTAGCATTTGCTAGCACAGTGCAGTGGTGCTGCACGCTAATGTAAGGAAAAGAAAGAAGGGGATTTGAAAAAGAGTATTAACTTTGAAGATGCATAGGCATGAAACTGTTTAGAAAACAGCCTGAAATAAAAGAAGGCCAAAGTCAATCACTCAATCACTCAAAACTAGAGGACACTTGAACACACAGCCCCTCCCTATTTCTGTTTATACATTGTAAAAATCACTGTGATAATTACAAGGCTCATTTAGTGATAAGGGTAAAGCATGTGGTTACCTGAAAAGGAACCATCCAGTCCAACTTCAGTCCTGACTGTATGACTGTATCAAACAACACTCAGTTCCTTCATGTGTTGGACCAGTGGGTAGGTACTCCAAAATAATCCTCCAATTCAAACCTCTACCTCAAGACCTCTAGTCAAATACCTTGACTGTGGTGGCCTAAGTATCTTTTCCAAGGAGTACTGGAAAACTTCAGTATCCTCCAAATAAAGATTTTTTATTATTAGGTTTCATCTGCTTTACATTCAGCTATCCAATGAGCCTACCAAAAATGACTGAAAAGAAGCTGTTCTCTAAGCCATATTTTCCTTTCTAAGGGCTAATTCAAGTAGACCTCCATGGTGCAGCCTGCAAAAGGGCCCTTTGTTGCCAAAACCGTACTGAATGGGTGTTGAGAGTGGTCCAATTACCTTTGCAAATACCTTTACACTCTTTTTATGCCTCTGAAGCAACACCAATCAGTGAGAAATTATTGCACATCCCTCTTCTGCTGGTTTTATTCTATTTAAGAATTTGTTTAATGAGCAAAACAGTTCACTTTCCAGGGTCTTCAACAGTAGCATTACTTTTCTCAGGCCAACTGTCAGCTTAGGTGTGTTAATTTTTAGGGAGTGCTGTTTCGCTTGACAGTAGTAACACTGACTATAAGAACAATATATAACAGCAATAGCCCCATGCTTTCCTATTCTATTAACGCTTTAGAAATCAAAGCCTGGAGAGCCTGTGGGAAAGAAGCCAGTGACCATTAACCTTCACTTTATTTTAAGCTTTTATAATTTCAGGAGTTTAATTTCAGGTGTTCAGGCTCCAACCTGCAGAGTTGAAACTGAAGTAAAACACAGCAAAGCAGCAAACGTGTGGCACTCTCTTCCTAAGACCCCTGGTCATCTCCCCCAGCCCTAATGCAAAGCTAATTTCAAGGTGGTTAACATATTTTTCCCTACTTGGAGTAAATGTGACAGAGTTTTGATTTCACATAGATGAGGAAGAATATTTTTTTCAATTTTTTAGTGAGAATCCTGTAAAATTTCCACTAACTTTGCACAACAGATGCTATCTGCTTTTGTAACAAAGAAATGCCTCCTACTTTGATAGGGGCCAGGTCAGTTAGTCCCCAGACCTCCCCAAGAAGTCATGTTAAGTAGGCAACACCTGATTATCTTTCAAACCGTGAATTTCTTGTCAGTGGGCTGGATGAGTCAGGGCTGGAGGGACAGCAAGCACAGCACAATCATCTCTTCATTTTTGCCATCCATATGAATCCAGCAGAAAGCTCTACTCCTATTAAAGAGCAGGAAATCACTCTTGTACCCCCATTCTCTCCTTTTGTTTGACTCAGATTGGTCCATTGCAACTCAAGACAAGTTAAGAGTTTTCCAGAGGATAAGTGTCCCACAAAACTCAAAGGAAAACAGAGGTTATTAATGCATTGGCGCAAGGACTTTGTGGGTATGGTTACCATAAAGCCACGAGGGTGTTTCAAGAAAGTTTAACCTTCATAACTAATTCATACATCAAAGCATTCCAAAAGGTTAGCTGGATTTTACTGTCATATGCTGCAGTTTGTAAATCAGTGTTATGAAAGTAGGACAGTAGGATATGCTGACAAGAGGCCTTAGCATTTAACAATTTCCTCACTAAATAAGCATGACTTTTGATGGCTGCAACAAATCCACTTTTCTCAGTATCAGCCTTTCAGCACAGCCATTGAGAGGGGGAAGAAGATAGGGAAAAGAAGCCTAACATGCCACATTCCTTTCTCAAGACAACATATAGCAATTGAAGCGTGCCCTTTCCATAGCATCCACACACTTCTGTAAGGCACGAGGACCTGGCTGGAGAAGCTGAAACATTATGTTACTGAGGGACAGATCCAGAAACTACAAATGGCCTCCACTTTCCACAGATCTTCACAGACATGCGTTACTAATTGCACGCATTATGCTAATGTGACATGCAATGTTATTCATGTTGAAATTACGGTCCCTTATTAAATGTACAGAATCATTTGCCCTAAGATTTAGAAAATTCATGATGACTGTCCAAGGTGTGAGAGAAGCCAACACGCTACAGAGAAAGGACGATTTTATTATAAACAGCCCTTTTTACTTTCTATTTTTGAAAGGCTTGATTGATTGAATAATATTTGTTTGCTCCTATTACACACAAAAGCTGTACAAGAGGGCAAGCAGGCCAATCTGTTCAGTGGAAAGGAAGATGGAACCATTGATTCTTCATGTCTCCTAGAAATCAGGTTCAGGGGGTTCAGGCCATCTTGACATGTAGGAGAAAAACAGCTGATAATACCCTTTATGTCATGTACCAAATCCTCCTCAGGAAGAAGAATCTGAAGCCACCACACACTGTAAATAAGGTTGTTTTTTTGTTTCTGAGTGTTAGAGGCTGATGGCTTTCAGTAATAGATTCTGTAAATCTTTTATATCACTGTCTTTGCTGTGTTTAATACTCCAGGTGGGAAGTTCTGGCAGCACACAAAGGCGATGTTCTGACACGCCTGCAGTGCCTGTTGCAGAGGAGTCAGGCTACTGCCCACCAGCCCCCAATTCCTCCCAAACCCAAACACAACACCACATGTTCACTTTTCCAAGGCAGTCCCCTAGTGAACCAAAATATCTGTGGTGATGCTGGTCTGCTCACCTTCACATTTGTTTATGTTCTGGGAAGGCAGCAGATAAGGACATAAAGACAAAGATTTCCTCTAAATTATACCCTTAACAAGAAGAAAGTAACAGAGAATTACATCTCTTTTGTTTTGTTTCTTTGCTTGGTGTATGCAGAAATAAACCTCATCAATCTGGCAAGTAACTATTCTTCTTACTCGGAGATTTAGTATCAAATATAAAAAAAAACCACTTAATTTTCCAGGAATTTCTAACTGAAAATAAACAACTTATCAAGTCAGGTATCTATTCATTAATAAATCAAAGGATTATATCATCCTCCACAAATGCTTCTTAATAGAATTAATTAGTAGCAATTAGAAATAAATGTCACTCTTTAAAGTAATCTTAACAACAAAAATATTGAAGCACCTTTCATTAGAGTCCTGAAACGCTTTACAAGACATTATTAATACCATTTATAGAGAGAAGACACCTGATCTGGTTTCCTCACAGCCCATGGCAGCACTGGGAGCAGATGCTCATCCTCCCACCACCAGTGCCCAGCTCTGCCCACTGGATGGACCTGGCTGCCTGTTCCACACAACTCAGCACAACTATGTTTAATTGTTTCATTGAGCCAGAGTGAATTTCCGTTTCTGTTTATACCTTAAAACCAGCATTCATATAAATGTACATTATCAGCATTTGGGAAAAGGGCTACTCCTCAGTGCATTTTAAGAACTTTTTCCATCTCTTTGTGAGATGCGTGGGGAGACCACACACGTAGTGATAGGTGCCTCTCAACCACCACAGCAACTTCAAAGGTTTTTCCCCAAAGGCAGGCACGTGCTAAACAGATGTGCCAAACAGTTTTAAATGCACAAGGGACCCTGGCTCTCCTCAACTTTGTAGCTCTTAGCTGCAGTTCAGGAAACCCTAATGGGAACTGCCTTCACCTCAACATACATGGAAAAAATTACGTCTTCATCTTAGCTATTGTCTGGCCCCTACTTCAGCAGCAGCACTGATTGCATTTTTGCTTATCAGATTAACATAATCTAATTTTATACAGCGAAAATTATATATTATTCCTTCTATATCCTCATTCCATCTTTTAAAGTTTATTCATTAATATTAGTTTATTGTTTTTTCTTACTCACAAAGAAAGTGGAAATTGGGTAAGAGACATGAGTCAGGTGAAGTGAGGGAAGGTTTATGCAGCAGCAAGGGAGGCACCCCAGACACTACCATCTGAATTTAGAAAGGTACAGAACTATTAAAATTAAGATATAACCTTAATCCCATAATAGCACACTTTCAGAAGTGTTGCTTGAAGATCTATAGCCTGTCAAACCATAAAATAAAATTACTTGGAGCTTATAATCACCACAGAAATCACGTAGGCCTGTTGTGGTTTGGCAGGCTTTCCTCCTACATTGACAAATGTAAAACAGATGATGGTCTACAGAACTTTAGGGAAACATAATGCTTGACAGCAGAACAACACTGCACTGGAAAGTATTGTATATTTTCAAAAAAAATAAACAAAATATACTCTCACAATATCCATTCCAGCAGTTATGACCACCATAATAAACCCAGAGTTTGAGTTTTTTAGTTTTAAAAGACTCATTCCACTTTGTGAACTATGGCTATTCTTTCTCAAGTGGTCATCATCAGATGTGAACACACGATTGCTTAGAGCTTCCGTAAAATTATTACTGAATGTCTATTCAGATGAATACTTTCTATAAATTGAGAAGAGTACTAAAATCAGATTTTGTATTTAGCACCTAATAATCTAGTATTAATAAACTTTGTTTTTATTAACAACAGCTGAAATAATAACTTCCTATTTATAGTGACAAACAAGGTTGTTTCATTGCTAATATATATTGATTTCTCCCCTCTATATATATTCTCCCCTAATACATATTGAAATCACCCCTATATATTGATTTCTACTATTTGTCCTACCCAACATGACTTTGCAAGACCATGCTGATGTTCTGGTTATAACTTCTAAAAGATAGAACAGAATCACAGAATGGTTAGAGTTGGAAGGGACCTTAAAGATCACCGAGTTCCAACCCCCCTGCCATGGGCAGGGACATTTCCTACTAGACCAGGTTGCTCAAAGCCCCATCCAGCCTGACCTTGAAGATTCAAGTTTACAATTCAAAAGAAACCCATTTTGATCCTAGTGTTTATATTAGTACCAACAAAGTAGCATTGAAACAGACCTGTCTATGATAAGCTAATAAAATCCATCTTAAATAAAGATAAACAGTGATCTATCCTGGCAATGACCACATATCAGTATCATGCTTCACCACTAATACCACATACAGAAATTAAAGAAGTGCCGTCCAAAAAACAGGTAACTTGAAAGAAATAGGGGGGGTATGATTTTGTATGATTTTGGGTTTTTTTTCAATATAAGAAGTATTATAATAAAGTGACACATGCTGAGGACACAAAGACAGTCTTGCCCATGCAGAAAGACCAGGAAATTACCAAAAATGAACCAGATTACACCAAGGAACATGCTACCCTACCCTCTGCATGAAGAAAGCACATAATCTACAGCAAAAGTAGCTCAGGAGAGTTCTCCTACGTTCCTAAATGGGCACTAGCTACATATTGCCAATGCTGCTTTTCTCCATCTCTCCCTGGAAAACATGATGGCAGGAGAGGAGGGGGTATAAGGGGTGCTTACCAAGTTGAAGATTCTGTTTCAAGAATTTTCTCTTGACCACATTAGCATTACAAAGGAACTGGAATACTAATGAGATCATGGCTCTAGAGAAACTCAGAATCAAACTGAAACAAATATCAACATGAAAATTGCTTTCTTTAATCCCATGGTGACTCTGTTTAAAAAGCTCACATCATGATGATACATGATACAATAATCTACCTTAAATTCAGGGGTGCATTTGCAGAAGCACAGACAATTGCAATAATTCATAAATTGAATGAATTTATATTTATATTTCAATTTATATATACAGGGCATTTAACTATTTGTGCTTTCTCTTGAGCTAAGGATGTCACAATCACACTAAGAAATGTCATACTAGATCTGCATGGCAGGTTTTCTAACTGTAATGGGTGTCTAACAGCAAGTAGAAGTACATATTTTTTAAAAAATAATAAAAGACAGACTACAGTAGTTAGAGAAAAAGATGCTACTGCCTTAGCCCTTAATATATTATTCCTTCAGGCATGTGGATCACGTATCATACTTGTAATTGTTCTCATTATACATTTAGAAATGAAATCTTTTTATACAGAAATTCTACTGAAACAACATCACAGAGTTCTGGAAGCAAGTTCTACAGATGAATTACGGACTGCGAATAAAAAGATTTTAATAGGCCATTTTAAAATCAATTCCCTATCCCTTGAATCAAATGCTTCTAAACATTTTCCTCAGCTAGCTCCAAACCATTTCTGTTTCAACTAAACTTCCTTGATATTACAGAGTTAGAATTGAACATAGACTCAAGACAAAAGGTAAAATATTTTTACAGAGGTATTTATTAATTTTCAGTGTAGTTTCTAGTCTATCACACATAAGGCCATTTATGTTGCCACTGTGCTTTTGAACACAGTGGCTAGAAGGATACGACGTACTCTTTTTTTCCACTGTTAACACTTAAATACTAAGAGCAGATGTTTATAATTCAAATTATTTCTACCCTTGCCAACAGGCACTACTAATTTCCCAGTTAATTTTGCTTGCTATGGTACTGCTCATGCATCAAGTTTTGCTGAGTTCCGCAAAGTCCTGGTTGCATTTCCTAGGTTTGATAGACCTAAACAAATATGCATTATCTGCACATTTTGCCATTTTCCCTTTCACAGAGACTTCAAATTGCACTGCATGAATCTAACCTGAATACCTGAGGGGTTCCTGCTGTTAACCTTTTGCCATGTGGAAAACTGATTCTTCATTCTTTCTCTTTGTTTTTTGTCTCTAGCCAGTCCCTACTGGAAGAGAGTAGTTCCCCTTTCACCTGGGGCCTATTAGTTTCCTATATAGCCTCTTAGGAGGAACCCTACCAAAGGCTTTCTGAAAGTCCAAATAAATTCTGTCAATGTGCTCTTCCTCACCCCATCAGGCAGTACTGATTAGCTATTGTGGTAAAGCTGTTCTAGAAAAAAAGAAATTCCGGGTTGGTGCTACTTTTAAACACCTAAGGCTGTAGTAGCTAGCCCCCGTTTACCACATCTACTTGACATGACATCTAGGAGACTGATAAAAAGCAGCTATGCCTAATAATTCCAGTATCTATTATACTATCCTCCAGTAAACACGTAAGAAGGGCTTCCCAGATGTGCTTCTGAGTTTTTCTCTTTGGTGAGTTCAGGTCAACCTGATAAGGATATCCTTAATTTTTCTGTTTTCTTATTTAGTTATGATTAGTACTAGCTTCCAACAGGACGTGCTTATATTAGGCTAAACATACTACAAAGCACTAAGTCTTAACAGAAGGTAAGGCTTAACAGCTGTTACCTTCACTCATATGCACTGGGTTAAATCCAGAGACGTTGATTACAAAGCTATCATTCTGTAGGCAGAATTCAGTTCTTTCACTTCCCCTTTGCAAATCAGTGAGATGAATATGAAAATCAAGACTTATTACATTAAAAGCTACCATTCAGTACAGGATGTAGAATTAAATTTGATTAGAATCTTACTGACATACAATGGAAAAGCATGTATATGACAAAAATTAAAAACTGTTTATTTTACAGTTGGCAAATAGAAGTCTATAGAATAGAATACTAGGCACAAAGAGCATGCATAGCAAGTTTACAAGCATAGCCAATATTCAGATAAAGGCATATTTACTTCAAGTAATATCTGTTATTCTAACAATCCACGCATGAATGCCTCTACAGTAAAAAGAGAAGAAAAATAACATTATATATATAATTTGTTTATAAAACAGACATATGAGATCAGTCACATTTTTGGCTATCCTATTAAAATGCCATCTTACAAAAACTAATACTTTCTATTCTGAGCTATTTTCCACTAAAGAGATGATTTGCCCTCTTTATGCCACAAATAGAGACGCTATAGATTAACACATTCTAAGAAAACATATTTTTATGCATCTTACATCTATAAAACCAGGACCCACTGTTTATTAACAAAAATAATTAAATACCATTAAATGATATCTCCAGATAGCTTCATGGCACTGTTATCCAAACAGAACTACTTCTTTTTAATGCTAATCCACAAAAAAAGATACAAGCCTGTGCGCTTATAGCTAGGCTACCAAATCCAAACACAAGCACGTTAACTCCTAATCCAGAGGTATATTACTGGTATAAGCTATGTGGGAGAGGAAAGGATTGGCAACCATACCTAACTTCACCGGAGCAAACTCAATTCCTAAATTATGAATGAAGTCTCTTATCATCCATCCATCTAAATTCGACACAGTAAAATCTTAGTGGTATGAATAGTCCTGCTTAATTCCATCAAATTGAACCAGGTGACGGATGGTCTTAAAATAAATTTTGGATTACTACCTTAATAGGGTTTTTTTTTAAGATTCAGGTCTCCACTAGCAATTTCTCTTTAGATGACTAAAATAGGGTTTTAAAAGTTTAGCTCTGGTTTGAACATGCTTCATACAAATTTTCCCTTCTGTATAGTGTTTATTCTTAATGTAGTTCAAATAATTGTAGACGTGTTTAGAAAAAGTATACCTTTTCAAAATATGAAGCCATTATAACACACCTGTTGAGAGAGAAGCTTCAGAAAACTAGCTATCTTGTGCAAAGGCAGAAATGCTGCAGTTTCCATAGTCAATAAAAATGCAGACCTTGATTTACAAAAAAATCAGAGAAATATCTATCTTGCAGGTGCCAAAAGAGCAGGGTTTATTTTCTCTTTGTTAATCAATTTAAGCACACAAAATTTAAATAAAAAACATTTGCAACTAGGTTACAGAAATTTCCATGTAATGCAGAATATTTTTGTTCATCTGCCTGCTATGACCAGATCAAGATTAGATGTATTTGTGCTAATGTTGTGCTAAGTGTTCAAGGCCAGGTTGGATGGGGCTTTGAGCAACCTGGTCTAGTGGGAGATATCCCCCATGGCAGAAGAGTTGGAACTAGATGATCTTTAACGTACCTTCCGACCCAAACTATTCTATGTTGTCCTTACAGCCCCCTAAAAGGTTAAATATTCTCTCACTTCTGTAATAAATTGGCTGTTCTCTGCTTGCATGTAAAATGTAGTGTACTTGTAAAACAGCACCTGGCGGGGAAAGAAACGAGGGCACACAATTGCCATGTGAGTCCAAAATTTGCTGTGACACAAACATTCTTTTTTCTCACTGAAATCACTGCAGCTCCTTCTTCTCCTTGTATCACCTGTCTTGTACTTCTAAAGTGAAACTGGAATAGTATCAAAAAATTATCTAATGCTATTCAACCAGCAGCACGTCTCACAATGTCCCATGGCCTTCTGTGGATTTCAGGGCAAGCCCTCAGCATCTGCATCTATGCTCAAAATCAATCACAACAAACTTATTAACTAAAGCTGACTCAGAAATTGATTTAGGCAACTGACTGAAATTCCATTAATTTGAGTCACCCGCCCCCATAAACATAAATCCATAATCAAGCACGGACACTCATCAGTCTGGCAGGAAAATTCATTGAGTATTGACACTTTGTAAAAGAAGCAGAGGATCCCCCAGAGAAAGATATGTGTGACTTCATGTCTCCTTTCCTCTGTCTGCCCACAGGCACAAGTGCAGATAGAAAAGACATCGGCCAAAGTCAAACATGAAACACTAAGAGGCAGAACATGAAACATGAAATATGAAATACTTTCCCAAAAGGGGCAGAATAAAACCAAACCAAATGTATATATGTTTCTATACAAATGCTGAGAAGGTTAAAAAGGAGATGGGTAAACCAGAATATCTACTTGTAAGAGTATGCTTTGAGGCATATCAAACACTTGGAGGAAAGAGATCAAATATTGGTACATTAGTACCTGGGCATAAAGGATAAGTAAAAGATGTGATAACTCAGGTCAATAGAGAAATCATGTTACGAAATCATATTACAAATAGCTTAGAATCAAATCAGAGCTTGGTGAAATGAACCTCTGCAAAATTGAAAGTCCATGTCCAAATACGGGAAAAATATATTATTAAGGAGTGTCTTATCTCTGTCATTTGGCAACAGCAACCCTGTCATGCCCAGAGAAATTAGAATAATTTCCAGCACAGGAAAAGCAGCAATTATTGTAGGGTTTAGTTATTTCAGGCTGTGGTGCCAAACCTACTCTGTAGATTGTACTTCATGGAGTGGCTAAACAGGGAACCCACCAAAAGAAAACTAACTTGTGACACAGTCATTAGCAATGTTGAGGACCTCATCGAGAATATTACTACCAAGGAGATAGTCTGTAAGAGGGACCCTGATATATTTAGATTCAACATCTCAACAGTAGTCAAAAGCCAAAACAATCCACTTGATTTTTAAAAAGGTGAGCTAAATAAAAATGAAAGCTTTTTAAGAGAAACCAAAATATCAATAGGTAAGTACTGTCAAGTAGCATGAAGGTTATGTTAACATTGCATTGTAGAAGGTGAGGGCGAGCATATACAACCCACCTCAAAAAAACTGCTGAAAGACTAACAGCACAAAAGTCATTGTGTTTAAACAGCTGGTTAAGAGAAGGTAGAAAAAACAACTGTTGAAAAAGACCATGGCATATGCGTATCAGTATAACAGAAAGGAATATAAATCATGGCAGGTTAGTTGTAAAAACCACAGTGTGAGAGACCACTAAAGAGTTTAAGGAGTAAATTGCAGTAAGTTCCAACACATCATCTTTATCCTTTCATCAAGATCAGGAAGGCTGTCAAAGTTTGTGGGATCATCAAGGTGGACTATCCACAGAAGACACAGTGATTGCAAAAAAAACCCTACATAAGTCTTTTTGCACATTTAGTGCAGAAAATCTTTGGGATGTTTCCATAAATGAATCCTTCCCAAAGGATGATACAGCTGAAAATCTGACCAAAAAAGAAAAGCCATTTCATTGCAGAATAAATTGAAAAAGTAAACTGTAAGAACTCATCATCACCATCCAGAATTCACTGTCAAATTCAAAAAAAAACAAAGGACAAGATAAGTAAACTAATCACTGTGGCCCGATGCTTTGAAGCCACCCCTGTATTGGAAAGAAGCACGTGTGACACAGGAACTTATTAAGAAGCCTTGAACACAAGGAACTGGGGACCAGTACACACAATGTCCATCTAACATGAAATAGTAGGAGCAATTATAAAGAACCAAAGTAATAGCCAAATGGGCAATTACAGAGCCTTGACACAGTGTTAAGGAAACATTTGTAAAGCAAAGTCAGACAAAGCTACTGAAACTTTATGTAGGACTCCAGTAGCAGCTGGGAGAACTTTACAACTAGCACTTAATTAAAAATCTATAAAGCTCTTAAAATTATGTCCATTGCGGAGAGATTGAGTTGTAAAATATAAAATTAAAATCGTCCCAAACAGAATAAAATCCAGCTTTCTAGACTTTCAATCCCGTATCTCTCAGCTGAGATTTTCAAAGTTTAACAGAATGGGGCACCGATGGGTACCTCTTTAAATCGTTTTAACACTTTTTGATGTGGTTCTGTGACAAAGTTAGCTCCAATCATTCCACTAACAACTTCCTCCAACTCACTCCTGTTATTTCAAGGTAGAATTAATTCCTGTAGTGGTGTTATTTTGCTGCTTGAACACCATAATTATCCAAATCCAAAGTTTCTAGTTTAAAATAGATACATTGTTTTTCTTCAAAATCCTTCCATCACACTCCGGTAAGTATTTGATAGCCAACAACATGGCAGACACTAACACAAATACACTTTTAAGGTTTTTGATGAGAAAGACAACCAGTTTCCAGGCAGTGAAGATCTATGAACTCGTCCTTTTCCTAAGCAAAGGGCAGGCTGTGTGTAAGTGGATGTCCCCAAGGAAGACTGAAGTAAGAGCTCACTGAAGGAGGAAGGAGAGGGGCAGGGGGACACCTGGAGGAAAAAAAAGTTAGGAAGCTCTGTTTCTATTTGTTCCTCTCCCCACAAAGCCAGGCTGCCTCTGGCTGACTGAGAAGGCAGCTCTTCCTCTTTTCCCCTTCAAACTCACCTGTCGACCCACACGTGGGGCCCAAGGACCTAAACTTCTGGTTTTGTATGGCACGTCCCTATTCATGAGCTTAAAAATAGAAGCAAAAAAAAGAATAAAGTTAAGGGTGGAGAGGGGAGGGAAAGTAGGATAATGAAGAAGAGAATCACAGCATTTTTGGAGATAGAAAGGGATTAAAAGGGAAAAAAAAAAACAACAAAAACCCCAGATGACTATAGCTATGCAGTTTAATACAGCAGTGTTAAATATTGCACCAAAACGCAGGTGTGGTGGCTGGTTTCTGCTTTTACCTTGTAGCAATCTCTTCTTTGGAAGGGCACTCCGTTAATCAAGAGCAGGCGCAAAAGCCTTAGAGATTTACTAAAGCACTGCAGTTTTATAAATCTAAACAAGAGTTGTGCACAGGATGTCACGCTTACACTTCAAAGGAAAAAAATAAATAAATGGATCTTTAAATCTGTTCAAGAAAACAAGAGTGAGGAAAACAAGGGATATGCTCATTCTTTCCAAAACCAGCCCTTCACAGCTACCACCTTCACTTTCATCACTGTTTCCCTGAACAGAGGCTTAGTGAGAATGAAACAAACTGATTTAGGGTAGTTTTAAAGAGACACTCTAAATATCTGAAGGTTGTACAGCACGCTCAGATTTGGAGAAATTCTACATGTCCATGGGTACCAGCGGCCCGAGGTATCTCTCCCAGCCTGCCCACTTGCTGCTGCAGCCCATGTCTCTCCCTGCTCCTACTCAGTGCAGCCCATTTTGCCTGGCAAGCGGGATTAACCATGCTGCCCACAGGCTCCAGAGCCGATGTGATGGAGACCTTCAAGCTTCTTCCTAGTCATCCCTGCCCAGTCTTCAGTTTTAAACACAGTGCTGGGAGAAATAACCTCCACCTGTGGTGAGGCTGTTCAGGAAACTGAAGGAACTGAAGGGCATTCATTTCCTGCCCAGGGATGTTAGGCAGCTCATAATTAAACCTTCTACCGCAAAGCTTTTAAATATTTTTCTATTAACTTCTACAAGATAGTTTTTGAGCAGCTCTACTTATATAGTACCTTTGTGATTTCTAGAAGAAATCTTATTTTAATATGTTATGCTAGTACTTCTCTTACAACAGTAAGAGAAAGGAAAAGCTTTATAATACAGAAGAGATTTGGATTTAGCAATTAAACCTTAATTTGTATTTCATTTAGCAATATGAGAATTCTGCCAACATCTTCAGAAGACTTTTAATATATCTGCATTAATGCATAGCCCATAACCCATCAGTGCTTTCATTTAGTAAGTGCTCTAATGCAGCTGTAGTTGCCAGATCAGCTGGTGGCATGGGAAAAAAAATTCCTTGGTTTGACCAGATTCTCCAGTCAGCTTCAATGAAATAAAACAGAAGTAGCGCCAAATTGCAACGTCCGAAAAGCTCCAATATGTTACACTTCCTGTTAATCAGAAGGATAGTCTTTCAAATAACATACCACCTTCAGTGACTCAGCGTTACTATTCAGAGAAGCAAGGCTAGAATGTCAAGTAATTCTCATGTCAAAACAAGAGTCTTTCAAAATACAGGGATGACTCTTTCTAATTTGTCTATTTTCTGTGCTTTAAAAATGATTTGCCATTTAAAAACAGAAAAAGGAATGATGCAGTGTTCCCTTTAAAGCAGAAAGGCAGCGTGAGAGTTCCTATCAGCCAACTACACAAAGGGGCCCCATGTTCAGGCCTCTAAGCAAGCCAAACATTTAAGTAAAAAAAAAAATCTGAGAGAGAATTTTCTTCAGAAAGATATTCTCCTGAGGTTTATATTGCATCATTATACTAACACAATTTCAAGGAGGTGCATAATTTAAAGATCAGCTCAGAGTATGTGTGCCCTGTCAATGGTGCAACAGGAATTCATGCCGCTTGCAGTGATTCTTGAACAAATCTGCTGGATGGAACCTCTGCACATTGACACAATCTGCATTTCATTGTAATAACTCGACTGTCCAAATTGTGCAGATTTTCCAGAACAGTCCTTTAAAATGGATTCCTAACAAATCTAACAACACTTCTTGTGTCTACTTCTCATCATTTAAGAGTGATTATGCTTTCTTGGCCTGAGTCACAAACTTGTGCTTCAAAAATGTTTTGTATCTGTATCCAAGCCAAAACGTCTACCTACTTGAGCACTCAGGAAACTCCAGTTCTCCCACATGACTCATCCATCCAATACTAATAAAACAACATCCCTCTTTTTTTTTATTATTTTCAGAGTCAAATATTGAAAAAGAAAAATTACATTACTGATCAAGAACAGTGAAAAAAGAATATAAATGAAAATTTTATTAATTTGGCATTAGGATCCACACCCCAACATTCCAAAAGCAAAACTAAAGTCTAGAGCAAATGATTTGTTCTGAAGGGCCTTCCCAGGTCTGGAATTAGCCTGGGCTAATGTCTCCTTTAAATGTTATAAGTTGTTATAAAGAAGAAAAAACAAAGCCTAAGGGCCAGATTGTGATTCCTTATTGGCTAAAGTTAATCAACGGTGTTTCCGTAAACTTGTATAAGTAACTTGTCCCCCCAAGAGCTAATGACACCACTATTTAGGTCTGAAAACACAGAAGACAGAATATAATAGAAAAAAAATATATCTTTATGACAAGCAAAGCTCCCACAAATTCAAGCTTCTCCCTCCTGTCCAGAGAACACAGGATAACAAACAGTGTTTCATGCAAAAGAACCAACGCTCAGGAGCCAGCAGGCTCCTGTGCTGAAACAACAAACTCCCAAAAGATTTGCCATGACTTGGCGGTTTAAAATGGTTCCCTTAGGTAACCACCGTGAACTCTATCACTTACCAGTGAGTACTGCTAATGATTCCCTCTGCCAGTGGGAATTTGTATTCAGATCTGACAAACACTGGTGAGGCTGAGAGCAATTTTTGTTGTGGGAAGGATGAAGACAGACCATTTCGATATTATCGCTGTGCCTGGGACACTGTTATAAACATTTCTTCGAAAATCAACACTTAAGTCCTGAGCTCTGCCTGAGCGAGATTAACTATAAAGACACAGACTGTTGGGTGGCTTTGCTTGGGTTTTTTTTATTACGACTTATTTTCAAATTAGGTAGAGCTGGGATTTAAAGCTCACCCCTCTCCCAAATCAGTGTCTGAACTACCCAGTTACCCACTCCCTTTTTTAAATAATGTGTTTGATTCAATTCATCTGGCTGATGAAATGTTTCCATTTCAGCATGACAAACCCCCCCACATTTCTCTGTGATTTTGCTTTAACTTGCTTGTTTGTTCATAACTACCTCAGCTTCCAAAAGCAATTGCAGATGCAAAGCTACTCTCCAAGCTCCCTGGTGACAGTAATACTCCTACCTGCGAACTATACTAGCAGTGAGATGAAGGAATAAATCCTTAAGAGCAACAGGGTAGCTGATAGGAAGTGAGGAGAAAGGTGCTAATAAGCAGCACCAGGAGAGGCTTGGGGCATCGGAGGGAAGTTCCAGGGTGCTGCAGGCAGGAGATGAGGGGGAAATGACCGAGCCTTCAGCTCACTTTCACTGCACAAGCAAGACGCTGCTGCTGACACAAGACAATCAAAATCTATGTATTGTCTGCAAGGCCTTCAGGAAAATTAGCAGACTAGATAATACAAGAGAAGCCCTTATCAAGGAGGAGAATTTGCTGATGGTTTCCACACCAGGCTGCAGCTTCACGGTTGCTTTAAACTGACCTAATTACAGGCTTTTGCAAAAGAGGATGGGAAAGACAGTCAGGATTTTCTCTCCCTCTCTTGCGCTGCCACTAGACCTGCTACCGGGCACACTGGGCAGAATCTGGGGTTTCACACAGGGCACTAATTTCAAGTGAAAAATAATTTTTCTGCTGTTTTTAAATTCTTCTCAGATTACTTCTAGGTGGATCAGTTCCCTCCTTTGGGTCAGCCCAAGCACCTCAAGGGCACATTTACATTAAACAGGGCACAAAAGCACAACTGAAGGCCCCAGCTACACCTAGAAAGACAGCAAACACTCGTGATCCTGGGCAACCCTCCTGCCTTCATGGCATCTCCCTGTGGTTCTTCAGAAGTCCATCACTACTTTACAAACATTTTCATCCTGCTCGGATCAGTAAGGCTTTTTCTGCACAGCAGCAGGCTACAAGAGAGAAAGCCTGTGTGTGCCCACCAGACTGCAAACAAGCAGTTACAACGTATGCAATGTGTAGCGGAGACAGATTTTAGACTTCCAGTAACATGACACAGTTTAGCGAGGCGTCGGGGGAAGAACATTTGGCTATGAGTTTTCCATAAATAGTCAATTCGCAAAAAAGCTGTTCAGCTTCTAGAAATCTGTCCCTTTTCTATTTGCAGTTCTTTATCTCATTATTTTACATAAATGTTCAGAACAGACTTCATAGTTCTGAGATTTAAAGTTGATGTCTTTGTAGGTTTTGGCTACAAGACCACATGCTTCACAGATACAAATGGACAGAAAATAACTTGTGTGATAACTAAAAGAGGGATCAAATGGCAGCAGCTCCAGTTCTGCAAATCAAGCAGTAATCATTCAAAAGTGAAATAAGAATCTCTTTATAAGCAGAACTGCCATTTATATTTGTCTGTAAACAACCAATTTATTTCTTTTCAGAACCTGTTCAGATAAACCATCTTTGAAGCGCTTCTTTGATATTCCTCAATGACACTAAAAGAATTGCCTTTTGGCAATTCTCTAGGCCCTTCTTCTTGTTTAGCTGCTTAAAAGTCATGCCTTCCCGCTCATCTTTAACTCCATACCTGAAAAAATTTTCTTCTCGGGTTTTTTCGCTAAGTTTTATTCCACACACACCCCCCCCAGCCCAGTCTCTCACATTCGAAACTGAAAAAGCACAGAGGTACCGAGACAATAATTTAAGGGTCCTGTCTGGCTTCATACACAATTCAGCTGAAGGACCTTTTAGGAAGTGCATCACAGTTCACTTCATCTGGAATAAGAAGAGAGGAGTAGGGTGTAAAGGAAACAGATTCTATCAAGGGCTCTTGGAACTGAGACTGCAAAGTAATTACAAGTCAAAGACAAATAGAGAAACAAAGTCAGTACCACAAAATAGCATTAAATGTTCTTTATGGAATCTACCACTTAGCATATGGGTCTAACCATAAAATTCTTCAGTACCGTGCATCAGAGATATTAATGAAATCTGAGGGGAACTGGACTACTGAAACAGAGAAAGCAAGACCCATGTAAGTCACGAGTCAGTACACAGCAATTGAGAAATACCATCTTTGATAGGTCTATCCTTAAAACTCTTGCATCTGCCTTTACTTTCACATTAACAGTTTTTAAAAAACTCTTGGTTGAATTGAATCATGAAATTTATTGTGTTCAGTGCCAATCTATACACATGCTAAAATTACTGTGGATGTGCATAGATGAATACTGAGAGTTCATCCTTGCACAGAAAGGTTTAGGAACTCACTTAAGACCAATTTTGCACAGATTATCTATTAATTTCCTAAGCCATAAGTCTATGAAAAATATTACCTTACTGGTATTTCCCAAGAACACTGAAATAACTGAAAATATGTCAGCATTTTCTTGGATCATTGTTGCCATGAATATGCCACACCATTCAGGTTCACTCAAACCTATTTTACGCTCCTCAGTATTCTCAGAGTGTATTTGATAGCAAGAGAAAGCACTTCATGCTGTAGGCATAGAACACTTTATGTACAAAACCTTTATAAAAGAGGATTTTTCTCTTTATGAGTTCCAGTAGAATTTGGTGCACTACGGTGAATGATCAAAGTAATTACAGCATGTCTTAATCCCATCAAAATCAGCTTCTTGGGCTTCACGGAGAATAAATGAGAAAGTTCTGACAAATTATTTAATGACATGTTTTTTGAGAGTTGACAGAATACAGTCCCTAACATAGCTGCTTTACTGGGAAGTGAAATCAGATTACTCTTATAAGAACAGAAGAGAAAGTAATATTTTCCCACATTTCTTAACCATCAAGAATTATTCTTCCCCTTTACTTTTCATATTAAAATAAAGGTCAAGTTAGTGACTCAAAGAAAACTAATGCTGTAAATATTGACCTCCATAGGTCTGAAATGATGGCTGGTACCACTGAATCCTTGCAACATGGTTGGAAGAAGTAAGTGGAAAAGTTTTGTAAACTATTGTAGAATTTGCTAGTGCTGCGTGCACCTTGTGAATTCTTAAATATCTTCCAGACAGTATAGACAGAAGTGATTTACAACAAACAAGTTCTGTTCAAAACTAGCTAGCACTGAAGAGCTGACTGATCTTCATTTAGCTTGATTACATAACCATGAATTAAAATAAGAACTCTCTGCCTTTGCAACGCGAAACTCAATTTGTCATAGAGTGTCTCTTTCACGCTTGATGACAAATGACAAGATCATTTCTTTCTGATGGTTTTTCTTTTTATGTAATGCAACCATAGTTAACAGACACTCACTGCAACATTTAATGTGCTAGGTTAACATGAAGTGTGGAATATCCTAGAAGTATGTTTATAGAAAATACAACTTTTTAAATGTCACTGAGTTGAAAGAGATAATTGGAATAGGATGAGTGAAAAATTTGTTTGTCCTTTTCTCCCAGAGGCAAACCCACTTTTTTCTTCAATGGAAAATGAACAGGAGAGTGGGGAAACAGCTTTTTGAGGAACAGCTTTGCACATCAACATGTGTAGAGGCCTAATTTACAAAAATAATCCAAACCAGTTAATTCCATTGACCTTTGCCAAAAAAAAAAAAAAAAAAAAAAAGCAGAAAAGCAGCTTGGGTGGGATCCTTACAAAGCTTCAGCTTCACAGAAACCCAGAGCTTCTGAAAAGGCTGGATGAGAAACCCTGGGCTGCTTGTGAAACAATATATTCCCCAGTGGAGCCTTTAGCAGACTAAACGTACCCCTGGGGAGGCTGTAATTGATTATGCTGCTGCCAGTGGCTGAATAAACAGAGAAGCAGACATGGTCACAGTTTCATTTATCATGCTTTAAGACTCTGTGTTGTCATATTTGCTCAATTAGTAAGTAAATGAGTTCACAGTGTAACCTTTCCCATTTAAAGATGAAAGAAAAGGAGTGGTATCTATTTGTACTGCAAGTCAGGGACACACTCATTCTCCTCCCCAAAGTTTGTACACACATAATTCTTGTACCACCCACAAGAGAAAATCAAGCAAAATGAACCTCATAAACATGTTTGAAGTGTTTTAAATTTATGATGCATGCAAGCATTTTGTTCATGCAAAAAGTAGTATGATGGTTTAATTTTAAAATATTGCTAATTTACATAATACAAACCAGCATAGCGGTAAGAGGCATTTATTGATAACACACCCATTAACTGTCAAACAGAAAATATTGTCAAACAGAAGAAAAAACTCAAGCCCATACTATACTAACAATAAATGTAACTGACTTCAGTGGTAATCTTGGATAAAAACAAATACAGGATCAGATCCAAATATAGGTCAAGCTGCAAGTGTAGAGACATGACCCTTCTGCTATTTAATGGAGAAAACTGGCCTCACTCTGAAATAACTTTCATGAAAGTTAATGAAAGGCTTGCTAGTGTTTTATCATGGGAATTGGGCGGTGCCTTAGCTTTGTTTCAGTGTCAGAGACCATTAGTCCTCACTCTAATTTCTAGTGGGTCAGGAAAGAGCTGTGGGGAAAGAGATACTAATTCTGATTAGCCAAAGAAAATAACTATTTGAAAAGCTGATTCCCCTTTACTGAATTCCCAAGTATTTCTGACATTCTACAATTCCTACTGATCATTCACCCAGCAGAATTCTAAAACATCTGAAATAGAGATCAGAATAAGAGTTAGTGGCATCAAAACTACCTAATCCATGGTGCAAAAGCACTGAGGATAAGGGTCACTAAAATTTTTATGCATGAGGCACTATAACATTCATTACTCAATTACATTTCAGGAGAACTGTGGATGAATGGGAGCATCTTTTTTAAAATTCTGCCCCACAGTTCCAATTAGCCTAGCACATTTAAATTTAGGAGAAAAAAGATTTTTCATGAAAAGTTGAAAATTTCACTGATGGGAAATCTGGATAAGATAGCACTCAGAAGAATGAATCGGAGGGAGGAAAGAACAGATACCAGAGCTACCTTCAAATAGTGTAAGCACTTAATGTTGATTCCAGGATATTTTATATAAAGCACAGGAAGTCTAGCAGAATTACTTCACTCCAGTTGACCTCAGCAATTGATACACTGCACCCAGTTGCAGATACTGCATTTTAAGGAAAATAAAGAAAAACGAAAAATAATCTAAAAAAGAGAACAGAAAATTAGAAGAAATATTGCTAAAATTACCTACCGTGTGTTGAATTGGTTCAATTTGGAAAAGATTGAGGGAAATGAGAGAACAATCCCCTCGATAAAAATTTGTAGCAAAAAGAGTAATAACCAACATTATCAATAACAAATGGGAGAAAAAATAAGAAAAATTCAGTAATTTGTAATAACAATTTAGGCTGGGTAACAGAAAGCAGTCCATCAAACTCCATTTGCAGTTTTCTCTTCACCCTTCTCCCACAGCAATAGTATTTACTGTCTCCATCTTACCCAGGAAAGAAAGTCTGATCTGTAAAAAGACCACTGTGTAAAAGCACAGTCAGGCACTGAAGCAAACACAATTTGTAGCTAAGAGCAACTTCCCTTTCATTTCATCCATGTTTCTGAGTAGCCAGATGTTGGCAAATACATTTTGTATACACAACATGTGTTCTCACAAGCCACAAATAAAATCCACAATTTATCCAAGGTTCTACGCAACTTTAATACTTCCTGTATCAGGCTATCAAGAATATGAAATGGTCTTAGGTTAAAGCAATGTAATGGATTGCAAATTCAGTGTAAATAGAAAATTAGGCTTTGAAAAAAACCACAGATTTTCACATGACAAAACATAAACAGCTAGATGTATAAATGATAGATTGAAAGATGGGTGACTGTCAATAGGCTAGCAAAAGAGATGAACAATGAGGTTCCAGGACCAAAAATTGACAAGATGCCCTAAAAGTTTCTCTCCCCTGGATCAAAGAGTAAAATCAGCATGCATTACAGTAAAGAGAGACTCTGCACTGAATATAGAAACTGCCAATAAACTACAAATCACACATTTAGCACAATGTGTAATAAAGAAGATGCCTCAGAAATATAGGAAAAGCAGAAGTAGCCAGGTATGATGTCATCAAGTTCATTTAAAACCTACCTACAGCTAATTATAACAGGCCAAGCTCATTCCACCTTTCAGGATAAATCAAGTCTATGCACTAACTGTGAGATGAAGAAACATGATGAAGGGATAATGTAGATTCTTACTTCCTCAGTATAAACTCAGTTTTTCAAGGCACAACCTTCTCTACAGAAACGGCAATTTCAGGAGCATATTTCAAGGCAGCTTAATTAGGAGGCTGCTGATATGGTGCAGAAGTTGGCAGCAATGTGAGCGAACGCAGTGGCAAGCGTTTTAAGCATGCTAAGTCGTTCAGAGATGACTATGACCTTTTACCGTGTATAAATACATATGGCTGGAAGGTACTTCGCTTCTGGCAGACACAAAAGGATAACATTTAGGACAAGTGAGGTGTATGGCACAAAAAGAAAAAAAAAAAAAGCCAAACATAAAAAACTGGTTAATGCATCAGGGAGTTCTGAAGGTGAAAGGACTAAAACTTATAAAAGTCCTACTTTTTTTTTTTCCATGCCTCCCCTCAAATCCCAAAAGCAAACGGAATCAGACTTGCCTCCTATCTCCCCAGTATTCAGCACAGGCTCCATACATAATGGGCAGATTTTAAACCTCACTATTACATTGAACAATAACATTAAGACTTGGCATTTAACCAAACCTTTCTGATGTTCACACCTTCCTTTCACCTGCTGCCAGTCAGTGAAATTAATTCAGCAAGCAGATTGTGTAAAGGCAACAGATTATTTTTTTAGTTCTCCTCCCTTGTGCTGTATACTATTCTCTTAACAGCTGATTTGAAATGCCACCTAGGGGTCTTGGTGAACTCATGAAGCTTGCCAACACTTTGGAGTTGAAAAACTGCAGAATATGAAATATGATTACAAATACTAAAACTGTGAACAAAAATACAGATGGATTTTTCAAAACAAGGGATTTTAAGAAGGATATTTCATTAAATGAAATGTGGATAGAGAGTATTTGTCTGAATTAAATGGATGGCCCAGCAGCGCGCTGACAGGACGGCCCACCTCATACAGGGGAGCATGACAGTTCTTAGGTCTTACCTAGCGTTCCACGCTGCTGTTCTTCCACAGCCCAAAATGTCTTAGAAATCTTCTGAGAATAATAGTTTTTGTTGTCATGTATGTAAATTCTGCAACACTTTATAGATGTCCTTTGCCTGGAAAACTAGGCAACTAGGGCTAGTAGTTTATTTTTTTTTCTATATCAAGAGAAAACTCCAGGTCTCCACTTCCTTACACCATATACTGCAGCCAGAACTGCTAAAACTGTCTTGTTTTTCAATGTTTGAATAGCTTCTCTTTTTGACCCTTACCTAAAATTCTCACTCCACAAGCAAACAGCCACAGGCCTTGCTATAACTGAACTCTGCTTTATGTAATACAGGAGAAAATGCATTTCAGTAGTTAGGCACAGTTCTCCTGTGTGTAAACCAGAAGAAAAGGGTAGGCTTGGCTAATCCCAGCTCAACTGCTACTGAAGCTCCATCAAATGCTACAGGAGAAACTGTCACTCAAAAATACACCTCCTACCGAGCAGTATTGTGACTGTGCAGGTTTCCCACCAAGAACAAAAGTCAATATGGCAGGTAGGCTTGTCTAACGCTATACCTGATAAAACATTTCAGATAAAAGCAGCAGTAGAAAACTTAAATACTGAATTTTTCACTGAATTTCACTGAATTTTTTTTTTAGAGTTGGAAGGGACCATAGAGATCATCTAGTCCAACTCCCCTGCT
>JAOTQQ010000002.1:5303387-5415046 GCA_026546715.1 Gallinago undulata | reverse complement strand
TTCCAGTAGCTCCCTGTCCCTCTTGAACTGGGGAGCCCAGAACTGGATGCAGTATTCCAGTTGTGGCCTCACCAGTGATACAAGTAAATGATGCTATTAAATCAAAATCCTAGACCTGATGAGCATCCCAAATGTTAGAAAGTCCCAATACTGGACAGCAGGCAGTCCTCCTAAGAAATATGTCTACAAACTTTGTGACTCCTCTCTGCTTGGGAGCCTGCGAGGATGAAAGCTGAGAAAAACTAACTTATCCCTATTTGAAGGTGATGTCCTCCTCGTCATGACTGATTTTGTTAGCACAACCAGACAAAATAAGTATGTGCCAGTATGCCAAAAGGGACTAACAAATTAGGTATTCACACAACACAGCAAGTACAAAGATTTTCTGCAAGAGACAAAGCATCTGCAGCTTTTTCTCTTCACATTTGTTTTCACATATGTAGTCTTGTGGTCTTTTCCCAACAGGTGAGATAGACAAATATGAGTCACTACATAAACTGCCTTGCAGCACTGAGACGATATTAGTCAATTTGTGAGCAGATCTGAAATAAAATGATGGTACAGATTTTAAATTCAAAAACTTAGTGCTGACAAATACAGGCAGTATCAGTCAGAGGTATTCCATGTGCATGAAATGTATGCAGAAACCAACTATGAGGTCAAGCGACATTAAAAGACACAATGTCCTGAGAACATCGCCTCTATGTCCTAGCACCTTCAACCACTGAAAGCCCAAAGAAATCTTCTCTAAAGCCCCCATAGATGTTCTTTCTTTCCCTAATGCAATTTTAAAATACATGAAAACTAACTCGTTATTGTGACAGGCATATTTATCCAGAGACTTAATAAGATCACTTAATGCTCCACATTCAAGCAAAACCCAGTTCTGAAATACTTTGGTAAGAGTTATGTGCTGTCACCTGACCATGGGGAAATGGATTAAAACCGAACTGCCTTCTCAGAGGCAATCACGCAGCAGATGGTAACAGCATTAATCATTGTCATTTTTGTCTAAATGTCCATTGGCACAGACTACACATCTAGTTACTAACTTCCAAGACACCCTACTCTCAAGGACCAGGTTTGCTTTCCTTTTCTAACTATACCACATAAAACTCAATTTAGGAAATATACTAAATTTCCCCACTATATTACAGGTAACCACTATCCCCTTGGTGTCTCTCATATAATTCATTGCTTTCAACTTGAAAAATAAACACATGCATTAAAATTGTCTTTTCTTACAATTACACAGTACCCTTCTCTGTAACTCTGAGAAATTTATTGCATTTTTAGCTGCAAGTTACTTAGGGAAGGTCTTATTCTGCTGCCATTACTATTGCCAAGTAGTTCAATCAAATTTAATGGCATCATTTGCTTAATAAGATACTACCCAACATGAGAAAGAATGGATAAAGCCAGCTCACAGTAAGGTATCTGCCTCATTTCAGCTAGAATTATGCTTGTGCTAACCACATACACATTACATGGTAATTTTCTCCCATCTTTCCCCTGTGCTAGCTTTTCAAGTGGTTCTTAATTAACTCTGTTTTATTTATGAAAGAATATTTTGGTAGACTTTCCCCAAGAGCTTTAGTAAACAGCTACATGAAGCTTGTCTTTACTTATCATGTCTCCTGTAATGCTTTCAAAAAGGAGGATAGAAAGGGAGAAAGCTCAGAGCAGCAGAGCTGTGTGTGGGGTGTGAAGGTTTCTGCTACTTTTAGCCCATCTCTTAAGCCCAATTTCCTTAGGAAATCATAATGTTTGTACATGTTCAAGTGCTAATTTGTCTCCTTTCTTCTTCGTTTTTAGCCAACTAGCTCATTTTGGCCTAAGTTAGTAGAGGGCAAAGCTCTTAAACATACAAAGCTCTAACAAATTCTGTGAACACTGGGAGTAGAATATAAGAGACTGTTTGAATATTCCAATTAAAGGCAAGATGCAGTGGGCTATTCAGCTCATTAGATGCAATAAAATTGAAAAGAAGTAACTTCTCCCTCCAAGGCAGTAAAAGCTTCCATCAACACTGAACAGCTGGTAATGCTGCTTTCCCCACATACTTCTGCAGTAGTTGCTAAGTTTGCAAAAAGAACGACCATTAATTGTATTGAAAGGATGCCCGTCACTCTAAAGAAAGGTAGGGAAGTGTTGCTGGTACTGAAAAAATGAGCACTCTCAGCCAGGTAAGAGAGCTCAAGCATTCTACACCTCATTTTGGCATCCAGTTTACTGGACTGTACTAAGCACATTTAAAAAGAATAGGGAATGTGAATATTCTCCCTACAAATAATTTGTTAGTGAAATGCATTTCTAATGCTAAATGACAATCATCTTCTGAAGTAAAAAATTACTGCAACTATAATGAGTGCATTACAAATGAACGCCAGTCTACAAAACTAATTTTAAAAATTATGCACCTTACTAAAGCTATTGGAATTAATTCACCATAGATTAATCCCTCTTCATTTTAGGGATCCAGGTCTCTGAAATAAAGTGTGAAACCTGGGAGTCAAACCCCACCTGTAAAGCTGGCTTAGGAAAGGAGCTGACAGTCGACCAGTTCTGGCTTTCACAACCACTGAATTCATACAAATCAAATACGCGCAGTTTGCTAATTTTTACACTTCAAGTGCAATCTTTTCATCAGGTATATAAGAAATCATACCCTTCAACAGTATGGGAATTTGACTTGGCAAGGGAATGGACTCAAATATAAAAAAAATCTAGACAGGTGTCAAATCAAGTAGGAAAGTACAGCTCTTTCCGGAGAACATTTAGATGCTGTTACCTATATACCAGGATTCATGATCCTTTACTTTTTGTAAATCCCCGAAGAGTTCCTTCAATATCACATACATTTCTGTACCATACTGATCATCACATAGAACATGTGTAAAAAAACCAACTTTTCAGATCAGCACATATTAAACTATAGTGTCCTTTCATTAGATGTAGCACTTCTATTCAACTGTGCCAACATTCAACTTCAGAGAATGGCGTAAATAAGCTTTCTCTTATTTTTTGACCTTTTATGAATTTTCTTATATTAATAAAACACGTTTCTGATAGAAGGTTTTTGTCAGCAAATATCAGTGTTTTCCATTTTTGTCTCCCTGGCAGATTCCCCATTGCTTCAAAGAAACCTTCTGTATCTGCAGCCTTCACTTGTATTTTTTCTCAGGCTATAGAAAAGTTAAAAGCAATGGCAGACACAGACAAAAATAAAATAAATATAGATATTAACAAAATTCTGTGAGTCCTACCTCCAAGATTTCCATTTAAATTCACTGAAGTTAGTGGAAAGAAACCTAGAACCTTGAATTGAGTAGGATTTCCACCAAGCAGTTACATTGCTTCTCTCTTGTGGCTGAAGGGTTTTGAAGAGTTCTTCGTATGTCCCAGTAATCTAACCACCTGATTTAAATCTCTCTCATGCTTACATTAAACACGACAGAGGAACATTTTTTAAAAGTTTTCAAATTCTTAGCTTACAACTTTCTAAAAAATCTTCAGGAGTAATTATTTACTTATTCTAATTGTCAGCGTACACTCTGAGTATAATGCCCAATGCTGGTACAGTCCTTTACACTAGGAAACAGTGGGTTAAACACAGAAGCATCTGAGGAAAAGAAAGGATATACAGTCTAGGGAGAGGATTGAAAATTACTCCCATGTCTCCTTCCGAAGTTTTGGGAAAGTTACCTAACTTCTTTCACTCCATGTCCCCCTTTATAAAATGGGAGTATTAATACTGAACAACTTTGAAGGATATGATGAACATAAAGTCATACTTGTAAACTGCCTTGAAGGCAAAAAAACACTACATGAAGGCTAAGTATCATCCCCGTCATCAGAAATTCATGGTGTATCCTTTCCTTCTCCATATATATGAAGGCAGGAAATTATCTTAAGAAGGAGATTGATGACACCTGGAAATTGCAGGCAGCCACCCTCTAAATTACTGTGCATGAGTCATTTTAAAATATAATAGTTCTTTACTCAGTGGAACTTTATTGACTTTACCATATAATGTCAGAAACATATTACTAAGATGTTTGTAAGAGGGGAATTGTTACTGAAAACTCTCTGTAACTGGTACATGAAGCAGCTAGGGTGAACTTCCCAGCGATGGAAGAGGTATTTGCTGTATTTCAGTATCCCTGTCCCAAAACACATATTTCAGATCACGTCAAAAAGAATCTGTGCTGATATATAATACCACCACCACCAGCAAAGCTGGATCCAGACCTAAATTCAACCCTGTTCCATTATGCTGCATACATCTCTCCATTACTTTCCCCCCAACACGCATCATTACCAGTGCCTGCCCTTGTTAAAAAAAAAAACCAAAACCAAACCAAGTAGTGCAACTTATGTTCAAGGTACCCCACCACATTAGATAAGGAACAGCACTGACAAAGAGATTTTAATCAAAATCAAATTTAGAATGAGAACTATTTGTGGCTCTTTCAAATAATTCCACAGGCACATCCTCAGCAAGTTTAAATTAAGATAGTTTCCTCCACTTGATATTAGTGGAGCTCGGCTGCTTAACAGTGATGAAGACAGGTTATTTAAATTCTAGGGAATAACTAAAGCATCACTTGAGGTATTTAAAGATGAATCTCCAGTGAAATTGCATTCTTTATAGCTTCATCTTCTGATGCTCTGCATCCACGAGTCTTTGCAGGAAGCAACTTCACTCTGTTAATTCCACGACAGCCATATTATAAGGACGTGAGCTGTTTGGGTTTGATCTTGTGTATATGAAATAATACTGAGTGAAGTTCTATGTGGCAGTGACAGCACATATGCTGAAAAAAGTTCAGAAAACTAAATCAGAGTACTCAGGCTATTTTGACATCAATCTTAACTGCCCAAGCTCTCAATCACTATTTCAGAATTCAACATGAGACAGTCAAGGGTTCACCCAAAGACTAAGGACCTTTAATTAAAAATATTTATCATTCACAACCTCAAAATGTGGTCTTACATATATCAGAACCAGAATAATGAAATGTAAACAGTCAAATATATTTTTTTTTCTATTTCACCTGCATAAAGCTGCAAAGTGCCTCATATCTTAATTTTAGCCTTGAGTTCTGGCACTTTGACTTCAAGGATTAAATTTAAACTGCTAGAACATATCTTCTTCTGAAGGCAAAGAGCAAGTTCAACAGTATTTATGTATTGAAAAGATGTTTCATCACTTTTCATCTTCTTGTTTCTAGACTTAGCAAGCCCAGCTCTTTTCACCTTGTCTTATACGTATTATTTTCTAAGTCTCTTATATGCCTATTCCTCCAGCTTGCCTACATCCTAAGAGTGATGCCCAAACCAAACACAATAGACTTCCTTTTCCTAACTAAGTAGTATCCAAACTGTACTTATCCTAAACATGAGTACTGCAAATGTTGTTTGTTATCTTCGTAAAGACATATCTGATTGTCCCACATCTTGAGATTTTGCTGTGCATATTTTCCCAGCACACAACGGTGAGAAAAGTGAATTATATGTAATTAAAAAAAAAAAAAATGATTCAAGTCTTGCTTTCTTGGTTGTGAGGGGAAAGACTGAAAATAAGTCGACAGTAAAGATTCCTCCAAAATTGAGGTGAAAAATGAAGATAACTTCTAAATGCATTCATTCCTCATCTTCTTTTTCCAAACCTTAAATTGTGATTTTGGTCAGTCCAGTTGATTACTTCTGAACACTTTGCGCTTTTGCAAAATTGCCAGTGTTTCATATAAGAAACAAAGCAAAAGGCATTCCTGAAAATACTTTTTCTCTGCTACATTTAGGATAACAAGACACCTACTTACCTGGTGTTCTTTCAGCACAAGAATAATGGAAATCATAAGTAACTCAGTCCATACTATGAATCTTATAATTTGATTCTTAACATCACTTTGCATTTCCTGTTTCCAGAGGAAAATGCATACTGTCATGCATAGCTCATTAAAATGTGTTCTAGACCAATTTTTCAGCCTTATAAATTATGATTGATGTTGGGAGGAATACTCTGGAAAAACTGAAGCTGAAAATCTCATTTATATTAAGTTCTTTCACATGACCTCTAAGAATGAAAAAGGGCTTAAGGTCAGAGAAAGCAATTTCCACATGTATTTTCATTGTGCACGAAAGACATGTGAAATTCTGTCTTCAGTAGATACAATTCTTCAATTTAACATTTGATTTTGACTTGATCATTTTAGGGGTGACATGAGAAAAGTTATGTAAGAAAGTAGAGAACAGATGGAATCATGCCAGTAGAAGTTAAAGGCTCAAAACACTTCTGAAGAGCATGAGAAAACCTCTCTATTCATCTTATTTAACACTGTATATGAAGAGGTGCAAATTTATTCCTAGCAAGCCTTTTTCTTCTCTTGTGCTTGTTTCCATGGGTGATTTAAAAAAAAAAAAAAAAGATATTTTAAGACAAAACACAATTCAGAATAAAAAGACTGCAAAAAAGGGGAAGAACCACTTAATTCTCAAGTGATCACAGACAAGCATAATTTTAATTTCTATCAGAAAAAAAAAGGAAAGTGTTGTTGAAGGAACTGTAAAGTACCCATTCACCTTTTATTTCCATAATTGTGTTCAACACAAGCCCTCAAAACCCTTCATAAGGAGTCTTAAGTTGTCAGACACTTCTTCCCATGCACCCAATGCTTGTGTTGCTCTATGAGAGACTATTTTATTTTCCATATGAAGACTAACGTAACCGATGCTGAACTTCTGAATGACCTGATGTGTCAGTGTGTTCTCTGTGTTGCAAAATAAACAGTGTAACTGAAATACTCAAGGCATTAACCAAGGCTGTTGATAGTGTGATTCAAAGCATCATTCTTCTCTATCACACTAGGAATTACCTGTACTTCCACTTACATTATTTATTTGTTTTTTCTTTTCTAACTTTTCATTGTTCTGATGCCAGCTGCCTCATGATGTTACTGGAGCAGGACAACCACCACAGCATGTCCTGCATTTCTGTAGTGCTGCTTTTATAACAACATTCCCATTTTGTTCCTGGCCCTTCCAGTTGCGCTGTAGACATCAGCTCTTGGGTCTGATCCTTCAGTGCATGATTTCTCATGCCATAATGCATCAGCCCAAAATTTGCAGTAACTACTTATCTCCAAAGCATTTTTATAAAGATGTGGATAGGCATGAATAGGTGACGACTAAACAACACTACTAAATCAAAAAGCACTGTCCAAAGGTCGGTGTTAAAAATCTGTAATTGAGAGACAAAGGAACTGAGTTTAAGAAAGGAAAGTCCCAAAGATGACCAGAGCACTGCCCGAGGCAGGTGACAGAAGCCAGGTTTTCTGCACCTCATACCCTCTGCTCTAGACTGACACAACAACAGGAATCCCACCACAGTTTACTGACCCTTTGCAAACCCTGGCAATGGTGTTAAAAATGAAACATGCCAGTTCACATAAACAAATTGTTTAAATGTTCAGGATAGTGTAATTAATATAGAGAGTCATCTGAACTTCCTCTTTCTTTGATTAGCCAAGAGTCTATAGCTAAAGTTTCAGGATTCTATAGGCATAGCATACATCGTATCAACCATTAAATGCAAAACCAGTTGATTTGCATAATTTCACCTTTAAAGTGAGAGTTTGAAAGACTCAGTGCTAGGAGCATATTTCTAGTAGAAGCACAGCTTTGGTGCATAGCAAATGTGGATATAAAATGTACTCTTTATGTATCTGAAGCATTGATACTAATGAAAAAGGCCAGGCAGGTCTCGTTGATACATTTCCACAGAGCTCCGTGAATACTCACAAGTCCTAACCTCCGATGTTGTGGCATGCCTTTTGCCAGACTGCCACTCTGCTGGGTCTTAAATGTTTCACTCTTCATGAATAAAAAAGTAAAAAGAAATTATTACTATTCATGATGTTTCTTAAGACTGCTGTTGATCTCGAAAAGTTAAGGTGAAAAAGATTACAGGAAATACAATTTCAGAACCTGTAGTGTTGCCAGACTTCTGTTAGCTGCCTTTTTGTTCATTAAATAATAGGGCCATCAGGAGGATGGACAAGTCCCTTACAGATGAACATTAACTCTGATTAAATCCTCCCCATCCATATAGGCAAGAAAGTATGACCTGGCAACACTGCTCTTTCTCCCTCACAAACAGTGCCTGAACATGAGGATTTTTTATTAGCTGAAGCTTCCTTTACGCTTGCAGACTCATCAAAGGGAAGAATCCACTGGCCTTACCTCTCAATCCGTGCCTCTGTTTGCAGTAAAAGCAACTACTGCCTTGCTGATAAACACAGTTTTAAAGGTGTTAAGACTTAAGAATTCAGCATGAGACAGATAAAAATATTTCAGATCTTTAGGAAGCTGTCTCAATTAAGGCAGTAGTCCATTAGTACTTTATGCTACCACTGGTCTGTCTTCTTTGTGGTCTAATAACAACATTTAAAGACAGTGAAAGCCTTGGTGACTACTACTATTTCAGATTACTGACTGGATTTTACTAGTCACTTCTCTGCCATCGTACTCAATACAGCCATGTCTCACAGTAGCAATTACTACTTTTCACTGACTTTAAAATAATTCTGAGATTGAGTAGGTACCTTACAGTATTTTCTTACCATAAAAAGCTGTAATTGGATGTCACAGTCTCCCAAATAAATTATAGTGTCAATATAAGAAATTAAATCTTAAGGATATAGCTAATAATGGGCCAAATCTTTGGATGCTGTGAACGTCAATTTTTACATTGGCAGAATATTTGGCCCTACAGATTTAATAATGTATCAGCAGACACATTTCAGCATTTCTGTGGCGGCACAAATTGGAACTCATCAGGTTTCTGCCTAATGGAAGTAGCTGACAGCCAAGAAACTCATCTGGAGTATTTGAAAATTAACTTTACTAATTCCCACCGTGCACTCTTAGTATGCTGCCTTTCCAGCTGTTAGAAGTCATGCTGTTGTAGGAGACATAGAAACCAGGGGAACAAGGGACTGGCTAAAGCCAGTAACAATAGAATTCATTAGGACATGACTGTGTGTTAAAAGCTCTGCCTTATGTTAGATTTCTGTCTAATGTTTTAATTGTTAATTATTTTTATACAGGAAGGATAGCTTTGATACGTCAAAATGTTATACAACTTGCTCATGTTCCCACTGAAGTTCACTTAAAGTGAACTTCTAATACAATAATTTATAATATTTCTAATTTTCTTTCAGATTCTTGCTATCTAAATAACATCTGAAGTGCACTGTCTCTATTTAATAAATGTAACCAGATTTACAGCTTCTTCCAATCATTTTTATAAAGAATGTAATAAAATAAGCTCAAATTTCCAATATGGAAGTTTCTTACCAACTGCGTAAGTAAAAGGAAGAGCAGAAGACAAAAAGAAGAAGGTATAGTTCATGCCCACTTGTTGCAAATTTGACTGAGGACTGCAATGATATACTAGACTGAGCCAACCTCAGGAATAAAAAGTTGCGTCACTTCTTGATACTATGTTAAAAGTTGGATAAAATAGCCAAGTGGTCAGATATTTACACCGTTACATCAGATATATCACAAAGATGGGACAAGCAAGTGAGGATCATAAATGTAGATGCTAATATCTAAACACATAAATGCTCATCTGGACCAAACCTGAAAGTTATGGATGCTGACTCATTGTAAAATCACCAAGTTTATAATACCAACTTCTGAAATTAATGGAAAAAAACACAAACCAGCATGCTAATTCCATATTTTAGTTCTATTTCTCCAATAAATGCAGCCTCCTGTATTCTACACACATGCAAATATAAATACAAAGTTCCCTTGTAAGAGTCCTTGAAAGGTTTCTGTGTTTAAAAAGGATTACTTTCTCAGAAAGGTGACATAACAGCTCTTCAAACACAAAGCCCACCAGAACTCTTTTGGTTAAGATTCTGTGCATTCATGTTCATCAAATGCCTACTTGTTTCCTCATCTCAGGAGACACCTGCTGAAAATGATTCTTTACTGCTACCCTCTCTTGCTCTGCAGAGACCACCTCCAGATTAGTGAAAGAAACTCAGGCCCATTAAGTTGTTAGGCTCTGATGAAATTGGCACAATGGTGCCCACTGGGGTGATTTTAAAGGAGGGAGAGGGAGACTGCATGAAGGCTTCCAGCTGGAAGTATATTTTTAGGTGCTATTTACGATTCAATGCAAGCAAGAGTAGCTCTTAAAACTGCAAAGCAGCTCTGGAGGCTATGGGAGCCCCTAACAGCTGTGACATTTGCTGGGGATGGGGAACCGTTTTGAACTAATGCAGTCACGCTTCTTTTTGAGGAGGGAAAAAAAAAGTATCAAAGAAATAATGACACAAAACATTTTCAAAACAGGTGCCTGACATTAGATTGCTTAGCCATGGCCTCTAAATATAAGAATGCCAACCATGGGATTTAAAGCAGGTTCTTACGCCATCGGATTTTATAAACTTTCTAAGATCTACAGTTTCATTAATTGAAATGGCCTTTTGCCACCGTTCTTCTCCCAGATTATCCTTTGACATTTACCTTTGTCAGGACATCTAGATACACATTAAAACATGACCATGATCTTGTGCTTCCCTTAATTGACTGATAATCCAGCTATTTATAATTACTTAAAGAGATTATAAACTCAGAGAACGAAAATCAACCTTTTCACACTGAATATATTTATAGCACTTAGACCTGCTTAAGCCACACAACATCAAAGACAAGAGAAATAAGTAAATCAGTCATTAGCAATGAATTTGTTGCATTTTTCAAGAAAATAGGCAGATCCTGATTCTTGAATTCTGTCACTCCAGGACAGTTAATCTTCAGTCAAATTTCTTACATGAGGTACTAGTTAAGGGTAAAAGATTTAACGTACTACCAATTGCAAAAGGAGTATTCATAACTAAACCATAACGGTAGTCTAAAGATGCAACAGTGACTCCTGAATCAAAAAAATAATAAATCAACTTTGTGTGAGAAGTACATTCACTGTCTGTCAGATGATTAACTTTTCAAGGAACTGTATTACACCCTTTGCCCCAAACACATAACACATGCATCTATAATTTCATCTAAAATGTTACCCAAGTCCATCAAACTGACTATGTTATCAGCTCTCTCAGACTCTAATGACATCTTTGGCGTTCCATGTTCCAGAATTAACATCATATTTTCTGACCCTCATTCCTGTGAGAGACTCTTACTTGCCAATTCTACATTTCAGCTCTGTAGCTTCATCCCCTCAAACATACACTACTTCTCTGTGTCACTGGTCCCATTTGGGCTTCAATAAAAAAACTGGAAAAACTACTAGTTTTGATGAAGAGATGAAGATTAGCAGTGAATAAGGAGCTAAAAGAAAAGCAAAAATTCAGTTTTTGAAGAGAAAGTAAAGCGCTGGTGGGAGATTATAAATGGCTTATCGCAGTATTTTCATTAATGATCTTAACACAAACAAAGTAAAATTATGCTAATGAAACTTGCTGATACACATGCAGTATTATCACTAGAGGGGAACTGGAGTATTACGTTCAAAGAGGGAGATGTCAGAGAAGAATGCAATAGAAGGAAAAAGATTAAAATTGATGGGAAATAGTACAAAGTCATGCATTAAGAGATAAAATATATTTTTTTTTTCTGTAAACAATGGGCTTATTCACTGGAAATAACAGCAGGGGAAAAAAATGAATGCATTAATTCCAACCTTAACATGAAGGAGTAATGCAATATGGCTTTGAAAAAGGTAAATCTGATACTAAACATGTCAGTTGAATAGTTTTCAGTAAAGAAAGGGAGGTGTTAAGATTATTATAAAAACTGCAAGTAAGAGTTTCTCTTAGATAATACATAATTCTGTTCAGCTATATTTGAGAAAGAGATTCAAAGTGAATCTCTGATGGAGAGAAGAACCCCTATGACAATCACTAGGATGGATGAAAGGAAAATAACAGCTTGGATTTTTAGTATACAACAATTAAGGATGAAAGAGAAATTTAGGTATATACTAGTAAATAAAGCCCAGACAAAAAGAAGGTTAATTTAAACTGAAAGGCTGCAAAATGTGTTTATATTGACCCTACAACATTGTAATCAGAAATTAAAGAATTTCTAACATCGGGAAGATGAGGTCCTACGACAAAATTAGGAAAGGAATACCGAAGGGAAGAAACCTGGCTTTCAATAATGAGCTTAAGCAGCAAAAAAGGAATCGCCAGATTTATGTGCTATTTATCCCAAACCACCATGTTGTACAGAACCCTTCCTGAGACTTGTGTCTTGTTGCTCTGTATCAACACAGCCTTGATGCGATTGCCCAGAAGCCGGGAGGCAGGGGGGTTATGACAAGAATGCAGATTGTCCTCTGTTAGCAACTTGTACATGTCTGAGTGTACAGGGAAGGAAGGAGTATCAGACAACGAATGAGGAGGATATCTCAGAAATACCTAATTTATTCCAACACACTGCTATTTTGAAGTAACCTCTAATTATTGCTGTAGGTTCCTGAATTGGTAGGAAGTAGTTCTAGAGCCCTTTGTATGGGAAACAAAAGCTGGATTCAGCAAAGTGACATTCCACAAGCCTTTGTCCTTAGGTAAGATATGTTTTTCCCCAGGTTGCGTTTAATAGTATCTGGCAATTGCATTAATCGCATCCGATTCTAGACTAAGCTACTTCCATAGGTTTGTTTGACTAACTCATCCTTATACAAAACAGCATCTCTGGTTATATGTTCTGACTTATAGGAAACCTCAAACCTCTGACAGATGTTGCACCAAATTTAGTTTTGATAAATACAAGAAATGCTTACTGAGCTATTTTTAAGGCATCTGTCCTAAGATTTTAGAAGCAGAGCTCTTTGTCCATCGCAAGATTTAATCATGCAACTACTGACAGGTAGATACACAGACATTTTTCTTGCTCCTAAAAGATCCCCTTCTAACATGAAAAAAAAGATTACTAATAAAAGTTGCAGAGCTAACAAGACAGCCTAGCAATCTTGTTATAGTCTTCCAGTGAGACACTACCTTTTGACATACATTTGTTATACATTCCCTTTTGGACGCAGAATGTTTAAGGTCATGGTTATGGTTTCTACAGTGAATCTTCAATTATGAGAGTCAGAACAGATTTTTATGGCACTAGTCTATTCATTTACCAAACTCCTTAATAAAGGTGAAACGTTGTCTTGACTGTGTTGTTTCAGAAATTACATTAGTATAAAATGCATTTTTATTCTCAGGGATTTCAGGGGATGAATGACAAGCTTTAATCATTAAAATATTCCTGAGGCAATGCAGATGCCAAATATCACGCTGTATAATGCCATAACACTTCTCCAGAGAACTTTAGGATTACACAGAAGCCTGAAAGCAGAGTAATTGATGACTTTTCTGAGTCATGACTTTTTTAAACTCTCTTGTTTACAGAAGGTCTTGTAGCTTTTAGACAGATCATAGTAAATACTTAAGACACTTAATGTGCTCCCATTTGAATAGAACAATGACAATCGAGGAGGCTTGGGAATGATGATGCTTATGCATCATCAGCAATATAGCTATTTTGTATTATTTGTAGTTCCTACCACCTGTTGTCTGTGCTGACCCTATACCTATTGAGAGGTTGCCATCCCCATCTCCATTTAACTGTAGCTGTGAACTGCCGACTGGTTGAGGAAAAATAATTCTAATACATCTGACAAAATTCAGAATTTAAACAGTGGGGAATTTCCACCTTAGCCATTTGAACAAAAACATCTCTTAGTGCATTTAAACCAGCACTTCAGCAGCTTACCATATTTTGGCTGGCGTTGCGTAGTGGTCTCAAAGCAAACCAACTGCACTCCTCTTGCATGAAACTAAATCAGAGGATGTGCTCTGGGAATGCTTCAACTGCTTGTGAGTGCTCATTCCACAAGATCAGACATGGTCTGAAAGAAAATACACACAGTGCAGACTCTGGGTCCTCCTCACCGACTGGTTCGCGCTACACCTCTGCCTCTACTGTACTCACTAATATAGACATAGCCAGTGGTTTCTCTAGAAGCCCCTCTAACAAAAGCAATACTGGTCTGAAACTTTCCCCATTACCCCTGACAGTTCCTGGAACAGTGGAAGCTGAGTGAAATCAATAAGCCGTATCTTTTTTTCTTTTCCAAATGAAAGATAAAAGCAATAACAATTTAATCTGGTACCGTATCGCAAAGCTTCTATAAAGTAGAGGAGAATCTTAGAAGAAGACTAAAAAGTAGAAAGAAAATGAGGTTGCCTCCTCCCTGAGGTACCCATCCTGATACACAGAAGCCACTCTCCCCACAAAACAGGTCTAAACTTGCCAACTATCCTGTGCACGGTAGGCCATTTTGTATAAGCAACATATATATTTTCAGTTCTTTTCCCTGTTCCACTGCAGGTGTGATGAGTACAAAGTATGAGAAGCTGTGAAATCAGGCCACATTAATATTTCAAGTAAAATTTGACATTTCAACAAACTACATTAAATGATTGAGCCTTAACATCAGCAAAGGTACATAAATATCACCTAATCACAAGTTCTGAAATTTTAATTTGGCAAATTAAGGAATGCTTTCTGTTTCATGTCACATCAATTTTAGACTTTTTTAATAACAAAATCAAATATGCATCACTATGCATGGTTAGATAATACAGATGCATAGCAAATTTAATAGTATTTAAAAAAAAACCCATGAAGAATTATTTTACTAGAATTTTTCTTTGCAAAACATCGCCTCTGCACTAAAAGTAAACTTTTCACACATTCTTGATGAAAATCCATCTGCAACATTTCTCATCAAAATAGTTTCGGGCTGTTACTAACGGAAGACGGCGGTGGTTCTGTTACAACATCACATTGTTGCAAAAGGTAATGAAAATCCAGAGGGACTGCTGTACTGTGGCAGAATGATGCCTCTGCCACTCTGAGGAGATGACTTCAGAGTAGTCACTGGCATTACAGTCTTTGGAGATGGCATCATCACGACAATATCACATTGCAGTTCTAGTAAAGCCATAATACTCTGAAAATTTAATTTGATCGTTTGGCACCTAAATAAATTCCTCACAGAGGACCAGCTGGAAACTAATTAGGCATTGACTCAGCAGCACTTACTCACCAGCGTCATAAAATGATAAATAGCCACTTTCAAAGGAGATGAGGTATGAGAAGAAGGGAAAGGTAACAAGCAAATTATTTTGCATGCAACTGCTGTGAGAGACCTCCCTAACAAACAAATTCTGCATCCATCATAATTACAAATAGGCACAACCCAAAAATGTGTTTATTTTACTGACATTTGAATTCTGAGCTCATTTGTTGATCCCAAGCAGTGTTTCTAAAATCTTACAACACAAAAAATGTCTCTCAGAACTTTGAGGAATTAGGTATAAAGATCTGGATGCAAACTTTGCAATTCATGTCTATTTCTACTAGTCTTAAATAAATCTTCAATCAAATGTGCTGAAAACACAATTTCCAAGTATCTGTCTACAGGGTGCAGGGGAAGTAAGAAAGAAAGAAAAATAACAAGAAATTATTTTTTCCAGACCATGTCATTGCTTTATTTATGTGTTAGACTTTACAGGCTTGATTTTTGCCTCCTTTAAAACAGACAAATGTAAAAGACACAATGCTCTGTGCTTATCTGTGCACATACTCTTAACATAAACTTACAGGAATGACTTTATAGCTCTACTTTTATGAAAAATGTGTGACTCAAATCATGGTTTTATTAGATGAGAGAGAAAAAAAAAAACTAAAAATTTTTAGGCATAAAAAAAGAAGACCTGGGAATCATAAGGCCTATTCTTACAACATAAGGAACAATTATACTATGTGTATACATATATTATCCTGGCAGGTACATTTGTCTCTAACTATTCTTCACTTAAAACTGCTTCTGCCTCATAGGTCTCTCCATCTGCAAATACAGATGAGAGGCCAGGTTCGAGAGCAGTGCATTTGGCCCCTAACACTTCAGAGGCTAAAATGGGTAAAGAGAGGTTGCTTTGGTTGGTATGACAATTTAAATCAGAGCAGAAGATTGGCTTTCTCTGAGCAGCTAGTACACCAAAACCCAAGCAGGGGAAAAAAACCCTGACTCTCCCTTGTGCAGCACAGATGCCACACAGCCCTGGCTGTCTCCCAGGAAGAGGACAAGCAGTCTCCACACAGACGCCCTGCGGAATTTAAAGCTTTTGGGAAAAAAAAGAGAGAACAATTTCCAAACTGTGTGACTGAATTAAATTCTCTCAATTTTGCTCCAGTAAAAATGGCAGTAAAAATTAAGATTTGCTGGGTCTGTCACTCCCGTATTTAGATGTCCCCATTTTTAACATCAAACTCTATACAACACGACTTATTTTATGGCTTCTAGTCCACTAATCAGATTTTAGCTCAAAATCTGCAGGTCTAAAAAGTAGTCACAGGTTTATCAAATATATACTGTAATGTATGGGACATACATACATACCAACCTTTATAATAAAAGCAAATATTTTCTAGAGTGTTTTTGAGCTAATGACCTGAAAAGCCCTGCTCCCCACCTTCATTTAACCTTCATTTTAATGCTGAAACAAACCCAAATAAAATTGTAAAAATAACATGCAGAAGGTAAAATTATGGAAGATCTCTATGACTCCTAAATGAAATCTGTAGCTATAGCTTTGACCAACTCCTTTTGTTATAACAGTCATTTCAATCCTACCTCAGTATCTGAAAAAAAAAAATGTGACTTTTCAAATATGTACTGCAGTCTTGAGTAAAATACATTCAACCAATGGAAAAATAGTTGCACAATTTGAAAAAAAATACCAAAAAAACAACCCAGCTTTTCATTATTCCCAAATGATACTGATTTCAGAATAAGTAAAATATTTTAAAAGGACAACGGTAAGTCCCTTAACTTGAGGCTACTCTTCTTTGGTTAACTTTTCTCTGAATAAAAGTAGTCTTCTGGAAAAATGTCGCAGCAAAAGTGAAATGCAATCATTAGATAAGCTATTGAATTTCAAATTCCACCCACATGTGAATGGGTACATAGGGGTTTCACAATGAGTGCATTTCTGCGCCAGGATTACTAAGGAGCAGAGCAGCCTGATTTTTCCTTCCAAACAGTTTACTCACCACCAAAGGCAATAATGATTTCCTAAAATTATTTCACAAAAGTGGGTCACATGTACCAAACTGTTTTGGCCAACACTCTAAAAAATATGGGAGTATCAAGGATACTAATGTAACTGCAAACTTTTTTCCTTAATTTGGGTTTTTCAACTTTTCCCATAGCTACCTAGAATTTTTGAGAGAGGCTGTAGTGAAATTTCAGTAAATACAGTAAAAAATGCACTGACAGGTAGAAATAATATTTTTAAAATACATTTAAAACTTCTCCATCTATCTTACGGGTTTTCTTCTAAATAACATCAATGAAAAGCTGAATTCCTACAGCAGGCAAAATAAATGCCAAGTCCCACACTAAATAAGTATCAGCAGCCTTGAAGTTGATTATACCATCACCTTATTTCTTCTTTGCTTCTTTCTTTGCAAAATTCCATTACAAAATTATGTTTAGTGTAGTTTTACTCCATGATGTAATAACCAGCCTGATTTCCTTCTGGATGCTTCAGACCAAGTAAGAGCAAGTAGGAGCTATTCAAAATCGCAAATTTCTCCTTCTTTAGGAGAAATTTTTAGTAACTTCTTTATTTTTTATTATTATTTTTCTTTTAAAATTTACTTTTTTAGTAAACGCATGAGACTTCAATCTTCTTGTCCTGAATGACTTAAGTCATATCTTATTTCTGTTTTAATTCAAATATGAAACATCTGCTTATGAAGATATTGGTGAGCCTTCTATTCACATTTAATTTACTGTATTGCTGTAACTCCATCATAAACACAGCCATGCATGAGATTAAATGCAGTTTATGAAAGAAGAACTTAACTTGTTTAATTTCTTTCAAGTAATTCATCCCTAGTGCATTTAACAACATAATTAACACCAATGTTGTTCTCTACTGCATTGTGTCAAGAAGAGCTGCACTTAAACCTGCATCAAGGTCACCTTCCCCCATAACTCTCATAATCCCAAATCACCACACAATAAAAAAACCTGCTGTCACTGACTGAACAGATTTATATTATTTTTAACAGCCTAATAGAATTAAAGAGTTGTGCCACCTCAAATAGAGGCTACTAGGCACATGGGAATATTAGACACACTCTTAAAACAAGCCACGACAGTCCCCACATTCCATAAAAGTCAGATTTCTCGGTGGCTCTTGCAGGCCTTTAGAATTCTACAACTTGCTGGAAAAGGAGGAGAAATCGCTCACTATACTAAAACTACCTCACCTAAACGTATTTTCTTTGGCCTATTTTAAATACTGACATAGGGTATTTACAAGGCGCTGAAATGATAAGAATACGGTCACGGTAGAAAGGGAAATGACGATATGTGTAAGACATGGCAGGTTCTAATACTGCACTGAGCTTCACACTGGGAGATTAGCAGACCTGCAAAGAGAACTCCTTCAGTCAGTTGAGCTCCAAAATGGTCACGCGTCTAGCAGATCAAAAATCGTTAAATGGGATGTTTTATGATTTCCTTGTTTGTATTTCCACTATATATGGAATACACGGAAATAAGTCCATGGAAAACTTTGGTACTTCTTTCTCCTAAATTGGCTTTTATTAGACTTTAAAAGACTGGAAAATCATCAGTATCACAGACTATTTGCTATGTGAAAGGTCACAGTCCCACAGACTTCTTATGTCGTCATCAATCTTTGTCCAACCCTGTTCCATTGGGGCTCAAATTATACTTTCGAGTCCTGCTTCCTCAAATTAAGGCTTCTAGAAACTAGACAAGAATGCTAAGATAGGTACCAGGGCATTTGTATCTACCCCCATTTTTCAGGGTAGGTAATTAAAAAGTATCTATTCCTGCCAACTGACATGCATACCTCCCAAAGAACCCATATTCTGTGTACTCTTAGATCTTATCCCACAAATACTCTGTATCACTGCTGGGCTCTTCCTGCTGCACAGCACTGCTAAGCAGGATCAACCAGAGGTCCTTTGAGTAATAACCTCCCCATTTCACAGAAACAACTTAATAAATCACAATGCAAAATAAGTACACTTTTACTGATCACAGTACATTTTACTATTTCATTCTCCAACTTTGTCATGAAGGTAAATGCAAGCTATTAAAGGGGTAAGTAATATTTTTACTGACTTAGCATTTCTGTAGCTTGTATTTCAGGACAGCAGCCCACATGAACTGCTAACTTGAAAAGATCACAAAGAACATCATCTTTTTGCTACAAAAGTTCATTTTTTTCCACTATATGATTAGTATAGAAAGGCTGGAAAAGAAATCCTTTGATCCAGGAGGATAATACTTTAGAGAAGACCAAATGATATTTTTCTAAATTCTATCACTGGGCAAGAAAGTCTGACTTAATCAGTCTGGATTTCTGGAACTACTCCATTTCAACTTTTCTTTTGATCAAGCTATATGTGTTAAGATGCAATAACTCCAGGCAGGCCAAATTTATGCACAAGCTTCTTTGAACTTCAAACAAGCTTGCTGGACCCTTTAAATTCAATTTTATCTGTAACTCAATTACGGAGAAGTTGTTCTCTCTCCTCCCCCAAGAAAATATATTTCCATTTGCATCATCTCGTAATTTCATATAACCTCCTGCGGAATCCTATTTCCCTTGTCAAATGTGATCAGCTTCCCTAGGAAAATTATAGACTGGAGTTAGAAAAGTGTTTATTCCCAAAGCTTTCCGTACTCTGTGCCCCCGTAAAGATGACTTCAACATTTAAAATAATTCCATTATTGTCATATATGAAAAAATTGAAATGTACCTCATAAGTTTTGTGCTACAACCAGTTTAGTTCTCACTAAGATCTCGTAGGAAAATCACCTGTTTTAGAAATAAAATAGTTTATTAAAACTTGTTATATGTAGAGATGTGTGGGTAGCCAATCTTGGGAGAAAACTACTTGTGACACAAATGAGACTGCTACCATTTAGCTATGTCTAAAAGCAGATGTAGTACCTGCGGTGAATACCTGAGTGCAACATAAGAAAGAATTGCCAAGCAAACTCTGTAGATACAGACACTGCACAGATATTGCAGCACACAGAACTCAAGCACAGTGAGAAACTGCTGTTACAATGTGATATAATGTCAAACAAAGTGTTACTGAGTTGTCTTCTGACATATTTGTAGCTCTAATTTAAAAAAAAAAACCCAAACCAGTTAGTTTCTACTGTAGGCCATTATGGCAAAAATCTCCCTTTACTGTAGTACACTCTTCTGCTGTCAAGAAGTCACCTAGTGCACCCTCAGCCTCAGGAGACAACCGACTTGTCCTAGATCAGTCTGACATATCTAGAAGATGTCCCCATGACAAAGAATCCACACCTTCCCTATGTCAATTGCTCCTATATTTTGCTATCATTAGTATGAAAACAAATGAAACCTGTTGCTTCTTGTCCTATCAATCTCAGCCCAGGAGAGCAAAACCCTTGCCCCAAAGCAGCTTTTAAGCCCCCCATGCGGTGTCCGCCAGGATTGCTGTCAGATTACTATCAGTGCAGTGAATAATGTTGCTGATACAGAAAGAGACACGGACACTTCACACATCATCGGGTTTGGCGGAGCAGCTGAAGCTAACTGTGCTGCATCCAGGCTCTACCTACACATTGAGTCTTTTGCGCACCAAATTTTGCTATTTAGCCACACCACTGAGGCCAAAAATGTGAATCTGCTTTAATTATCTGAATTACAAAATACCAATAAATCTTTTCCAATAAATCTTCGCTATCTTTGCCAATAATTTAGCACTCTAAAAGCCTGGGCAAAACTGTTGTAGAAAGATGAAGACAAATCTTGAGTCCAATTAACAGCTCCCAAACTTCAAACTGAGATTTTGCAATTGTATGGACCTGTGTGGAATAGACAGTGATTACAGATACCTCCCACTGCTTTACATGCAATTAGAGACACCCTCCTAGCAACTGAATGATCTTCTTTACAAATAGATCTGACAGCAAGAAATTTTTAATCCTTTTTGAATTTTTCCTTAAGCAAGTAGCCGATGCCAACTCTACACTGCTTCGATGCTCTCTTTGCTACAGTACCGCAGCGTGTTCAGCTCATTGCCATGTGCAGCATGAAAACAGGGCCAGGCCAAGAACGCATTGCCAGAGTTAAGGCTTCTGAAAGAAGCATTAGCTAAAAGATGTGCAGCTTCCGAATAAAAACTCAGTAGCACAGATTATATACGTTTGATTTCGCAAATTATCCAAGAGTTCTTTTGACAACTGGGGTAAATTTATTAAGCCCCAATGAAACATATCAACAGATTAACCCCCTATTTTCCTTTTACATCTACTGTATTATTAGCATAAAGCCAGTTGAATCAGTCCTGATTTATGATGCTTTAAGTGGGAGAATAATTAAATCCATTATCCCACTCTCCCAGAAATAAACTATGATATATACCATTCTCAGCTTGATAGGTGGAAAAAGGTTCCATCTAGGATAAATCTTTTTTAACACAAACATGAAAGTCCTCGTGCTGTCCATCCCACAGGGCTGTCTCTCCCAATTACTGCTACCACTTTCACCAAGGTCTAGGATAAGGGAAGAGATAAGCTTCATTAGAACTTCTACAGAGAACAGACAGAAATGGCAGCCATCTATTTTGAGCAAAATATTACCTCAGCAAAACCAATTCAAGACAAAATAGAAATGATTTCTTCTCCTAGGAGTGCCTTTCTCAAGAGGAAGTATTCTCTTGCATCTCCAATGAGCCACCAACAATCAACACCAAGAAATACCGTTCAGACCTACAGGCCACTCACAAGAGTCCTGTGACTTAAGATGCAGATTCAGAATTTGCAATGTTTTAAGCCTGCTGTAGGAGGTACCCTCAGACTACCCCTACTCAGACTCTGAATCCATTCCCAGGCTATAGGCTAGCCAGAATTTCCTTGTGACAGAGCTATGCCATATGCTATAAGCTACATGCTTATGACAAGGATTCAGTCCTCAGTTTTCAGGCACGTCTTTTCTCATAACTTCAATTAATGTGCAATTTTCCTATTCCACAGTTTAACTCTTAGAGAGGAATAACAGGTGTGATTAACACGTACACTAACATAGACAGACTGCACAGGGCTTCTCAGTCAGTCACAGAAATCTTGAGAAGTGGGGTTGTCATCTATGCCCAGAATAGTATAATCATTCCTCTACTTGCTCCCCAAGTTTCTTAAGCTTTCCTGGATCAGACCACTCCTTAATCAGGTGACTTTACTACCAATGATACCACTCCATGAAAACTCAGTCACTATTTGTGATAACGGCATTTGGAGACAACAACCCACACAACTTCAGAACTAAATTCCAGTCAGTCAGTTATATCTCCATTTGGAGTGCTAGCACAACAGAGAGGTGAAAAGAAAACAGAGCTGAATAAAAGCTGAACAGATGGGACTTTGGCAAGAATGTCTCTGATCCCACACAAAACACAGATCTCTCCAAATTCTCTTTTAACTTACTTGTTGGCTCTATTTCTCTACCTAACAAGGACTACCCTTATTCAAAAGTGTATTTCTTTGATGTATACCTTCTAATTCTGGAAACAATCAGCAGCTTTTACTTATCTAGGAACTTTTTAAGGCTAAAAAGGGGTTTGTTTTCCTTGGTGGTAGGGGGGTGGGAATGCCTATTCCAACTACAACAACAAAAAGTCTTCTATATAGAAGCTTACTGAGAATATGTTTACATCAAACCAGCCTTTGGAAACACAATAACGGGAATGTTTTTGTTCAGATTCAAAGCATCTTTGAAAGCTTACATTTTAGAGTATGGCTGGAAGGACTTGGGGAGATCACCTTGTCTGTCACTTGCCCCGGCAGGAAAGGCCATGGCGCTGTCATCCTTGACAGAAGTCTGGCTAATCCATTTCTAACTTGCTTCCTGTGAAGTGCATTTCACTATTTCCTCTGGCAACCTATTACAGTATTTAATTGTTCCTAACATGAGACATTTAATCCAATTTAATCCTATTAAAGACCTACTTCTTATTTTACCCACCACTATGACAGAGAACAGATCTTCCCTTCTTTACAGCAGCATTTTATATATCTGAAGGGGTTTATCAAATCTTGCTTCATCTTCTCTTAACTAAAGACTCCAAATCATTCCCCTAAGTCATCATTTCTAGATTCTGATTTCTCCTAATGCTGTCCTTCAGACAGTCTCTGATTATTTTGTATCTTTCTTTAACCACACTGCTCAGTTCTGGACAATATTTCTCTCCAACCAATGCCTCACCAGTACTGGAGAGAGCAAAGCAATTACTAGACATGCCTTGGCAGTGAACTCCTCATGTGCCATGCCTTTTTCATTATAGCATAACAACACTGCCTCACATGCCCTGTGCCATGCACAGACACTTTCTTGCTGAATTGCCCCTTACACAGTTGTTTCTCACCCTCTGGGGACACAGCTGATTAGTCCCATGCAAGGGCAGAACTGGGCACTCCATCTTTTTAAATCGCTTCTCCTATTTTCCAGTGAATCTAAATTATAGTTCCATCCTCCAACATACCTGTAGTGTCCTCCTACAAATTTAATACTCAACTCCATTGAGAACCTGCCTTATGACCAACATACCTAGGGGAAACTTCTGCAGGACTTTATTTGCTACATACCTCCAAGCCAAGAGTGAAACTGTACAGTCACTTGTTAGAATGCTCCTCCTATTTCCTCATTTGCATTTCAACACACAATGAAAAAAGTTCTTCCAGTTCACGTTCCCCAACATGCCCCCTTTCGCTTTCAAGTTTTTCCTATATTATTATAGTCCAATTAACATTCACTAACAGATCTGTTTAAAGTACCCATTTTATCACTGTTTTTTCTATTTAATAACATTCACGCCGTGTGTAAATAACTAGAAAGCCAGCCTACGCTACAAATACACTAAAAATCTACTTTCCAAACACACTATTAAAACATACGCAAAACAGACATTCAGATTTCTTCTACAGGGTTTGTAGTTCATATGGCTACCAGGTAGAAAACCTGATTGTGACTCTGTACCATAAGTGCCACCAGGAGTCTGAAACACAGGATATTTTGGTGTTACAGCACATCCCCTAAGCAGAGTTCTACTGACTCTGTCCAATACATCCCGGACCTGCTGAGCCAAATGTGCTATGCAGATCAATTGCACATATTCAATAACTGGAGGTATGCCAGCTCTACTCTTCATGGGTGCAGCTCAGGAGCACTGTGATCTCTTACGAAATGTTCAAACATACAGCTCTGAAATAATCTCTCTCTGATTTTAATATACATAAATTTGAGAATTCACACACGAACACGCAGAAATCAAATAGAAAAGAAAGCTACTGCAAGTATAATAACTGTATAATTCACTTGCCGTGCATTTGTCTCTTGCTACCATGAAAATTGCTTTAACCAGTCATAGCTGTAGACTGAGAATGAAATACATTATTTTTAAAGCTTTGCAGAAGAAATAGGCATTAATGAAACACTTTGATTTTAAAAGTAAAGATAAGAAAACTGGAAATTAAAGTTCCTAAAGCAACTGGAACTCTGTCATATTTTATATGTGTATTGAAGTGAAAAATGAAAATACATGCATGCACAAATGGAGAGAATTGTAAGAACTGATATGAAATAGTATATCAGCACATGTATTTCTTCAAGGGCAGGATTCAGCAGATTTCTGTTTCACCTTCCTCCTGGAAATGCAGCATACCCCAAAAGAACTGAGAGCTGGATCCAGGAACACAAAGGATTTCCTTGAAAAACTGAAGTATAAGGACATATCATCAGGACAGGTTTGAAATCAGGATTAGTAATGTTATACTAGCCAAAAAGACCATGGCTGTACACAGAAGAGGAAGCCTTCACCGTTGGACCAGTTCTGATATTAATTAATGCCTTATTCAGCTTAAAGTGCTGATCTTGATGAAAAGTGGCATCAATTATGACAGGAGCAGATGTCCTTTGTAACACTTTCACAGACCTAACAGATGTTTTCATAAGCAATTAAACACTTTCAAGCCAGCCTATTAACACCAAACTACAGTGTTACTCAACGTACTCATTTTGAAAAAGTAGAACTTGCAAGTAGTAGACAAATGCAACTAAGCAAGGTGGACACACAGGGGAGATTAGCATGGGATGTTAGAAATAAAACCAGTTTACGATCTGATTACAGGTTTTAAAAATTCACTTATAATAAACAGATTCTCAGTGCAATGTATAAAACTGAGGTTTTGTACATAATAATCCACGCTTATGTATTGAGCTCTGATGTCACAATTAAGTAGGAGATTTCTGAAAGGACACCAAGTGATACCAAATACTCTTTCAATACTCTGAAAACTTCATTTAATAAATTCTCTTATCCTGATTTTGAATAAATAAGTGATTTCAACCTACACATAGAAGAGACTAGACTGTGATACAAAGCCTGGATTTGTGGGATTATTCAAGGACTAATAATATATTTGTCAATGAGACAATGTATCTGTCTCTCACTGTTAATTCACTAGTCACTTGAAAATACTTGATCTAAATATCCATAATTCTTTAAAGGATAGAAACAGATTAGATACTGTACCAAGAAGATACATCAATCTTCAATTCTTATCATTTATTTGAACACAGAAACATACTACTATATCAGATGTAAGAAGATGCAACAAAAACATGAAATATGAAATTGGAAAAAACACTGACAATTAAAAGAGAAAAGGAATATTTAATGGCTTAAAGATCCCCATACTACAAGCAAGATATAGTCTGGCAATAAGCACCTACTAACATTAGGAATAAATATGTATATAGTTCTCTTGCTGCTTAACCAAAACTAGTCTAAACAGCCTTTTCGATCTGAAGTACAGAGCTTTAACTTCTTGCATATTCTACAGACACCACAAACAATTGTTTAAATCTCAGGAAAATTAAAAAAAAAAAAAAAAGCAAAGCTTGAGTAGGAAAGTTTTTTGCTGAAAGAAAAAGATAAATGGCATTTCTATTATTTCAGTGCAGATCTATGTGTAAACAAGCTGCCAATCCCTTAGTTCAGACTACAAAGCTTGAACTATACTGGAGGCTCCAATTCCCCCTTTGGTGGCAATCAACATTAGATTTGTTCTGAACAAAGCATTTTTGGATCCTTTTTCAGACATCTGGTAAAAAACTCTTTGCATACACATTAACTGGTACATGAGAAAAGTACTTCAGCCAAAAAAACAGAGGGATAATATTTTATAATGTTAACAGTATCAGATCTCTTTTATATTTGGCATGTCTACATAAATAGCATGGTAATAGCAGTACTGCATCTTTTCTAAGTAGGTCACCATAAATACTTGGAATTATATTACATTTGTCAAATCTGAGAATTGGGATTGCAGCTGGTAACAATCTCACTTTGCCAATTACGCATCGTGGTACAGCCATTCACCTTATATTTATAGCAAATACTTCTGCAAATAAGTAAAAGAGCCAAAACTACAGATTTCAACACAGAATACAGACCAGTTGATTTAAAGACCCTGAATGTCCTATAGTTCTGATGTTTATATAGTTAAAAATCATAGTACACAGTATTATAATATGGGCAGTGGAGCAGTTTGCCTGCTTAGGTGATGTAAGAGTCTATTTGCTTGACTGGAAAGTAATGCTGACTCTATAATCCAGGAGATTAATAATGGCTTATATGTTAAAAACCTCCTAAAAATTAGATACCAGGTTGGCTGGTTCATTTTGACAACTGCTTGCCAAGAGTAAGTATCCTAGAGATTTTGAATATGTCCCAAATTATTAAGGAAAAAAATGGACATTATATGCTCACTTGACCTCTTGCCCACGGATAACCATTTCCCTTCCTTGCCAGCCACAGTCTCCAAATAAGAATGAGGAGGGCAAGTCTTTGAGGTAGTCAGGAGGTAAGGAGGAGAACATAAAAAGCCTCTCTCGTTCTGCCCAGCTGTCAGTGGCTATTCACTTGCTGTTGCAGTAACACACAATCCAAACATTCACTCCATGCCCTGGCTTTGGAGTCCCTGAATGACAGCATTTTGCAATGTAAAGGTGGAACCATACATTTGGGTTGGGGTTTTTCTCCCTAAAAGAGATTGTTATCTTAAAAAAAAAATGTAGAAATAAAAAGAAACACTTTCTCTTGAGACATGGAAAGCAGGTCCCATTCAGTTTTATGGCATTTTAATATCATAATAGCTAGGAGAAATGCTTGGGTGATTTGGATGAGACAGGGTTAACATTGGAGACATTCTTTATTTTATTGTTGCACATTCTGTCTGAAATGGTGGTGCAATGCTGAGCAAGGGAAAAGATGGCTGGCAGAAGCAGTATGAGTCTTTTAATTATAAGAAGCTACATCCTGGCTGAGGCTTTATGTTAAACAATTTGCTGGTTAAGCAACCACCTGTTCCATTAAGATAGAGGTGGCCCCGATTGAAGAAAAACATTTAGGGCGGAAGCTGAGAAGTAGTAATAATCGTCCAACACTGGAAAAAAAAAAAAAAGGGGGGGACATACAGTTCTACACATCGAAGTGAAAGATTCCACAAAATTCAGTAAAAAACACTTTTGTTGCATATATTTTAGATGTTAGAACAATCCACCAAACAGGCATATTCCTAATTACAAAATAAAACGGAGAAAGATAAAAAGCTCTGCCAACCCTCATGTTGCCACATCCATATAACGGAGCTCCTACAAACAAGGGAGATGCTGTGCCACACACGTACAAAGGAACGCCCAGCAAGAGAGGCACTAACAAGCACACCTCCATAGGAACTATTGCTGTGTTACCTCAGGTAAAGGAGAAAAGGAAATGAAAAAGTATCTACCTGAATAGCTACCATGACACTGCACAGAACTCCATATATTACAATCACAGCACAACAGGGAGATTAAAAAGGACCCCTGTCCAAGGAGAACAACACTGGTGAGATATAGCTATAAATTATACTATGCTTTAAAAAACAAAACAAAACAAAACATATATACATAACCACAACACTTTTCAGGAAATCTGTTTCATTGACAGAGAGCTTTTCTCCAAAACAGTGCTTTAAACAAGGAAATTAACAAAGATACATAGCTTGACAATGGCAAAGACTCCCATAACTCAGAAAACCTAGCATTAAAGCTCTCGAATACTACTGCACTAGTTTTTCCCAATCCGACAGCCAGACAAGCCTAGCTTTCTAAAATCTTTTTTTTTTTTTATTATGTGTATTTGTGTAGTTTTTCATTGGAGATCCTGTCCCAGCAATATCATCATGCTTCTCCTATTTTGGCTAAATTGCAATTTCCTTACCCCCCTACATTTATCTGAACAAGCTGCAAGAGTTAATGATTTCCTTGCACTAGCCATGAGATTTCTGTACAGCTCACGCTGGCTTTATTTCCAGGCTGTGAGCATCAGATCAATGTCATTCAGACCTTGGGGGCAGCAGAGCCGTATCTGTGAAGGAAGTACAATAAATGCAGCAAGAATAACAAGCTGGTTTCTCACACGCAGTAAAAATGCAGTAGTGTAGAGACTATGTGTTTGCTGCAGGGAAGCAAAGAGGTGGTATAAAGAAGTAGCACATGTTGCTCAAGCATCTCCAGGGGCAGAAAGGAATAGAAAGGACAGGTGGATTAAGGATAGAGACTAGAAGGCTTTAAGGATATTACTTTTTTGTGTGTGTCCTCATTTTCTTTTAGTCAACGTGTGTGAAAGCACCACATATTAATCAAATAAAAATAGAACATAAAGAATCCCAGAAACTGAAAATCCCATTAGGCTGTAAGTATTGTTCAAATGGATTAAAGCAGACCACGTCATGAAGAACAAATGAACATATCAACAATATAATGCAAATCATCAGCCCAGCAATACAATAACTTCACTGAATGGCAAATAACTTTTACTGTTGTCATTTTTTGCTTGTTAAAGCTTTTATTTCTAAACAAAAAAAAAGGATAATGTGTGTCATTTATTCAAAATGCCTAACTACTTTTCAGAAAATGAATTCATAAGAGCATTCTAAAAGCTCTACTGTGATTTTTACATTTACTCCATAAACTGAATGATGGCATGTACTGAAAAAGCTGGATATCTAGGATGCTGAGTGGTGTATCTTACAGATACAATGTGAGTTTAAAATGAATTGTTCCTCCTTTCCTTTAGCACTCTTTCCAAGTTGCCCACCTTATGTCTGGAGTAGGTTGCAACAAAGGTTGTATATGCTTTCTCTCAGTATCATCCAGACAACTGGATACAGTAGCACTGGATACAATGTTCTTTATCATTTTGGTTTTTTTACTTTCAAACCACAAGCTATTATTTCTATATATGCCAATTTTAAGCTATCACTGCTATAAGATTCAAAAGACACTGCATGTAAATCTGCACTGCAGAGCACAGAGCAATGGAGAAAGGAAGTAATCCAGCCCTGAGTTCCCTATAAGCAAAAAGCAATGCTGCTGGCAGTGTAATTAAGACACAAAGACCCAATGTGACTATATTGTTTCTGGGATTTGAGTTAGCAGCTCTGTATCACGGCATGTAATGTAGAAACTCCCTTAAGAGCATTTTCATTTGAGTGTAGGCTAAGAGATTTACTTCCTTCAGTAGAGTACCTTTGCTTAGTATTTTCAGATATCCAGAAGTCTACCAGTGCATTTTACTGTACTGCAAAGGACACCATCTTCAGATATGACATGTCTTTGATACCTTAGGAACGGGGAAAATACCGATAGAGAAAATGCAAGGTACTATTTTAACTGGCAGGAAAAGTACCAGGGATTATCTTGTGTTGACATAAAGCAAGAGTATCTTTTGGGCAATCACTGCAGCATAAACCTAGACACCAGTTTGCTTTAGAGTAATTTCCTTCTCAAGCCAGCCTTCACTTACTACAGATTCATACATGTGAGATTAGTGCATTTGCTATCAACAATCAATAATTTGGCTGTATTTTTAAAAAATCATGATGACTCTTTCAACAGTGCCAAACAAAGAGTTTCCACCCAGTCCTGAAAGAGTCCTAGAAAAAGTAATCTTTTCTGTGCATCAGTCTTCTCCAGATCCATTTCCTACTGATGCCAGGTCCAGAGTGCAGATAAAGTAAGACTGTGGCTGCCCAGAGAGCTTTGTGGAAGGCAAGTGAGAACCCACCCATGTGGCTGGAAAACAAAGCCATTGTGGAGGGACAAAGTCTTCTAGCAGACTTCTAGGTGACAAAAGCCAGCTGCCTGATTTAGAAGCGGGTACCACAGACTTAGTGCATAAAGGAATGAACTATCTCAACAGCATTGAGATCTACATTAGCTTCCCTGTTATCAAATCCTTTCCTTGAACACTACTACTACTTTTAAATCCTTAAGTGATTTATAAAATGTGTCGTTAATGTTCATAAGGTTAGAGAAATTTTGTCTGTTACAAACATAAAATCCATTGCTAGAAAACAAATATGCGATCTATTCCATTAAACTTCACTAGATTCAAGGCAAAAAGTCTTTCATAAGCAATTTTCTAATTTAGATTGGAAAGACTGGCAGATTTCTGTACTAGCCATCTGCGGCTTTGGTTAGCTCGGCTGAATAGTTCTCTGTTCATCTATTCTTAATGTGCAAAGCACATTACCAAAAGGAACAAAATGATAAATAGCAATCTATTCTTTAAAAAGGCCGAAAACATTTCTGTCATATGAAGTTATATGAAATATTTCTCTTTTATTCTAAATTCACCCTAATGAAATTCTGTCCAAATATTTAAAAGTTTGTTTTGTGCATTTAATTAGATGTTACCTGTGACATCTGATTGTGAAATTTGGTCAGATTTTCAGCCCATCTGGTGTGCATAGTAAAGCATGCAAATCCAGATTTTGAAAAAGTTGTAACAGAAATTAATTATGTTTCAGTCATTCTCATTGAAATTCTTGTAATGAAAGTTTTACACAAAGGTCTCCAGAGAAGATAGATTTAGAGGAGGCGTTTATAAGAGGTAAAGTTTGTCAAGACAATTCTCCGTGGAATCTCTCAAAAGATATAGGCTCATCAAGCACCTATCCTGGCCCTTCCCCAGGTCTATTCAGATTTTTGTGGTGAAATGTAGCGCTGTCAGCACATTTAACCAGTGTTGTAAGCCAACAGCTATCTTCCACTCCTGCAGAGTTCAGCACTGCTTAATCCAGTTTCTGGATCCAAATACCACTTAGCAGAGCTGATGCATTCCCGGGTGGTCAAATAAGGATGGTTCTGAGTCCACAAATAACACTGAACCACTGAACTGCAGCACCTCAGGGATTTCCTGGTAAAAAAAAAAACTAAGGAAGACAACTTGGTGTTGCCATCTGTGGTTCAGGTGCATTAGCATCCACTGAAGTGCCATTTAAGCTCATACATCCTTCTGTCACTAAGGCCTTACATCTGCTATGTGAATTCTAAAATCAGACCCATAAATATTACTTTGAACAGGCAGTACTTTCACAGGGAACAGTCCAAATGCATGCCAGCATCCTCTAATTCAAAAGCAGAATTTCAGAAGTGATCTTGTATTGCCTAGGATTGTAGAATCATAAGAGCACTCCACGGTGACTAACCAAGTGGAGGAAAATCCTATTCTTTCTTCCCTGACAAAATGCTACTTGAGCTGTGAATCGAAGTCAAGCAGATGTCACTAAACTGTTACCTTTCTATTGTCAGCAATCCCATGCAAGAAAACAACACTCCAAAGAAGTGAACATTATAATTGGCCTTTTTGTTTCTTTACAGCTAATAAATATTAAACAGAAAGTTAAGATTACATAAAAACACTTAACTCATTAACACCTTTTGCTTAAAGCTCCCAATACTATGTAGAATATGTGGCAACAGAGCCCTTCTTATGGGGCAAGTCAAAGTCCAGACCTTTTTATCACTACACTGCAAAAGACAGACCTCAGAAATGCCTAAGGAAATGGAAAGGAAGAAAAAGGAGATCCATGCCACATAGTGGTGCATAACATATACCTGACAATGGTTTGCTCAAGCAGCCAGATGATAAAGAAGAACTGACATAGTGATTATCTGTATTCTTTCATGACAACTTAATTTAAGTCCTTTAATTAGTCACAGCCACTAAGCATTGCATTACTACTATTAGTAACTCAGTCTATTGTTGCTGGATTGACTGGTGTGTCTGAATCTGATGTCTCAGATGAGATGTGAGAGTACTTTGCAAACAGCATCATGCTAATGGCATGATCTGGCTGCAGCAAAGGAAACAATCCTTGAAATTATTCTCAAGGTACTCAGAATTGGTCAAAAACTCATGGATGGAGTTTTCCATCAGAAAATTCCAACTAATGAAATGCATTTTTTAAAAAATAGGAAAATCTATCCACAATATTTCACGAAAAATTCTGGAACATTTGGATTAGACCAAAATGTTCTCATTATGATTTTATTACATTAAATACATAATACAATAGATTACCATTTTTAAACTCTAATCAATTTTTCAAAAATCAATTTTGATAATTTGTATTGTTGCAACTTCAATTATTAATACAGCATGCAACAAAACCAGATTAAAAAAATATTCTAATTCAAAATGAAAATGCATCAGTGTTGTAAAAAACTTCAAAAGTCTTCAATTATTTTTCATTTTAGTTCATGGTGTGTCCAAAATGTCTCAGTTTTTTGAATTTCCATTTAAGAGGAAGTTCATATTCTATCATCAGGAGCTGCCTAGAGCTAGTGCAGGTAGAGCGTGCAGGCTGTTTTATTATTTTTAACATGCACATACTCATTAATATGGATGGCTCACACATCATCTTCATATTTCTCAAATACAGAGGGCAATTTCCTTTATTGTCTTCCCCCTGCTATGGCTACCACATGCAGGCAGTACACACTGACCCTAGGCCAAGCACTCTGATGAACATTCAGTACACCTGTATTTAATTCTTCCTTGCAGACATCTGGGCTGCTTCACTATGCCCAGCTCTTGAGCCCTCTAAATTTGTCTTGTTTTCCACACTTTTCTCACTTGTTCTAGCAGCAAATGAACTACCTGAATAAAACTCATCTTCTCTCATAAATTCTGCGGAAGTTTCAGTATAAAATTACAGAAATGGAATATAATTATTAAATTTTCTGTAATATTTTCACTTGTTTCAAAAATATTCAGGCTCCATTCTTATTCTCCAGGTCAGACCTGTTAGAAGCGCTGGCAGTGCTGCTCATCACCTATTTTGTGTGTTCCTTTAAACTCATGCTGGGCTCTGGCTACGTATGTGGACTTTTTAAATACTGTTTAACATCTCAGGGTGCATATTCTGAAGAACCCCATCCTCTGCCTACCCACAACACCAAAATAATACAAGCTGCTTCTTTAATCACAGCAACATGACTCCATTTTGACCTAACGAATACATGCTAACTAAAATAGCTATGTGCTAAGTACATACTGATGTCTCTTTCCACAGTTAATATAAGAAAGTAAATATATTTGCATGACTGCCTACTAGAAAAGATCAAAGTGACTGGCTCTAAATAAATATCCTAACAGTTTTCATTTCCCTCACTATTGAGGACTTCTTTAAAGGGGAAATGCACTTTAGGTGTACAAATCTGAAAGGAATACCACTGGTATCAACAGGAAAATGGGGATTTAAGGTCCACTTGTCAAAAAAGCCACAAAGGGGAATAATAACCCAGATACAGACTGAGATGGTCTTTTTTCTATCAGTCCTATTCAAGTCCCTGTACCACGAGGGTTATAAAGGAGTCAGCTGTCCTAATGGCTTTTGGTAACTACCACACTGGGCTAAGCAGATGAGTCACCTGCATGTCTAAAACTCCGAATTCCAGTCCCAATTCTACAAACCATGCAAAACAGCAATTAAGGTCATCTTTAATTAACAAAAAATGTCTCAGACAACTTCTCCAAGAGATATTTGTTTGTTGTTTGTTTTTTTTTAACTACTCGACTTGGCTTTGCTTCCTTGCCTGCACACCTCTAACTCTGTCACAGTGTATCGTCAATGTTCCCCTCATTACTATAATCCTCCTGAAAATCTGCCACAGTAACTAACGAGTGCAGCATTTAAGAGTGAAAAGGATGAACAGCCTGGCTATCAATAAAGTGCCACTTTATGCTTTGAATGTGTGGCCTGGGTTTTGAAAGAATTAATATTGAATTGGCCAAATAGTGCTTTCCTGCCCTGCAAAATTTGTAGTCCCACATTAAAGAATAGTTTAATTATGGGCAGATACACAAAAAGCCAGTCTGAGTGCCATGCAAATATCTTTGGAGCAGTGCAACTGATGCATGATACAAATATTGTAACAAGTGCAGATATTAAGAGTCCTTAGCAATAGAAATAACCTCACATATACCATTTGGGAATGTAACAGTTTTTTAGATAGAATTATACAGTGATAGAATATAACATGAAAGCCACTTAAACACACTCACTGAGGGAAAGAAGTTTAAAAAGGAAAATTATTTCATTATCACAAATATTAAACAATATAGGTAGAGGATATTTCGCTTAAGGAAAAGAAATGCTATATCATTACTACTGTCACATCAGGAAATATCAATTTTGTATTTATAAGGTAAACACAGTGAACTTATTATAAACCTTCCCTGAGAAATGAACCATATATTCCAGGCTCCCCATCCAGGAGATATACAAATTATATTAACCTCTGCTCTTGCTTCTCAAGCTGCATTTGGTATTGGCCTTCTGTTATAATATCATTCAATTTTTAACAAAGATCTTTCTTTAATTTACTTATATAATTACACAAAGCTTATTCAGTAATGTAATAGGAAATACTTCACTCAGATGAGTTTTATGAAATTACACTATTTTGTAGGAATAAACAAAACTGCTCATGGCATGACAAATTCAAACAACTGAGTCTATTAAAACAATAATATATTTGAAGTTAAATGTAAATTTATCTTTTTTTTTCAGGTATATTAATCTCTATTAATTTAATAAGTTTCAAGTTGGAAATTTGACTTTTGGCTTAAACATTCTGTGTTTTGGGTTGTTTCTCCTAATATCCTTACGGAATTCTCTTCTCTCTGGGTGAACATGTCAATTCTCCTACCACTAACTAACATTCCAGGAAAGCCTCTGCCAAAACTACACTAGCATTTTGGCATCATTCAAAAGGGTTTATTTAAGATACACAAAAATGCCCTTGTTCAAACAATTACAAAAAGAGCAATATGCTAGTTATTTAACTGAAGTGTAATGGTAACTGTATGGAGAAATTATATTTACCTATTTTAGTTATTCTTTGAATAGACAGATGATGATCCAATTCTCTGCAGTCCTCACTTGTACTCTTTGAGCAACACAAACCCACCTCACAGAACAAGGACTCCTACTCCTTAGCTGTTGTTTTTGACTGTGTACACCCAAGTTAACCCCCCTCAGCCTGTCTGCCTCCAGCCCCCCCATCTGTGATGTCCTGGCACTGCCTGAGTTTCAGCACAACACTGCCTACACCACTGCTAGCCCTACCTCTAGCCAAGTCTGAAGCTCCCAGGCTCTTGCTTCTTCAGCAAAGCAAAGCGTACTTCAGAGTAACAACAACAGAAACAAGAATAAGCCTTTTATAGCTTGGTGGTAGAGGAAACAAGAAAAGAAGGATGGGAGAATACCTGGAATTCTTTGCAGCATGTACTAAAGTTTTTCAATGAGAACAGATGCGTTATACAGTGCAAAACAGATTAAAAAAATAAAACACTTAAAACAAACCAACCATTTAAGCTTCAACAAAAGACTGATTCCCAAGAGAATCTATCTATGTCTTCCAACTAATTTAAAGATCTACGTGCAAAACTCAGCATGAGCGCCTGTATCAGGAACAGTGTGGCCAGTAGGACTAGGGAAGTAATTGCCCCCCTGTCCTGGGCACTGGTGAGACCCCACCTCAAGCGCTGTGTCCAGTTTTGGGCCCCTCACTACAAGAAAGACATTGAGGGGCCGGAGCGGGTCCAGAGAAGGGCAACGGTGCAGGTGAGGGGTCTGCAGAAAAGTCTCCTGAGGAGCAGCTGAGTGAGCTGGGGTTGTTCAGCCTGGAGAAAAGGAGGCTGAGGGGAGATCTTGCTCTCTACAACTCCCTGCAGCTTGGGGGGGATGGGGGTGTCGGTCTCTTCTCCCAAGTAACAGGTGATGGGACAAGAGGAAATGGCCTCAAGTTGTGCCAGGGGAGGTTCAGATTGGATATTAGTGAAAAGTTTCTACATTGTTGTCAAGTATTGGATCAGGCTGCCCAGGGAAATGGTTCAGTCACCACCAGCCTTGGAGGTAATTAAAAAATGTGTAGATGTGATACTGAGGGACATGGTTTAGTGGTGGACTTGGCAATGCTAGACTAATGGTTGGAGTCAATCTTAACGGTCTTTTCCAACCTAAATGATTCTATGTGGAGCACATTTGGATTTGTCAGGTACCCTCAAAGGACTTTGGAACCATAAAAATCAGCAAATGGATTAAAGCAGTCTCAGTATAGGTTTTCCATCTGACAGGTACATCTGGATTAGTCATTGAAATAATATTACTCATATCTTAGGCTGATGCAAGCTATGAATGCAAGTCAGATTTTTAGATTTTATTTATTAATTTGTTTGAAAACACTGTGCACAAGAGGATACTACATCATGGAACCTCCTGTTCAAAACGTAAAAAGAGGAATTTATATTGCAAGAATGTGAGAATGAAATCTAAAACACACACTTAACATTCTCATTCCTCATAAGTAGTTTGCTACATTTGAAGAGACATTTTCATTATATGCCTTTTAAATGAATCCATATGTTATATATATATATAGGTATGCTTTAGCAAACCTCAAGTACTGATCAGCATTGCCTCACAAAATAATGCAAGAGTACAAAGAGGTATCAGAGAAGGGGAAGGTGAGACTGGGGTCTTGGGAGTGAGTGTTATGCAGGGGGGGTGTGTTAATCTTTCTTACACAATTCCTAAGGCTCCTGGAACTTGAGATTTCATTACATAGGAATATCCCTGATATCATAACATATCACTGACCATTGAATGCCTCAATATTACTGAAAGTTGGCTGAGAGACCTGTAATAGCAATCACACTCGTCAGAAGAATCCAACAGCAGATCTCCTGCACCAGCTGAAGAACATCCTGACCGATACAAGCTAAACTAATAAAAGTAAGCACGGCTGCAGCTGCATGAAGAGTTTTGCCAGCACATCTGTGTTGCTGAGAGTGCATGAGGACTTTTCAGTTACCAGAACACTGTGGACAGGATTCTGTCATCTGTGACATGTGACTGAAAAACCTCTTCTCGGTTTCATTGTGAGTTTGCCTCTGCACCACCAGGCTTTCCTGTCTCCTTTCTTGGAGTCAAGAAAGCACATTTTGGCATATGGTACCTAAGGGAATAGAGCACAAGGGGACCTTACTGAAAAGTAGCCAAAGACATACAGTAGAATACAGAGAAAAGCAAAGGTGAATGAGATAATAGACTAATGGCAGCCAACCACAACATAATTGGAAGATGGAGAGATTACACAAATAATTAATATGGTTAGTAATAAAAAGGATGCTTTCTGTTAGAAATAGAGAAAAAACAATAAAACAAGAGAAGTAAGAAAGAAGAAGTTAACAGTTGTGAGAGAAGAGAGAGAGAAAGAGCATAGTGGCGAAAGAAGGACATCTATATTGTCAGTATGATCAAGTTTCCTGATATTTACTAAGGTCCCTATTGTTGGAGATTTAAGAACTTCAGCTTTCATTGAAGTTAGAACCAAGCCCTCATACTTAGATACAAAAGCTATATAATATATCCCAACTGCTCACACACCAAAAAGTAAACAAGAAGCTAAAGATTCTATCAACAAAAATACCCTCCCTTTCTTAAAGAAGGCTAATGACTTCTTCCAAGACCGACTGATGGTTCTGAATACTCAGAGAGGTAATACTTCAACAGCTGGTTTATTCACCATTATTTATTTTGCTGCTGTTTTATTTCTCTGTAAACAAGCCTGATGAAAAGTAATGAGATTGCCTGTTATAGCACTTAGGGGATATTAAAATTGGCTGTTACATTAAAATAATTAGAGAAGGATAAAGAAAATAAGATTATATTAATCACACTCTACACAAGTCTATCCAATATACGTGAATCTAACCTTTGCAGAATAGAGCCCTTAAAAACACCTACTTAAGTGCTGTGATGGGCCAAAATGTTCAGCTATCAACCAAAACAAACACACTTAATGAAAATCTGTAAAAACAACTGCAGTCTGTGCCGTAACTGATTAGATATTGGATACAGCCACTCTTTGGAGACTTTATCTCATTAAGAGGAATACCACAGAATACCATACACAAACCTTACTCTCCACAGAGCTCTCCTAAACTAGGTCTTCCTTAAGTTTCTGCAAGACAACATCCAGCACGAGCAGGCCCCTGGGTATTTAACCCAGCAAGGCACTCCAATGTTTAACTAAGCTTGGCTTGGAAAGGTTTTTCTAAAATTAGCTGTAATATGTTGTTTCTTCAGATTTACGATAGGATAGGGTTTTTTTTAAAGGAGATAGACCTTCTCTATGTATGAAACAAATCTATAATATAAATCAAACTAATCTCATTGGTTCCTTTCATTTAACTCCCTTTCCTTCTTCACATAGCAATAAAGTCTAGTTTCCTTTTTAGTATTCTAAAATTTGCAGAGGAGAAGGAAAGGAGCTACACTGACCTCTTTTAGGGCTTGTCCACAAGACAAGTGTATGCATAAAATATATACACACCTACCTACATATGTGTAGCTTACAAACATCATCTCTTTGAGACACCTCTGCAAATACATTATTTACTTTCCAAAGGTGTCTTTTCTCATGTTTGTTCTGTTTATGCAAATTCTTCATATTTTTAGATTATCTATTGATCGCTAAATAATGAATTATAACTAAGATATAGTATGATGGTCAGGTTCTCCAAGCTGCAACAAACTTTACTAAGAGCTAGATTTTTCTGTATGTAGCAAATGCTTGCTATCTTATACTTTGAAATGAATCCATCATTTTTCCAGCATCTAAAGTGAAGGTTTAGCTGTGTTGATTTACTTTTAGTCCCATGAAGTTCAGAGCTGTCATTTTAAATGATACTTTAACAATTATGCCTTCAGAGCCTATTAATAAACACCAATTTTTGTATATAACTGAAAAACAAATGAGAAACCCAAAAAGGTTAGTGCTGAAGAGATAGAGATCTAATTATAATAACACCTTTAGAAATACTTTAGGGCAGTATTCACTTAATTATTAAATATTATGAAGCATATTTCAAACAATGCATCAACTGAAAGGATATATTTTTACTCTTAAACATACACTTTCACAAGTACTGGCCTTAAAGGTAGTTTTTACTTTTTAACACAACCCTCCTCTCCCAGGGAATATGCCGCATCATAAATTACTTAAAATTCACATTAAACATTGAACAGATAAGAATAATACTACTGATGGACTATAATTCTAATCATGCACTTACTAAAGCTTTTTCTTTTTTGCTATCAATATAAACACAGGAGATTCAGTCACTAGAACAAGTAAAGTCTAGAAACAGCAGCTACTTTAATAGGAGCTTTGAAATAACGTTTCTTATATTGCCATGGAGACAACTGGTCCTCATGTTCACTGTGACTGAACGGATGGTTTGAAAAGCTTAAAACACAAATGTGACACAGACCTCTCATCTGTCCTTTGCTTCCTCACTCTTGTCTTTCTCTGGTAAGAGTGTACGGTTATGAGACATTTAGTCCTACACGGCAGCGAAGACTGGGCACAAACCAGATGCATAGTAACACGTTTGGTTTCAGATGCAGTATTTCTCACACTGCGGGACCCCAATTTAGGTAACTGGAGATGAACACGTTGGAATGGAAAAATTACCATACTCAAGCAGAGCACATAAAACATATCACTACTGTAGTTTCTTGCCCAGATTTACTGCACAAAAAGAAAATCATAGCAGAAGCAAGTGTTCCTGAGCAACAGAAATTTTCATATAGAAATCCCATACATCTGGACAGATGAGCCATTTGAATGGGAAACATAATTATCCCTCACCAAGAGAGCATTAACTTACTGTTTGTGTGAAAAAAAATTGGATGGAAGCTATTGTCACTGCATATGCTTTTGGTAGGTTTTTAATTACAGCCTGAACTGAGTAGAAACTAATTTTGAGAGAAGCAGAAAAGCTGGAAAACATCCTTCCCTTTGCATTCCTTCAGTTGCACAACTCCTCCCTGCCATTCACAAGTAAAGCTGGGTGAATTAATACCAATGCCTTGTGACATTTCATGCCAAAGTTCTCATCAGCTGATCTAACAATGTATTGCCCTTTCCCAGGCCTTTAGAATTTGGACTTCAAAACGTTGAAATATGCAGACACAACTTTTAAAGAACAACCACCTAAGAATTTAGAAGTTTCAAGGAAAACTAAGATTTTCCACAAATTGGCTATAAGGGGTTTATTTATTCTTTTAACAGAAGCTTGAGTTTAATTATCTCCCTCGTTTCACGGCACAGCACTTTTAAATACATGCTTGAAGAAGCAGACAATGAAAGAATGGGACAAGACCATAATCAGACAGGTACTTTCTTCTGGTACTACCAGACAGCTCTAGGACTTTCACAGAAAGCCACTGGACATGCTACTTAAGAGAGAAAATAAAGGACTTAGTACATTCAAGACCTGCCAAAAACAGAAGGGAAAAGTAGGGGACAAGGTAGGAAAAATGCAGATAAAAACCACGGAAAAATAGTAAACCAAGTAAATCTGTTTGACCATGCTAAAGAGAACAACATAATGAAGTTTGGAGGAGGCAAGTTGGGAAGTTGAGAGAGGGCTGAGAAAACATAAATAGCAAAAACAACGCACAACCTGACAAGCAATTTGCAAATAAGTAAGCTAGTGGGAAAGACCAGTAATGAGAGACTAATAAGAGAACCTGGAAATATTGGCTAGTAAATATGAATAAAATGGCTTCAGTGATGCTTTGCTGAAAGCAGTATTCAGTAGTGAGTTTTACAGGTACAGGAGAGAAACTAAGAATTCAGAGGGCTCCCAAACGAAGACAGAAACTGCCTTCCTTGTAATTCAAAGTCTGAAATCAGATTGTTAAGATTAATAGAACCACCAATTTAGGTAAGATTTCTTAAATACATTAATTATAATATATTCTAATATATTCTCTATCTAATAAACCCAAGGTGGTTTATTCAATTTTTTTTTCTGTTTTACTTATATAAGGATTCAAAAACAGTGCTATTCAAAATTTAACCTCCAATAAATTTAAATAATATGGCAAATACGTCACAAAGACAAAATAATGGATGGTAATGTATTAGGTTTGTTTTGAGGCTCATTTGAAATAACAGGATTCTTCACAGTGCTCATGAATAAAGCATTTAGTTTTGATTCATGCCAATAAAACATTTATGGTTCCCCAATATATATTACAAGGACTTATTCAATTCCTTTTTACTGAAGCAAATAGCAAAATTCCACTGACTTCTATATGAAATAGATTTAATTCTCATATGTTGACCATATGCTGATATGTTACATTCCTGTGTCAATGTTGTAATAACATTCCTATATTCTGTACACTTACAGAGCAATATATCACAGCTCCATCACTTCTATTGCTTCCATCCTTCAGCTGATTTTACTCTCTTAACTTCAGCACACAACACGGTTTACTAATTTTCATCATTCCTGTTCATGGTCTTCTGTTTTTCATCTCTTTATCTTTGCCATCTCCATGGATTATATTCCTTAGTCCTATCATATTTTCCCGTGGCTACTTTCCTAAGCCACTCTATATCTGTGGCTATGCTCTTATGCCTTTAGTTTCCAAGCTTTCACTTCCAGGATTCTGTGGCTGAGTCTTGAAAACCCCCCAAGAGGTTTCAACAGCTCATATCCATTAAATTTAACAAAATTCTAAAATCCTTAGGCTGAAATTATTGCCTCTAATTCTAAATACAATAAGTTCAGGAAAAAATGCAATTCTGTTTCTTATGAAAGCCAAGCCAAGGTCAAACATCAGATAAGAACACAGCCACAACACCAGAAGCTCAATAAACGCGGTATGCCTTTGCTAGATCCTTACCCATCTTTGCTGACTGCCAAGATATTCATCTGTAGCTAGAAGCACTCCCCCCCCCCCCCCAACGGTTCACATCTGTTTAGTACAGAATCTGCCAGAACCAAATTCTCAGTCCTTTCTTTTTTAAACAAACAAACATACAAACAATTTCCTTTTTAACCTGTAGTAACTTTTCAATTGCCAGTGAGGATCAAAACAGAAATGTGAAAACATCAACATTCCAAACACTGGATTAAATTCTTGTCAGGGCTGAACAGAATTATTATTTTTTTTAAATTCTGGTTTGCTATACAGTTTTGTAAATGCAACCTTTTAACTATATTTTCCATGTAAAATAAGTCTGGAGTTTTAGACTTCCTTACTGAAAAGATATGAGGTTGCTGGACACACACACAGACACCCCCGTACAGAAATTTATGCAATGAAGTTCAGATTGCAGGAACAGATATTTCCTTGAATATTAATTGCAATTTTAAGGCTTCTGAAGTGTAAATCTGAGATAAGCTGAGGCTTTTTGGATGCTCATATGAATGTTCATATGCTCATATGAACCTGAACTCCAAACAATATGAAGTTCATACATCACTAGTAATTAAACAATGCAGTGGTTTTTACTCTATAATTGCTGTCAAAGGGATAAGAGCTATCATTACAAATGCTCTGCTATTTCTTACTTGAATTTTTAAAAAAAGTTCAAAGAGCAGGAGGTTTATAGAGATAGAACTTTTACTGAGGCACATACCCCTATCAGAAGGAAAACACAAATGAAAAATGCAAAGGAGGAAATACAAACAGGGATGCTACTTGTTTAATTACAATGCCATCCATGAGGATTGACCTCTCTGTTCCAGGATCATAACCTGAGAAGCCCAAAGTGATCCTGCACACCCAAACAGCAGTAAAGCAATAGCTGGCAGCAGCTTCACATGATGGCTACAAATAAGCTGCAGTATGAACTGGAGTGACCAAGAAGTCTCCTTCCCCAAATACATACACTGAAAAGAAACATGGCAGGTGGTCAGATCCTGACCATTCTAGGAAAGAATGGCAGAAGGCAGAAGGAGACACGCTTAAGAAGGGAAAAAAAGATGCAACAAGAGAAAAGGAATAGGTCAAAAGAAACTATCAGGGAGATTTTATAACAGCTCTGAGTATCACTGATTTTCTAAAAGGTGCAGAGTTTGCATTCTACAGAAATGACCTAGTTACAGGAGAACCAGTGCAGATTCTTCTGAAGAGTGCCATCATTCCTGGTTAACATTTGCCCAAAATAAGGTAGAATTGCCAACACAGTTTCATACATCCCTTCAGAAAACAGCAACGGAGAACCTCATTAGCTAACTTTTTTCAGAATGGAATATACCAGACCAAGGACAATGTCATTAATCCAGAAGCTGTTCTGTTTCTCTAATCTCAGCTAGGCCCCAGAACTCCTCCTGTGTGGCTTCCCACTCAGTCTGTATGAGCACACACGAAAGAATGCATGTATGCAGTTGTCTATACACATACAGCAAACCTTTTTAAAATATGTATGCAAGCTTCAGCTCTTACTCTGAACACACAGAGACAGATTTTACTTTTCACTAAGCATGTCAACCCATATCTTTTATTTTGATAGATGTGGCACTAAATATTTCTTCATTGACTATTCCAACCAAAATGTGGGCAACAGCACATTTGAAACCAGATTGTACAACACTTTGTCTGGTTGTCTGGTTTCCATGGAAGTGGCGATAGGTATTAATGAGTCAAGGCAATTCACCACCTTTTGCTCCTGTAAAAAAATGGGCAATGCAAATATGACATAAATAATCTGATTTTTAAATACTTTAAAGCATGACTCACACAGCTATTACAATATAGTCACCTTTTTCATCCTTTGATTGTCTTAATAGATATAAAAATAAATCTAATAGTACAAATACATACAATTCAAAATATATATTAATTTCCCCTCTGATTCTACAGTGTACTGTAAATAATTCTATGCTGAAATGTGTTCAAAATCCCCAAGAAAACAGTAAAAAAAAAGTAATAACTTTTCTGTCTAAAGAATTCGAATGAAACCTGTAAAAGGGAAGATTCCAGAGCAACCATAGCATAACAACAGATCTTCAATGGTCCAATATTTACTGAAAGCTGTTAGATTCAAATCAATATTTGTGCCACAAATAATAGGAAATGTGTCATCTGTAGGTATTTCCCAGCAGACCAAAGGAATCGCACTGACTGATCTATTCAAGCAAGATCACTTTTAAACTTGAAAAGCCATTTAAATTTAATTTGAAATATTCCATATATCTCCAAATTGAGTCACTCCTCTTTCGCCTCCCTGACACATTGATTTTAGCAGATGCTAATTACATTCTAAAGATAATTTGAGTTCAATCACGTCCTAATCCTCACAAACACATTCAAGCACACACCTAGTCCTGGGCCACAAGATCAAACATGGTAGTGGTTGGGTATACCCTAGTAAATACCAGGGTTTGGGTGAAGTAGAGGGGGTAAGGGAAGAGAGAGAAGGAAGAGATTTTTTTACATGCAACACTGTGTTTGGCATTAGGCAATGTTTCCAGACAGTCCATTTCTTCAACAACAAATTCAGTGAAGTACAATTTGATTACACCTTTCGGTAACTGGCTGTTTTTAATCTTTGTTTTTCCCCTAGATACCATTGTCTATGAATGTGTCAACATTTCTTGCCTATGATCAGCCCACGATAAGTTACTGTGGAGTACACCATGAACTCCTTGCTCACAAGCCCTATGACTCAACCAACCAGGAAGAAACAGTGGAAACACACCTAGAAACTGATCTGGATCTGAGCACAATAACAACAACAGCACGAATCAAGGAACACAGTCAGCAGCTGGCTTAACTGGGTTTTTTTTGTTGTTGTCTTTTTCTTTTCCTGTAGCAGAGGCTGCAACCAAATTCAATGTAACATTATGGACAGAAATGACAAGACATAGTACGGATTCTAGGATCACTGTTCAAATTAAAAACAAATCACAATTAATTGTTTCAAGTCTACAATTTGTAATTAGTTAAGTTGTGCAGTATTTTTTTGACTTCAGAGTATGACCCTTAAAGTGAATCTTTTTCAAAACTCATCCTACCTACCTGTATAAACTGTACAGATGTAATGTATTTTTCATATTGTAAAGTTTCAATTACCAAGAACAGCTGGTATGTACAGTACCATAATTTAATTACATCTTCCTTTACAAGTTTCAGTTTCTAAAGTTTCAAATTAACAAAAGTTATTTCTTGTGTTATTAAGTTACTCTGTTTTGTAGGGATCATTTTGTTACTGCTTTTGTGCCCAGAAAACTTTAATCAAAAATTCTGTCCTTTGCAGAATATGCACCGTTTTTACCGTGTTTAATGTGTAGAATTTTATCTACTGGTTCCAGAAGTAATGCATTAACCAAAAGGAAGGTTTAACTATTCACACTTCTAAGAAATTCTTGAAATACATAGCCAAGTTTTCTTATAAATGAAAATAATAATAAAAAAGTAACAATTCTCCTCAAACTTACCTGTTGCCTTGAAATACAGCCTGATTTCAAAATCAGAAAAATGTAACGATAGACAGATATATTTCAACAAGAAAGTTTATGTATGCAACTGATGATGTTTTGTAAAGTCCCACTGTTCTGCAAAACAATATGTACAGGAGACTTAAACAGGCAGCTGCCTTTACAAAATCTGCTGTGAAAGCACAGCCTGCCAGATTAGGCATTTGTATTTCTACTTAAAGACAAATGGGCCCAAAACCTACTCCTATCAAAGATCACTGCTGAGCAAAGCGGCAACAGAAACAAGCCCTTAGAGTTGTACTACTCCGAGAATGTACAATGTTACTCAAAAGTAAGAAACACCTACTTTGCTGAAAAATAGAGAAATTCGGACCAAATGGTAAAGGTTAATAGCCCTTCACCATTATGATACATCAAGCTAAGAAAAAAAAATGCAAAACCTTTAAATACAAAAGGATATAGTATGAAGTTTTTAACAATTACTACATTGCATATTTGTCTCCATTTAATGTCTGGATCGAAGCATTCTTATACCCCATTCTTTGGTTTTAAATCTTCAAGATTTCTCAACACTGTATGAGAATAACTTTTATAATATTACCCTCATGTTGTAATCACAAAAGATTACAGAAATTAGAAACACATTATATCATGCTGACTCGGTGAAATATAGAAGGGAACATGAGCCTTTCAAAACATAGGAGAAAAAAGTTTCATATGGTGAAGCAACTTTTTTATAATAAAGAGAAATTATATAACCACAATTCTATTTTTCTGAATGTTTATCCCATCATATTTTCGTGTAGCTTCAAAGCAGAAGGCTAAAATTTAAAATTACAGTTCAACTGTTTGTACAAAATATAAAGCAAATATAATGAAAAACAGCTTCAAAATATTGTTAACAAATGAATCTGCATTCACTATCTTTTAAGTGGAAACAAAGTGTCAAAACAGAATACATTGTACTGGTTATTTATTTAGCATCTTAGATTTTGTAACATATTTTGCATAAATTATTTGCTATTCAAAACATTACTTGTCTTTTTAAGACTCATCTTAAACCTCCACACTTCAGTTTCTTACTTCTTTACTACACGGATTCTTGAAATTGTTATCTACAGTGCTGGAATTTTACTATGCACGGTTTGAAAATACATTTTGTTAATTGTAAAATGAACTAAAAATGCAGGTGTCATTCTGGAGTCAAGTGACTGTTGCATTGCAGGAAGAAATTATCTGCTTAATTTCAAAGTTGTTTTTAAGTTTTAACATTTACGCATTCTGGTTAAAATAGAAGCCCTGAGCTGTTAGGATCAATTACCATTCTCCCAAAAGATTACTTCAGTTACTCTTACTCTGTCCTTCCTATTCTTTACCTTGACCCACTGCCCCCAGATATTTATGGCACATGAACGTGATCCTGACACTGATGCAGTTACTCAAAATGCACAAATGGTCTAAGGCTCCATGTACTTCTAATTTATGGACAACCATATGACATGAGTATTTTCAATGCTAGACACTGTAATGAATTTAGGGTAAGGAACATCATAAAATATTTTCTTATGCCAAGAGACACAAAATCTTTTTAACATATCTGGTTAAACAAGCACAACTAGGTATATATTCATGTACACACAAACATTTTCCCTTTTCTTTCCTTTCCTGAATAATGAGACATACATTAATGAATCTAGAGTGCCTTGCATCTCTCCTGAAACACTTGTAGTTTCAGACCAACAAATAAATAGACAAATGGTAGAAAAGCAGGTTCACAGAAGTAGCAGTGATTGCACACCTCACAGGGCTGCTATACTGTCACCATCAACCTCCCTGGGCTTTTGTAGTGCCGGGCTCTCCGTAACCCCAATGGGCCGCTCCAGTGCTCTGAAAAACAGACACAACATCCCAGGGCCCAGAGCAGCAGGGGAATACATGCCCACCCCACATCTAGAGTGTCAAAACATACGTTTCCATACATATAACTTTTTTAATGGACTACAACCCAAAATCTGCTATTATCAACAAGATGGATGCCTTCCAGAAAACTAGATGGCAGGTAGGTACCTTCCCTGAAAAGTCATCATGATGAAAAACCCCTAAGTTAAGCAAACCCAAACAAGGACTCAGTCCTAAGGTCCTACGTTAGTGTACCTGCTTTCCAACAGACTATTGCCAGCTATATATTGACTCAGAGCACACAGAAACAGTAAATGCTCTAGGTATGTGGACAAAACCAAAAAGTATCACTAATAAAGCCCCAGTCTTCTAAGCTACAAGCTAGCAAGAAGAAAGCAGGCTGAGCCTATGGGTTCAATTATTTATTTACTGAGAGTCACTTTCATATATCATTTCCACTTGCAATGAGATCCACAAACCACAAATACCAGTAGCCAACAGCATCAATCTCAGTCTTGCAGTTAAGTGACACCACCATACCCTGCTAGATTATTTTATCAAGAAAAAGCTGGGTGAATTCATTATGCTTGCAAAATATAAACTGATATAGTACAACCTCTATCAACAAAAAAAAAAAAAACAAAAAAACCCACAAAAACCCCAGACAAATTTAAAAATAAATCTTGCTACAAGCAACAATTCACACCTCACAACATCCATCAGTGGATTATGCTTGTACAGCAATTTACAGGGCTGAAACTCCTGTCAGGAAATTGAGCACAAGTAGCTGAATGAAGGTCCTATCGAAAGAAGAAGGTACATAAGAAGATTAATTAATTGTCACATTAATGTGACAAATTACTGCATATGTCTCAAGACAGTATATAAAATAAATAACAAACACCAAAATAACATCTATAGTGAATGACTTTCAAATAAAAAGTGATCAAAATATGCAGTATAATGCATTGTACAAACTATCTGTAAGGGATCTGAGAGCTATCAATAACAACAAAAAAATATATATACACAGTTTCCAGAGATACATTGCAAATATCAGGCTTCTTTTGTCAACATACAACAAACACAGAATGTACCAGCCTCAGGTGTTGTGTACTAGCTCACTTTATTGACATACACTCATTATCTCCCCTCTCTCTGAAGGCACTTCCTTTCTTTTACTGTTATTTCCAATCCTTATATTGGATAAAAGAACAGAAATTGTGCAAGAACCGTAACATGAATGGTAAAACAAAACAAAACTGCAAGGGCAATACCACTGACCAGGAAAATAAAGCCAGGATTCCAGCATCAATGGAACTGTAATAAATTCTGGAAATCACTTTATTAGCAGCGTAGGTACTCAAGAATAGTTAATGTGAACAAATTACACGATCACAAATAGTGTCAAATACAAGCAGCTGTATTTAGTTCCCATCTGGCCTAGTAGAAATAGTTGAACAGGTGAGAAAGAACAGTTCAAGTCATGTTCCTTCTCTAGCTTGATCCTCTTCTCTTGAGCGAAAGATCTTTTTGATCCAAACTTTTGCATGGGTGTCAGAGGCCAAGGCTTCTGGAATGCAAATCTTACCAGTAAAGCCATAAGTACCTGTACTTGGTAAACCCCCAGTATCAGTACAGGCTGGAGGATGAAGGGACTGAAAACAGCCCTGAGGAGTAGGGACTTGTGTGTACTGGCAGATGAAAAGCTGGACATGAGCTGGCAACATGTGCTCACAGCCCAGAAAGTCAACGGCATCTTGCGCTCCATCAAAAGAAGTGTGGCCAACAGGGCAAGGAACATGATTCTTCCCCTCTACTCTGCTCTGGTGAGACCCCATCAGGAGTCCTGTGTTCAGCTCTGGGGCCCTCAGAAGAGGAAAGACCTGTTGGAATTGGTCCAGGTGTGCCACAAAGATAATCAGAGGGCTGGAGCACCTCTCCTATGAAGACAGGCTGAGAGAGTTGAGATTGTTCAGCCTGGACAACAGAAGGCTCCAGGAAACCTTATTGTGGCCTTTCAGCATTTAAACAAGGCCTACAGGAAAGATGAGGACAGATTTTTTAGTAGGGTCTGTTGTGATAGGACAAGGGGTAATGGCTTTAAAGGAAAAGAGGGTAGATTTAGACTAGATATAAGGAAGACATTTTTTATGGTGAGGGTGGTGAAACACTGGCACAGGTTTCTCAGAGAGGTGGTAAATGCTCCATCCCTGGAAACATTCGAGGTCAGGCTGGACGGGGCTCTGAGCAACTCGATCTAGTTGAAGATGTCCCTGCTCATCGCAGGGGAGGTGGACTAGATGTCCTTTCAACCCAAACTTTGCCTTCCAACTCAAACTATTCTATGATTCTACATCTAGGTTTGATAACATGTCTCGAACAGCAGCTGGCAGATGGAACCCAAAGAAGAACTAAAAAATGGGACAAGTACACAGCACTATTTCCCCAGATGCCCCTATAGACTCCAACAATTTGTAGGTGAGGGACTTACTGAGCCAAATGTGGTGTCTTAATAGTCCCTCTTTGAATGGGTACACAGCTTCTTTGAAGCCCTATAAATTTGTAACATTCACAAGTCCTGCAGTAAGTAAACTTACTTTGACAAGATAAGCTGCCTCTTTTCTTTGTTCTAGGAGAAATGAATGAGAGTCTAACAGTAACACTTTTCACTTCCATTTTTGACACAGATATATAATTATCACATAATTAATACAGACGGATGACTTCCAGGTAACTTGAATAACATCCATCCAGTCTTCTAAAGTACAGATATTATCTGAAACCCTGTAGATTTAATTATGAGATTTCCCTCAGAGGGATTCTTAAAATCAAGATGCAGCTCACCAGAAAGCAGACTATGTTTTCAGCTTTCTCAAGTCCATGTCAATGGTAAACAAAAATAAGCCTTTTTATCACAAAGTGTTGCAAAACACTTTTCAACATAGAAAGACACACATGAACATCATACATGGTATGATCCATATTTAAAAGCAGATTTTAATTAAATTCCTCAAAAAAAAATCTACCATTTAAGTGAATTAATAGTTGTATTATAAAGTAACAAGGCCAAATTCCATTTTCCTGCTCTACCTAATTATAGAATCTTATAAATTTTAATTATAAAGTTTCAGAATAAATCAACGTGAACATCATCAGAGTTCATGATTAATGTTATTTTAATGAACACCTAAGGAATTAACATTTTGCCACTAGAACCTTGCCAAGAATTTTTATGTAAGTTGAAGTGCAGCGTGTACAACTGTGAAAATCCCAAATGGCATAGAGCTTATATTCTAATTTATCAACATCGATTTTGTATGTAAATAAATCATTCTTTAAACTGTCTCTTTAGATGGTTAACTACAAAGGAGCACCTGCTGTGTAATAGCAAATGAGTCTGCAGCATGGAACTCATCGTACCCAGCCCTGTTACATTAAAGCTCTAATACATTCATAATAGTGGACCCTTCAACATGTTACCACTATAGACACGACACATGTAACGATAATAATATACAAGTGAGCATTAATTAATGTTGCATTACTATGGAATTTCTTTGGATTAAATTTAATGTTTGATGATTGCCTTATTAATTGCCTTATGTCAACTGATGTAAATAGGATGGATGGTGTTGTAATAAATACTAAAGAAATGTAAAATGTTCAGTTATATAGGAATATAGGTTTTTTCAGCTTTCATAGAGAGTTCCTTCCACTTTGCATTCCATAAGAAATAGACTTCTAAGGTGGATGCAATTCAGCAACAATTCTATCTACAATCTAATCATAAAGTGACTGCACCAATGAAACATATTTCAAAGTCAAATAATTTAAACATTGTATATACAAATTCTGTGCTTCTTAGAGAACAAAGACTCATCAACTAGGGATGAGAATACTCATTAAAAGAAAATGACGTGTCCCTCCAGCACTGTGCACTTCAATAATTTCAGTAGTTTTATACAAGAGTGTGTCATAAATAAGGCATGGAAAGCCATTAACTGAACCATTTGTACTGAATACATTGTGTTGTCATTTGTTCTTTCAAAAGAAATAATGAAACTGATTTATTTTTCTAGTAATGATGATGCGTCTCCCTTTTCCGTCTTGCTGTTAGTAACTTTAAAGAACCTGTAAACTCACACAATTAGACTAGACTTCACTATCCAAAAGTTTTATTCTCATTTTCAGGGAAGGAAAAAATGCAGCTATCAATGATATATCTGAATATGCAAATAAGATTCATGAAGAAGTTGGGTTTTTTTCTTGTCTTCTGCTTTAGCATTATGTATATGGTTCACACCTTCTGCAACTTTCCTCTTTCTCCAACTTCTAACCATCATAATTGAGAATTGTAGAAATATAAAAACCTATTCAGGCTGAGTTACAAAAAGGAAAAAAAAAAAGTGTTAAATGGCTTTTAGGTATCCATCTGCAGAGTTGAACAGGTTTGCTGCCTACTGAGCACACGCTAAAGCTTGTCTGAATCAAGTGCCTTTTACTTCACCACTAGATCCTCTAAATGTAAACTCATAAATATGCTAATGCTGTAACAGACTAATAATAATCCAACTTTTTTTTTTTGCTCTACCACTACACAGTGCTGTGTTGGTTGTTGGTCTTTTTCTCTCTTTGCACCCTAAATACATATGGTTAATAGACGTCAGTATAAACTGTCCTAATTCTACTTTCATCAAGCAATTACAATGCAAACTTCAAAAGTGGAACTGGAAGGGGTGAACATGATGTCCTCCCCATCTCAAAGCAAAATCAACTTCACTGTGCTAAATGTTTCCCTAACTTCTTCAAACACCTTCTGTCTCTGGAAAACACAGTATCTACATCAATCTGTATCCATGCTTCCCTATAATTGCTATTAGAATATTTTTCCTTATGCCTAACCTAGTTGCTACTTGTAACTGTTGTTGGCCTACACCTGTATCTGCCATGGCCACCTTGAAAAATGCCACACAGGTTACTACTGACTGGAAGTTGCATGGTCTTTTAAGAGAAGAAAGTAAGATATTTCTGAAATTTGAGCTTTCAGAAAGACAGATGCACTGTTTGTGAAGATGACCAGTACCTTAAAAAAAAAAATCTATTTAAAATTATATACTTAAATAAGAATAGAGGTAGTGAACCTGATTAGGAATAAGCATCATTGATTAAATTTCTATTTCCACTTTTAAGACATTATAACTTATAAAATTTGTAAAATAGGATTCATAATCCTGTCTACTGTCTGACTTAAATATAGCCATTCCTATGCTACTTTTTTTCCTGAAGCTTTCTTCTATTTCTTAATTTCTTTGAATAATGCCTTGAATCTACAAAGAATCTTACTGAAGATACCTGGATCCCAAACAGGCATAAAGACCTGCCTCTGTTTGCAAGAACAATTTCATAGTTTAAATTTATAATGACAATTCAATGTAAATTGCTGTCAGTCCCTTCTCCCATATTAATAAGCTTTAGCACTTGTTCATTCTTTTCTTCCCTACCTGCATGTATTTTGCCTCAGGATTTTTGAAGTTCCACCTTTTCCTTAGCAAAGAAATTAAGAAACCCGCTGAAATTAACAAGCGATTTCAGATCATTTATACTGCTAAATTATATTCTAAGGTTCCTTCATGTAATATGCAAGTATCTTGCTGAAAACCAACATTATTCTTGGAAACAGAATAAATTAGTTTGTGCTTCCAGAAATAAGCATTAATGACCTATTGTAAGACTTTGTGTTTAAGATTTTCTTTTACAAAATTCAGAGGAGGGGGGGGAAATATATGCAGGGGCATTGCTAATACCACAAAAACATAATAGTTACTGAAATAAAACACTCAGATCGCTAGCTAAAACATGAAGTGATTTAAATGCAGAGATAACTCAGGGTTACTCCTGAGAGAGGATGTAAGGAAAGGAGATATAAACATCACAGATGCAACTAAGTTACGCTGCAAGAACAAAAAAATATATTCTCAAAAATTAAATGGAACTAGCATAGAAGATATTTAAGGCTAGTTTTTAAAAGGAGGTGCAAGCTAATAGGGCACTAAATTAAACAGGAGATGAGAAGGATTAAATTTAAGTCTGGACTCAATGTGCACAGGCAAACAATCTGATAATGAAACAGGCTTCTGCCTTCCTCCCGTAAGAAAAACACTTTATTTCCATTTTCTTTAGTACTAAATATCTTCTGCATATCTGAATAATCAATAAGACAGCATCCAAATCTAAATCATCAGGAGGGATAAAAAAGCTAGTGTTATATAAATGAACTAAAAGGAGTAACTGACACAGAGAAAAAGAAAACAAGACCAGAGAAGACCCACATATACAAACATATAAATTTCAATTCTCTGACTGCTCTGGGAGGCAAAGAAATAACTCTACATTAGAACATTAATCAAGTGCTCTTATGTTAAAAATAGCTTATTGCTAATGACCTATTTCACCTAAGAGGACTTCAGGGAAACCAAGGGAAGTGGAAAAGTAAATCATAGAAATAATTATTAATAAATAAATAAAAACATAACATACATAAAAACACCAAAATATTGCTCATATGAAAATTAATTCAATTACATGGGGCAATGAGGACATACAGTGCTGCATATCAAAAGTAGAGGTCTGCTATGCTTTTGTGGTATACTTTTCCATTAACACCACAGGAAACTTTATAACTCAGTTATAAAGGTAACCTGGGAAAATAATTAAAATCTAAGCAAGCATTACAAAAGGAAAATCTTTAGCATATATATTGTAGCATCAATAGGTCAACTAATCTGAAATAGCATGACTTGATTTATAAATTTACTGTCTGACTGAAGAGGTAAATAAGCAAACCAGCAATTAAGAATAAGGGTGAAATGTGCTATCAGTAACAAGTCTTGAGATCCTCACAGTTATTTCTCGCGCAAGGCCAGTATCTCCATTAAAGTTGTCCTAAAATGAATCAGCATTTCAATGAAAAAATACCTTCTCCTATGCCACAAGCTTTAGGAAATACATCCAGCAAGGGAAGAAAATGAATTCTATTTATACAGAAGGGGTAGATGTGTATGATGGAGAAAGAATGGAAAGAAAACAGTAAGAGAAGCAGACATAAAAGGGAGACCAAAATGATACAACTACGAAGGACTCGACAAAACTGTGTAACTGGTCTTTACAGTAACAGATTAAGATAAGCACGTAAACTGGAAGTAATGAAAATGGGAAGGCACAAATTAAGCTGCTCAATCATATTGATTGATCCCAAATCAGATTTAATTTTCTGGGAAAGGGGAGTGAACACAATGACATCCAGACTGAACAAGCTGTCTACCTCACCTGCTGTGGCAGTAAAAATAGGTGAATAAGATGTTATGTTACATCACAAGGATATGATAGTAACACAGTATATATAAAGACAATAGTATCTGAATTGATGTTATCTTTTCAGCTTCAACACTTCACTCTCTTTGGACAGCTCAAGGCAGATCCATGTTTTCTTCTTCTGACAAAAACGGCTTTTACTTTGTGGCAATAACCCTCAAAAGAATTAGTTTTTAAAAAATGCATTTTTCACCTTTAGTAAAAGCACACCAAAAACTGTAAAATACTCTGCTCCCAAAATTCTTATAAAAATAAGAGCTTTGCAATCAGATATACTTGATTTAAGGACAATGAAGCAGGTTTTGCGAGCTGCAGTAGCTTATAAATCTTTTCTGATTTCTGTTGGGGTGGAGGGAAAAGGGGAATTGTTGAAAGAAAAGATGATAGATTACTTTTGCCTGTGGGTAATAAGGCTTTCTACAAAGAGAAATGGCATACTCTGAATAATTACACACAGTTTGAGGCCAAGAGAGAGGTACAGAGTCTACTCCTGGTCAGAAATTTCATCTGCCACAAAATACTGATCAAAAAATGCGTGAAGCACACAGGCTGAATTCACTCTATTTTTCAATATTTTTTTGTTTACTAATTTGCTTAGCTTAAACAGCAGGTCAAACCACGATTTCTTCCATCTGCTTTGCAGAAATTCTTCCATCTTGCAACATGAATGTCAATAGAAAAAGAAAGTAATAGGTAAACTGCATAGAGAGAATGTCAAAGGATCAAAACAACAGCACAATTGGAATAAAAGAGATATATAATCAGGACTGCATTTTAACAAAAATATTGAACATATTTTTCAAAGAATGTTTATGAGACACTGCAATAAACATGGGTGTCTGGCAATAAAGACAACAACAAAAAGCACAGCATGAAATATTCAACACAGACCACACTTTTTAAAAAATTAATAAGACCCCTTTTCTCCCCCTGATTCCCCCTTATTTTTACCAGATGCTACCCAGCTGAGCTTAATTCCTTGAAATAAGATGATATTCTGGCTCCACTGAAGTCAGTGATGTTCCACCACTGGCTTTAGAGGATTTGACCTTTCAAAGTAGTGGGATTTTTGCTCTTCTACAGATGATAGTCAGGAGTCAGTAATGGAGATAAGAATGAGTGTTTTATGTAGCACATTTTGACATAGGCAATCGCCACAATGCACTAGCTAATCTCATAATGAAACACTCACCTGCAGCCTTCTGAGGCATTTCCTACACTTGAATTAATATTTGAGGAGAAAGTAACTCCTTCCCTCTCACACTGAAAAAAACAACTCACCCATATAGTGATTTAAGAATTTAAGTTGTGTCACTGAGAAGCAGCTATTAGAAGCCTCCCAGAAACTGCTCCCCTCTTGACCAGAACCTTCTCCACCTTCTCCTTAAGAGAATCAAAAAAGACACTGAATCAAAGCTATGCTTTACTGCAACACAACTCTGAAAGAGCGAAAAAGCTGTCCTGCTGGATAAAAGAAACTAAAAATCAAAGTGTTAGTCAGCCAATCCCTCCCTTGCTCATCACGTACCCTTCCTTTCCTACAAGCTTGTTCTCAGGCTAAGAATTCTCAGTGCGGTTTTTTTTGAGAGGCAATAACTCTTAAAAACTCCCTTAGGTTCCACAGATTATTACCTTATTTCTCTGAAGTCTCCTCTAAGATATAGTAGTCCCTAGCATAGGAAACTCCAGAAATTTCTCTCAGCTGAGCACACTTAGATGTTCACAAAGGAAGTGCACTTTCCCTTCCTTCCAGAAAGCTCCACCTGAACAAGGGCTACAGAGTCCAACAGGGAAAATAAGAGGCTGCCTGCCTCTGAGCCAAAATGTAACATACAGTACCGTTCAGTAAAGAGTAAACAACTGAATAACAAAAATTATACTATCAATCACATCATCGCAAAACATCAAAACTCACAGCTTTTATCACAGTTCATAGATCAAAAGCATCAGAATAACTTAAATTTTTCTTCTTTGTAGTTTAAGGAACTTCAGGCTATTTTCTAGGTTGCCTTATGTATTACTTCAGCACAAGCTAACAAGATATTGAGTGAGAATTCATTAGCAGCTGGTCAAGTGTAAACAGCCCATCAATCATTTTTATTTCCTTACTGTCAGCAATTCTAATTTCAACTCTGGAAAAAAAATTTGTGGTTTAAACTGTGAAATATATCACATATAATAGTGACATTTGATAGTACACTTTTAGATTCTCAAGCTTATCATTAAAAAGTCAGTTCAACACATAATGAAGTAATTCTTCCTTTATAAACATCAAACCCAATTATAGACAAAAAAAAAAGCTGCTTCAACTAGAGCAGATGAACAAACTACAGTCTATACCAGAAAAAACCCATCAGTTTGTACCTAAAGCTCCAGTAAAAATTCTTCATTCATTCATTCATTCTTCAACATACCCAACAAAGTGCTCTGCTCCAGATTTCAAAGCTCTGCTTTTGCAGACACACTTTCATGAACAGCTTTTCTACAAGAAACCTACCTTACATTTGGCAGAAGTTCATGAGAAGGGTAGGCACTGCAATTAGTCACACAACACTGTATCATCACCCTTGCAAATTTTCTGCTTATTTGGCATACTAGATTTCAGAGAAAGACACAGGGTCTTGGGAGGAAACAAGACCAGCTTTTTCTTTCAGATGACTTCAGCAGAAGCACACTCAATCTCTAAAGCTGTGTTTACTATAGCTTTCTGTTTATTAGAACAGAAAGATTGTAACATTGAAAACAGTACGTGAGAAAGAAAGCTCAGATGGCCAAGTGACTCAAAACATATGAAAATGGTTACCTCCCCCTTGTCTGTATCCTGACACAGTGGTAGCTTACTCGTTCCTTGCTTCCTAGTCCAACACCTTGCAGCAGCTTCCTGCCTTGCAGCAATCTTAGAGAGCCTCCTCTAGAAACTTGGGAAAATTTCCTCCCAAATTTCAGGTGAGGTTTGGCTGGAGGTCCCCTCACTATGGACACGCAGGCCAGAGGCAGCCTCTGGCCTCACGGTTCTGCCCCAGTCCACTCCACAGTCCAGCTGGTTTCCTCACTCATGCACATCCCGAAGGCAGGAGCAGCCTCCAGGACCTTGCAGAGCTCCCTCAAATCCAACAGGTAGCTCAATGCACCGTCTTGGTATCCTGTTTTCAAAATGCCATGGTATGAGGTGCATACAGAATACACTGAGAGCATAAACATTTAACACCACAACCACCCGTCACACATGGCCTGTCATGCTGGCTGTTTCTCTGCATAACCTGTTAGCAAAGCTTCATCTGTCTGACAAAATGTTAGGTAAATCTCTGCTCGAAACAGAGTCAAAGAGAAGTGCTACTCCCTCTTACATAAAAGCACTAAGAACAGTGGCATTGATATTTCTTAGATTATTAAATAATTGTTAAAATAATAAATATTAGAAGTAGCAGTACTTACAAACAGCAATGATGAATATTAAATACTATTTGTTAGATTTTATATTGATACTGGAAAATTATTGTGGATTTCTGCCGTACAATCAAATTCTAGAAAGATTTGGTTTGTTGGTTGGTTGTGAGGTTTTCTTTTTACGGTGTATATCAACTTTCCAGAGAAAAATGTTCATATGAAAGAACAGCTCACATATTACATTACACAAATGCAATTTGGTTGCTAAAGTTTTAATCTTGTACAGCAGAATTTCAATCTTCTATTTCTCGTACATGAGTTCTAGCTCATGAACAGATTATACAACATAAAATTGTTAGATAGATTCTAAAATACTAAATTTAGATAAATCTTTCTAATGTTGTTATAAATTTGTCAGTGTAAAAAAATATCCTGCTGATATGATAAGCTGAGTCTCTGTTAAATGTACTTTTTTCATGCAAACAGCTCATGAGGAAATTGACTCCAAGTCTGAATAAACTATTAATAGTTTCGTCTGTATGTCCAGCCTTCCCCAGCTACTGAAGGCAAAATTGTGAAAGGACAGATTATTAAATGTAGATAACCCAGCAAGTCTGAAAGCACCACCAAATTTCTGTCCAGTTTTGATCACTGCATATGAAAAGCATTCACTGTTACAGTTCTACTCTAACCTGGGAAAAAACCCAATTTGTAGTAAGAAAAACACACAATGAAGACTGGGAATATTACTTTAATACAAATGTAAGCCAATAATCAGTGGGGCTAGAAGGGACATCATGGTCACTTTTTCCATCCTGACCACACTGAAACATGACAAACGTTCCTAGAGCTGCCCAAACAGATGTTTGATTAATTTGTCTTTAACTGTGTCCACAAATGAATTTCTATGGCCTTTCAAGGTAACCTGTTCCAGTGTTTACTCATTTACTCATCTATATGGTTGATTTTTTTAAAACTAACATTGCACAAATTTTGCCTTTTATCAGTTACATTTGTCTTTCTTTTAACAAATATGTAGAATAACAACATACACCTTATGAAAACCTTATAAAAACATTATCATGTTCCTCTTCTGCTCCATATTTTCCTTTCTAAAATGCACACACTCAGTTAAGTCACCTTCTTCTTATATGTTCTGAAATCTCTGCTTCAATTCATTCCTCTTATCAGTCCATGCTATTCTTAAACTGTGATGCACATACTGACCTGAGTCCTACTGATGGTTCATTTCGTCTGTAATCCTCTGCAGATCCCAATGCCCAGTACTACTGCTAAGCCAGAAATCCTGCATTTTTATTTATACAGCCAACTTCTTCCCAAGGGTAATCTTTTGCACTTGTCATTTCAACTTGCAGATTTCAAACCATTTCTCCAAATTTAAAAAAAACCCAAACATATATATATATAAGGGGAGTGGTGGTGGTGGTGTGTGCTTTTACTGTCCTATAACACATTTTGAACTCTCACCAGGTAATATCATTCAAACTCTCAGTAAAAGTCCACTCTCCGTTCCCTTAGCCCATCTTATTAATGAAAACACATAATGTAGGTGTACCCAGGCCCATCCTTGCAGAATCATATATTATTAAACTATCCCAAGTTAACGTGCAGCACAATTCATAGGAACGGTATTTTCCCTTAATACTAAGTTAACCGCACTTCTTATGGATGCTTATGAAAATGTCCTCCTCTCAGCATGAAACACCATGTGCAAAGTTACATCATGTTTACTACTTCCCTTTGAACCACTAGCCAGCTATTTGTTTGAAGAACTGGATGTATTTGACAAGATGTATTTTGAAAATTCATGCTCGTTGTTTATCACCCCTTCTTATACTGAAGATTTTTAGGAAATTAACATTTAAGGATTTCCTGCAGCTTCTTCCTGGTTATCCAAGTTACAGGGACTGAACTATAAATTCCCCAGTTTTAAGGTAAGTTTTGCTTTTCCATTACTTGCAAATACCCATTCCTTACTGTTTTGTTTGGGTGTTTTTACAGTGAAGGTCAATGGTTCACTCCTTTCTTAAATATTCTTTAACCTCGTTCTGGCATTTATTTCACTTTGTCTTATTAACTGCATTAAGCACTTATTCCCCACTAACTATTTGCATGAAGCCTGAAGCAGGTAGAAAAAACAGTGGTTTTGAGTTATTGTAACCCATTTAGAAAGGTCTATACTTTCCTTCTTAGTTCCTCTTATTAATAATGGACTAGTATAAACTCTTCTTGGTTTATACAACTTTCACTGCTTTTAACATGTTCTGTGCCATGGCATTTTTGGCTGTGTCCACAATCAACACTTGTCCTTTTATTTATACTACTTCTCTATTTTATTTCCCAGTCATTAAAAAGCTCCTGATGCAGGCAAGTTGGTCTCATTCTGTGCTTTCCCCTTTCCAGAAGTTTGCTCTTGTGCTTTAAACAGCTTCTACTCTCTAACTTTTTTTGAATCCCTTGTCTTTATTTTAATCTTTTTTAAGATTTATTCTGCTGTTTTACTTGTAATCCTTAGAATCATGTTTCTTATCTTCTCATAGTATTTTTGACTAAATTATTTCCACTGTTCAGATTTTCACCCTCTTCTTCACTATTAAAGCTCACCAGTTACTTATTTCTTCTAACAGAGCAAAAAAGTCTTTGATGCTACACAAAAACTTGTTGGAGTGTGCCTTGCTGTGTTATTTTATTATTTATTATTATTACTTATACATATTTTACTATGATTTGTATTATTGTGGAATGTTTGTTATTTGGACAAAGGAGCAAACAGCCATTCTGACCTAGAAACCTCATTGAAAAATCTTCACCTAGGCAACAGCCAGGCCTTACAGAACTGAGGGGATGGTACGACTTCCATAGACAGATGGCAGCGACGGTTTCCCAGTACTCCCACAGGAGCCCCGTGTTATAAGGTTGTCCTGAGCGTGGAGCTAGACTCAGCAATCCTATGACACTATTTTCAAACTCCTTATCATTTACTTCCTCCTGTCACTGAAGATTCATTCTAACCACCAGCCAGAGGGAATACCAAGGACAGGATCATACTCACACTGATTCCAGATTTACAGGCTTGCCTACAGATTTATAGCATAGATACACACAGATTCTCTGCTACATAATACACTAGTGAATAAAAAAATTCAAACTTCCACCCTGCACTCTGAACTAGTGGTCAAAACAAAAATCTAAAAGCATTCCTCATGGTTATTTTTTCAACCTTCCTTTTTTAATTAAGTTGTAGTAACTATTTGCATTTGTAGTAGTATTCCACTGGAGTTGTACCTAAATAAATGCCAGGCAAATAATCTGAGTATCTGACCTTTGCTAAACATCACTTTTCATTCAGACATGGAAAAGCCAAATTCTTTGCCCTTGTCTATGAATATACAGAAGCCTGCATTACAAACGTCACACAATTCACCTCTGTCATCACCAGTATTAAGAGTAGGATAGCCTACTCCCCATGTTGCAAATGATACTGCTACTAACAAAATTTACCTTTCCTTTCCTTTTCTTTTTAAATATATATTCAAGGGAATGTCATCTGGCTCCTTCTTTAAACTCATCCTTGGAAACTGCCATCATGTTCCTTATACACAACTCACATGCCATTCAGTTACAGTGTATTTCTGGAAAGCCCAGTTTCCCCAACCCAGCTAACTACATACTTATTTTTTGTCTCAAACAAGAGCCAATTATAATCTACAGATACATGCAGAACATACAGACTAGCATAAAACACATTTCATACTGAAACAAATCAGTGAGGCACAAAGACAGGTAGAAGGAGGCCTCTATTGTTTCTGAGAGGAAGAGCTGATAACCTACAAAGAGGTGTTTCACTCACAAAGAGTGAAACATGCTCATGTTTCTTCATTAAAATAAGCATTCTTTTTCTATGTAAGTGAAAAACCAAAAAGAAAATTCGGGTAGGAAAACCTCCTCTAAGCTTTCTAAAGAGGAATTAACTGAAAGAACTAACAGGTATTAGGAAGGAAGTTCTCTAATTAAGAACCTCGCTACAGGTGCAACCTGAGGCTTAAGACATGCATTGAGAATGAATCTGTAATGCACACCTTGGCAGGAAAGGACGATGAGTCAGATGAATAAGGGAGAAAGCATGGGGGTCCTTTTGATTTCCCAGGGTGGACTGAGCCCACAAAAGGGCCCTCTCAGTTACTCATTCCTCTTTCCCTGGGGATGTATATAGAGCTTGTGTGCCCTTCTCAGGGTTTCGCTCAGCTCAGTAAAACTGAAAGAAAATTAATCCAACAAGGACAAGCAAATAGTCAGTTTGGCAAGCAGATCTGGCAGACAGACAGGGTAACCTAAGTATCAAAGCTAGCCCAATGAAAGGGACAGACCTGAGTGGCTGACAGCACAAACATGCAAAGGACACAATGGGACTACCATTCCAATGGGAACACTTAGACCAAAGCAAGGGGAAAAGGGAAACTGATGAGATAGAGGGGAAAACTGCTTCACAGTGAGAATGATAAAACACTGGAATAGGTACTCGGGGAGTAGGTGGGATTGCTGTCCTTCAAAACCTGACCTGACTGACCATGGCCCTCAGCAACCTCATTTAATTGTGCAGCACGCCCTCCTTTGAGCAGGGTGTATCACTAGATGTCCCTGATAACCTAAAATATTATATAATTGTATCTTAACTAACAGTTTCAATTATTAAGTTAACATCGATGAAAGCCACAGAGACAAAATTAAGCAGAGGGCTTACTACTGGCTTACAATTCTATCAAACATTTAAAATGGCACTGACAATGCTACAGCCTAACTGGAAAACAAACATCGCAAGAATTGAAGCACAACGTCAGAAATCAGGAACGCAGCTGACTGGAAAATCTCCAAAGGAATCTTTCTTCTTTAGAATCTTATTTCTTCTATTCTTTCTTCTATACAATCTTGCCAGTTCATCAAAAACAGAATATTCCACGGAAATAGAGCAAGCACAACAGATCTGACAAAACACAGGCATGTGCCCTGCCAGCTCTGCAAGGTGGCCTTGGAACCAAAATCTGAAAGTTTCATACCCACTGCTCCCAGCCTGTTCTGGGAAGAAGTAGGAGGTACCAGTCCCTGAGTAGTCTTGCTCTACAAAAATTCTGTTCTTACAGCTCAGAGAAGCAGATGTTCTGAGGATCACAGTAACTAAGGAGCGAAACAGCCTAAGAACCTGGCAGCCTTACCTGGGGCTCATTCAGATTTTGCATGCTCACTCATAGGCAACACTGCTCTGGTTTCCCATTGGGATCGAGAGTATCTCATCTCAACAATTTGGTCAGTTGGTCCACAGCTGTTCAGAAGTGGACAGATGTAAAATTGGTAATAATCTCGGCAATGTCAGTCAGCATCACCTAAGATATCCCAGGGTATTTCATCTTGCTTTAACGTGTGCACAGTTGAACCCAGGAGGTGGCTGGCAGAATCCAGAAAACTATTAGGCCTCTTTTTTTCAAATTAGAAACAAAAAGTTTTCCAATAACTTGAAAGGCAAGAAATAAAAACTCTGTTTCCTAGCCAGCTGTAGCAAGCATCAAACATGTCATTATGAACTTGCCTCCTTAAAAAATGGCTATGAGCTGTCACATAGCATTTCATCATTCCTTTACCTAGTCATTCTTTGGTTTCATTAAGTTCACACTTTTTACTGGAACTTTACAAAGTTTTCATCTATTTTTCCTCTTCATTATTCCAAACAGGAGACTAGAAACATCATTACCAAACTGAAACAGTTCCTGCTTGTGTGCGCATGCTTTCTCACGTTATTCTCACACATTTCTCACAATACACATTATCCGTTCGTGCATATGCACAGTTAGTAAAGACACCTAAATAACAAAGTACTCTCTTGCTGTATTAGAAAAAAATTGTCTTCCATTAACTGCTTCCAGGATGTATGCAATTATTTACATTTCTTATTTTCTCCTATTTACATGGAACTCAAATTTATTATTATTCTTCATTTCGCCTGTAAAGAGCTAAATATATTCAGTAAGAGAATGGAGGGAGTGATTCCTTTACCAGTTATCTCCTTTTACAGATTGATAATCCCTCCTATACAATATTACGATTTTGAAAAAATTAGAAACATGATAGAAACTTGATAGAAAAGATAATCCTAGATTATTCCCAAGCACAGTCCATAGTTAAGTAGCTGGCTTATCCTTTCTTTCCCTCTTCATATAAATTTTAAAGAAAATTTTTGCTACTGATAATGAAACAATGATTAAAAATAATTAGAATAACCTAAGATACCAAGGATTTTCCAGCAAATAGAGTAATTAGAATAACTTACTTTATTTAATATATTCTACTAACCTTTGCAGCTGTCTGATTTAAGACATTTATTTTCTTCACATACTCAAACAGAAAGAAACTGTGCCAATTGGCAACAAAGGCCTACAAAACAACCACAAGAAGCAGTTCTTGAGAAAAGCTGATCTTGAAAGGACTTTTTTTTTTTTAATTAATACCATGATGGGGGTTGGTTTGACTGTTTATTTTACCAACCTTCTGATCACGCACATTGGTTGCAAAAGCAAAGATACAAAAGAATATTCTTCCTTTTTATTTTTAGTTAAAAAAAAGACAAGTAGCACATCAGACAGAGAAACAACAACTGGAAATGAATCCACTGAAATGAATGTTAAAATAAGAAGGAATTGCCAATAAAGCTATTCATGACCACAGATAAAGATCTCTTTTTTGTTCTTTACACCATTTTGACTTTCTTTTCAGAAAGAAAATGGAAATGTGGAATTTGGATTTAGATGCTCAGGTTCCCAAATCTCTTTTAAATCACTGTTTTAAGATATGGCTGAACAGTAAAGACAAAGCATTAGAAGTTTTTATCCAATAGATTTATGATACAATACTGATTTCATCAAAAGTGATCATAAGCTATTTCACATAGAACTCCATTGTTCATTCCTCATAAAAAAGATCAATAGAAGTTAGGCAAGAAATTAAGCTGAAAAGTCAGTTGAGACCTATGCAGATATCTCCATTTCTATCAAACAGAAGTCAGCTCTGGTTCTATAAATTAAGAACTGCAGCATCTTATAGGTTTCTGGCATACAAATATATTAAATCTGAGTAATTAGAAGAAAAAGCATTTGTTTTTAACCATGCAGCAGACCTCAACACTCTGGCTGATTAAATTCATAGAAAGAGCCTTTAACCAACCACTTCACAAATGATTTCTACAATGAACTCAAGGTATCATTCTAACCTTTCTTTTATATAGCAGATTAACTAGCACAGAATTTAACTTAATTACTACTCTCCCTTTCACCACCTCAAGATTGCCAGAGATTATTCAAATTAAAGAAACTTTCTTTTTACTAGGTTACTCTATGGAATTTCCTGTCTACCCTCATTACCAGAATGTCTTTTTACATTCCACTAGCAAATAATGGGATTTACTTTGTATTAAAATAAGCTGGCAGGGACATCCAGGAAGTTGCACAGACTTTGGAATTTATTCAAATGTTTAGAATCATGGATTCCACATACTGAAGTCAGCAGGAGCATCTGGAGTTCATCCAGTCCAACACACTGTTCAAAGCACAGTCAACTACAGCTATGTCCATTTGGATTTTGGATGGGAAGTCCACAAACTCTCTGGGAAAGCTGCTCCAGTGTCCAGCCACCCTTGCAGTAAAAAAAAATTCTTGTTCAAATGCAATTTCCTGTATTTCAGTTTGTGCCTATTGCCTCTTGTCCTGTCACTAGGAAATCCCTCAGGCATGTCTAGCTTTGTGTTCTTTCCTCCCTCCCATCAGGTATTTCTGCACACTAATCCCTGGATCTAATCACACAGTTCCCCCGGAGCCTTCTGTTCTCCAGGCTGAACACTCCCAGCTCTCTCAGCCCCCACTTACATGGTTAGTGCTCCAAATCCTTAACCAGCTTCACAGCCCTCCCTATACCATAGAGACATACTTGAGAGCTCAGCACTAGACATAGCACTCCAGATGTGTCTCACCAGAGCTCAGAAAAGGTGAAAGATCAGCCCCTTGACCTGCTGGCTGTGCTCTTCCTAACGGAGTGCAGGAGGCTGTTGGCCTTTGCTGCGAGAGCACTTTCCTTGCTCATGGAGAACTTAATGCATGGCTTAGCCTTTCCCTTTCCTGAACTTCATGAGGTTTCTTGTCAGCCCTTTTCTCCTATTGAGCTCCCTCTCCAAAGGGCAGCACAACCAGCTGCTGTATCAGCCATTCCTTCCAGTTCTGTATTATCTGCAAGCTTGCTGACAGTGCACTCTCCCATCATCCAGGGCATTAAAAAGTACTGGACCCAGTATTGACCCTGAGGGTATACCACTAGCTACTGATCTTCATTTGGACTCTGTGCTGCTGATCCCAACCCTTTGAGCACAGCACCTGAGAGTGAGGTGGGCTAAAAACTGGCTAAGCTTCTCCAGTCCATACTTCATCGGTTTGTGTTACAGGACACAGTGTCAGAAGCCTGAGCAAAGTCAAGTTAAACAATATCCAGCATGCTCTCACACTGGACACGTTTAAAGATTGCACAGAGATATGTGGGGTAGTGTAGGTTACATAGTTAGCCATTAAGGGTTTTTTAAGAGAAGAATTTAAGGCATTCTGTATATTTTTAGAAAAAATGATGCTTTTGTTAAAATCCTAGATTTGGTCTTCATTTGTCTGCAATATCAATATTCTATTAAGAGTTCCCTGAACTGTCAATGACTGATCATTTCATTAAGAATCATTACATAAACAAGAAGTAAATACCTTTAATTCAAAACCAAGTACAATTTAGTAATGTATTTGGACAACAAAAACCGGCTGTCCTAAACAGAGAATCAAAACCAAGATAAATGCATTCTGAAACACCAGATTTCAGTAGTGTTTCTATCAATGGCATACTATCATTCAGAAAACTGATGAGTCTTTAACATCCTCCAGAAAATAGGAAAGTACTCAAGAAAACCTCAAGTAATGACAACCATTTTCCATAAGGTATATTAAAAGAAAAAAATCTTGTAAATTAAACAGCTAGGTAGATGTTAACAAATACTTTAACTTTTATTTATAATGCTTGTTTCTTACCATATTCAAGAATTTATTTCCTCTTGGAGAGAGAAAATGCTACTTTATTGAAGGTTCCCTGGAAAAAAATTAGTCTTCAGCAACCCAATATATTTCCAGTCCTGACAGGTATACCAAATACAAATTACTGATTATTGTACTGAATCATCCTCTACAGAGCCATGAGTTGCTCACCACGCTACATTACTTCAATGCAAGCCTTAAGTTAAGATCCGATTAATCCTAAAATAGCTTGGCTCAGAACCGGTAAATGAAAAACAGGGCTTAAGAATAGAAAATCTCTCATTATCTTTCTCTAGCTCACGTGCATAGATCCCAATTTATTGCAAATTCTGTAAGACCATCTATAACCAGGTAAATTTAACTGCAGCTTATTTTTCAACTGTAAATCTATTGGGGGAATTCACTAGACTACTTTTGTCTTCTAAGCACGCTAAAAAAAACTTCCTGAACAATTCATATCTGATTTCCCTATAAAACTGTGTTTGACAAAAGTTAACATTTAGAAGAATAATTTTCAATTACACATACTGCATATAAAATGTGAAAAAAAAAACCACTGTAGGAGTGTTCAAAGTAAAGTGAAGTACTTGGCCAATGTCAACAATAGAATTATGAAACCTACATGTTTTCCTGCATAAATGCCAACTTAATATGCCATATGAGCATACCAGTTTTACCAGAATAAATCTCCTTTTTTTTCCAGAAAAAAAAGTCATTAAAAAACTCCTGAATAAGAAAAATGAGTGACACTTGCCACCCACATATCACACACTGAAATTTTTTGTAGTTTACATTTTGCTATACCTGACTTCCAAACTTCTGCTGTTCTGTGGAACAACAAGTTTTTTTTATAAAACATATGAATATGAAGAGAACAGAAAGCAAGAGCATTTGAATCTACTCTTTTTACAAAAAGACAGAGTACAAGCTCTGTTTGTTCATGTTACTATAGAAATACAAAAAAAAGGATTTCAGGAAGTCAGTTCAACCACTTGCCTGAATAGCCAACAGATACTCTGTTCTTGAAGACTTTTAACAAGGAATTTCTTCAAACTGCCTGGTTATTCTAGTCTGCCATGTCTCGGCTCAGTTCTTCAACCAGAGAGCAATTACACAGAACTTTTCAAGATGCATATTAGTGAAAGTAACCAAGAAGGACAACTTGAACAGTCCCCTATTATTAACTCCCATGGCGTCATTGGCAATGATTTGGAACATCCAATGTTAAAGTATATAATTGAAAAAATAACATATTTACAGAACTCTAAACAGATGCTGTAATCTTCAGCTGGAATAATTGCTTGGAATCCTTTTCATTATATGGAGAAAGTTAGAAAGACATCAAGCTAAACAGATAGAGGTATAAAGCTGTATATGAAAATGCATTTCTTCAGTCATAGCTCTTGGATTCTTTAATTAATGAGCTGAATTATCAATTTTACAGATTTACAATATCATGTAGCCACACAGACAATTTCACTGGAAGCTACACTTAAACCATGTTCCAGAGCTCTACAAAAAGATGTACATGCCTTAGCAGAACAGGTGATGTCCTTCCAGCAGTTTCACTATCATCATCATCAACAACAACAAACAAGGACAAGCAATTTGAAAATAGTAAAATATGCATATGTAGACATGTATCAATATACAATCCATGGACTGGTTGTAATACTATTCATATCTGGCAAGAAGATTTCTTAGGACAAAATTTTAACTTGCATCACCATAGCAGTTTTCTATCAAAGAGCAAACACTAGCTGACAGATACTGAGATGAGAAGGTTTGAGTTTTTAAGTCATGAAAAATGTATTCATGAAGGAAATTATACACTCCAAATACATTTTCAGCATTCTATTAAAACATAATCATATTGGACTGCTGACTATATGCCAACTCCAAAACATAAATGCAAATTAGCCCCAAAGTAATGGAACTTTAAAGGTGTCAAAGACTATGATTTTTGAAATAGCTTATGCTCTCTGAAGCCTGTCTGACAGGAACAGGTTAGGTAAACCCATATGCGAATGAAGAACATAAGTTTTACCATAAAGAGCTGTAGCAGACATTAAAAGTGCCTGGAGCTTTTTCGCAATTTGGTTATTTGATTCACACAATGTAAATTTTCCCTGGTAAGAGATACCATTTTGTGCCCTAATTTCCTATTTATGGAATATCAGTCTTTTTATTACTTTTTATTACTATTTATTACTAACCATCAGTATCCACTTTTCTGCAGTTACAGCACATGGGCAATTAAGGTAAAAAAGCCCCCAAGAGATGCAAATACCTAACAAAGATGACCAGGCAATTCTTTAAATTAAAAATATGAAACATTCCCCTTTTAAGCTGGAAAAAAAAAAAAAACCAAAAAACTTTCTTCAATCTGAAAGCTCTCTTGTAGAGGAATTCTTGCAGATTCCAGAAGTACCAAAAATGTTTCCCCTGAGCACTGAAATGAAAAATCCACTGCTCAGAGCAAGATTAAGTAGCTTAAATGCAAGATACACTGCACCACTGTGATGATAAACCAAAGCGTCTTGTCTTCCCTCTATCCAGGCAAGCGTTAAAAGTTTTCATCAGGAAATCATAAAGTACAAGCAACATGAAGTTTGAGGTATCTGTATGCTTGAGGTATCTATATATCCTTCCACTCTAAAAGAGTAAGAATTGCAATAAAATACTACACAAAACATTATCAATCACAGGCAGTCTCTACATAGAGACTGTGGGTCAGACTTTAAGCTGTTGTTGAAGAGTACTTGGTACAGGGCTAAAGCAAGGCATTAGCACTCCACAGCACTCAAATTTGAGTTGAGACAAAGGGTAAAGCCCAGAACCATGCTATCAATCAAGACCCCTGGTTTTCCATCCATTTCTTGGTTTTGAATTTCCAGTGCTCAGGTTCCAGAAAGTGAAAAATAATTGCAATTTGAAATCTAGACAGGCACAACTGCACAAGTCCCAACTATCTGCTTTACCATCTTTCCTGCAGTTGGACCTTCCCCATGGCTATAGAGGGCTCTGTACAGTCCAGCTCACTCCCTGTCTCAGGTGTTCCCCTACTTTCAAGGATCCTAGTTCCTAGTCTCATCCTCATAGCATTTCAGTTTATATGCTCAGATCCAAATTTGCCTCAAATCCAAATGAGTCTCATATACAGAAGTTGTGGATAGAAACATGTGGTGAAGCAACAGGCTTTAAAGAACCTTCAGGGAACCCAAGGAGCTAAAGGTCCAGCAGCTGCATTCCCAGCAAGATTCAAGTATATCACATGTGCAATACAGGTGCTTCATTATTTGCCACCAACTACTTTGTTTCTCTTGCAGCATCACTCCTGGAATGGTCCAATGTTGTCAGCCACAAAGCAGATGGGATTTATAGTCAGCCTCAGCTTGACCTGCCCTTAAGCTACATGGATGGTCAGGGCTTGATTATCAATACCCCAGATAAGTAATATAAGTATGTACAATGTGGTCAACTTCAGTCCACTTCCTGATCTGCCCTCAAGGTAAAATGCATCATTAGTCTCCTTCCATTTTCTTAAATGTCTCATTAAGAGACTGAAAACACTGCTGGAGTGGGAAGGGATGGCTTGGCTCTGCTCCATGCCACGCTCAGTATCATGGTGCCACACACGCGGTGTAGCTGTGGTACAGCAAGCAGCAGCAGCTGCCATCACCTGTGGCATGAAAAGGACAGGGATGTCCAGAACTGCAGGCTGCTAGTTTGCACAGTCACACATTTCTGTGAATTAGGTGTGAAATATTCTGTGAAATATTTTTAATAAGAGAAAATGTTTAGTGGCACTCACACATTTTTCAAATCTCTATGAAGTTGGTGATACATTCAAAACCAACAAAACATATTGGTTTTATAAATAAATTTTCAAAACTCAATGTTTCAGATTTTCCTTTGAAAATAATTTTAAAAGTTGAAGTGTCGAAAACATGCAAAAACTTTCAAAATGACAATGAAAACGCAAACTATTTTACTGACATTATTTGACCCAAACCCATGTAATTTTAACATTAAAAAAACAGTTAAGAATCAGAAGTTTTTGAAATCAACAACAAGAAAGAAAGAAACCACAAAAGATACAAAGTATACTGTCCCAGCATGCATAATGGGGTGTGTGCATATAGCGCATGTATATATATATACACACATCTAACCAATATCCAGAATAGGCTGAAAAACTAACAAGGCTCAAGTATCAAGAAATAACCTTACAAAAGTAAGGGAACTTTAAAGGAAGCACCTGTCATACAAAGGTTAGTATATCTGACTTTTTTTCTACCAACCTTTTTTCAGTGATCTAGATTCAAACCCACAGGTGGGTGCAGATTAATTATTCAGACATACCCTCCCTATTTAATGAAGGCAGAGAAATCAGTGCCTGCAATCATCCTAACTACTCCATTGCTGCTCACAACAGTCACTTTAACCCACACTCAATCACAACTCTATTATCTGTTTTTATCACCCAGATAAGTGCATATCCCTATTGTGACTGGGAGCAAAAGCAGAGAGAGAACTCAAGAATCATGGAGTTAGTATTACTGCACTCAAATGTATTCAGTAACTTTTCATTTTGAAGCACGAGCAGAGACAAGACAAGAGCTTGTCATTAGGAAAATGCAAGTGCTTATTACCAGAACAAAATGATTGCTCCTACAGAGACATTGTTCTTCACACACCATAGTATGATTCTGCTATTGATAACCTATCCAACTTCTGAGCAGTAATTCCTGTTATTTGATGTCCTGAAATGCAAATGTATCCCTTAACAATATATGTTTATGATTAAAATTCAGAGAGGATAACAATAGTACACAAATAATTCCAAAATACCAGAAGAAAAATTGCTGCCTTTCAGAAGAATTATAAATATATTTGCAATTTACTCTATGTCTAAATTACTTTGTGAACAGAAAGACTTAAAGGTTCTTGGAGACAGAGTGGGTCTTCATTAATGTAGAGAACATTTTGCTTATCTTTCCATTGCATTACCTCACTGTCATTTGGCCTCTGTGAAAAACAGCCATTTACATAAAAGACAGTATCTGCTGAAAAGTCGCTTCTCCCAGGTGGCGGTAAAAACTCTTAAGTTTTATCGTGACACCAACAGGCCCCTGATTTCACTTGATGTCCTTAAGGCTTAATAGAGACTTTGAATAATTGGGAAAAAAAAAAAAAACACAACTGCAAAAAAAAGAAAAAACAAGCAAAAAACCCAAAACAACAAAAACCACCACCACCAAAGTAAAACCCAACAAACTGAAGAACCACAAAAGCTATATTCCTCATACTGTCTCAAACAGTTAGGGCTAAATCTTAAGTTCCCATATATTTGTTTAGGGAGTGTGGGCTAGTTTCAAAAAAACAGATGATGCAGAACTTAGGCACTCAAGACCTCGGCAATGATCCTGTTAAAGCTAAACACTTACCCACAAGCAACCTGCATTCACCATCAGCACAAGACCCAGGGGTTTTAGAGATAAACTGGATGTTACCAGTGTCAGTGGAGCTCATACACCTTCCTCACAAACCAGCTGATAGAGAAGGATCTGCAAAGGTGGCACTTACTGTGTGTGGTGTATCTGAAGCAATGCAGCTCCCACTAGCAACACTCAGAAAGAAGCCTTAAGAAAAGTAATCAAACCAATATACCAGCAAGAAATGACAGACACATATCCAGAAAAAAAAATCTTCCAAGCAGCTCATTACTACAACACATAAAAGTGACTGAAAAGAAGTGAAATGACAGTGGGTAAGCTATGTTTTGAGAACCATATACCATCAGGATGAAGACAGGAGCAAAAGCATGTATTTTTGTGGATAGTGGGCAAGGAAAGCTTTCCAGTCTCATATATGAGCTGTGGTACAGAGCCTCTGTCCTCTCTCTGGGCACAGGGCACAAATGCACAATAACAACATACACATAGACTCATATGAAATATTACACAGACAATGCGATTGCTGGTGGAGTAAAACAGCGTCCCCAAGGAGAGAAAGGGAATGACAACCTAGTCCTTAAATTGCACTATGTTAACAAATGGCTGGCATCATTTTTATAGCTCATTCAATTCACAGTCCTAGCTTATTGAAAATATTAATAGAAGAGCCCAGAAGACAGTGATAAATCAGCACTGTCTCCTGGATCTATTTTTCAGTGAGTTAGAGTTGTGAAATAAAGTAACTGACACCTGATAATCTTCTTATTGAAAAACTTATTTAATCCAGTCTCAGTAAAAGCTATAAACTATCCTTCGTGAGAGTTTTCCCATTGAGATCAATATTAATTGTATAAGCAGATCAAGAACACTATAAGAAACCAAAAACTTTAAATTCACTCCTAGGGTAACACTTCATACCTTTAAATCTTCTCTATTTTTCTCTTTCTGCTTCCCTCCTTGTCTTTGCCACCTTGTGCAGACACTGTGTTTTGCAGTAAATTATGACATTTTCCCTTTTTGCTGTATTTAAATGGCTGATTCCTGAATTTCTCAAGTCAGTGCAGTAGATTGTTGTGCTGGGGTAGAGTTAATTTTCTTCAGAGTAGCTGAACATAGTATGGGGCTATGTTTTGGACTTGTCCTGAAAACAGTGTTGATAAGACGTGAATGTATTACAGGGTGCATAAGAAGCTGGGAGGGGACACAGCCTGGACAGCTGACCCCAGCTGACCAAATGGATATACCATACCACATGGTGTCATGCTCAGCATATAAAGCTGGGAGAAAAAGAAGGAAGGGGGAACATCTGAAGTTATGGCATTTGTCTTCCCAAGTAACCATTACATGTGATGGAGCCCTGCTTTCCTGGAGATGGCTGACTACTTGCCTGCCCATGGGAAGCAGTGAATGAATTACCTGTTTTCCTTTGCTTTCATGAACGGCTTTCGCTCTACTTATTAAACTGTCTTTATCTCAACCCACAAGTTTTCTCACTTCTACTCTTCTGATTCTCTCCCACATCCCACTAGGGGAGAGTAATCTTTTGGAGTAATGTTGCTTGCTATACACCACATCTGCATCCTCTCATGCTCTCTGGCTACTACATGTTGATGCCTTCCCATGTTAAACTTTCATCCATTTAACAGCAAACCTGATCCACACTATAACAGATACCACAACAGGCATCTGCTGCAAGAAGGTATCAAAGACTAACATTCCAAGGTAACCGAGCTAAAGAAATCTCACCTAGCTAACCCATGCATGAAGCACCACCAGAGAGGTTCAAGAATTATGTTGTATTCAACAGAAACTGCAGCTAAATTTTGAGTAAACACATGAAAGCATCTTCATTTGCTATAGGGACTGAAAAAGCAACTTGAATTCACAGAAAATGAAAGACCCACCTGCCCTTCATCCGCTGGGTAAATAAAAAGAAAATATCAACAAATACAGTATCTTAAATGAAAAAAGATCTGTTATGAATAGATTATCTTAGTCCCTACACTTCATTATCCTAATGACAATAGGATAAAACAAAGAAAACATTCTCAGTAGAACAGATTTGGACTGGGTTAACTAGTATGACTTACAGAATAGAAAGGAATTTCAGCTGCCTAAAAAAGAAACAAATAGCTGTATCATACAATTATCCTCTCAATGTGCCCTATGAATCAGCTTGAAATATCTTTAGATAAGAACAGTGTGCCTACAGAAAACGTTTCCAGAGGAAAAGCATGATATCAACACTGTGTACTCATATTAATAGTATCTGAGTCTCCACTGTTTTATCATTTAACTGCCAGACATAAAAGTGGCAAATCCGTTCTTTAAATCTAGTACTGTTTCTTTCTGAAACAAAATCAAACTATATCTCTTTTCAAAAATTCGCAGATTAATTGGCCTATAAGCATGCCAGATAACCAGATTTTTGGATTTACCAAAGAGTCCTCTTTCTAATTTAGAAATTAAGTCATTTCTACACTTGTGATGTGGTGCTCTTAAACAGATCAAATGTAGTGGTGTGAACACTCTACTTTAAAATTATACTAACAGATACTTACATTTTAAGAAATTATTATTTAAATTCTTACATTCTACAAGAACTGAGATTATGTTTTAAAACTCTTGTCCTTGACTTTTAAGAGGAAACTAGGAAATGAAATCACAAAGAAGCTCTTGTTGTGAGCATATGAAGGATTATGTCTATTCTGTATTAGTCACAGTTCACAATAAGCATAAAATAACTTAAACATGAGTACATTGTATGTGTAATACAGCATTTTCCACAGAGTGTATGATACAATAAGGTTCTTACTATTTCTGGAGATCCATATTTAGCTTTTACTTGGACTTATTTAGAAAAATGTTCCTTTCAACCTAGTAAAGAGCATGCTGAGAAATATAGGTTAAACTCTAATTTACACTAATTATAGGTTAAATTCTAATATGCGCTAAAATAGGCTTTGAGATAGACACTAAAAAAAGGAAAAAAGTCGGGTTACCTACATTGTTTATGTACTCAGAAAGCAGGTCTTGGAGAGCTTGGCGGATAGCATTGCATTCAGCAATGATACGTTCTCGATGAAAATCACGTGTGCAGGAGGAATCAGCCAGCAAAGCCGCTCCACTGATAATAGCTTCCAGACGCTTCTCTAGTGATGGCCTTACTTTCTCTTCATTCACTACAAGTGGATCCAGGATTATTAAATTCTGGAAAACATTAGGTGTACAGGTAAGAAAAGTCAGCCCAATGAGCTTGCTGCTTTATTTTTTACTTGCATGAATTACAGTGACATTATGCTTCCTAGATGCAACTAGCCCTTTCCCCTTGCAGTATCCAAAATACTTTTGACTGTGGCAGATTCTGTTTTCCCTACTGGGGCTATGCATACAGGTCATCTGCAGACAAAGCCAAGTTCTCTCTGCCATCCAGATCTCACTAGGCCTAAACCAATATCCATGTTACCAAATCCTGCTGGCCTGGAGTCAGCACTAAGATGGCAACAGAGCTTGTCTCTGACAACTGCCTTGTCTCTAAGTCCTTCCTCTCTTTCTTACTTTCACTGCATAAGATTCAAGATTTCCATCCTCTCCTATAGCTGTATCTGGCTTTTCTTCTTCTATAAGGCATTTAAGTTCTGGAGACAGAAACACTACTTGTCTACCATTATGAACATGCATGCATTCTTATCACTGCAGTATCTATTTGGTCTATCAATCTTGACAACATCATACTCAACAAAAAGCTATCAACCCCATTTTATAAGCATAGCACTGAGGCCCAGACTGCCATACAGACAGTATGTCTTAAAACAGGCAACTGCATGCCATCTTCCCAAGTTCTCAGCCAGCATTGTTTCTCCTCTTCAAGCTTTGTCACTGCAGTTGTAAAAACAGTGTTTCTTATTTCAAACTCCTTCCTGTGTCTGTCTATGCTTACTGAGGGTTATCGGTCTTCCCGTAGAGTGGGCCTATCTTGTACATTTACCTTGTAAATTCTTAAAAGGATCTTGTGTATCTTATACTAAGCTTGCAATGTCTATGTACAATTATGACACTGTGTATGAGTTTATTACTCAGTAATATTCTGTGTTTTACCTAAGTATTTCAGAGCAGAGACTCAGCTTTGTTTTAAAGAGGGGTTTAATACCTCCAAAACTTAGACTATTAAGAGATCGGGAAGTCCTCTGGATTGAACACGAAAGCAGCAGTGCTGAGTGCTAACTCACAGCTGAGAACACTAAATCTGATCACATGAGCAGCCTAGTACCGCTGATTTTTAGCCTAATACAGTCCCATACTGTCACACAAAGTCACTGCTGCTACCTTAAACAGACTGAAGATTGGCAAAGATCAAAATAGCAGTTTTTGTTCAACAATTGTTATTTCAAAGGACATAGATATAAATGTCCTCTTGCTTCTCACTCACTAGGGTAATCAAAAGGAAACAACTTTTTCGGCATGATAAAATTAATTACATTTATGCATCAAGCAAACATTCTAAAGAGAAAGAAAATGACAGGTGATATGTTCACAAAATGTGAAAGAATGTTCAAGCTTCAGTATTTAAAGAAATTCAAACTAGTAAATTTTAGTCTAACTGAACATCTGAAACAGTGTCATTATGGTCTAGATCACCAAGTCTGTATTCCACTTAAATCCATTCACCTGTTACATCCATATGTAGTTCCAAGCTTTCAGAAGTAATATTATACAGTAAAATTATGGTGTCTACCCCTAAGTGGAATTTAGGCCAGGTAAATCAGAACTTATCTGTGTTTATCCAGTATGTGCCAGACTACTTTTAAGCTGGAGAATTTAAATTATTTTTTCAATTTAGATTTATTATCACAATTTCAGGTACTGTCTAGCTTAGGCAATTCTAAGAGTAGTGGAAGTGTTCTATTAGAATATCATGAGATAAAACTTATAAAGATAAAACAGCAAGGAAAGGGGACTTCAGTCACCTTGAAATTTTCTTGCTGGTTATTATTAACATTCTTACCACGTTAGGTATGATTTAGGGAAAGAAAGACTTTTTAATGTGCTCAATCCTCCCACATTTTCTGACCTATACAAGAAATGTTTTGAGAGAGCTGGCAGATTCTCCAGCAAAATTAGAGAAAAATCAGACTTCATAATCTGAATATTTCCAAAGAAAGCCACTGCAGGTTCTTTCTGCATTACTGTATCATTCAAATGGAAGTTTGTATTTCCCAAATTGCAGGATCAGTGTAGGTTTCACCTCCACTACTGTTTCATTGCCCTGAAGTCTTTAAATTTAAAAGAATTTAAAAGCATTCTAGTTATTTAAGTACTCTCAGCGCTTCAGCCCCATACTTACTACCTATTTACATACACAAAATGAGCAGTCAATGAATCTTCTTAAATAACCTCTGTAAGACCTTCTGGGTCCTAAAGTTCTAGGATTACATGATGCTTTGTACCAGAAACTCGGACTACATGGACTCTAGTCCTCAAATTTCTGGAAACAATGACTAGAAAGAAAAGATACTAGTGGATTTCTGTATGTCTCCACATTTTCTGTGTTGAATTTTGGGATTTTCACACCACTGCAAACTATCACAAAAATCAGGCCAGTGGTACTGCTAGTGCAATTTTCTGTTGTCTATTCTGAGAGACTATAAAAAGCCTAAATTAAGTTTACGGACTTGTTTCAGCAAGTGACAGGACAGACCATCAAAATGGTTTATGGGTCTATGTCAGATATTTATGTGCATCCAGCAGATAATACTTTAACTTAATCTAAAGTTGTAACTACGAATTTCCAAGCTCCTGGATTTTCTCAAACCAGTGTTCACCTAACCAGATACATATAATATATGAAAGGGAGTTTATGTGCAAGCAGGAGGGAAAGAGCTTAAAGATTTTGAAGATGAAAACCATAGCTATTTGAATATCCATAAAAGCAACGCACAAACCCTATTTGTATGCCTGAATTATTTGCCAATTAAAAGATGTAAAAAATGCGTTGATCAATGGAAACATTCATTTCACGTGTAACTTTGGAACCAAAGTCAAACTGGGATGGAACCATAATTTGCCCACTATCAAAAACAGAGCAAAGGAAATAGGCAGTTGACTGCCTTCATCCCCTTTTGCAGAAGTAGAGTAGCTGGAGCCAGTTAAGAACTACTCAATTCTTCTTGGTTCCTGTCAGCCAGGACCTGGGGGATCCCACCAGGAAGGCTAAAATCCAAAGAAAAGAAAGAGGGCTTGGACAGAATGAAGATGGGTTGCTCTTCTACTCCAAAGTATCTCCATATACCTTAAACTCTTGCTGGCAGCAGACTGGCTCTCCCACACAACAGCACAGGAAGTCATTTTGCTTTTGCAGGCAACTTCTTAATTGCTAATGCCTAGAGCCAGGCCTGATAGGCGCAGTAATCCAGCTCTTAATGTCACCATCAGAAGCTTTCCTACTGCAATTACAACATTAAGACTCCTGTGTCCTTTTCTATAATAGCTACTTCCACAGAAGGAAGGAAATGTACCTGAAGACACTCCTCTGGAAGGGCGAAGGCAGTAAGATACCACTTGGATCCCACACAGATAACTTAGAGACACATGAGGAGTATTAGTATAGGACACCCATTTTTTCCTCATTTCCTCTCTTTGCTGAGCTTCCTGACAATAGTGAGATTATGGCTGAAGGCAAAGGAAAACTGCACCCAATTTACCTGGAGGCAGGGTAAGCTACTATATGTCTCAAACACAATATGCATTTCAGGAAATTAGGGAAATGCAGTAATGGAAATTGTAAAGAAGTAGTAAGAACTGCCATTAAGGACTCTGAAACTCAGGGGAAATTAACCCCTTTCAGCTGTCACCTCTATAAATAATAATACATAACTTTAAAAGCAAAATCAAAATAGTTCTCAGCAGTAAGAACTGTGTTTTCCTGCATAACAAGTGTTTAATGACTGCATTATCTAGGTCTTCATTACTTTGGCTATATCCAAAGACACAGCATTTTAGAAATGAAAAAGCTTTGACTTTAATAATTAGCATATTAGTACAATTTTGGAAAACTACATAAAACTAGGTCATTGATGTTTAATATTTACTTTTTAAAATATATATCATTAACTTACACCCAATAGATAATTTCAAACTAATTTTAGACGCAAAAGACTTGTCCACAATGATCTTCTAAGAATGACAAGGGAAGTATCCAGAGGTCGGGACATTCCTTTCTGATGTGGAAGACAGGTTCATTTGTGTCAGATATTTGAAATTCCCTTATTTGCATTTCAGCTCTGAATAGCAAAGTGTTCTGCAGTTCCTCCCCTCTGCTGGAATTCTGCCACTTGGTCACTATTCACTAGAGCAGCAACTTCTCTCTTGCGCTCCTATATCTCAAGTAATCACCCTCAAAACAAAGCTACATGTACAACATCCAACATAATGTAAAATGCACTTGACAAGTAGAATATTTAGGTGTTGCTACAGAGAGAAACAGCTTCATTGCTGGCAGAAGACCGAACACACCTGAAGGCTACAGCCAATTAGCAATTTAGTAAATGTAACTGCCTTTAGTAAAATGACTGCCTTTAAATCTCAAATGAAACAAGAGTAGAAACGTCTTCCTTTAGGGGACAGTTTGTAGAAAGTCCATGCAAAGATGGACAAATTGCACTGGCAAAAAAAGCTACTACAGTTTAGCTCTAAATAAAAAATAAATAAAAAAAGTCCATGCAATAATAACCAGGAAAATATGGTTTAAGATTCTGCCCACAGATTAAAATCTTCAAGCAATTCCGTCAAATATTTATTAGTGCATCCATGTAGAAAAGACAATCTAATCTCCAACCAATCAGAAGACACCAGAATCACCTAGGTTGGAAGGGACTTTTTAAGATCATCTAGTCCAACAAATGGAAAAAAAAAAAACAAAAACCACACAACAAAAAACCAAACACCACCACCAAACAATAAAAATAATAAAAAACCAAAACACAGACAAACAAAAACCCACACACAAACCACACCCCAAACAACACCAACCCAACACTAATCCATATCCCCAAGCACTATGTCAACTCGTCTCTTGAATACTTCCAGGGATGGTGCCTCACAAGCAGTTTTGAGGCTTTGCTTTAACAGGGCTAAACAATGGTGAGCTCCCTGACTGCTTAAACATAAGTGAGCGTTCAAACAGAATTATTAGATCCCTATTTTCTCCCTTGGTGGTCTTCCAATCCATAAGAAAGAGGGATCATAGGTATCCAGAAATGTGGTTATATTTCCTGACATTTTGGACTAATTTACAGTATTTTGACATCTCCTATGTAATTGCTCTGCTAGATAGCCCTGGTCATTAAAGGACCACATATCAGATGACTACACTGACAGAGAGTCAGACAGGCAAGACTTGGATCATTTTGTGACAAACCTCTTTACATTCAGAAGATGCAAGACCAGCAAAAGGCATTAGATAATCCACACCTACATGCTCCTTTAACACCGATCTTCATAGGCAACCAAATTTGTAAAGTTATGAATTACATGGTAGTTATATGGAGCCTCTATGAGGAATTCTTGAGAATCTACGGATTTAAGAGCTGCTCTAATTTTACTGGTGGTTTTCTCACCTATAAATCTGTAATAACTTTCACACTGTCAGCACTAGCAAAGGAAGAATGACATTGCATAACACCTAGATACTAGATTGTTGGGTAAGCTCCATGATACATTTCCACACTATAAACATTTAATGAGATTTGTTCCCAACAGGCTATTTACTATATCAATCTATTTCATGGCACTGTATTTGCAACAAGAAGATAGAGCAAAGGTTATTTCAGGTCCTTCACCAATAGAGCTTTCTGCAAAGAAAGAAAAAGAAAGAAAAGTGCGATCATCTAATTAATAAAATAATTTTAAGAAGTTAAATCCTCTATAAATTGTGCTTTATCTAACTCACACACACAGACTCAATTTCCATTTGTGTTACACAGGTAAAATATATTTAAAACTCCGTAAACAAATAGCTTTTTACAACAGTCAGACTTCTATGCTCTTATGTTTCTGAATAAAAACAAATTTAATCCAAAAGATAATTTTTTCCCTTTTGCGATTATCATAATTCTTAAATGTTAAACCAATAATAAATTTACTTTTATTTAAAAAAAAAAAATCATTAAAATGGTAATGCTCACATACAGTCAAGATGAATTAATCTAAGATCAGAAGATGCAATCCTTTTGCCAAATTATGTTTAAAAAATATATAAGTAAAACAGGTAAATGATAGCTCTTATTTAAAGTAAGTTATTTGTCATTTAGAGTTTCATTGTACCAAATCATGTGCTACTCTTAAATGATTCTTTTTTTCTTCCATTTATTAATAAAACAGATTAGAAACTGTGATTTTAAAACCCAGTGTGAGAAGCAAGGAAGGATAACATGTAACAGGTAATTACAGCCTGTCCCTTTGGGGTGGAAAGCCCTGTCAGATTCAGCTTTGAGCGTGACTGAGAGGTCCATTTTGATAAATAAACTGCAACTACAGGATTTGCATCATATATGGATTTCAATGTATTTCTCTAACCTTTCCTTGAAAACGTCAGACAATATCTATTACCATCATTCATAACATCAATTCTCCTGGAAACGTATCAATATTGGAGTTCCAAGGCTGAGATCTGGTAAGTCTAAGAATTTACAACCAAAAAGGTCTATATTGCAAATGTGTTTGGAAATTTTCATTCCTTTTGTTGATCGGGGCCTACACAAATTACACCAGATGAGGAGCATGGTCTGTAATTTCATCTACAGAAGGACAGGACAATTTTTGGCAGGACAAAGGAAAGTGACACTGGTAAGAACCATAGCAGCCATGAGAAAAAGGGAAAGCTGCATACAAAAGCCTAGGATGAGGTCAGGAGTAGAGAAAGAACTGACTTTCTCCAAGTATTTGGTTAAATAACGGAAGCAGAAATGCACGATTTGTGAAAGCATACTGGTTATGTCACTATTTAATGATAAGCATAAAATATAATTAGGTTTCTAAATTCTTCAAGTATATAAATTAGATAATGAACTCAATGACAAATTTTGGAGTAAAGGACTCCAACTTGTGATATTCTAGTTCAAATGCAGTCAAGGTAGCAGTGGTCATCATCATCCAATAATTACTGGTATTTATAAACTGAACTCAGGGGTTCTGCCCACTTACTCATAGATGTGCCTGTCTCTACCCTTAGTGACATATTTGGAACTACTTGTTGCCTGCTACTCCAACAAAGTCAAATATTGAACGTACATGAAAACTTAATTCCAAACCCTTTTGAAGGAAGTGATCCATCCCAATGAAATAATTTAGAGTGATACTGTTTAGACTAGGACTAAACAGAGCATTAATTTCTAAGGCTTTTAGGTCCATCACTTACGATAGCAATAGTTCATTTTAAAAAAAATAAAAAAAAAAGAAGAAATAAAACACTTTTCAAAAAATGTTGCAGTCACACAAGTTTATGGGTTTACATACCTCAAGCTCATCAAGTGCACTTCCAAGAGTAGCTGTGTGAGGAGTAGGTTGTCCCACTTTATTTCCAACTCCTTGGGACGCATTAGAAATTACATTGAGAGCATTCTGTATTTCATTGCAAATTGAATCCTTGCTGGCTGTAAGGGATGCAACATCTGAATGTTCCAAACAAGCTGAACATATTGAATGTAGGAGAGAGGAATTTTCCTTCAGGGATGCACGTGCTGCAGCAATTTCATCTCGCTGATTGCTAGATTTCAAATCCTGTCAGCAAAAGAACATGCTATTTATTTCCAAAAGCACTTCAAAACTGACAAGTAATGTATAAACATTTTTTTTTCTCTCTATTCTGTTTAAGGAAACATCAAGTTAAATTCATCAAAGATTGTGAAAATGGACTACAGCAGTACTTACAATTGAATCATCTTTATCTCAGAAGAAATGAACAACGTCTGTGTAAAACAACCCCACTTTTTATTGTGTCTTATAACCAGCACCATGAACCGTCCACATTTTGCTTGTTTTTAAGCACATGAGAAAATGGGCCTAGAAATTAGCTGTCTTTTCTCGCAGATATGTCTTTCTTCATGAACAACAGAGAAAGACAGAGGTGCAGACTGGGTTAAGCATGGAATTCTGTAATTGTTACATCTAAACAAATTTCCTGCTTTTTTTTTTCCTGCCCCACCAGCACATGTCCTAAAGCACACTGCAGAAAGGAATAGCACGTGAGGGATGAGAATCCTGTAGTCATGGAACTCTGGAAGGTGTGGAAATGAAAAAAGTGCTTTAGAGAAGCCATCTCTGTGAAGTGCCACTGCCTGCTTTCCCTCTTTCCCTGCTACATATAGACTTAAAGCACTCACAGATCCTACCATACTCATCTTGTTTCTCCCTTCTTCACCCAGATCTCCTTGAAACCCTACTGTCTCATGCCAACCCAGACAACAGTTCAACAGAGCTGCCAAGTCAGATTTAACTGTTGCTAGGAATCAAGCTTGGAAGCTGCTATTTGGACAGCTGAAAGTTATGGACTTTGGGACAACCATACAGTCAACATCAGCATTGTAAGGAGCCTCCTATCTCATCCTATTTTACTCTAGATATTCTGCCCACTCTCCTTCTGCATCTTGTTCCTTTGGGGAAAAAAAAAACCACAACAACAAAAAACCCAAACTAGTAGATATTTGCAAAACGGCCTGGGTGAAGGAGACAGTTAAATTCAGGGTAGGGGGAGGAAATAAAAAAAGGATGGGAAAATAGCACATCAGAACAATAAAAGCCTGTGGCACCAGCTTCAAATGATGAGAAGAGGCACAAAGAAGTATGAACAACAAAATGCATACAACACTGCTTGTAGCCTGCTCTAAAGCAAGCTGAAGTCTTTCTAATTATTTTCCTTCGCATTGCATCAGGCTCTATATGCATTATTTACAAAAGCATCACAGTATCTACTTGTCACTTCCTAAAGTTTATAAGTTTCTAGTTGAAGAAAAGAGCATTCAATATTATATGAAGTAGTCCTATGTTTTTAAAATCTCATTTACTGCTAGATATGCATTGGACATAGGACTGCACTTTATTTCCTCAGGCTAATTTGGAAATCTTAGGGTTACAGTAAAAAAAAAAAAAAAAACAAAATAAAACAAAAAAATTCACCACAAATGAGAGAGAGAGGAAGGGAGAGAGACAGAAGCGGAGCCTTAAACAGAAGCAGACAATGGTCTAACCAGCTTATCACCCGAAGTAGAAAACTGAGTTATTTTCTTAATGTTAACATATTTTTATATTTTCAATAAACCAGTATATCAGTGAATCTTGACTATACAGGAATTACTTCATTGCCCAATGAAGTCATTGGGCAATTGTGTGCTCAAATCCAAATACTAGTGCACCTCCCATCTTCGTAAAGCACCTACAATTTCTCTAGTGCGCTCTCAGCAAAAAGTGTTATTTATTTTTAAACACAAACTCTTGTTCTAACTATTGAAACTAAGAACACTCCCTTTTCTCCTGTGCTGCAATGAATCTACAGACCTAGAGATACAATGGTAAGCCAATACAACACTTCAGTCTCGCTGCCTTCTGTTCTTAAACATTTCTTATTTTGCTTCATCACAGCAAACAATCAAACTTAACGTCCTTCCAAATGCAAATGTCTGACTTCCTCCTTCTAAAACAGCACTGTCTATCCAGTAAACAAAGGGTTTGTAAGAAATCCAAAACTGGCAAGCCAGTAGCACAAAGCCAGTAATGGCCAGTCAGTAACATGGCATCCGGAAACCTGTCTAGAAACAGTCTAAAAAATTCAATCTATTAATGTTTCTCAAAGACAGAATGTTTTGTTCTGCACAATACTGTGCACAGTTTCAGAATCAGAGTCTTGGTAAACTAACCTATGAAGAGCTATCCGCTTTTGTTTAAAAGCACTTTTTTAAAAACATAATGCTTAGACCAATGAAATTCAACTTGTTCAGTTGAGAGCCTTGGAGAGCCCCAAAAGAAGCTGTAGGGTCACTGTTCTTTTCCACTGTGATGAAAAATTAATTCCTCAACATTTTTGATGTGAACAGGAAGAGAGAGTTGACAATCTTAGTCCAATCTTCTGCACAAATGGGACAAAAGACCCTATAATTAAGTGACTTCTCTATCAAATCTTGGCATATGCGGACTATCAGAATAACGTAGCTAGTCCTCTGAGGAAGGAACTTAGTCTCTACAAACACATTCTTAACCCACAGTCTGTAAAACTTTTCCTCTGGAGAGAAAAATATAGAAACAATCTAATTCCTTTTTTACTTGTCAAGGAGAATATACCACTAGGAAACACAAGAAAGCAACACTGAGAAAGTATCGTTTCTTTTAAGTCATCCTTTGACAGAATATATCACTTGAGAACTACAAGCAGAGTGTTAACATTCTCCTCTGAACTATCGAACCATCACAGTTCTAAACAAGTTGATGGGCACTGTGCTAAATTTGAATGACTTGCACACTTTTCAGACAAGTTTCCAAACTTGAAGGTTTCCCCTTGAAGGGAGAAGTATGTACATAAAGGATTGAATTATCTCTAAAACACAAAGCCAGAACAAGAGGTACAGAACACATACTGTGACCATATTTTGTGTTACTCAGAGATTGTTGCAAGTATGGACAGATCATCTTCCACCCACAGAGGCAGCAGACAAATACGACTACAAAGAAATTTTCCAAACCATTTCTTAATACTACTGTCTTCATACAATAATATATGAGCATCTGTAGTTCATCCAGCTACATTACTGAGCTTTAGCCTGTTTTTCTTTTCCTTCATAGCTTACCACTTTCCTCTTATTCCAACTTCTTTTTAGACTAGTGGACTATTTCCAATAGTCTGGGATGTGTTCTTCCATACTAACTTGGCAGCTGAGCTCTGGATATGCCATATGAGACCAGTTGAGATCAAAGATAATCCTGTCTCCAAACTTTGCCAATCTAAGAGTGACACTACTCCAGGCTGCTGTCCCAGCCCCCCTGGGACATACCATTCTGTCTTTGTCGTACCTGTTTGTCCCTGACAAAAATGCAAAATGGATAGCCACAGATTCCCAGCTCTGGATTGTTCCAGCCAAACATGGTGAACGGACAAGAAGATTTTAAAAAGAAAATTTGAAAACTACCGTCACAGTTAAGCTTCAGTTGCACTATCTCAATAAGAAAAAAATAAAAATAAAAAAAAATCTGCTCTTTATCATGCTTAATGCAATTAAGGTTTGACAGCACAATACACTACTCTTGTTCACTGAGTATTCGTATCAGCACAGCTCATGGGATCCAGGCACCACTGCAGGTATAAATCACACTGCCATATTTTGCAATGGCTGCAGTCAAAATAAGGCTCACAAAGACAGCTTCAAATAAAGTGTGCTGCAGTCCCCCAGCTGACTCTCTGCAGAGGCACATGCCTTTGAACTGAATTATATATCTAAAGAAAAACAGACATACAAACCCCTACAATTTCATACTACTATAGAGTTACTTTTTACCACAGCTTCTAGTTGGGCTCTAGCGTTCAGCTTTCGGTCAAAAGTGACTGCCAAATTGTGTGCATTTGGCGACTCAAAAGCAATAACAAAGCTCAAACTCAGATTCTGAGTGCATTCATTCACTTCTTACCTGAATATGGCTCTAGTTTACATATTTCAGAAATACTGTGTAGTCTTATTCAGTGGAAGAAAATATCTCACAGACAAGAAAGTGATAAAAGATCTGGGGGTGATAGTGACTGCTGTATTGCTCTTCAGTTGTGGCAGCTTGTCCAAGATAATACTTTCACACAGGTTTTAAAGACTTATAGCTATCAGGGCCCTGAGACCACTGCTAGGCCCTAAAGGCCCTGCCCAGCCTGAGGTGGGGTCTCCATTCACGCTCACCCTTGGGCCCTGGAGTCCCAGCTCAGCTCAGCTCACTCTGGGACCTTCAGTCCCTGTCTGAGCTATGTCACGGGACTGATGGTCTCCAGCTCAGCCACAGCCGTCCCCCCTGCCTGGCTATGGCCCCCCCGATCCAAACCTCAGCCCACAGACTGACCTCCGGAGCTCCATCCTGCCCTGTCACGGCAGTGCTTCTGAGACACCACAGGGCTGTCTCTCCCCTGGTTACTCCCACCAGGCCTCACCCTCAACCCGACCCATGGACTGACTTCCTAGCTTGTCCTCTGACCTGCCTTGTCACCACAAACCTTCCTGGTGGTCTGGGCTCTTGGTAGAACCATCTCCTGGCCCGGCTGGCTCACCCGGTTGCTGGGTGGTGAGGCTGCCACCTCAGAGAGCAGCCACCCCCCACACCACCTTCCTCTGAACAGAGAAGCATTTCCCATCAGGAGGGATCACCTGTCATGAATTCTATCACAAAGCTGACCCTGCCTACTCTACAAAACATTAAGTTTACAGACGTTGAACAGCATGACCTAATGGCCCCTTTCCTCCACATCAGACTCTTAACTACACCTCTGAACCTGATGGCCTACACAAGAGACTGTACGACAAAAGAGAGGGGGGAAATCGCCTGACTCAGGAAAATGGCTTCCTTGGCACAAATAAAACATTGCTGGAGCTGAACCACACTGACCACAAAAGGTCACCTCACATGCATTCCCAGCAAATGAAACACCACCAAGAAGGTATGCCAGTGAATTCAGAACAGCACTGAATCAAAGAAATTTGTTTAAAAACATCTTTGTGCATTTCTCACTGACAGAATCAATGTCCAGCTGCTACCTTCCTCACTCACTGACAAGATTTAAATACTCTAGAAAGCAAATTATTAGAGCTTCCAGTGTCACAGGGACAGAAACTCACTAGAAACTCTTCCTAAAAATATTGCATCTGTTTCTTCACAGAAAGCATGTATGTCCAAAGCAAGTTCGTCCATGTTTTTGCATTTTTACAAAAATACACAGGTTTCCAGGTATGACTCGAGTCCAAACTAGAGATGAATTAAATTACCACTGTTACACTCCAGAAATCTAGAACTATTTCCTTTCTTATTTCTCTGATAGACAATGCTGAATGTTGATAATCCCCAAACAACAGTGTTTGCTGGCATAACAGAAGTAAGCTATTTTAGAAGATGTATCTTATAGATTGACCAGGTCTGGAGACAAAACCAGGAATCTGTTTACAAAGCAACAACACAATACGCGTTTGAATGTCAGGAATTACAGGCTATCTTTCAACTAAAAAGTCTTATCTGGCATCCAAATGTATTTTTCGTGACTTCAGAAGTCTTTGGCATTTCTATGCATCTCGTCCTAAACTATACTACAGTGTGTACACAGCGTATATATGCACCTTATATATAAACACACACAAAATACCTATACTCCATAGGGCTATAAACTGCGGGCAGACTTTGTTTGCATCAGTCTTGTGCAGGAATACACAAATGTAAAGTGTCCACTGCAACCACATGTCAATGTCATCAAGGACTAAGCCCTAAGTAATACCCTCTGCCTTTAGGAAGACTCTGCATTGTCTTTCCATAACTTTCAGTCAACTTAGAGAAAACTGGAATCAGATTTACAGGACTGAGGTTCCCACTAGAAACGAAGTTTTGCAACTTTCTGCATGTATACCTATTTACTATTACTCATACTCAAACTGACATATAATACCACAGAAAAGCAAAGCTATCTTATACAAAGTACTAAAAACTGCCCATAACTAGTTAATACCCCAGCTTTTAAATTTTACTTACGCTTTTCAGGAATCTGCTGTTCAGGTAGGGAAGATCCAGTTTCTTTTGATGACTTTGTTGCATCAGATTGCAACTACTGCTCAATATGCTGTGTCTCATATGCTTTAGCAACTTCAGCCCCATTACAGATGACAGCAACACCTTGCTGTCACTTCTCTATCCATTATTTCAAAATTTGGTCCCCACGCTTCTAATACCCTGCTCTGCTAACTATCAGTCTCCTAGATGAAGTAGCTGATTTTGAAAGGTAGCAAAGCAATTTTTCCCTGTAAGAATTTTTCTTTGAGCCCAGCAATCCCTTTTCTGCAAACATATATCACTTCATTATTAGTTCACAAAGGTTTTCTCGTAGTACGGTTACGGTCACATTTGTCATAAACGAGCATGCCTGGAACTAGAGCAGGTAACATTCATCAGCAAGAAGGCTCCCTCATTAAACAACAGATCTGAGGTTAAGAACCTCTAGAAGATCTTGAAGAGCAGTAGATGGCTAATGAAGTGAAGAAGAGGAAAGCAAGGAAAAAGAAAGGAAATAAAACAGAAATATAGATTAACTTGAAGAGAGGAAAACAGGAAATGGGGGCAATACAACACAAAACAGTGAGAGTGAAAAAGTTTAAGGAAGATTAAGATGAATAATGGATGGGAAGGAGTCAATGATATACCAACCTTACTTGATTCCAAGCACCTGAAAATAGAATAGTCACTGCAGAAACACCCAGAAGTAGGACAGCAGTAGCCTACAGTCCTCTTACATAATTTAATGTGTAAAGCAGCAATCAGTTTTTCTTCATTAACATTTCTATCTAAGGAATATGCTGCCATCAAATACAGTTCAAAATTTTCAGAAGCCCAGTGTTTTCATGGCATCGTTTTCTTTTACTATCTAAACTTGCTTTGTTTTCAGTGTTTAGTTCTTAACGTGACTTAGAGATCTCTTTCCAGAAAGCTAAACAGCTGGTATGTGTAATTATTTGTTTTAGGAAGGTGTTGTATCAGACAGGGTTAGCTTGACCTATGTTGTTTAAAATTCCATCTTATGCTTTCAGCTAAACAAACTGCTTGTTAATGTCCATCCTTGAGAGAAGAGAGCTCAGATTGACACATAGTTCTGGCGGTCAAGAAAATTTATACTTTCATGTAAAGTTTAATACTAAAACAATCTATCACAGTTTTCAATAGACTAGAGAAGGGATTTGTGCATACATGTCTAAATAAAGTAATACAAGGCAAACAATGCAGATCATGGAGCTTGCAGAAGTAGGAAATTCAGAAGATATGCCAAAGCAGGACCTGACTTCTTTCCTAGGAGTAAAGACACCTGAAAACTGGTATTTGAGAGAAATGACAGTTTAAAACTATTCTGTAATCACTCACACACACACACAAAAGTAAAACATATTGAGCAAGACTCAATACAAGATCTTTCATATGGTAGTTATTTCAAAGGTATGGAAAATATGAACTACTAACATAGTATGTATAGTACAATGCTCAGAATACAGCTGTTAAAGCTTTAAGGAAACATTTTGGCCTGGGATTTTTTCAATGGAAGATGACTCATTGAAAAATGTGGCAGAATGACATTTATCCACAGTTATTTATTTCTGCAACTCTATTAAATTAATGTAATACCATATGTTGTTATTTTTTACTTGCTTCTTTTCTGAGATTTTAAAACTAAAGTGCATTTGGGGAATATTGATTAGATTGAACACTTGTTTCATTCTCTGCCTTAGTGGTATTAAGCTACTTAGAAACATCTACAGTAAAAGTAATATTAGTGAAAAGTCATGTTATACATGGTCCACTGACATTTTCCCTGATATGCAGTTTAACAGATACGAGATATTTCACATTTAGGCCATTCTGGTTTAGTCACTTTCTTGTACATATAATAATGTTTAAACGTATTCAACCTGTCAGAAGAGCTCAGGATCTCTTTCTCCAACAAATCAGCTCAGGTTCTCCTAGGTAAAAGTTTTTCCTGGTCAGCTCACAGCACAGTTCAATTTTCCTAGATTTAATATCTCAATATGAAAGATGTGAAATCATCAACAATAAACAGGTACACAACTCTTATCAGACAGCCTGTTCCAACTGCTGTTTTTGCACAGATTGTATGCTCAACAGATATTCATGGCCCTTGCTCCTATTCTTCTGTCAAACTCCAGTTAAACTATTTTTAAACATTCATTATAAATACTTCCCAAATATTTGAAAGAAGCAACTTTCCTATTTTTTTAATTAAAAAACCCTCAAAAGTAAAACAAGCTGAATCAAGTAAATGAATGACATATTCTCACACACTCTCCTAAGATGCACACAATTCAAACACTGCAAGGAATATTAAGTTTCTGTAACATGTACGATTGACATGCGTAAAGAGTGGCACTCAAGCAAATGGAACTGAAGTGGTAATCCATCAAAACAAGCCTATTAGCATTACCAATTTCAGAAACGTTAACAGTAGGTTTTGTTTTTGCTGTTCAGCTTAAACTGCAAAATGAGCTTCTTTTGAGTATTTATCATGGACAATACCGTTTCCTCTTTTTCTTGCATATCAGTTTAAGATTTTTAATGTTGTTTTCTGCACACCTTGCAAACACTTACAGGACAGCAACTCAGAGCAAGAAAGAAAAAGCTATAAGCCCTTGAGCTCTGAACTGAATGTTAATGCAATTGTATATGATAGATTTAATACAGAACTGAGAATAAATGACTTCCAGCAGCTGCACTCTGGACCTATAAATCGCTGTGAGTACTACAAAATCCATACAAAGGAAGAACAGCTGTATAATTTACAGCATCAGTATTTGTCAAGAAATGCTGCAAATACAGAACTTTATTTCTTGGTTTTAACATTCCTATAAAAATTAGAAATTACCTATACATGGATTCTATTTAGATTAGAACTTTTATTCATCTCCCCTGATGGCACTTCAATGCAGAATGCAATTTAATTTTTAGCAGTGTAAAATGAAATAAAAAAACCATAAACACTAAAAGTTTTATAAAATAAATGTAAGAAATGTGCATACAGCTAATGATTAGCATGTTATGTTTTGCATGGAATATACTTTGAGAAAATAAGAATAATACACTTATCAGATGATTTATACTATAAAACAGATGATTTATGCTATACAAGAAGTAAAAGTCAGGGGCAAAGGTTTGAACAGTTGGGTTTTTCTCAAAATGCGTCCCTTCCAACAGTACTGACTGTCACAACATCTCACACTGCTATTCCTCCTTATGCTTCAGAGAATTTCACATCATCTTCACAGAATTGTGTCACCAGTCCAAGAGTATGACCCAATATACTGCAAAAATACGCAGTATAACACAGCAGCTATAAAAGTGATATACCCTGTAACCAGTGTCTAAAACCTGAAAAATTTCATTCATTCTTTTTACAGAAGAAATTCAAAGTTCTGGGTCCTAAAGTCACATGTCCATTCATCAGTTATACATGATTGTATATTTGTGAACACCAAACAATGAGAACTCCCTCCAGGGAACTAATGGAGAGAGTCCAGCATAGGGCAACAAAGATGATTAAGGAATTGAAGCACTTCCCTTACAAGGAAAGGCTCCAAGAACTGGGACTCTTTAGCCTGGACAAGCGAAGGCTGAGGGGAGACCTTATTTATGTTTATAAGTATCTAAAGGGTGGGTTGAAGGATGTTGGAGCCAGACTCTTTTCAGTGGTTTCCAGCGACAGGACAAGGGGCAACGGGCTCAAGCTGGAACGTAGGAAGTTCCATTCAAATATGAGGAAAAACTTCTTTATGGTGAGGGAGCCTAAGACAGCCTTCTTGGTTGAGAAGTATTTACATTACTCAGACTTAAGTATTTCTATATAAGCCATTTTTCCCCCTGTTGAATAAAAAGACACCTCATTAGTATTACTTAAACCTTGGAACCTTATAAATTGTAAAATAAATGATATGATCTTCAGTACAAAAGGGCTGTTGTTGAGAAGATGGAAACAGACTCTTCTCAGAGCTAAAGGATGACAGGAAAGCAAATTCTCATCAAGAATTACAAGGTAGAAAAAAGTTCACCACAAGTGGGTAATGCACTGCAACAGGTACCTACGGGGGCTATAAGATTTTCATCCTTAAAGGTATTCAGAATTTGACCAGACAGGACCTGAGCAACCTGATCGAACTTAGCGCTGCTTTGAGCAAAACATTGGACTAGAACTCTAGAGGTCCCTATCACCTAAAGTATGATACTAACTCATTATTCAAGGGCTGAAAGTGAATATTCTGTAGCTTTATAGGAAGTCAGGAATCTTCTTTTTTTGGGAATTATATAATAATAAAATCCTGCTTTAATGGTCCCCATCAGGATAAAGGGTAAATGATTAATTGTTATATAAGATGCAAAACCACGTATATGTAAATCGCTAACCTCAAAGTACCCCAATGCCCTGGTTTGATGCAGAACGCTCCCACAATTCCACTATTCAGGATATGGAAAACTTGTCATGATGCAAAACTAATGAGCCCTTATTCCACAAATCTGACACACTGGAAAGAGGAAATATTTTAGCAGATTTCTCTTCTCCCCATGCAGAAGGTCAATTTCCAGATAAGTTTGGAGAAAAGATAGACCACAAAATTCAGGTGAGGTAAATGTGTAGAAACAATTGGCTTACTTTGCATTATCTCGTGTAGTATTTTACATTATAGAAAAACCTGCTTTTGTTGTTCATAATTATGATGAATGAGCAGGTTGGGCTAAAACTGATCACACCAGATATCTGGAGGGGGTTATTTGTTTTTTCTTATTTGATGCTTTGTTTGTTTACAGAAAAGATGCATTCAGACACCTTCACCTAAAAGGTTAAGGAAAACATTCTCCCCATGTTAATATAATCTGAGCAGTATTTTCTTGAGAAAATACATTATTTCCATTTTTTGAGGACCTGACTTAAAATTTGCTTGCCTTAATATTGTTGCAGTTGCAACAATAAAGATCAAGTGCAAAATACAGCATAATGGTTAGGGCACTTTTCAGAGAGAAGAAAATTCAGACTCCATCATCCTGGGAGACCACTCTGACAAAGAAGCCACGTTGTGTAAATGCTCCAAGGTAGGCAAGGTGAAGGAGGAGAAAGACAGTATCTCCATCTCTTCCTTATTTGTTTTGTCACACTGAAAATACTTTTTAACTTTAAGCCTATGTCACAAGGTCAATGTGAAAAAGCAATTTTAACTAAATTGATTCTAAAATCTATTCTTTAAGCAAGTGAGCTAGTTCTCTGCAGTAATTACAAGACATCATATTGAAGGAATCACATACTATTCTTCCAGTTAGCCTCTCAGTACATAGTTTGGCTACTTCTCACAAAACGAAAGCAAAACTCTACAGAATTAAAGCAACTATCTGTAATTGCCATGTTAGCCTTTGGAGGCCTGATAGTTTGTGGTTTGTAGGCTCTTTTATTTTTTTCTGTCTGTATCCCACCAAAGCCTGTTTATCATCAGAAGGCATGCTTCCTATGTATTACCTGATGCTTGCCACATAAATTTCTCCTCGCAATGCTTACCAGTGCTTTGGTCTCTTCTATCAGCTTCCTGCAGAGACAGCCCCTTTGCTGTTCACAGCCTCAGCCAGGAGCAAGGCTGTGTACACAAGCCTACCTTCTCCCAGGCTCTAAAGAGAAAAGGCTCCACAATAATACAATGACATCACACAGCAGAAGTTTGTCAGTTATGATTAGTCAATATATAAATAAGTGGTTTCCTCCAGTCCCCACATATTCTCACCATGCTCCTCAGAAGGAGAGAGGCTGTGATTGGGGTATAGGCTGTGACATACACTAGGGGAACATCACAACATCCCAAGCGTCACAGAACATTCAAAGAAACCTCAGTTTCTCTGTCCCCTGGTTTCCTCTGCAACAGACTACTTTTCTTCTCACCAACTGTCAAGGAATGAACTAACAAATGGCAGACGGAAACAGAGGCTCAGGAATCATAATTGAAGTTACTACCATAGAGATAACCTTGTATCTTTGATTTCATTTCATAGGGCCCTCATTAAGTAAAATGAGGCCAGGTATGTCAGTTTAAGCAGTACTATACCTCACATGACCAAATAATTTCTCAAACAGAAACCATCCCAACACATAGCATTTAAAAACTTGTTTTTTCCCACATTTAATGCAGAGATTTAGTTTCATGTGCTCAGCCAGCTGAACACTTAAGCATTAGGACCTTGTGCCACTATATACTTACTAGTAGTTACTCCTCTGAGACAAAAACCATGTTACTACTAAGCATAAAATTTTCTATTGTTAATTAGAATTTGACTAAACTCAGTTTTGATCCCAAATCCCCTCAAATCAAGGGGAAACTGCTATATAAGTCTTTGCAAAAAAAATGTTAACAAAATACCATAACGTAAAGTACAGAGTCTTCTTTTATAATTCTAGATTACCTGGGTTTTTTTTTTAAAGTTTAGGTATTTCTTTAATTGACTAGCTAAGTATTGTCCAATAAATTTAAATTTAATTACTTCCATCTCATTACAGTATTAGTCTTTTGTTTGCAGCACACTCACAAATTTTATGATTTACAAGTATCCAGAGTGCTTATTTTTTATAATTCTGGATGAGTGGTGTAACTTCCTGGGTTGCTGAGACTAGAACGCAGCAAATTATATTCTTTCTGTGCCCACTCTAAGCCTCTGTACAATTGATATAATCTCCTATAATTTCAATACTGTGAATTACATTTATATAAAAACTGCAGTGGAGTTCTTTTGTCTTGGAAAGTTTATTTAAGATGAAAATAACCTTTCTGATATGTTTCCTTTCTTCTAGATTATTCTTGTGATATATTAATGCAGCATTGAAACTTTTTTCAAAAGACAATACCTCACTGCTAAAATGACAAATCACACCCAATGACTGTCTAATCAATTTACATCTTAGATTATTATTAGAACATCACTTCTGGAAACTGAACAGAATTTTAAAAAAGTGTAATCCTTTAGAGACCTCATCTTCAAAGCTAAGAAGCATAACTGCCTTCTGAAAGGGAACAAATCTTTTGTATATTATAACAATTGTCAATTTTTACACAATATCGGAAAAGTTATTCTTGCTCAGGAAAAAAGCTCCAGCATTTCTAATATGAACCTCTTTCAGCCCAAACATGAGTTGCAGTTGTGTATTTCTGTGTTTCAGAAGTGAGCTGCATAGGTTCCTCCCTCAGTAGTTTTTAAATCTGTGAATAGGAGCTCTTTAAGAGAAAGGTAAAGGATGTCCATCCCTTGCTGGCACAACTTGCTGTCGGATGCAGCTGGGATCAGAGCCTCAGCAAACAAGCACAGCATAAACCTAACATGAGGGACGCTTTGCTCCTGGCACAAGATAACAGAAAGAGGTCATGCTATAAATAGATAAGAGAAACAATATAGAAAGGAGAAAACAAACGTGTGAGCAGAGAGATACCTCATTTTAGCCACACGTTTTGCTTTTTGCTCTTTTAAGCATAAACAGGCAAGTGAGAGAAAGGAATGGAAAAGGAAGAGGCAGGAAGTGTTCATAATTATATGGGACTGTAGCAATCAGAAGAACTTGTTAAATGTACGTGACATTCCCAAGAGCAGTAAAAAAGAAATCTCACTCTTTTTAAAGATTATGGAAATGGAACGAATAGCACCCGGCGCAGGAGCGGAGAAGAAAAGAACAGCCGTCCCAAACAGCAACAAAAGCCATCTGGACTACTACAAGCCCACAGACTGCTTGGAGGCTCTGGCCGGGCCAGCTGTACTGCGCACTCACTCTACACCTTGTGCTATGGAGCGAAGAAGAAGGTTCTGCACACGCAGTCCCACAGCACCTTGGCAACTGTGTTCTTCCACAGCTAAATAATCCTTCACTGCAAGCCTTATTCGTGCTAATCCAGTATCAGTAAGAACTACTCCTATCTCACTTTAAGAAGCCATATATTTTCTGGGTTTGGGGGTTCTTTGAGTGACAGGGTAGTTTTTTGGTGGAGATTTTATTTTGTTTGCTTTTTTTATTATTATTTTGGGTTTTTTTGTTGTTGGTGGGTTTTTTTGTTTGTCTTGTTGGTTCTTTTTAGGAACCATCCACTGAAACCAAAGAAAACTGTTTAAAAACTGTCCAAGTCTCCAACACAATTTCAATGTTCTTCAAACCACATTCTCTCTACAGAACTGTGACCAAACTGGAATCTGTATTAGAAAACTGTAGCATGGAAAATATTCTTCTGCTAAAGTGCTATTCATACACTAGTAACAACAACAAAAAACCCACCCAAAAAACATATTTAGCAAATTCATACACCTGCATTCCATATACTTATTCAACTTACAACACCCACACAGCAGCTGTGGAATGTCTGTTATTACCTATTTTTCCTACTTTTTAGACACTCTTCTTCTAACTTCGACAAAAATAATTTGTCCTTGTTAAGCAGCCACAGATTGCCAACTTCCAGATTTAAAATCAGTCTCATCAATCATTTCAGCACAGAAAAATGTCCCAAATGCAAAATATTTGAAATTCTTTTGAGCACTGCATTAAACAGCTAGCCCTGAAAACTCAGGTTTCTGAATGGCAATGAAATACGTTCCAATCTGCCGCTGATTCAGCCTGTTAATGCCACAGTAAGCACAGGAAGCTGCCAAAAATCCAACGACATAATAACAATTCCCACTGGAAAATTTTGATAATTACTGTCTCCTCAGATAATAAAGAAAAACAATTTACAAGAACATTATTTTTTCTATCATAACAAAATCCTTTCTATAGCATCTGTATGTTGCATTCATTCAGGTGCTGCATTGCAAGGAAACTTTCTGATAATTCTGGATAGTTCTAGACCGGTGCCACGTAGGTTGTCAGACAACTTGGTACATTTGGCAACTCTCCTTAGGAGGGACTGCTTGGGGACTTGTGCCTTGCCATCTGCAAGGAGGTTTGTGTGTCAATTAGTGAGAATCCTTCAAAAGAGAATGAGAGATGTGTAGCTGGCTGCTGATAAGTACATAAACTATGTATTGAGAATGTCAATGATGGTAATCATGACAGTTTACAGTAATTAGCCAGTAACTAGCAAAACTAAAATACACGTTTCATCTGACCTGGCTAAACTTGCAGTTTCAGTAAATTGAAAAAATACTGGTATAAATGGATATATATGCCAGTGTGAGAAAAACTACACAGCCAACTAACAATATATTATAAGATAAGGGGAGTAAAGGCTCACTATCTGTGCAACTAAAGCATCGAGGTACCTTTTTCTCCACTGGTTGCTGTGTAGCCAGTACTGCTGAAGGAGTATGGTGCATTGCAGACTGCCTGAATAAAAGGGTACACCCCTCTTCTCCCCCCCAGGTGAAAATTCAGGGTCAAACTGGTTGTGCCAGAGAGGTTAGGATCTATGGCTTGCTGTCAGCTTGGAGGAAATGCAACACTCCTTACTCCTCTCTCTGGAAATAATGGGATAATGATCATCGCTTCCAAATGAGTCTGCTTTACTCCCCCAACAGAGATGTCTTCCTCTTCCTTCCCCTGAGAGCTTGCACCTGAGAAGAACCACAGTGTGCAAAACCTTGTTAACGTTACTACTCAGCACTTCAGTGAAACATGCTGGGACTAATGAGTAGCTTTTGGAAAGCTTTGCAAAGGTGCAGTTCGAAGCAGTCTTATCTTCTGTCTACAGCGCTCCTTTCTGTCATCCCCCACAATGAAAAAATCACACATGGAATGGAAACCTACTGAGCTCCACCTTGCTCTGTGTGGGACACGGATGAGGTTAATACAGAGAATGCTGGAGAGTCACCAAAAGATGTGACCTCCAACAACTAAACACATTACATCTTTGATTAGAAGAGAGATTAGAAGAGAGTCTGACAAAAAAGATTAGAAGTCTACAGTGAACATAGGACTATTGGAACATTGAACATAGGAAGTTCCATCTAAACATGAGGAGAAACTTCTTTTCTTTGAGGGTGGAAGAGCACTTGGAACAGGCTTCCCGGAGAGGTAGTGGAGTCTCTGTTTCTGGAGACATTCAAAACCCGCCTGGACACATTCCTGTGCAATCTGCTCTGGGTGGACCTGCTCTGGCAGGGGGGTTGGACTAGATGATCTCCAGAGGTCCCTTACAACCCCATATCATTCTGTGATTCTGTGATGGAAACATAACACACACGCCCCCCTGCATCTGGACACCCAGACAGAAACAGTGACTACCTAAGTCCATGTTCCCCTGAGTTTTCATTTCCCAATGAAAAGAGGTCTGTTTTTTCCTGTGATAAAACAGAAAGAAGAGGAGATAAGAGAGGAGAAAGAGAAAACTTCAGAAGATAAGTTAGTAAAAGAAGTTTTAGCTACTTTTGATGTGGAAAAAAAAAATTGCTTCAAAAATGTAGCAGTTTGCTTCTTGAAGAGAACAAAACCAACAAAATGAATGTTTCTAATATCTTGCTCTTTAAAACGCTCCTTATTAATACATAGACCAATGTACTGGCTTATTGGTCCCTGTCAAGCTCAGACTCAGTTCCCACACGCAGGGCACCAATCTAGAAACTGAAGAGGATGACTAAGCTTTTAATCATTGAGCTGGTAACAGTACCAGCTACAGCATGACCTTCAAATGAGGAATAATTTATTTTCAAAGAATTGACCCAAACTTTATTGTTAGGTTAAATAATAATTTATTCTGCAGTTTCTCTCAACGGAGAGGTACAGAATTTTCCAACAGCCTGCCTATCTATCTATCCATTAACACCAGGAAAAAACGTTCAAGGTCATAAAACTCATTCTTTTTTTCTGCAAGGAGTGTTTTTAAGAAATAACTTCTTTAAGATAACAAAGGGACCTGATTCATGAGAGACTTAGTGCCTACTCTGCTGAAGTCATCCTCTTAGTCAGGTTCTGATTCAGCAAAGGACGACATAAATCTAACTGAAAACATGAGTGATGTCACCAACCTCCATGGGACTAGAGACATACTTTCTGCTTAATTGAAAATAATTATGATGTGGGCATTGGCAGACTAATAAGTGGACAGAGATGATTGCCAGTAAAACAGAGAACAGCTGTTATATGTCATCTATCATCATCATAAAAAAAATCAGATTTGAACCTCTGGTCTTCAAATGAAGGCCCCATATACTGGTATCAAATCCTTGGACCAAACACTTCATCAATTACCATATGTCAAAAATCAAAGACGCTAATTAAATCTTCCTAGCAAGTAATTAATCCTAAAAGAAAAAAAAAAAAATCTATCGCTTAGGTGGACTACATTTCTTGGAATTTGCTGGATTCCTTTATTTCAGAAAAGATGAAAGATTTAGTTTTTAAAAGGAATCTAAGGCTTCAAATTGATAGTTTGTACAAACCACAAAGCAAGATGGGCCATTAGAAAAACTGCAGGTAATGAGTTTATCATGTCTCTGTTGTCCAGTCAAGAAAAACAGACATTTTCACTCCAAAATCAATAGAAGGCATTCAGCTTTTCATGAACAGACAATTCATGATGGTAATTATGAGAAAGCCAAGAGCCGTATGCTCACAATATGGTGCAGTTAACATAGCCAAGGGATCAATGCAGCCTGTCTTGCATATCAAAATTCAGAAATATTCAGCATAAAATTCCCATGTTTTCACTTTCCACATTAGTGTACAGGATCTCCAGTTTTTACACATATGGATACCTTTTCTGTTAGGATCATGGTTTTATATGCTAGCACAAACAGATTAACTCCTGTAGGACTCAATACTCCACTGTTAAATATTGCAAACCTTCTTAAAACCTCTTTGCTTGCAGTTCCTTGGTGAAATTTTCAGTTGAGGGAAGAGTGATTAGAATAATAGTTGTATAGAACTACTTGTCTATTTATACATCATCTACAATTCTCTAACTTATGTGGATTTGCTTTGAAGAATATGATACTTTTTTGCATTTGCACAAAAGATCACACCAATACATAAGCTACAGCAACTAAATTACACTATGCTACTGCTTCATTAGGAAGCCTTACGCACAGTCATGGTGCAACGCACTACGCACAATATTTAAATCATTAAAGGGAAAAAAAAGCTTCCTATACTCAGAAGTACTCCAGTGGTTAACAAGTTTATAAAACATATCCCAGTAATTCATTTTAACTCAGAAAATTTCTGAACATTCTGTTTTCTCAGACTAATTATCAAAAGTTTGTTCAGTACAGTCAGCAAATATATGTCATTTGTTGTAGCAGTTTCAGTGCCAAGCCAAAACATGTATGAATGAATAAACAAGTAAGCCCACAGAGGAAATGCACCATTAGAAATAAGGCTTATACTAAGATCAGATAAAGAAGTTACTACATCCAGGAGAAACCAACACTTGGTTATACAAAAACATACAACTTTTCAATACTGCTAGCCAAAGGTTTAGTCTCTGCAGCCCCAAAAATTACAAGCTTTCCTTCTCGTACTAATGACCGCTGATTCTTCTACAGCTCAGTTCTACGCTAGTGATTGGCACATGAAAGCAAAAAGTCCATAGGTTACAGCCTGCTGCTGCTTTCTGCATCCAGGTTACACCATCATATGCAGGCAGGATGCCATTTGACTCATGCACTTTACTCTGTCATGATACAGTTTTTGGGTACTTTTTTTCCTTTAGCAAAACAAAAAGGACGGACTTGAATAAAAACGACTGTGACAAACACATACTGACCTATGACAAACAGTCACAATGTGGGAAAATGGAGAGAAAGAGACCAAATGGGTTAATTCTCAAATATTTCTTTACCTTGTTAGAAGGATGAAGGCAGCATATCCAAATAGAACTAGGTCAGATTAGTACAATCAAATTTAAAAGAGTAACACAAACACATAAAGGACAAAAATCAATACTGGCAACACATAAAATAAGCTTAGATTAGTCAGGGACACCAAACACAGCAAGAAAAGATTCTAGAATCGTTGAACTAGTAGGAAAATGATGAAGTGCATGCTGGAGTACTAGAGGGAAATCTCTAGAGGCAGATTATACTGTGAAAGACAAAGTGCTCACTGCTTTTTTTTCCTTCAGACTTGACTTAAAAGAGCAGTTGCAATCATTAATTAAAATCAGAAAAAAAATAGTAGGATTTCAGATTAATATTGGAAGAGAACACATTAAAGAATACTTAAGATAACCTAGCACATTGAAATTGCCTAAACCTCTTTGGTTTCATCCTATCAAACCATGATCAAGCCTGACACTCGTAAGTGATTAAACTGAGACCCTGTTGGGAGTATTGATGAGGTAATCATAGAACTAGGAAAAAAAAAAATATCCTTGAAAGCAGGGGTTCTTTAAGAAGAGGAAAAAAGGAAGAGCAAGGGAATAGAAATTTAACTGTAAATCTGAGAGAAAAAAAAATATTATTTGTAAGGACAAAAAGAACAGTGAGCAGTGAATTAAGCTAGTTTGGGTTGGCTCAAACAATCTCCTTTCTGTAACAGGGCTGTATGTGTGACAAAGAAGTAGAAAACAACATATGTCATTTCTCTAACACGGTTTTTAACCTCATCACAAACAAGGTTCTTCAAAGCAGGATCAGCAAACATGCTCTAAATGAAACTAGCGTAAGGACTGTACAAAAACATTGGTAGTGGAAGCGTCCTGGAGTAAGTAACAATGGACCCCTACCAAATGGAAATAAGTATCAAATAAGGCTCTTCAGAATTTTTTTCTGCATTTGCAATAAAGTAAATATTCTCAACCGAGGTTATGAAAAAGAAAGCTGAAAGAGAACACAAAAATGTCAAAGGGCAAGATTAATACTGAAATAGTCCTGATAACATGCAAAACCAGACATCTTTAACACCATCATTGACTTTAACAATGAGAAATCCAGAGCTGAAGTGCTGTGAGTAGTTGTGGGCATTATAATCCCTTCTCCCACCTCTTCAAAACAAGAAGAGAGTGCTAAGCATGTATTAGAGTCCTAAAACTACCACTTTAATTTTGAGTAATAACTGAGAAGACTGAGGCTGTAAAGAGAAAAGTTACAGAAATTATGGATCTTTTTCAAATATATAAAAAGGAAGTGAATCATCTGTTCTCCATGATCACTGTGGACAGCAGGTAAGAAGAAAAAAAATAACAGGTTTAAATTACAGCAAGGAAAACAAATAAAAGGGGGACCATTTTAACAGTAAAGGTAGTGAAATACTGGGATATATTGTACAGAGAAGTTGCAGCACAGATAGGGATAGATATTTTAAAGAAAAAAAAATCTGCTGGAATTGCTCACGTATGTAACTCTAGTTTGGGATGCATGGATACTGGATGACTTCCTGCATTCCTTTCAGACCTTTTCTGATTCTATGAATACACATTTTCAAACTGATAACAATATAACAATAACAGCTCTCCACTAGACTAAGCAAAGAGAGATTTCACATCCAATACAGAAGGAAACGCGTCTGACTAACGTAAGAGAGCTACAAAGGCATAAGGAGGTTTTCATTATGGGTCAGTAAACTGGATCTCAGTTTCTCTGGTCATGACTAAAATAACTGACTTGCACGAACTTACGTAAAAACATCAGGCACATTGTCAAAACAAGCCAGAAGAACACGAGGTCCATGTTTCTGCTCTACTGGCCTTGCGGCTAAACAGACCCATGCATGTGAATTTTGCTCTATGCAGCAGCTTGCACAGCCACTAAATTAAATGCTACAAAACACACAGCAATTATAACTACAGTCTAATGAGTAAGCTGCATGTGAAGTACAGAAATCTGAAACGAAGACATCAAAAACAACTACTTACTACAAGTGTATGTTCTTCTCATTCACTATGTCTGAGCAAGTTCCTAAATTACATAATAACCCAACATGGAATGCAATTTTTGTGTTTTGGTCCCAGATTGTAAGTACCTTCAGTTCAGCAGTGTTGGCATCTCAAATTTATTTATCAACTAGGTTTGAAAGGATTCCAGAGAGCATCAGACTGCACCTGAAAGTGTTACTTAAAAGCCTGAACATTAATCCCGTGAAGCATGGTGCAGAGATACCCACACTAGCACTGAGCCAGGCTCTACATCTCCCCAGAAAAGACACGAAGTGGTAACAGCCTCAATCCAGAAGAAACTTCAGGATGTTAGTACAGTGTTGTGCCGTGCCAATGCCACAGCACAATTTTACTGTCCCAGAACAACCGCTCCAGATATAGAGGATTCATATTTGGGGCTGTCTTACAATGATCAGTGTGGTACAGTGAAAGGAAATCCCAATTTTTTAGTCTGTGCAAAGTCATGCTGATCCAGCTGGACAACTTTGGGATTCTTGGCCATCTCCACACAGTTGTACACAGACATGATAGTTTGAATAAGGACCCACTCAGGTGTGTGTGCCCACCATATTCCTTTGCTCAGTTGTAGTTAAGTATTTCCTTGCTGCATGTGAAATCCATTCCATACATTTTGTGTCTCTGCTATATGAGCCTCAGAAATGTTACTAATCATACATAGTGTTTGCTGAGAGAGATCTTTCTTTTTTTATAGAACCGGTGGAAAATAATTTATGAATCATAGTAATATTTATTTAATTTTTAATAGAAATAATTTAGTGATGTAGCGTTCTTTTAGAAAGTTATTACTCATGTTCTGGAATAGGTGTTACTACAACCGCTTAGCTTAGCTCCAAACACACCATCGGACCTAAAAACTTCTCACAGACTCTTGAAGCCATCTCAAACTCTTAACTGAAAAATCTCTTGGAAAACACTGCTTACAACAGTTCCGTTAAACAGCCCCCTGGCACACCACAGCCTTGCAGACCACTCATCTAGAGAATCCTTAAACATGACAAGAGTGCTGTAATTAGTGCTATACACACTGAAAAGCAGCAGAGAGAGCTGATTAAACATAAGCAGGGAACTTATTTAATAAATGTTAAAGGTTTCATAGAATTCAACAGGCATCCCATCAAGTGGTGTTTTTTTGCCCCCGCTGATTAAAATGATGTGCCTCTGCCATCACCACCTTCCCCTCCTCTTCAATTTCCTCCTCTAAGAGCCCTCTGTTCACTTGCTTTATTGGTCTTGTGAGTGAGTCAGGCAAATTATAGACATCATATTAATCTGTTCTAAGGGCAATGCAGGTTTCAAAGTCTTCTTATTCTCTCCCTGCAAGCATGTGACAAATAATGTTTACAAACACCTGTTATTATTGGTTCAGACCACCCTGGGTCTTTTTTGAACTACACCAAACCAGTAATCACCCTGAAATATCTCCTCTCACAGCATGTTTAGATCATACTCACGACAGTTTTGCATTTAGCTATTGTGGGAACTCTCACAATTACTCTCTTAAAAACAATGTTACACAACAGCTTGTAGGGTCAGGAACTGCTCTACTGAAACTGATGAAGCTTCAAAAATCAGCTAGTTGATAACTAAACCAGGACCTGCCTTGAAAAAGCACGTCATCTCAGGTCTGTTCTTTCAGGCCAGCCATATGCTCTGAGGGGGTCACGCAGAAAGATGTTCAGCAAGACGTACTCGTGGCTAAGGAACAGAAAGAGCTTCCTGTAACTCCCTTCCCCCAAAAGCAATGCACTACCTCAGCTCTTCCTATTCACAGTCCAGCACACACGGACAAGTGAGAATAATGCAAAAAGAACTTAAATTAGTCCACACCAGCTCTATTTTTTTTAAAAAAATTGTGTGTCCCTAGTCATAACTCATGACACTTTCTAATACTCAAAAATAACATTTTTCAAGTGTCTTCCTGCTCTCCAAATTTCATATCCAGCATAGAACTGTATTGAGCCACCTATCTCACATCTTACATCACTGTAACATTTTGAAAGAAGACAAAGGGTAGGAAAGTTAAATGAATTAACATATATTTCTTCATTATGTGCTTGAATAAATCAGCATGAGAATAAACAAATGGTTGCTTCTTCAAAAGTTACACATGAATGGAAAGAGACTGAAGACTCATGGTATGTAATGCATTTTGTTTTCAATTCCATGTTTATGGTGAATGGGGCACCTTTCATTTTCATTTCTTGGAAACTCTGGGTAATTTGTAAATTAACAAAAATGTTGACAACTTCTCTGCTCTAAGGTCTGACTTTTTCTCCCTTGACTTTGTGTATCCTAGACTAAATGTGAAAACCTGCCTTTATCATTTGAACATAGACATTTCTAAACTGAACTAATTTTCAAATAGTTTTCACACTTTAGGAGTCAACTCTCCAACCTCCAATTTTCATGACATAGCCTCTATCTATTCATCTGAAGACTGTCTTCTCAGTTTATTATATCCAGTCCAGCACCATAGATTATACAATGTGCTCATATATGAAACATGATCAGTGGTCGATAATGGTGAGACACTGGTCATGTTTCAGTGCAAGTGTTCATTTGATTCACTTCAGCACTTCAAAAATATGGTGAGACAGTTGCGTAGACTGAAATATCAAATCCAGCCTTGATGAACACACACCTTCAATACCTCAGCCCTGCCTTTCACACAAAAACTACAGTTCATACAATTCCCCTGAGGTTATCCTTACTCAGACACATAAGTCGCAGCCTTCAAGAAGTAGGAAATAACTTTTCTGAAAAGTCTGGCTGCAACACTAAAAACATTTTCACCTACAGTATTTTATTCACTGTCCTTAGTGACCTCAAGACTCAGCTGAAAATCCTAACATTAAAGCTTCAATGAAGCTACTTTTACAACTCTGGAAATTCTGATACAACTCACAAGCTTAGACACATCTCTACACATTTCATGAACACCAGTCACTGCTCAGCAGCCTGTTAGTCATTTTGCAGTCAATGAATTTCCTAAACACCTCAGCCCAGAGACGTTGAACAGCTTCAAAGGAACACCTTTAAAACACGTGGGCTGGCATCCTGGCTCCACCAGACCTTTAGCGCTGGCTTTAAGGAGAGTGAGGGGAGTGGGAGAAAGAAAAATATATTCTAAATATCTTCATATATTCTAGGTGTCTTGTTGGTCTCAAAGACATTTTGCACAAGACAAGAAAAGGTCCAAAACTACTTTGTTCTACATGACCATAAAAAACAATTTCTAACATTTGAGAAGTCTGATTGTTTAAACACAAAGCAATAATATTTGCACCGTTGTTCAGCAGGCATTTCAATTAGAATATCACTCTTACAAATACCACAAAATCAAAAGAATCTCTAAAATAAGAGAATGATTCCAATAGATCAGTTAGCCCATACACAACTTCAGACCAACCCTTAACAATTACAACACCACACAGTTTTAAATCCCACAGAAGACCTCACTTTGGTACAGTTGAGCTACCATTGGCTCAAGCTAAAAATGGTAACAGCAGCAGAACAGATTAAATGTTACATTCCATCACAAATGATAAAAAGGATGAAGAATTAGGAAAATATCTGGAAAAATTTTGACATTTCCTTGGAAGTTTTTCAGTTAATAATGGAAAATATAGCTACTGATTAGTTTACTGTATGTCAGATTGTTTGGAAACTGGGTGAATATGATCAAAATTTACATTCAGTAAGGTAACCAAAAATACCTATTTAAGCAGTGCACATTCTTTGACAAGCTGTAAAGATAAGCAATTTTTGAATATTTAAAAACTATTAGAGTTGAAAATACATATTTTTTTAAATAAAGACAACCAAATATTTATGAAATCCAATGAGCGATAGGTAATATACATTGTATAAGAGCATTCCGCTAAAGTACTATATCAGAAACACACTCTGTCAACTTATAACATGTACATGCATTAATAAATAGTTGAAAGGTTTAACAAGGAATACAGATTCAAAGTCTGCAATTTACAAACAAGTTAATTCATCCATGTAAAAATTCTCCATGGAATTCATTCTCCCCCAGACCTGAAAGCCAGTTCTTATCACACCCAGCAGTTTCTTCATGGTGCAAAGCAACTACTCTATTTCTCTTGTATCCCTATTCTCTCCTCCATGTCAACAGACCATTCAGCAACTCAGGGGGGCAAAGGGTGGGGTGAGGGGAAGGATGTAGCTCTTTTTTTAAGTAGTGGATGGGGAGATTCATTCGCAAGGACAAAGAACAACCCCTGTAGTCCCAATTATGACAGCGAGGAGACTATCAGGGGTTCCTTAGCAACCACATATTAATGATGACTGAGCTTTATTTCACTACAGTTGCCAAGGGTATCCATTAATATTTCCTGGCTACTGCACCAAGGATTAAAAAATGGTTTGGGGTTACAGGGGAGACAAATTCCCTTCTGTTTAGAGTCCTACAGGAAGAAGAAAAGTTTTTCCTATCTCCTCTTGTTCTGCTGGAGGGAGGAAGCCACTCCCCCTGCCAGCAAACTGCACGCTAACACAAAGGGACTGCAAAGCAGCTGGAGGCAGCGGTTTCAGCCCTCCCTGGCCACCTAGTGCTCCCTAAAGTCACTGTGCCACCCAAAAGACAAAACACAAACAGGGAGGGTGCCCATATGAACAACTGTATAAACAGCCAGGGTCCTTCTCCAATTTGAAGAAATAATTACATATTTAAGATTCAGACACCAAAATGTATTTACATAAAACAAACTCTAGAAAAATCACGGCTATGTCATTTTTTCTGAATAATCTATGCATACAAAAAGGACAAAAAAGATTTTTATCAACATGGATCATCTTTTATTGTCATACCAATTTAACAAGAAATCTGGCAGTGTTTTACATTAAAAAGAGCTCAGTTATTTCACAAAGCCAAGGAAAACCACAAGAATTTAAATCTTTGTTTCCATTAGATCCATAAAATCATCTATGATTTTTAAAAAACTTTTCAGACTGCAAAAGTATGTGACCCAAAAGTAGGTCTAGAAATACACTTAAACACTACAAATGCTAAGTTACATAATAAAGTTAGAACAAGAATTTTAAGCCAATTCTTTTCTTACAACATTTATACTTTCTTGAATCTGCAGTTCAAAGATGGTAACAGACACAATATCACTGCTCATCATACTTCTTATCTGCAGTTTGTCATTGAAAACAACCTGGTATAATATTGTCTTACCAGCTTTTTGTTCCAAAATCCTGTAACCTTACATTCCTAATGGTTGCTGTGATCAATCATGTGAAAATTATTCCAGCAAATGTTGAAATTGGAAAAAAAACTAAAATTAATTGAGGTTGTACTAGAAGGGATATGTAAAGCACATCCCACTGCTCAGTTTTAAATAGGTCACGAGCTAGAAGGGAAACGAACACCTCTTCTCATGTACCAAGGAGCTGTATAATGTTAAAAATCTTATATTTTCTCTGACACTCTAGGTTGAACAGAAATCTACTGAATCCTGTATTACCTTAGTAATACTGAAGCAGTTTCATTTTGATAAAATTTATTCATTTAAAACCTAAAGACTGTGGAAGTCAAGATAATTTCTCCTAACAAAACAGAAGATAGCCATATTTCACAGTACACAGGAACAGTTAAACTCCTCTCCCATAGAACCAGACACTGTGCCATTCAACTCTAAGATTTTTTCAGACTGGATTTCATCTGCAGCCCTGAAAGATTTAAACCCACTGCACATCATGTATTTACTGAATGGCTCTCATTTCTTTTTTGAGAATGTTTTGGAAACCATGGGTTATGTTCCAACTCTTCTTTTCACAGGCTTCTGAAATGCTGTCAGTGAGGATTTAGGCCAGTACTAACAGGAATGTTGACAACTTCCTGTTAAACCCAGTTTGGTCCAAAGCCCAACAGACAGACCCTTCTCTGATAGCAACAGAATCTACGATAGTCCAGTGGTGATATAGCTGTCCCTAGTTTTATGTTTGTCAAGCACTTAATGTTGCAGTCGTTCAATAGTAAATAGATTTTTCAGAGAAAATCGAAGGTCCTAATATTTAGAAATCTCCAAAATCTTTTATCTTTCTAGCAGATTATAATGTAACTCTAAAATTTGGCATCATACTGAGCTCTGCCTTCACTGATCACTGAATTCTTGCCAGGATAAGCTGCATGCCATTCCCTTCATTTTTCATTATCACATGACTACCATAAGCTTTAAAAGCAGTTCTTACAAGGAGTAAATGTGGATATAATTTTTCATCACAGATGCCTGCTGTCTTCCACGCTTCCTCTATACTCTGCAATTCCAAATAGGTTTAGCTTTTTTAATGGATTCTAGGCACTACTGCAGTTCCTGAGTAAACTCCTGTGAAGTCTGAAATATTTTCATTATAAAGAATGTTTCCAATTTCTTTTTCAAAGTTGTTGTCAAGTATTTCCTGAGAAGCCAGAATGTCTCACAAACAAACAAAACAGTGTTAACGCTAAACAGAATTTGCATTCCTATACCCAAGATCTTATATCTTATTGTTAACGCTAACCAGAATTTATGTTCCTATGCCTAGAATCTTATTTCTGTCTGATCCCAGCTGTTTTAAATGCAGACACATCTCTCTACGTGCAAACAGAGTGTCTTTGCCCCTTGAACTGTACGTGACTTAAAAGCAGTTTAAATACCCCTTCCCATGTTGCTGATCACATAAGTAATCACCAGCTCGCGGAGCAGGAATGCAAGGAAGGATATTAGATAATCAAAAGCCCTGGCTCTTTAAGGAAGCAGGTCACCATCACTGAATCATCCCAGAGTTCAGCTACATCCTGAGTGATCACAGGAACCCCTGCTTGTGAAGTTTAAGTCAGCTCTCCCTCCCTTAAGTTTTCCAAGGTTTTACAATGCATATCTCCTGGCTATTGAACTGTCGTGGTTTTGACCAAATTGACCAACCAGAACGACAGATGGCCTCTCCCTCCCCTCTCTACCCTAAGGAAAAGA
>JAOTQQ010000002.1:5274086-5303287 GCA_026546715.1 Gallinago undulata | reverse complement strand
AGTTAGAAGAGGCCCAGCTGGAAAAGTAAAATCACTGAACAGAAAATTAGTTCTGTTTTACCTCAAACCAGGACATGAACATAGAAGGATTAGGGTCAGAAGGCCAGGAACTTTGACCCCCTGTGGTACACTGCGTTTCTTGATATTACTGTTACAAAATCATTATAGTACTTAACAGTTCTTTTGTCTATAAAAAATGCAAGATGAAGATGAATACATACACAAATATTATACTTCCCATCAGCAATCACTTCTTTCTACCAAGGGTTATTAAGACATGAACCTCTTGGAGCAGGTCCAGAGGAGGACCACAAAAATGATCAGAGGGCTGGAACGACTTTTCTATGAAGACAGACGAAGAGAGTTGGAGTTGCTCAGTCTGGAGAAGAGGAGGCTCTGGGGAGATGTTATTGCAGCCTTCCAAATACTTAAAGGGAGCTTTTAAGAAAGATGGGAACAGACTTTTTTTCAGGGCCTGTTGTGACAGGACAAGGTGTAATGGATTTAAACTGAAAGAGGGTAGATTTAGACTAGATACAAGTAATAAATTTGTTACAATGAGGTTGGTGAAACACTGGCACAGGCTGCCCAGAGGTGATAGATGCCCCAACCCTGGAAACATTCAAGGTCAGGTTGGACAGGGCACTGAGCAAACTCATCTAGTTGGAGGTGTCCCTGGCCATGGCAGGGAGGTGGACTAGATGCCTTTTAGAGGTCCCTTCCAACCCAAACCACTCTATAATTCTAAGATTCTATGATTATTAGCTGAGGACCTAACTTCAATGAATACAACAATTAATAGAATTAATGCAGATTTAGAAACATATTTACATCAAATATTACTAAAGTAATTTTGTTCTGATTCTTGGTCTAAACTACTTCCCTAAATAAAACATTTTATGTGCAAAAATAAAGTGACAGTATTATTACCTAAACTCCCCTATTTTACCTACAGAAAAGCCAGCCAAAGCTTTCTGCCCTCATGCCTTCAAACAAGATCACTGACACAAGAAGAGGATTAAGGCTCCAATGACATGTACATCCCATTGAGAACACAGTGGACCTGGAGCAAAACCTTATGCCAATTCTTAAAACAGTAAGAGATTAGGCAAACACCTAATGCAGTTACCGGGTTGGCTGAAATATCTCTGCTTTAAGCACAGACCCAGAAAGCAAAAATTGCTGCAGGGAAACGTGAAGACGTGGATGCCTCAAGGTCACGTATAAGCATTGGCTCTAAAATTTGTTCCAGTATTACCAGCTCATCACAGCCTTAGAGGGCTGCTAACCAGAACCACTGTGAATTTCATATATATCCATTTCTGGCTACTGTTTGTGGAAACTATTTATGGAGAAGCAGAACAGTTTAACGTGTGCGATAAGAGACAATGACCATTTAGGCAATGAATCATAAATGAACTATAATCACAGATTTTACCAAACACATTCAGTTTTACCTAAGTAAAACTGAAAAAGTAAACAAAATATTTATGCATATGTTTCAAGCACACCCATAGAAAACATATCTGGATTATTTCTTGCATTTCATGTGCTGTTCCAGAAGCTTTGCTTTACAATAGCTGAAAGAGTCCTTGTGTTTCATTTTGTTGATGAAATGTACTAGGTGAGTACTTACAGAACAGAATTGTGTTATTTTCGCTTGACTGCTTATTCTTTATTTGGGAGTGATTAAGTTGAATCTGCAGCAGTTTGCCTGCTCCATCGTGTCTGTGGTTACCTATTTTCAGACACAAAGTGACTCTAGATAGATAGTACACATTATTCTGCAAAAGATTATTCAAAAATTCCTTTTAATTAGTATGTGAGCACTCGTTTTGTTGCCACACCACTCCCATGAGAAAAGCACAATGTCTGAAAGGTTTGAAACAGCACAAACCAGAAACACCAGTGACAAGAAAACGCTCATGTTTGATCCTTCTGTACAGATTTAGAAGTGGCTGCATTAAAACTTTGGCAGATGGACACAACTACTTAGTGATGTCTATCCCTCCCTGATCATAGTCAAGAAGTGATTTTGGTATGAAAATTATTAACATATTATTATTATAATATTAACATATAGTTGAGTAGCAGGCAAAAATTAATTAACAGTCATCAGCATAGTATATGACAGAGTATTAAAGAGAATTACTACAGTATCTGCAGTCTTAGAGTGTATCAGAAATACTCAGGTAACTGAAGAAGTAGGAACTAGGGGAAAAAAAACCCATCATATCTTAATTTACTGCTTCTCCACATTGCTAGTCCCAACTTGGCAAAGCTACATGGCAACAGACTTATAGACTACTATCTTTTCAGTGCCACACTGTGCTAAAGGTAAAATTTGATACATGTTCTTCAACCTAAGCCATGGCAGTGCTTTGATGTTATTCTATAGCAGGAAATGACCCTTTACATCCAAAATATAAATTTGGTTCACAAATATCACCGTCGTTAAAACACACTGCATTTTCTCACAGCTTAACATTGCTAATAAAGTTTCTGCTTATTTCACTAACAAGCCAGAAACTAAAGAATCATGTAAAGTCAAAGTTACCCTGTAGGCTGGTTTACATTTACATCCACATTGGAACCTTCAGGCTTCTTGCCGTAAATTTTTAGTAATTGCAACTAGACCAGAACATCAAAAGCAGGTATGCTGACCATGTATGTGACGTGTACATGTTAGTACATAACACTGCTGCTCAGCACTCAAAAAGATTGCAGAACAAGGAAAAAAAAAAATCATCCTGTCCTTGTAAACTTGCACAGCAAAGTCTTACAATTAGCACCACAGTATAGACAAATGCGTACTACAGAGTTACCTCCATGCAGATGTCACTCATCTATGCTTTTTAAAATACATTAAAATCCACTTTAAAAAAAAAAAATAATCCCATCTTCCCCATAACCATCTTGCCGAAACAAAAATGGTTTGGAATTTTTAGCACTTGCTGCCTGAACATACAAATACCCAGTATTTTTTGTAATAATTTAGGGACTCCACTGCTGCCAATGTCCTCAATAAGGATTACTTTTTTCAAGTGTGATCAGCCAGAGAGGCATTGAGGTCTTAAGGCAGTGAGATATATTTTCAATAAGCATTAGGTATGTAACACCAACCATTCAGTGACAAAAAAGGTGTTGCTAGCAACTTGGAAAACCAGGCTACCACATTTGAAAACACTCATCTGTCTGCATGGCTCAAGGACTATAACTGAAAATGCATAATCCCACAACAAGACCGAGGCAGTCTGGATTGTTCAGCAAGTTTATTAAGTGCAGTATAATGATACTTGCAGAGAGAAATTAGAAAGTGAGCGAAGAGGAACATTTTCTAGATAGCGGTAGAGAGAGGAAAAAAGTCTCCAGAGGAGAACCAAGAAAAACCAACACACTTTCAGAATATCAACAGTTTCTTCTGCCCAAGAAACTTACTACAAAGCTTCTAAAGTCCCATCTTCAAACATACCACCTGGAAATCATTACATAGGTGGAAAGCCAGCTCTGGCTGGTTTTAGACAGGCAGTTAATGATTTCCAAGAAAAAAATATTTAGGGCATGAAGTTTTGCCAGCATAACCCAAGAGCCACATTCTACTCATAGAAATTTCAGTCTCATGAATATGTTTATATATTTCAAATGCTCTCCTTTTACCACTATTTTTTCCTCATTACTTCATCACCATTTGCCACCCTTTCAGATCTGTGGAGAGTGAAAAAAAAAAGTGAGAGGAAAAAATTACGTTCCCTCTGCACTTTATGCCTTCTATTCCTTAGATTTGGACAGACATTTTGCAAATACTGGTCTACAAAGCAAAGTTTTGAAGGATGTGATATAGGAATCAGTTGGAATACTTGCTTATTTGTGGTTTAAAAAGTACTCAGATGCTTGGCTGATCCAGGACCCCAGTAGTTTCAAAGATCAAATATACATCAACAACAGCCTCCACATTTTGCAGGTTGTACAGATAAATAATGACTTCTTTTTTTGGCCTTGGAGGAATACGTTTAAAAGAGAAACTGTATTTGCCTGCCTGTAGAAGCTGTGATTAAAACATTAGTATTATGTGAGTCAGTCAGGAGGGAAAACTGGAACAGACAATTCTTTAGACGTTATCTTAAAATTATATCCAAATGTGGATGTTACGATTCCTTAAAAATTCAGGGTTTGTTTAGAATTGTATCAGAAAGAGTAACACAGAATCTCAAGTTAATATATTGTCTACCATTTTAAAAAGACATTTCAATCTTAAAAGCATGTATCATCACTCTACACTGAGCATATGACACACTAAGCATAAAGCTAACTTTTAAGAATCTTCCAGAGTAGATTAAATTTCTGTGTCTTCCTCATAACTTTATGAGTAAGGGACTAGACAGTGTTTTCTCCTGCATTCAAAAATAAGTTCACCTCTGATAAAAGGTCATCCATGAAAAATTTCAGCCTTAAGGATGAATGTTTAGAAAACTCTGAGCACATAAAACAGAATGCCAAAAGAAAAATACTATTGCAACTCACACCACAGACCAGTGTTTCAAACCAGCAAATTTGGAAGGAGAAATATATTTTACTGCTACAGCAAATTTTTATTTCCTCACCAAAAACAGTGACGAAAGGAATTTATTTTGGAAAATGAATTATCTTTGTTTAAATAATTTTATCAAAGACATATTAATTCCCTTCTTCTAGATAAACTGTATGTAATAAAGAAAAATTTCCCTGAAGTATGGGAGAGCACATTTTTAACTGTATTTATAATACCAATAAGGAATTCATGCACAAATATAAGGCACAAACTGTAATAGTGGGCAACAACCTGACTGTATTTATAGAACTATTATTAATAGCCTGTAGATAGATGTTTTTCCCCCATAGAGAATTCTAATGAGTTACATCCCTGTCTATTTTGCAGTTTCTTTTAATAACACACACCAGAGCCCAAGAAGTCTCTCTCTTAGCCATTCCATTTCAAAGATTGTAGCCTGAAAGTTCACTCTGTATGGGAAATTATACTGGAAAGCCTATATAGACTATAATTTTATTTATTTACCTATTTACTTAAAACCTATTTATACCATTTCAGGTTTACTATCTCCCATTCCAATGCTGCAATTAAATAAAACAAAATCTTCCAAACCTAGATGAATTAAAGTTGTAGTTTCTCAAATAAACAGTAAGTATACACATATAGCTATGTACATTTTCTTGTGTGTTCATTATATATAAAATATATTTTCAATTTCACTACTGGTGGTAAAGAAACCACCAGAACATTATACACATTAAAAACAGAAACACAGTTGAAAATTCTTTTTGCTCAGGCATTCTCAGGGATGAGCTGTAGAAGGGTAAGCAGGTCAGAAAGGGGTCAAACATTTTCCATTTCAATGTGCATTTTAAATAATCCATTTGCACTGAGAAGTGCTAACCCACTTTGTTCTCATGAAAATTTATACATATTTGAATGCACTGCATGCAGTTTCCTAAATATGGATCTTTACTGTATATTATACCTTCACGAATTGTTTCAGACACAACTGAGTCCCTATCTATCCCACATTTCCACCATGTTTCACATGACTTCATGATCTCACTGGCTTTCGGGCAACCTGATCACAGAAGGTTCTAAAATACAGTTCCACTAGCATTTAGATTTAAAGATTCAGACAGGACTATAATGGAGAGCAAACTAAAACAATACATTGTAAATGTCTATTGGAAAGACTATAAATAACTGCAAGTTAATAAATAACTGTGCAAAGCAGCATTATATTTTTTATCTACCAACAGTAAAGAAAAAAGCAGGAATGATAAAAAGAAAATTACTTCAGAAGTGTCTGGGGCTCAAATTAATTTTGAATACACCCTCATATGCTGTCTCCAAAGCGTTTAACATTCATACGTGTTTCAATTAGGAACAGGAAAACCACTCCAAATATATGAAGGCCAAATTTATCAGCGTCAAGGCTCGTACTGCATTCATATGAACTATTAGCATTTGTTGCATAGCAGAAGACAGGATATGAGTGTGTAAGCCAGCAATGCCACTACATTATACCTGCTCCTCCAAAGGAGATCTTCACAAGTAGCATTTCGGGCCACAGATCCTGCTTCTCTGCTCAAGTTACAGAAATTCATATACTTGGTCCTGAAGCTGGAAGCCTCTGACTCAGTCCCTAATACTGGCAAACACAGAGAGTACCACCACAAATACACATTGGATCATCTCGACGATTTTTTCCCTCAAACAGGCAGGCAGCCACGCCCACTAAAAGAATCAGAACTATTAACCATTAAAATAAATAAATAAAGGAAATAATCTGCTGTGTTCATTGAAGACAGGTGATTATATTTGCTACTGAAAGATAACGGGAGTTTTTCACCTTTTCCTACAGGTGAGCATACAAAAAGACAGGACAGTGGCAGCTCTTTGGTAAAGTTCTTACTTAACACTGTGTATAACAACAACTCGGAGCAAGGAGACACCTTCAAAAAGAGGAAGAAAAGAAAAAGAAAAGGAAAAAACCCAACCAAACAAAACCCAGAGCTGTCACTGAGGCTCAGGACATTGCTTCCTGTCCCACTCCACCCCATCAGTACCACCCCCTCAGCAAAGCACTGTCGCCTCACCTCTGTTCTTTTCAGGTGCCACTCAGTCTACGCTGCGGCCACATCTGCTGTATGGCGTTGTCTGTCCTACTGTACCCTTAACCCTAGAAGTCACATGCAGAGCCCAGCATGGTCTGCAGCCTTCTCAGAAGAACCAGCAGCCTCCTGACTCTTCTCCAGGAGAGCTTCCTCTCTGCTTTATCACAGAAGCATTTTTAACAGACTTGAACACCTACAGAAGTACTACTGACTGCCTCGCACTGGTTCAAGTAGGCAAAACCCAAGATCCTTGGTAAATTCTTTAGGCTGCAAAAATTCAGCTAAAAATTGGAACAAAATGGGCAAGAAGACATCTGACAGTAGTCCATGCAATTCATTCACAACAGATCTTGAAAAACACCTCTTGAAATCACAACATTCCACAATTCTTGGCCTTCTAGACATAGCAATGGGAGGAAAGGCAAGTTATTATCTTTTTACATAAGCCACTGATATATTTTAAATGCAGGAAAAATACAATTCCATCTTGTTAATAGCAGTCCTTCAGACTTATAAGATCCTGTGACATTTGTGAAACATTACATAATGGAGCTTTGGAGATTAAATTATATGTTGACAGAAAAGCAAATTAACTTTCAATGTGGGAAATTTTTTTGGTCCACTGCCTTTCAACCAAACATTTCCATGTTCTGTAAAAAAGAAAAGAATTAGCTCTTTGTAAGATCCCAAAAGAAACATTGATCATGCTCCTTCAGTGTATTAAGAGATCAACAAAACCAAAATTGCTTCACTATCAATCTCACCTTGAGTACCATACTCTCCAAGTTTACAGACACATTTTCCTGCCCAGACGAGTAGTGCAATACAATACTCTGCATTGAAGCCTCTACACATCTTGTTTCCCTGTGTCCTACATATTACTAAGATCACAGTTCTATACACGTCATCACAGCAGAAACAGAGAAGCAAAAGCAGTTTAGTCTACCAAAGGTTTTTAGGTCAACTACAGGGCCATCCCCGGGGTTTGTATTCACCAATACACGTAAACAAAGATGACTCCTGATCACTTAGAAGTCAATTAACCCTATTTCTAATATCCTGCATGCATGGTGTTAATAGAAGCCAATGAAGAGACATCTGGATCAATTTAAATGCTTTGATGGAAATTCACAGAAGGAAATAATATGGATGCTTGTGTCCAAAACCACGGACATCGCAGAGAAGGTTTACAAATACTCAGTTAGCAAATAAAATGGATAAAACCAGATCTGATTATCAGTATATTATTACAGTTATAGTGAGTGCACATACAGATGAAATTCAATTTCCTTTCCAACCTTGCAATGCAGCTATTTAGAAATTAGGTTTATGAAGTGCTTTTGTATTTTATATATTGCACTGTATCTTGTATATTATATAGGTCAAATAGAGGTCTAAAAGAACAAGAATAACCGTATATATGTTTTCACAGTGATCTCAGTTATTCTTAGCTTATTTATACCTCTACAGGTTGTACTCTGGTTTATTACTTACATCCCCTCTACTTCATACACAAGACAAGACAAAGCTGCATAATACAGGCTGACTTTCAGAAAGACTGCAGAATTGCAGTTTCTGCTGAATCAAGTCAAGGCACCATTTTACAAAAACAAGGCACCATAAATGTGACATAGAATAAAATTCTGAACTGCACACAGTACTGAAAACCTTGAGATTCACCTAACCAATGTCACTACTATTGCAGTAAGAAAATAACTAAAGTAATATCATGACCCTTCTCTCTTGCTGGACAAACTATGCTGTTTAAGCATGGTTCCTACCATCAACTGCCTAAAGAACCAGAACCACGCAGAGCCATTGAATGTTCAAAAGGAATCCAAAGCTTCTCTGCAGGCAAATTTTTTGTTTGGTTTGCTTGTTTGGGTTTTGTTTTATTTTTCATAACAAGACCGGGGAGATTAGGGTTGTATGAACCATCTCTTTCATTCATACATCATGTGCTCTCAATACTGACCATGGATGAGAGAGAGACACTAAGCATCAACACTGTTTAAGGAAGTGCTCAATGGGAGCACAAGGAAATAACAGACCCCTAAATCTAAGATGAGTGTGAGAAAAAGGATCTGCTGGAGTTCTTTGAAGATGTAACTGCTGAGACAGATAACTCCTGAGATACTGGTTGTCAGAGCTTACAAATGTGTTTCAGCGCCTACACACAGTAGAGTAACCTTTCAAACCTGTATAGAAATCTCAGTGGCTATTATTAAAAGTTCAAAACTCAAATTTAAAAGCAAGGAACGTTAGTTAATGAAGCTTCAGTTTGTTATCTGCCAAGAGAGGGCAAAAGGTGCCTCTGCATTACATTGAGAGTTCTAATCTGTTCAGAAAGCATAATAAAAAGACCCAATTCCAGCACTGCCAAGGGCAGTAGCATAATGGGATACAATGTTATGGTTAAATATGTTTTAAAGCAAGGAACAGGAAAGGTGCATCTGCTGTTGATAATGTGCACCCAATGTAGAGTCGTGAGGCCCTGATAGTTTTTTTTACTAGGAGAAAACCACAGTGTAGAGCTGAACACAGCCTTACTGCAGCCACCGTGCCCTGGCTGGAGGGGAACTCCCATATTTTCAAAAAACACCTTTCCCTGATTACTCTTCTTGCAAGCCATTTTGTCAGAGACAGTCTGATTTCACAGAGCTGGAGTTGTTGCCAATCACCAGAATTATACCTTCCAGGATCGCTTTGAACCCAATGAACACTGCCCCAAAAGGCTTTTCAGAGCCCTTTGCGGGGGAGGGAGAAACACAAGACAAAGAGCCCACAGCTCTCTGCAAGTTTCTCTGCTCAGAGAGCACATTAACGGGATTAGTTGCAGGTACCAAATCAAAGCAAATCTGATTTTGGGGATACGAGTTTCTAGGGGTTTTTTTTTTTTTTACTTCTTCACACACTATTATTTGGATTTATAATTATATATAACTCATGTAGATTAAAACTCAACTGTCACACTGTGGTGCATTTTTATTACTGTAGTAACATCTAAAGAACCAAGTTCCAACCAAATGCCTGTTTTAAGATTGGAGATTCCTTTGGTGAATTTTCTACTTTTGTGGTAAGGATATTCAATACAGAAGTCAAGAGACAAATATACAGCTGCACTCTTCCGTTGTTACTATGATTTAGTTCCTTTCCAATGCAACTTTACAGCTCAGAACAATGAAGTTACCACCCTGTGATAAACGCCCACAAATGAGCTAAAGAACAACAGCAGGTTCTTGTCACAGTTTCTGAGCTTTTTTTAACAAACCACAGAAACTACACACTACTAACTAGTGCTACAATAAATTAATTTTAGCAATAAGAAATGCTAACATCACCACTGAATTTCAACCACTTACAATCTTACATCTTTTCACTTGTTAGAAGCAAGTCTAGCAAAGCTAATGACTGTCATGACCTCTATTTACTCAGTCTAAATCTACAATCAACCCAGGCTTTGGTTTGTTTGAATAAATACAGAATAGCATCATATTTCCCTGTTTCCTAATAACTACAGTTTAAAGATTATTAGTTAACAAAGACAGAATTGTCTCAGAGTCATCACTCTTTGCTTGGATGCTTATTGACCTTACTCATTTCCTACTTAACCCCTTACTAATCTTTCAGAAATTCTTTAAGACAACATAATCAAGATATTTTGACATGTCTTTAGAGGTAGAGCCACTGGAAAGACTGTAGCTCTGGACGTATCAAGGTAATAGGTATACAGGAATATATAATAGGCAGCGTATTTTGTTTATTTTTTTTTACTTGCTGGACATTAACAGAGAAGCATAGTTTTAGCGTGGCGCATACAAGCCAGGACATGCAAGGATATCTTATGTGTCACAATTACTTGTTGCCAGAAGTACTGCCTCATTTTGCAATGCATTTTGAGGAACTCTTTCCTGTCTTACACCGCTAGGAAGGACTTAGCAAGGTGTATTTTTTTTGAACGGTTGACTGTTCAGTGACTGAGCTGTGCGGAACTGACCTTTTAAACTTGCTCTAGTTGATTAACGTTACCTTGACAACAAATGTCAAAATACAGCAATTCCATCTAATCAAAACATTCTTCCTCCCCCTTGCCACTTTTTTCCCCCATTTTCAAAAAGTTTCTCAGAAACAAAATGTTGACAATATTACAATAATTTTGTGTAAGCTAGTTTCAACTGAAATATATTTTCAAAAACAGAATTATTTTCCAGTTTTCTCCAGGTAAACACAAGTGGTAAACTTTTAGAGCTGACTGGTTCCTGGAAGCAATTTTGCAATATATAAATGCATTCTTGCTTACGTTTACACTACCACTCGATGCATGTGAATCTACTTACGCATTTGAACAGCTTTATTGGATTATGGCCATGAAGACTGATGTTTTAAGTCTCTTTACACAGAAGTCTCATTCAACTCAACAGGATTTTTTGATCTGCTAAAAAATGGCAGAACCAAAGCCATATGGTCTTTTGGCTTGGATTACAGCATTATATGAATATTGACATTTATTCTCCTAAGGGTGAATTAACATAGTCACGGAATATGCAATACCCTAAGGAAATATTTGTGCCCACAACCTAGAGCTGATTCTTTAAAATCACAAAGCCTGTTATTTCACAAATATTTCTGAAGTAAAGCATCGGACTTCAGTCAGTGACACTTAAAACATTTACAATGCAAACTTAAAATGCATTTTCACTGTTTTGTTTTCTTTACCTCAGCACCAACAAATTTAGACATATACATGAAAAGAATTTAGTCTTTTAAAGTAACCAGTTTAGAGGTTGGCTGTTCCATTATGCTAAAGTGGCTAATACAGGACTCCAATAAAATTACTCATGTGAGTATTGCTTTAATGAACAAACCATTAACATCCTGCAGACTTCCACAGATATAGAGGAAAATAAATTACTGTCCATGTTTCTACATGCTTGGTCTTATTTCTGTCATAAATAAATGCCTATCATCTATATTCCCACAAATATTCAACTTTATAAAAAAAACCCCCCACAGTTTACTTCACCACCAGTCTTCCCCAATGCACTGTAACTCAGTGGTAATTAATGACTTCCCTGTTATAAAGATGTTAATGCAGTTCTTTCAGTTTTTATTACTGAATTTTTCAGAATGAAGATGAATGTTGACTTGTGTAAGTCTCCTGCTGCTCTGTACACCTGCAGACTGCCTTATGCAGCCCTCCTATTGTCCAGTGCATCTGTTCATATTTTACCTTCAAAATGTACTGCTTCTTCACATTTTGATTTCCCCTACAACTCCTTAATAAAATCTTTGTACAGTCAAATGGTGGGAGATTGTAAACCTAGCAAAGTGACTTTCTATTTTTTTAATAGCAGATTTTGTAGTACCTCAAAAGCTGCTCCATTTCATCCTCTTGAAACACTGTTTTTCATTTATTAATACTGTGTTTCAGGCAATCAGGGGCCACTGAAACAACTTATTTCCCAGAAGAAGAGAGTATGTAACCTGAAAATACTGAATGCTTGTCATATAAGATTTACTCTTCCACTGTCTTTTAATTCTTTCCTGAATTTCTTAAAATAGCACCATCCACACAATTATATTCCCAAGAACATATAAGCCATTAAAAATATGAATACAAGATATTTATGTGCTAAATATTTGCACTAAATTCTGTTGCATTTTACCAGTATTGCAAAAAAATAAAATCACAAAAAGTCACTTGAACAAAGATTATCCAATTGAAATTATTCCTGAACAAAAAAAATATGGCTTTCCCAGATAGAAATGCTTCTGTAACTGCAAGCTATCTTCAATCATGGGATAAGGCTAACAACAGGTTTAATGGTTTTTCTAACTATTACAATGAAGAAATATTAAGGAAAAAGTGCAACAGCCAAAAGGCTAAAAAAAAAATGTGTGTAACAAATCAAATATAATATGAAAAATTCAAGGAACAGTTTATATTTGTTTAGCATTTACGCAATGTAATTAAATCCAATAATGAAGACACACAGTATTTGACAATAAATTAACATCATACAATGCTTTTGTAGGCTGGGTGGTGGCAGGGAGAGAGGCATGTGCTGGTTTTCAACATAGACACCCAATATATCATACAAGATTTCAAAGACCAGGATCTCTAGGAAATTTAAGATGCCTCACTGTTCCCTATGCATGACCTTATGCATGCCAATAATGTTGCTAACAGCAGACTGAGACTACTAAAATTTAACAGCAAGGAAAGTTTCCGCAATCAACACATATGATGGCAAAATGGTAGTCTTCCCAGCTTGGGCTAGCAGGCTTCCTTAGTCATTCTGAAAGGAAGCGTGCAGATCACGGCAAAACCTGTCAGTATTTACACATACAATCTACCATTCAAATCAAACCATAAGATTTCACTTACACCTATAGCCCCTACCTCATCATTAAGACTATTCATATCAAGATAATCAGACATGTGAGTAGTAATACAAAAATGACAGTTTCCTAATAATGAGGACTGTCAAAGCTAGCTGATTGCTTCCATAAGCTCTCTGATTGAAAGCATGAAGCAGTCTTTTGCATTTGCTCATAGAAGCAAGCCCATGCTAGACTGGAATCCTTAGATCTCAATCCCACCCAGACCCATGAATGTTTGAGTCCCAATTTAAAATAAGAAAAGAGTAAGGTAGGGAGACAAATATACTAGATTTTTTTTAAATAATATTTGTATTACTGTTTCAAAAATAGCATCTTTGAACAAGAGAAAACATTTACTTTAGATTTTTGTCAGAAAGCAAAAGAAAAGAAAAAAGCAGTCATATAAACAATGGGATTCATTAACGGTCAAGAATGTATTTTCCTAGAACAATGCCTGGATCTTTTGTTCAAAAGCGTTGTCTATTAGCCTAATCAAAGCATTAGCTCTCCTACAACCTGGACAAGTTTCTCTTTTCAGACTGCTAGGGCTGCAACACAATCACTGTCTTTGATCCTTTGTGCTAGGACATAACTTTGTGCTGCAAAGTTCTGTACTTTATGTACAAAGAACAAGAGTGCATATGGTAGAAGTTTTCCTGAGCATATAAACTGGTATTTTGCAAGAATCCTTTATAAAAACCAAATAGACAGGAAAAGCTGATAAGTTTCAGAAGCTAACATTTAAAAAAAAAAATCTAATCATTATCTCATATTCTGATTTACATGCCAGAACATTTCAAGAATACACCTTGTATTCAGGGCTTCATCTGTTAAGTAATTCCAACAAGAGAAACGTAAACATGTATCTGTGAAAGAGTGTTCTGTTTAGTAACACATTATTTACTCTAAAATCATTAGTTTTGTCTGGAAAATCTAAATTATAATCAGCCAAAGATTACGGGGCTAAAGTAAAATAATTTCTTAAGACAAATATTTGAAAGACCATTTTAAGAACATAAAAAGAGAAAGAGATTTAAAGAGAAAGAAAAACTCTTCATTTGGTTCAGTTACGTGGTTGTGGTTTCTTTTGTTGGTGGTTTTTTTTTTTAATAGTTTGGGCTGGAGGAGACCTTTCTAAATGATCAGAATTAATGCATACTACAGAAATAAATATAATAAATAATGTAACTGACAAGCAGTGTCAGACATGAAACAGAAACGATACATGTTTCTTTTCACTCTGTTTAAATTTAGAATTTATAACAGTGCATACACACACGATCTGTCTGTCTCTGTTATATATAGTCACAGAAAACTGTAATTATAAAAATATACTCAACAATATTATTTTAATAAGCCACTGTCCGGCTCATGGACTATAAAGCTCAGGGGAAACAGGTGTGATGACTACTGTCTCAAAGTCCTGTTCATAAAGTATTTATACCTAAAATTTCTGATCTGTTCCTCTTTAAGAATAGCATTGAAAAAAATAGCAACAGTAAATGATTCTCTGTAGCAGAGAGATATTGCTAGTCATTCTGCTTTTACTAGTGCAGCAGCCACATTTGTCTCTTCCTGTCATGACAGGATTACACTGAATGGACATGACATAAAAATACAATTTTATATTTTCTATTATGAAAATAAGTTCTCCTCTGTGCCACATAGAAATTCTCATCAATGTCATAATGAATTGCAATTTACAGGTAAAACCTGTCAATTCACAAACTTCTCCAAGACTCTTCCCATATCTGTGGAAATATTTAACAGTGGAGGTGGCAGAAAATCTCATGAAAATACCATTATTTTTGCAAGTTATTAGTTCTCTATGAATAGGTCTACAACCACATAGCTATGAGTTCTACAGTTCTTCCAAGTAAACATTTACACAGATAATTTTTGCAGCAAAGGAGTACAGGTATCAAACTAAGACACCTGCTAAAAATTTTACGAGCAACAATTCTGGATGAAGGGGCTGGGGCACTGTTCGAATGCCTATCAGAACCCATAGAAAGTGTAAACTCTCACAAGGCTGCCCCTCTGCTGAGGTGCAGGCACAATGCCTCCAAGCACCTAACATGAAAGTAAGAACAATGTGGATAAGGTATTAAAAGTAAAGTTTCAGACAGGGGCAAAAAAAATAGATGGCCCCTCAGTAGGACTCAGGACTCCTCAAAGGTGCCTGAAGAATTAGATGTTGTCAGAGAAATAAACTCTCTCCAGAGAGATGAGGGAACCAACACAAGGAAACAAGTCCATAATCTGGCAGACTGCTTTGCCCCCTTCTGATTACAGATTGTTAGGATACCACAATCTATTATGGAAGCAACAAGCATAGAGGAGTTCTCCACTGTGAAACAGTACCATCGTGCACTCCTATCTAGAAGTTCCCAGTCCCACTGCAACAAAGAGCAAGCATTAGTGATTTATTTACTTAGAACTCTAACAAGTTACAAAACATAAGCCAGGAGATGGTATTTCTTTCCAGCCAAGCAACTATTCACTTCCCTTGGTTTTCAGACAACTCTCCTATACTCAAGAAGAGCTATGGATGGAATTATTGGAAAATAATTCATTTTTAAGACAACTGCAAAACAATTCTTAAATAAGATTAAAGTCTCTTCCACTCAAGGCAACCATATGTAGGACTGACCACTGATTCTACCAACCTACTGAATTTTACACCATTTGGTTTGCCACTGCTGCAAGTTAGAAAAGGAAATGCTGTACAAGGTTTTAGGCAAAATTTCTTCATGGGTAAAGGGATACAGGAACCAGCTTTATGACCAGCCTTTAACAACACTTGAGCCATAAACAGATACACCATTCTATTTATAGAATGGAACTTATAAAGTCCAAGCACTATATTCTATTTCAATGCATTTTCCACTGAAAGGGGATTTGCTGTATAATTTACACACACAATATAAGGCTACAATCCTTCAAACTCATACTTCACTGACACTAGTCATGCCAATGAAGATAAGAGCTTGCAAGTACAGTCCCAGAGTGACTCTCTGGCAAGATTCTTAAGAAACTGAGGGACTGAAAATATCCTGGGCTGTATTAACAGAATCACAGCTGGGGGTCAAGGAAGTTGAGTATTCCCCTTTACCTGGGGCTTGTTAGACCACATCTAGAAAATTCTGTCTAGTTCCGAGACCTCTGATACAGGAAAAAAACATCGGTAAGCAGCAGTGATCTAAATTGCCAGGGGGCTAGAGCACGTTCCTGTAAGGAGTGGCTGAGAAATCGGGGCTTGCTCAGCCTCAGAAAGATACAGCTTTGGGTGCCCCTAATAGCAGCCCCTCGAGTACCTACAAGAAGCTGATCAATAAGATGGCAAAATCTTTTTCCCCAGGAGGACATGCCAATAGTGTGTTTGCCCAGAGAGGCTGTGCAGTGTCCATCCTCAAAGATTTCCAAGATCTTTGGAAAGCAACTGGATCAAGCCCTAAACAACCTCCTCTGACGCCCAAGCTGACCCTGCTTTGAGCAGCAGGTTGCACTATGACTCTCTCATGAGGTCTTCCAATCTGAATTATTCTGTGATTCTATAATTATAAGGAGAAACTAGAGGAGCTGGCAGTCATAAATAAGTCATTGCGACATTTTTGTGACACATAAAATAATATTGCAGCAAAATTATTATACAAGAGTATAAAGCCTTTATACAAAGGTTCACAAAGCATTCTTACAGTACATATGAACACAGTAAAATTTATATGTGTGGTAAAATGTCTAATTTAAAACTTTTATAAGATTTAACTGGTTACATTTTATTAGCATTACTTTATTCTAAAAAAGAGGATTAAATATTACAATTAAGCACATCTTGCTAAAAGGCAAGTATGCATTTTAATATTTAAGTAATGGACATGCTTCAGCTTTTAACTTTGATTTTTCTTACTAAATAAATCTTGTCTGTGCCAGAGAATTTTACAGAACAATTCCCACCAGGGCTAGTACTGCCTCTACTGAACTCACATTAATACTAAACTCGTACGCCACTCCGATGTGCACGAATACTGACAGCCCTCATCCCACACTGCAGAGTTTGCCCAGGGCAAAGATCCATAAACTGTGGGACTACGAGAATAAGAGTAATACAGAGTAGCAGGAACAGATGTATGAACAATAGCCTTGCAGGTCACTAGTACAATTGCACCTATGGAAGACTTGCTTACCAGCAACCCACAGGCTGCTAACATACGTGGGCAGTCTTTATCCTCTGCTCTGCTCCCTCCATGGGTACTAGTTTGCAGAGGGAAGGGTACCAGTGCTCAGTGGACAGGTGACAGTTCCCTGCATAAATACTTGAAGGTGTCATCTCAAATAACATTTTTAAAAGTCTCATTCCTAGTAACTGTCCTGTCAAGGCTCCTGTAAGATGGGTTAAGATTTATGTCTACTTACAGACAAATATTTTAAGAGTCATCTTAGTAAGACTACTAAAAGCAGCGAAGAATGCCTTGAAAATATTCTGAATTTTCTTAAAATATTTCTCTCCTGCATCTTCTTTTGAGGACGCCGATAGTGCTCAAATCTATTTTACATTATTTCTGTTCATATTTTATTTTCAGAAGTGCCTTCTTTCCTCCCTCCCCTGACGACTGTTTTAATTTCACAATTATGTCAGAAGCATCTGTCACTTCTCTCCTAAACTATTAAAGACACTTGGAAAGGGAGTACGTTGCCTTTCTGGCCTATCCTTACTGCTGACAATAGTGGTGCAAAAAGATTAGGCAAGATTCATGCAGTATGCTGGCAGAGATACACACCCTTCTTTAAATTAATCTTCATTTGTTCTAACCTTTTCAAGATTCTTAAGAGCTTCTCAGCTAGCTCTTTGAAATTCTAATGAATCATTTTCCAAGGCAACATAAAAACCTTCCCCTTTCATTTCCAATAAGTCAAGAAAGTGGCCAAGGCCAGGATCAAGAACTCTTCAGCATGCTTTCAATTATCTTTCTCACCAACTCCTTTCCCTGACCTCCTAGGTTCAATTCTATACATACCATGGTAATGTATCTCTCTACCCCTCATGTGATAAAATACAGTCCGCTTCTCTAACAGACACTTCCCATTGAGTTCAGAAAGGATAGGCTCAAGCATATGAGGACACTTGGGTAGCATTTTACTTGTGTTTAAGAATGATAACCCAGTTGCAAAATGGGGAAGAGAAGAAAATAAGGAGATAATATTACTCCCTATGTTGTCTCTGTACCTATACTATCCACTCTATCAATCAATTTAGCAATGAAACATAATCAACACCTCCAAAGCTTTGGTCTGCAATCAAATTTTTGTTCCACGGACTTTAGCTCCTCCATTTAGATTCAGATCCTTGACATACAAAGTCCTGGTTTTAAAATCCTGGCTATTAGTATTAGTGAAAACAAGCTTTGCCAAGAATCTTACCCAGAGACATGGTGAGCAGCTCATTTCTCCTGCAAATAACATCTGTTATTTGTCTATGAACTATTAACCAGTAAAGAAGTTAAATGTAATGCTGCACACTCTGTTCAGATCATGCAACAATTTATTGGCCTCTACTACCTTAGCAGAAGATGAGAAATACCACAGTATGCTCAAGCAAACACTAACAACGTTAGTTTACTCGTCTGAACACATGAAGAAATGTATAATACCTCTATCTAGTGTCTCTCCTTGCTAGAAGCATAGTATAGTATCTGTATGAGTCAGTAGAGAGAATAAATAACTAAACAAACTAGCAAGCTATTACTGAAAATATGTATTAAAGTTATTGACATCATCAGCTCTAAGGAATTCTGACTCATACTTTCCCTTTGCCACTTCCTGCACTGCTTTGTGAGTATGTGAACAGTTCAGAGAACACAACTAGTATTTCTGAGTACAACTAGGTACTGGGCTGGAGCACAACTAGGTTTCTGGATACAAGAATTTCAGCAGCTGGCTTGCTTAGTTACAGAAGAGACTGGAGATATCAGTGATATCCACAAACATAGCTACGACATTCATTTCTACTTCTAACGATTGTAAAAGTTAATTTAAGCCATGCCATACAGCTGAGTATCTCTGAAGTACCTGTACAGAGAATATACTGCGGACAGAGTCTGACAGTGAAATGGCTGTTGTATAAATAGAATTACTTTCTCTTTCTCAGCGCTATATTTTCACCATTAGCGTTTCCTCAATACAGAAGCACACACAGAAAGATCTAGAAAACAGTAACAAGGCTCTGCCTTCTCCTACCTTTTTTAAGGTTTTTCAGTCTCTGATTAGAAATCACACTAAAACTGAATCATGACTATGCCTCAAACACCTTATTTCTCAACGCTTTTAGCCCCCATTTAACCAGCACTTGCAATATCTGCTATATTTTCAAATCTTTTCTGAATGGACTGTGCCTAAACTGACTATTCCAAGCTAGATTTAGTATTGATTGTACTACAGTAAAATTTGAAATACTTTCCTGGTAATATGTCTGAATTGTAACTTCTTATATATTTAGTCTATCCTCACTGCACGTTACTAGACCATGTCAAGATGATGTAAGACCAACCACTGGTCTGCTAATCAGACATTTTGAGTCCCTAACAGCAATTCTTCCAGGTCCTGTTCTCCATCTGTGGACCGTGTTCCAAGTGTAAATTAAATATATCTCTTTAGTACAGTAACTCTGCACTTCAGACACACCATCTGCAGGAACTGCTTAGAGACATCTTTCCCAGGTCCCAGAAATGAAAAACAGAATTATGAGGAGATCTTAGCCTCCAGTTTTCCTTTCCCTAAACGATACTTAACTGCACTCTGTGGTCTGCTAATCTCTTTTACACTTTAGTAAGTCCAGTGTTGAATTTCTTGAGTGCAAATAACATAACTTGATGAGTTTATACAATAAAATGTATTGCTTTTTTTTTTTTTGGCAACCCTTTGCGATCTAGCAACAACAACATAAACAACTACATAAAACTTTCCTACACAACAGTTTGTACTTTTCTCATAAAAATCAAAGAGGATGTTCATCTTTCTCCATAATAACCATGTTACAGCTAAAATTAATATCATTGTTGCATATGTGAAGCTTGACTGAAGTAACACTTATTACATATTCTCTCTTGTTCTTACAATGTAAGGTTAGATCCATGGGTAAACTGATGAAAAATAAAAAAATCTTTTACTCACAGAAATAAACTTAGATTTAAACTGGATGTAAGAAAGCATTCATTGATCTATTACCAGCAGAAATTATTATAATTATTTAGAAATTATCATTATTGATACTTGTAACAAGTATCAAAATCTTACCTACAAAGAGAGTTTTGTTCTATAATGGCCATCTACAAAGCTACAATTTCCCTAAATGACATGAACGCAGACTTCAAGGTAGATCAACTGAGTAATGAGATCTATATTGAAAAGGAACTATCTGTACCACACAAACTACATAGATCTTACAATACAGACTCATATTTTAAGAAAAGTTAGATAACAAATAAAGGAAAATATTAGAGCCTGGTGAGTCCCACCAAGCAATGGGAAGGGCTAACTCTCCCAAATCGTTGATAAGAGTGATAACAGACCTATGTATCACAATAGACAATCAGACACATTACAGCTGGGCTGGGACAAGGATCTAGAGCTCTAGAGTCAGGAAGGATGAATTCAGATCAAAACTAGATTGGGGCAGTGATCTCTGTCATGACACAGGCTTTGACCTCCTTCCTCCATGAACAAAATCACTATAACCTGTCAGTGCACACATAAAAATTCTCCAACTCTTACCTATCAAAGCTCATGGGAGCTATGAAGCTCACCTGTTACACAATCCTAACTGGTTACAGAACTTTTGTTTCATAGGAGACACCTCTATCTCCTGACCTGTGGCCAGGCAGTTAGGGCTAGCCTCATGAGGAAAAAAAAATAATATATACATTCTGCATTAACATTCTCAGATTTGAGGAGTGCAGTAAATTCAAATTTTCTGTTTCCTATATGAATATTCTATCTACTAAAGCACTGCACTAGTATGGGCACGGTAACTGAAACACCAACTCAGCCTTAGAAAAAGACAGCAAGAAGACACAGCTGCTCCTGGCAGACTCTGCTTCTGCTGTTGCATGCTAAGGGTTCCTGGAGCAAGCAGTTCAGGAACAGTGCTCCTGCAGGATTTGTCCATCATTCCCAAGCATTATGTTCTCAAACCATTTTCCATTCACAACTCAGTCATTTTGCAAAGCTTTGAATTTCATCCAACCTGACTTTTATGAAGTACCAAGGTAGAGAAACATTTCATATGAGATTTTATTTTTCTGTGAGAAACTAGTCCATGTCTGTCAGGTTCGGATCAATACAACACTCCCTTCAGATATTCTTTTACCAACTACTATTACTGACATTTTCATCATGGCATAACATCATTCATTAGACAGTCTTTCATAATCAGGGCTCTTCATTCCAAACTGTTATTCCAATTCTAACTTACCTTATTTCTGCATCTGAACAATTTTCTCATATTTAAAAAAAAAATGTAAAAAAAAAAAACCACAAACAAAAAATAGTGGCTCAAACTATGTTTTATGCTGCCTCTGACCCTGTAAAGGTGTGACAGTTGTGTTCAGACTGAACTTCACCGAAGTGGTTCACCCAGGTGCGACAAGTGATAGTAAATTCTTAACATGAAGATCCCATGCCAGACTGGCCTAGTATGAGGGGCCAACCTCTTGTGTTCTTACCCTCCTACACTGACAGGATTTTCCTAGTCTGATATAAATGTGTCATAGACTGACAAAAGGAACTTCAAATATTCACTGGCAATATTTTACTGGCAAGACCTTATACACCTACAGATTTTTAACTCTTGGATGGGGGCATTTAGTGATGTCCTCCAGTAGGTCTGGATCTAAGAGGCTTGTTCAAGGTCACACAAGAAAGCTGGGAGAAAGAAAATTTGAAAATGTTTACAAAACATCTACCTACATATCTCCCTCTACTCCTTTTTGTCACATTTCAGAAAGGAAAAATCTTATTCTAACACAACTCCCTACTGCTCCAGGCTGGTTTACTTAAAAAGAAGAAAGTACAGTCAAATCAAAACAGCACATATATTGCCTTTGATAGTGTGCAACAGATGAAGCATCCTCTATAATTCTTGCTTCTTCTGTAGAATATTTAGATATCTTGCTTCCAAGAAAATTAGCTAATGTATTTTCTCCTTCAATTATGGCTAAGAATCATGCATTGCTTCACTAGGTGATGATTTCAACCAATAAAAATGTACTGATCCATAAGACAGGGGCAAAGAACTTGGCAAAGTCTTTGAAAATAACATCCCTTAAGTATTTCAGATTTCAAGCAAAATTTTTATTATTTCTAGAGTTATAAAGTCAGCACTTAGACCTAGTCCAAATATAAATATTGCTTCTCATGCACAAATATGAAAGTGTTATATTTTATAATATTTGTGATAAAAATCTTTGTCAAAGTTCCTCAATATGTAACACTTTACAGATCATAATGTTGCATAAGCTTTTACACAAGGCTTATATAATATAGGCATCTTGACAGGTATGTGAATGAGGACATTAAAACCCAGCAGTCCCATGTCCCAGCAAGACCTGCAAGCAAGCTGCTGCAAACAAGAGTTCTGCAAGACTGAACCAGCAGGAGAGAGGAAGATCTCTACAGCAAATCATACCAAAAACATAACATAAGGGAAATTTTTCTGTATAAAGTATCCAAAGTGCAGGACTTACAACACAGGCTTTCAACTACCCAGGGGGGAAGGGAATATAGCAACATAGAAAATGTTCAGCAAGATCCTGAAATGCATTAGTGTTTGATAAGTAACGTGGAGCAAGTGCTGAGAGAGAAACTCTTTTAGATTTGATTTTTAACCAATGCGGAGAAACTATGTGACATTCTGAAAGCCACTTCAGTTTAATGTTGGCATTCATTACTCTTGGAAAGGCATGATAAAAACCTGCAAAATAAATAGGAATGTGTTGCATTAAGGCAGCTGGGATGGACGAACATCAACCTATGACAACAGAGCTCACCAACTGATGATCAAATTATTAAACACTCCAGTGTTCTCCTCTGAGAGAGCGTGGAGATCTGCACGACAATGGAAGACTGAAAGAGAGCAAATTTCACTGGTCCTTTTTCAAAGAAAGAAACCAAGGAATTAGACCAGTCAGTTACACTAAATTCTAAATAATGACGTCCACTACTTAGTTATCTAGAAATAAACACAGGAATGAGTAATGGGCACCATGGGTTTGTCCAGAGCAAGTCTTGCCAGGTAAGTCTAATGTCCTTCTCCCTCTGTTCTTCTAGTCATAGGATTAGTAGCAAATGTCTCATAATATGACTAGATTTTTGACAGTCTCATGTGATGTTCTCATAAGGAAATGGGAAAAAATAGATGAAATTACTCTGGAATCAATGGAGATTTTTTAAGAGCAGTTAGCAATGATTCACTGCCACTAAAGAAGAACGCATTAAATGATATGCTGCAAGGGTCTATTCTGGGTGCCTCACATAACTCAACATAACTTGGAAAAGAAAACAGAATGGGATTTTGGAGCAGGGGATAGGACAAGGAACCATTAGTGCACTGGGGGGGCAGGATTTGAACTCAAAGTAATGTTTATAAGTAGGTGTGATGTTCTCAGAGAGGGCAGAGTTCAGTAAGGATGAGTACAAGTCACCATATGTAGGCAGGAACAGTCAGCTGCACAGTGCACGATTAGAACCAACCAACTAGGCTATACTTCACAGGAAATTGTTCAAGGATCACAAAGATGACTGTGCTTATGAGAAAAGTCAAACAACAGCATCCTTTAACGAAAGGGTAGAACCATTTGAACCCCATAACATAACAAATGTGTCAAAAGCACAATCTAGGAGGAAAGACCAAATGATTAGTGGCTCATTGTTTTAAAGTAGAGACCTCTGAGGGACACCACTTATCACCAGTCTCCATCTGGACTTCAAACCATTGACCACCACCTTCTGGAAGCAGCCATCCAACCAATTCCTCATCCACTGAACAGTCCACCCATCAAATTGATATCTCCCCAATTTAGAGAGAAGGATGTTGTGGGGGACTACGTCAAAGGCCTTGCAGAAGTCCAGACAGATGACATCTGTAGCTCTTTCCATGTCCACTCATACAGTGACTCCATCATAAAAGGCCACTAGGTTGGTCAGGCAAGAGTTGCCCTTGGTGAAGCAGGGCTGGCTGTCTCAAATCATCTCCCTATCCTCTATGTGCCTTAGCATACATTCTAGAAGGATCTGTTCCATGACCTTCCCAGGCACAGAGGTGAGGCTGAGGTCAGTAGTTCCCAGGATCTTCCTTTCCACCCTTTTTAAAAATGAGCGCAATGTTTCCCCCTTCTTCCAGTCACTGGGGATTTCACCTGACTGCCGTGACTTTTCAAATATTGTGGAGAGGGGCCTGGCAGTTTGACACAAAGACTATAACACCACAAAGGCTTTATCACAACATATTCATAACATCAAAATTCTATCCAGAAGAAGCATCATTTATATCATCAAAAAACTCTCCTTGATAGTACAAACTGCACCTCGATGGAGAACTTCACTTGTATAGTTACATTTAGAAAATTATGATTATTTTTTTTTAAAGTTCTTAATATGATAGGGAAAGAAAAATTTGAGTGGCCTGTCCCCAGTGACCTGGAAATTCTCCAGTCAAATTCAGACACCACCATACCTTTCTTCCATGAAATTAAGAGCATTTTATGAAGCAAACTACGTATCATCAGCCTTTTCATTGTTCTGCACATTGCAATCTTTTATTGCAGGAAAACTAAGCCAAGTTCTCAAAAATCTGAATTTCACGAAGCAACTGAAACGTGACTCAACTTTTTTGTGCTAAAGATGTTACCAATAAAGCTTCAACTCTGTATATAACACAGCTTTATAGAGCCGTTATCCCACTATGATTCCATCTAATGTGTGAGCTTATTTCTTGTCAGAGAGATTAGCTATGCTGTAGGAAGATCTCCCTGGAATGAAATTTATGATTTCCTTCCAAACAAGAAGATGCTTCCATGTGAGACAGTCTAGATAGCAGAAACAGGGAAAATTTATTGGAGCAGCAACTGTTTGAGCATCAACTCTGCTACTTCAGCCCTTGAAAGATGATTGAAAAAAAGATTACTGACTTCTATGAGAAAGCACACGCTTGTTACCCCGGCACATAAAAAAAACAAAAAAAGGCTATTTTTTACTTGCCATCTAGACAGAGCAGAAAGTTTTAAAGAAAAGAAAAAAAAAAAAACCAAACCCTAGATAATCCTTTATCAAGAATAAACCAAATATTGACAAGCCAGTCTTGCAAAAATATTTTCTTTTTACATTTTTTTTAACTTTTCTTTAAAAATCCCTGTAGTTTAATCTTTGAGCACTGACTCTCCTGCTGGAATCTAAGCTGCTTGCAGGCACCCTACTGGGTTAATTGATAAGGTAACAAGGACCATCAGTCAATAAACTTACTGCTTCCTTAAGCTTCACAGGGTTTGCACATAATTCTGCAACACGTAAAAACTTAACAGAGCTGGGTTGTCCTCAGAAGGGATAACTGCAATCTTCTCCATGTTCATAAAAACCCCATATACACATTTCTTATGACTGCCAAATGCAAAAATAAATGCATATGCACAAATCACAGAGTAAGAAAATCAAATATATCACACGTGAACATGCAAACTACTTCTGAAAATATTCAGTCATTCACTTCCAGGACACAGGCATACTTCAGTCTCAACAAACTTTGAGGTAAATATTGAAAAATAAAAATCACAAATGGTTTAATATCTGACAACCAAATTTAGTATCAAGAAACAGCACCACTACAACTTTAAAGTTTCTCATAGTTCTCATAAAAATGAAGACAGAATCACTTTCTTACAAGCAAGTAGATGACTCACCCCACTCTCTTACGTGGTTATGAAACACCCCACTCTCTTATGACATTGTCCCACAAAAAAAAAAAAAAAAACAAACCACAAATGCACTCATCTTATTAGCAAAGCATTCCAGGACATGCACTCCCCAACTCTTCTGGCAGAATAGCATGACCATATGCCAGCACAGGAAAAACAAACACTAGTGGAATGGATGGTGCAAATGCCTGTCAGATACTCGTTATGGGGTGAAGCTGAAATTGTTAAACCATAGAAGAAATAACAAACTGGAAAGAAAGCTGGAACCATTTCCAGAGCACAAACATCTCTGGTCTGCTATACTAATACTATACTATCACCTCTTTTTACCCCTGTATGTTTAGCAGGGTTACAAACCAAAGGCTATATAAGCATTATTAAATACTTCCAGAGAGCATTGTTGTGAACAACCAACTATATCCTAAGTGCTGCAAAACATTCGGATCTCGGTACTCTATTGTAGCATTTATTTGAAGAAGTAGCTTCAAGTCTGCATATTACAAGCTCTGTCTGTAACTCATGCTGTAAACGCATTGGCCTAAACTGAGTTAGCTGGGGGGACACAGTAACAGTAAAATCTTCATCCAAAATATATTATATTATCCGCAATACACTTCTAGATATTTTTTTCTCTTTAGCTGGTCTAGTCTTGTAACTTAAGCCTGCTACTTTCCTCTCTCTTTTGTCTAATTGTAATGCAGATTGTTGCCCTGCTCAGGATGTTAATTTCTCCATGCTCCATGATGTGGAAAAACAAACAAAAAACTCCTTTTTATTTTGAATTCACCTCTTCTTGAAACAACACTCATTCCTCAGCATCAATTTATGAGATTAATATATATTTTTACTCCCTTGTTAATTTACAGAAGTCCATATATACTCTTACAAAGTATCTGGAGCATTTCCAGAGAGGAAGATGACAATACTTCACCTGCATCAAAGCAAAACAGTAGTGTAACATTAATGTACCAACACACAGTCATGAATGACACCTGAATGCAAAATAAAGGTTCTTCACAAACAAGTGCACTTAGCTATATCTAGAGAATTGAACAAATGTACAGCGTACTTTAAGGAGTGCCATTTTTGGTATACCCAGTATTCTGAACCTGCTTAAGACAACATATCTGCCTGAACCCCGAAGGATGAGCTCTTTGCCATCTGGAGGAATGAGACAGATTTGACTTTAAGCAACAGTATATGTCATTAATATTTTTCCAGGAGTACTACTATAAACAAAATGTTGTTATGAATTTAAGAAGCTTCTTAAATTTCTTTAACTAGTTCTTTAGACTTCTTTACCTTCTTTAGACTAGTCGGTATCAGTAAGAAAACTCTAACATTTGATATAAACCTAACTTGCTTAACATAAGTTTTAGTAAATGCTTTGTTATGTCCACATTTCTGACTTTCTGCATGTCCTGAATAGCCTACTCAATTTTCCCCTCCTCATATTACATTTTTAGCTGTACTGAATTCAGCTGAATGCCACAGTTTAAGACATAAAGTATCCATGTCTTAATAGCTTGAATATACCCAGTCTGATGCCCTTGAAATGCAATTCTGTGAGAAAAAGCCTGTCTTAATTTAAGGATGGAACATTTTTCTCCTACCAGACTACTCCAACATGAAATACCTGGCCAACTTTATAACTAATAATACATATATATAAGAGAAATGTGTTTTCAGTTCATTAGTGGAAAAAGTGTTGGCTTATTTAGAGGTTATTAGATCACCAGGGAGTTTATATGTTCATGTATTAATTCTCAGATGACGGCAGATTTTTCAGTTGTACGTTCCACAATGTAATGTATTTTTTTTATCTTCAGAGACATCTAGGCTCGTGATTGTTTTTCTCATTCAGTAGTGAGAACATTCATTTTAGCACAACCACATTCATACAAGAAATAAGATGGAGCCTTGATGTATTTCATTTTCTTACAGCCTTCACTGCAGTGATTTACTGAGAGGAGAGAGTAACGTGTACTGGCTGGTTCTCACAGTGGCAGAAGGAAGACTCATGCTGGTTGGTATCTTTTTACCCCACCTGGACATGTATGTTATGGGTAGTTCACAGCAACAAAACTCAGATTTGCTTTGACACTTTACTTGCAAGGAAAAGCAGCTTGCCCAGCAACAGACTGAAACAGAAGAAAAAAAGAAGAAAAAAAGTGGGGGGAGGGGGGAAAAGATATCACCAGCAGTCACCAGCTTGATCTCTAAGTCGCAATTACATCAAAATTATATTCACAGATAGAATGTAGAAATTATTTCTTATGTGGTGAAAATAAAAGCAAAAGCCATGATAACTAACTTCACATATGAAATATAAATCTTATAGAAAATGACTTAATAAAGAACACTAGTTATCCTTGTGCTCCATTTTCATTCTAAGTATACATAGTGTGTGCCAGTAATAGGAAATCACTTTGAAGCTATGAACAGGCCTGCCAGATTTTAAAGATTTTTAAGTTTTCTTTTGTAATTGATGAAGTTTGTTGTTTCAGCACTTTGTTGCTGATGATGATCTCCTGCTCTTATGCAGTTTTCAATTAACTCTGTTCGTTGCTTCACCCCCCCTTGACTGTTAAAAGCCAAAAAGCAACTCTTTGGATTTTATTCCCACCATTGCTATGTGGAATATAAGACATGAAAAAGAAACAAGTTGAAAACTAGAAATATTACATCTTTTTGTGACAACTAAGTAGATTTTATCAGGAAATTATCAACTAGCTATCTAAAACTTGAAATCACTGTTTAATATGAGCAAATTTTGTGTTCTGTCATGTACAAACACTTAGCTTTCTCCTGCCAGACTTCTGCATTTCTCTCTAAAGCTGTTCCACACACACAAAAAAAAAACCACTAATAGGCCCATTACAGGTGAAAAATATTAGTCCTAAATGCTCTTAGCAGTGCAGATGAATAATTTTGGTAAGCCTATTTTGTCCTCCTCATTCGAGGGCCAAGATCATCTCTTCAGCACAGTCAGTCCTAAGGAAATGAAGCTGGCAGGGAGGCATTGCATTTCAGGCAGTTGTAGACGGATGAAGGCACTGGAATCATAGAATCATCTGGGCTGGAAGGGACCTCCAAAGGCCATCTAGCCCAACCCCCCCACAGTCACCAGGGACACCCCCAACTAGACCAGGTTGCCCAGGGCCTCCTCGAGCCTCCCCTTGAATGTCTCCAGGGAAGGGGCCT
>JAOTQQ010000002.1:5121510-5273986 GCA_026546715.1 Gallinago undulata | reverse complement strand
CTCCAGGCTGAACAACCCCAGCTCCCTCAGCCTGTCCTTGGAGCAGAGGGGCTCCAACCCCCTGAGCATTTTTGTGGAAGCAACCAGTCAATTACTGAGGTCCTGTGAGCAAAAGTTTCCCCAAAGCATATTTAATCCAGTCTCAAAATAGAGTTCTTACCCCTTTCAGATTTTACGGGGCTGTATTGGATGCGTTGTCCAAGGCCTAAGAACAGTACAAGGACAAGGAGGCCAGTGGCAGGTAGATGCATTCTGTGTCACAAAAAACACGAATGACTCCCTTTTAACCCCCTTACCCGGCTACGTAAAATACTAGAGCGCATAGTACACCTCCAGCATCCCTGAACTTTCCCACCTTAAATAGATCCGCACAGATCTCCACAGCAGCCCAGAATCAGGTTGCAAAAAAGAAAAAAGTATCATGTCAGCCCTTTTGGGAGACCTGTGTGAGAACAGAGACAGAAGGAAGGTGAAAGGCCAACTGCATGCTGCAGAGTTCCACTGGGTCTTGGGGAATAAAATAAAAGCAGAGTCTGGTACATGGAGATGACCCAGCCTCACAGGGAATGCAAGAGGAGCTCTGCTCTTAGGCCTGACGCAACCTGAAGCGCTGGCCGAGAGGATGTGAATACTGCAACCTTTCATTCAGCCAGACGCTTACAGTGACCTATGCCTAAACTCAGCTCTGAAAACATAGTTAAATAATAGTTGAGATACTGGGGAACAACTGAACATTTAAGGATAGAACCAAATCAAATCTATTCAAAACAAGGTAAACTACCAGTGCTTTGCTTGGAATCAGTGTATAATGCACCCTGAGCAAGCCACACTGTCACACATCCTTTTGCTCTTCATGTCCATCTACGCTCTCTGGAATTAAGCACCTTGTTAGCAGCGTTCTGCATGTGTAGTGGTTGTCAAACTCTTTTTTACATATTTTTTTGTTTTAATATTCTCCTTCTTCCTTATACACCAATCATTTATGAACAAAAAGATGTAAGGGAAAACCAGGAGGGGGATATAAACGGGGTGGGAAAAAAAGGGTGTCTCATTAAAAAATAATTTCCTTTTTAACAGGCAACAGAAGGAAGTACCCCAAAATCAAGACAGCTAAGACTTTTCTCCCTTAAAAAAAATACTACTGTGTGAAAAACCATTCTCCAAGGCCAGGGCAAACCGAGGAAAACCCAGACAATTGGCCAATCCACAGCCTCTTGACATTCACAATCCACAGCATTATCATGAAGTTTTTGAAGAGTTAGATTATTTTAAGCACTGGATGCTTCTGGCATTGTGCGATGCGTACAGTATGTCAGGATCTTTACTCCAAGGTTCTTATCTAAACATATGATAAAAGAAGATATGGTTTCCAAACAGAAGGCAGAAAGCTTCCGACCGCAGGGACCTTGTCTACTGGCAGAGCTCCATGTTCAAAATTGTCTGGCATAAATACAGTAGGACTAGGTCTATGGAGAAGAGCTTAGCGCTTTATTTGCTGGAAGTGGTTCCTGATGTGTTCATGATCCATTTCCAGTATTCAGAATCTTACAAACATATGCAACACCATTGTTCCTAGAAAATTAAAATAGCAAATACAATAGAGAAGACAAAAGCAGAAAAGAAAAATACTATTTAAATGATAGAGACAAACATTGTGATAAAGGTACCACATCTGTCAAAACACTCATCTTTCCTGCAAGTTTTGCATGTAGTTTCTCTGTTAATCGCATATACTTCAACCATACTTAACACCTTTACTTCAACTATACTTAACACCTTTTTTTTTTTTTTTGGTACTTCCACTTTTTCTTTTAAAATAAGACTTAGCAGAACTAGAAAGAATAGGTTTTATTTCTATATACAGAATAGATTGCCACAATCACAGAAACTTCTGTTATCAAATAAGTGACCCTGTTCTTTTCAGCCTAATTTAATTTTTAAGATTGCCCTGGTATAGTTTAGCTATATCTTGACATGAACAATAAGATTTTCCTTCCAAAGTGTGCTGACTGCTTCAAGCAAACTACATGTTGGTTCTCATATATATAATGTAAAAATCTCCATTGATAAAATATTTTTATGGGGTAAAATCAGAGCCATAAAAGATGAACATGGTCCACAAGACATGTTCCTTGATATGGCGCTTAGGGACATGGTTTAGTAGTGGACTTGGTAGTGTTACATTAACAGCTGAACTCAATGATCTTACGAGTCTTTTCCAGCCTAAATCATTCTATGATTCCTTCAAATACTCCACAGCTACTCTGTCTCCATTCTAAGATACATAATGAAAACTTCCTGAGATGCAGTTTGAACCGCAGGAAATCTAATTTATACTAAACCTGACTGATGGCTTTTTGAACACAAAGGGTTTGACCTTCCTTGCCTGGTTCTGAGACAAGTTATACAACACTCAGCTCACAACTACAAGTCCTATTGGTCCAATAAGAACGGCCAACAGAATATATTTTGCTCTCCAGGTAGAATTCCACAGTTTAGCAAAAAAAGATACTGAACACTATATAATTTACTCTTTTATAGAAGTGGAAAGGGTCATTTAAGAAAACAGGAAGGAGAAGAAAATACTCCCAACCTGCCTAGGCACAGCAGAAGCAGGTCTTAAGATCTGCATAGCCCACAGCTGTGGGCCTTCCATGGTTCTGAGGCACAAGGGCAACAGGCACAGCCTTAGTTTCCAAGAGAATGCACCCCCACTGAGCACTCAGCTTGAATGCTCACAGGTTCTCTGGTGACATTTACACTTAATCTTTAGACTTTTCTAATGCAAATGGATCTTATTGACAATCAAAGAAAATACATACAAACTTTCATATCCACAGACACACTTTGGATTGCCCCATAACAGCACTTAAAAGAAAGGAGAGAGAATTCCTCTGATCCTCTCTCATCCATCCTCCTCCATATTACTGCTGCTTCTTTCCTTTCCCTAATGTTCTCCATCCAAACAGGAGTTTTGCAAAAGAGGAAAGGATACCTATCAAAATGCCTCCAACAAGGAATCACATTAATTTTCATGTAGTTTCACATGTATACGAAACAAGTATGATCTGATCCCGTTAAAGATCAGGTCAGATTTCTTTGCTAGAATAATTAGAAGGAAAAACAATCACGAACAAGGACTGAAATCAAGCTTGAGGCTGTACTTTGTCTTCTGTTTGTTAGTACTTTCAATTCTTCCTTTACTCTCTTTCCACCTCTCTTGGGTTCGTTATTCTACTATTCTTTGGACTCTTCTAAAAGGTGGAATACTTTGTGTTTCTCCTGAACGCAAAACTATTCAAGAAGGAAATAAATTACAACTACAGATACTTTAAAAAAAAAATCCCAAACAAAACACACACTCACACACCACCTTGGTACTCTGCATAGAAAATATATGTGGAGTAAGTCTGCTCACGCCACCAAAGAAAGACAATTTTTTAAGTTTTTCCATTATCTCAAAATGAGTTATACAGTAATAGTAATAGTGCTGTGTCTTCTTAATGTTCATTCTGAGTACAATTCACATGAATTGTGTGCTGGTAGTGAACAAAGCCAGGCCTCGAAGTAAGAGGCAAGCAATTTAGTTTTAAAACATTTAATTTACTGAAATTGCTCTTGTCCAATTAGAATAGATTCTGACCTTAGCTATATTGGCGTAAGTTTATAACATTATAAACTTCCTGAAACTACCTCAGACTTAAACCAGTATAAATAAAGTCAGCTCAGAATATAGAAACTAAGTATTAAAGTCAACAACATAAAATGGATGGCAGACAACCTAAAATGGTAATTCTCAAAACAGTCTCCACAGACCACCTGGGTTATATAGATTTACTGAAACTGATTGTAACGGAGACATTGAACAAAACAAAGTATTAATTGGAAGCAGGTAGGATAGTATAAAAGAAGTCCCCTGCAAAGTGGATCATTTATCATCCTTGTTTATTTTCTCAATACGGAAGTTTACTAAAAAGTAATCCTCTATTCAGAGGAGCTTCCATTAATCAGAAAATATGTCATATAAACTTGAAATATGCCCAGTTTCTCAAACCCAGTGGTTACTCAAACCACTCCTCTCTTGCTATCTCCAATTACTCTCAAAAACTTTGTATACCTCAAAGCCATTTGGCTAACCAGAGGGATTATCTTATTGGACACCATAAACTCATCCAGGATTTTTTCTCAAAATGTATGACTTGCTCTCTGCTACTGAGAGAATTCACGAATAAGAAGCTGATCATGTACAGATGACAAAATCTGCATTGATTACAGTTCAGCTGTGGATCAGGAAGCAGACAAGCCAAGCCACACAGAAATGCAGTTTCTGTGTCTCATTCTGTATGTATCTTGGACAGAAATGGCTCAAAGGAGCCCTGCAAATCAGCCCAGAGGCAAACAACTGCCAATCATCTGATGCACTGTGAGCCCAGAGAAGCAAGTTGCCTCTCACTGCAACAAGATCAGCACAGGTCTGTATCTATGAGGAAATGGTGCTTCAATTACCCCTGTGTTTTGAACTAGCAGGAGCCTGCAGCCACTACGCTGCATTGCATCCTTTTTCTCCAGGTAAAGTAGTGTCTCTTCAGCTACAGAAACTTTAAGAATCACAGAATCGCCCGGGTTGGAAGGAACCTTTAAGATCATCTCGTCCAACCATAATAAAATAAAAAAAAAACAACCCAACAACACAAAAAAAAAACAACCCCCAAAAAACCCCAATACTAAACCATATTCCCAAGCACCATGTCAACTTGTCTTTTGACTATCTCCAGGGATGGTGCCTCAACCATCTCCCTGGGCAGGCCATTCCAATGCCTGATAACCCTTTCATTGAAGAAATTTTTCCTAATATCCAACCTGAACCTTCCCTGGCACAACTTGAGGCCATTTCCTCTTGTCCCATACAACATCTCAGAATGCAGACCCACACTGACTGCCCAGGAAATTCCAGATGAACGTGGACTGCCACGACTATTATCAGAAGGAGCAAACCCAGAAAACTTTCAGAAAACATAGTGGATTGGTCAGCATCTCTTTGTGGTCTTATAAAATATTAGAGCATGCTGAAACAGTTAAAATATGTTTATTTCCAAAGTCCACAGGAAGAGGTACCTGTTTGATATCAGCATTTGGAAGTATGAAAGTATGCCTTTTACAACTTTATTGTCAAAGAATGGAATTTCTCTTGGTGGCTGGCTAAATTCTATCACGATCTAAAGTGATATCTATTCTATATGAAGTGATTACTTCAGTGTTGTTAGGATTGTATAACTAATAGGCCAGTGTATCATGAACCTTGTCTTCAGTTGGTTTCAATCCAATTTTAAAAAAAAATCATCTGTTTAAAGTAATTAACATATTTGGATCACTAGACACAATGTTAATACAGCAACACATTTGATTTCCCCTGTAGTGCTAGTGATATACTTGTAATTCTAAAATCATCCCAGAGATTTCACAATTTTTCCCATTTTGCAGCGGACCAGAAAGCAAAGCACATTGAAAAACCTTTGTCAAGAGAAGAGACACATTACCCAGAATTATAAATATCAAACTCACTACACCGTGTTGGTTTAAGCCTCACAAATGAAATAGAACAGGAAGTTTTATCTGTCTTTGGAGCAAATACTATTTTTGGATAGAAGTCAGTCAGTCTGTCCTTCTCATGCCCTTAAAAAAAGAAATAATAGACCTAAACATAAGTTTTTAATGATAAAAGAAATCCAACCAATTCCAGCAGTTATCTGTACCAGAAGTGTCACAGCTAGTGACAGCCATTTCAGACAGTCTAGGCTTTGTAGTATAGAATTATTTCTTTGTGCATTTTAATACACAGATCCATTATTTCACCTTTACTCTTAGCTAAAACATAAAATCTACTTCAGAGCACTGTGTCTGCCCCACCCACAATTATTCCTCCATATCAGGTGCTCTTTATTTCTGTCTTCCTTGCAAGTGTGCAGAACTCAATTTATTTAGGCCAGAAAAGTTATCATGAAATAAGGGCAAGTGGTCACTTTATCAAACCACTCTCTAATCCTAGATTCCCAACATATGCACCAAAGTCTAGTTATTGTCACTGTACCTCCAGCAGCTCAGAGAACACCTTTTTCTTTAAAAATCCTAATCATTAGGATAGAGAGCCTGATCTTACAGACTCTGCTCAAGAAAATCCAATACCACTACAAGTTAGCAAGGAAAGTCTGAAGGAATAAGGCTCACAGACTTAATCAAATTCATTCTAAATCACTTTGCTTCTCTTTCGAGCACTGAATCTTTCCACTTTAACTCTCAGAATCATCCTAAATTTGTACTGTACTTTCCTGATATAAACCAAAAGGAAATAAGTCCAAATACTGGCTCATACGGGAGTGGTTCCCCAGTAGTCTCTCATCTGACCATTTTTCCATCTACTCTCCTACACAAGGTCCTACTTTAATCATCAGGCTGCCTAATGCACAATATGCTTAACTGATGTTGCAGGGTACACATTAAGCTGTAGCAAAAAGGTTCAGCAAGGTTCCCTACTTGTAGAGCAGATTGCATCTGAAAGAAATGACCTTCTGATTTCCCACATCTTTGATTAGGGCAAAACAATTAAAACACACAGAGCTATGGATCATACCTGAGAACAACTGAAAGCTTCTATTGCTTCCAATGAGAGCATGCTATCTGCAAATGACATTTTTCACTATTCGTACTTAACTGCCCAGTGAAGTGTTGCTGGAGAGCAGGAGCAGCAAAGTGAAATTAAAGGTGTCCTCTTTACCCTATCACCTGGAACCTTGGCTGCTTCATCACTGAAAATCTGCCTCTCCCTTTTTCACAATACTTCCTTCCTTCCACCTTACTTCTTACGTCCTTGGTTACAACTAGGGCACTAGATCTGAGCTCTCTTAAAGCTGCACTCTACAAGGTCCTGGCTGGGGAATAGCTAAGGCTTTTGATCAACATATGTAAGTAAATGGAAACAGCAAGGAGAGACAGGTGTCTCGCTAACCATACCATTGAGGGGTTGTGGGACAGGAATTCATTAGGATGCCATGGGTAAATAGCAGCTGATTAACTCAGATCAGGGTAATGAATTACTATTTTTTAAGAAGTGGCCCAGGGAGCTCAGCACACAGCACAGCTTCATCTAGCATCAACATCAAACACAGTTACATAGTGTAACTCTGCTTTATCTGTGACGTCAACTGTTAAAATACACTTGACAAATACTTGTATGTTTTTTAATAAACTTTCCTGAGAAATAAAAAACTATTAATTCCAAGTGATTTACTCCTTTCAAGGCTCACCTCACACCTGCTGTATAAAAACACAGGTCAGCTCCTTGACAGGGCACTGCTGCCTAACAGCAGCGATGTACCTAATACTGTAATTGCCATATTATCAGTTATTGTTGCATCAGTAAGTACCATTCTCTTTAGACTCTGATCTCATTTGCATTCCACAATTCTGGGTATGATAAACATATCATCTGAAGAACCAGTATATTTCACTGGGGGGTGGAGGGTGGAAATCACTTTCTAGTCTACTAAAAGAATAGGCTTCTAATCCGAGCCATCAGATACCACTGAAATAGAATATCCAAACGTCAAAATTCATATAGGACACATACATGGCACCATATCAAATGTTCAGGTACAAAATCAGTGGTGCTTGCAAGTTGCCCATGGCACAAACTCAAAATCCTTTATCAGCCTGTTTTCATAGGAGAGGTGCTCCAGCCCTCTGAAATGGGTCATGAAAGATGACCCAGGACATGACAGGTCCATGTCCTTCCTGTGCTGAGGATTTCAAAGCTGGACACAGTACTCCAGGTGGGGTCTCACGAGAGTGCAGTAGAGAGATAGTTGTTCTTACGTCAAAGGTAGATAATAAGCTAGAACACTGGAAATACAACCTATAATCTCATTTTATAGTTTATACTGTGTGGCTAAATATTAAAGAAAGGAAAGAAAATATTTTCAAAAAAGCCTATGGGAATCAAATAACTACATATTCTTAAAATTACTCTAAAGTGAATTGCTTGGCTTGTTTGAAAATTCATAAAAAAACCTCAACACATCCAACCCTGCAGAGGAATAGACAGTGGCAGAGTGGTAAATACAAAAGTAAACAAATGCACCCATTTATTAATCCAGGATGGAAATTCAAAAGACATAATTCTGCCTTTACCCTCAAATACACAACCAAACGTAGTCATTCTTAAATCTACAAAAAAAATATTATGAATTCTCATTCAAATTCATTTAATAGCACAAGCCTTAAAACTTTCCATAATAATTTCTGCCCTTTGATTTGCGTCTCAGTTACTGCACATCTTTTAGGAAGGCATGGATTATGGATATAAAGACTACAAAAGGTTCACTACATGAAACATTGTTTAACTAAGCCATTTCAGTTGTTAATTGTCAAAAACATTCATTTGCTTCCTGGTTTGAACTTTTCTGATTTCTACCTATTGGATCTTGTCATACTTCTGCGTACTAGAATAAAAATTTAGGTAAGTGCCTTTATTTGCAATACTTCCAAGCCATAACCTTTTGCAGATAAACTACAATGACTGAACTCCTTAAGTTTTCCATCATAATGCCTGTTTTCTTGTCAACAAATAATTCACCTCCACCCTGAACTCCCAATTTTCAGCATCTTTTTAAAGTGTTTGTCTCACAATAAACCTGCCAGTTGATAGGTGATAATCTCTTTTGAAAAGTTGGCTCCAGTTTCTGGAGTAGAGCACTTCGGTGAACAAATCTCATGCGCAACACAATGTCATCTTAAAAAGCAAAGTGAACAATCAAAGACAGAGAATAAAAGTGCACTTACTCCATTTCAACAAAAAGAAATACTATTTCATATACCAGACTGTATAAATAGGTCTTCATTCCAAAATCAAGAATTTTAAAATGTCAATTTGATCTGTATGACAACTGAAGTACTGATAACAAAGGACTGCTCTGAAGTAAGAGCAAAACCTATCTCCTAGAAACATTATTTCCCATAAGCGAAGTAAATTATTGTCCCCCCCTTTGATACAACTCCTTCAGTTTCTATCATAACTTCCTAAAACATTTTCAAATACATCACCAGGAAGCAATCCTGAAAAGATTTTAAAATGGAATAACCAAAATGGTTTCATGTAGATTCAGTCCTTTAACACACAGTTCCCTTAACAGCACACAATCAAAATCAAATAAGTAAACCTTCAATTAACATACCTTTACAACAGGATACTGCTTTTGTGTATGTTCATATATGAAGTAAGTTTTGTTGTCAACTGTTAGATTATCACATTGCTGGAGACTTCTAGGCAAAAACTAAGCGTCTTTGAATTCCAGCCAGCACTGCTGCCAGCATGCTAAAGGCACAGGTAACACTAAGAACAGCAGCAGCAGCTGCGATGATTTTTCAGTTTGACAGGTGCTAAGTACCACTGAATTTGATTATAATTCCATTTTTGCTGTAGCTATTGCCCAAAATGACCCTAGAGTAAGAACATCATAAAGAATGGCTTTAAACCAGTGCTGTTCCACGTGAACAATATATGGACAACTGCTCTTCAATAGGAAGGTCGCATATAAGAAAAAAGGAAGCGTGCACCTACTACAGTATTCCAAGAAGAGTGTTGGGATCTATCACTGAGGCCCCTCTCATCCCAAAGTGCTTTACCATTTTATCCTATTTCCCCTGTAAATATTCATATTGCAGATGTGTTAATATTTAGATTGATACAAAACAAGGCTCAGTGTAAAGCTTACTTAACTCTTACTGAAAACATTCCAGTAAGTCACAGAACAAAAGAATAGTTTTACTACTCATTGTGGCAAGGAACTATTCTTTTTTAGTCAAATTTCAGAAATGACAGTTAGTATCACGGAAATAAAAAGCTTGTTTTAATACAAAGGAATTGCCAAATTATCTCCCAGATGATAGAAAGAAAAACTACATTTCTTGGAGACTGGTATTTCCTGGAAGACTTCAAAATGGCAGACTGGCTATAAACTGATATTCTCAACTCAAACTAATTTCTCTAGAGGATGCAACCCAAGCCTAGAAGCATGCAGAAAGATTGGGTCACTACAAGATAGACGGATGAAGGGACTTCAATCTGGATGAGGGAGAGAGTACTAAGACAGCAACTGATTAATGAAATAGAAAGATCACCAAAAAGCAAGTAATTTTAAGTCAATTGAGCACACTGAAACATCTCTATGCAGGCTTTCACAAATGCCAGAATGGAAAGAATTAAAGGCATGGGAACATGAAGTCCATGGCAGGACTGTGGGTGGGTCTGCAGTAGTCGACACTTAGCTTGGCCAACCAAGTAACCACAACCTGAGTCTGAGTAGATCCTGTGCATTTCTTCACCTGCTTCATTTATCAACATTTGCAAGGGGTCGGCCTACATTCCAATGTTGAGTAGAGATGTTTTGTTTGTATTTTATCTTCATTTGGCCTGAGTTAAACATACTTTCAGCTAACTCGGCTAATAAGCCACCTCTCTTGGAAAAGTATGGCAAGTGTGTAGAGATGAAGATGTGTGTTCCACTAACCACCAGTAAGAAGGAAGGCTCTGACGTGGATCAAACTTGACTATGGTGTACAGACAGCAACTGTACAGTGACAGTAGCTAGACCTGGCATATGGATGCAATTCAAATCTTTATATGGTGTTTGGGACAGGAGAATGGTGAAGAGCATTGATTAGGCTTCTTGACCACAATACTAGATGTCATCCACACAGTTCAGCTTTACAAAATTTAAGTCTCCAATTTCAAGAACTTCCCTTCTTCCTCCTCCTTTGTAATCACTAAAGAATTTCACCACCCTCACACCAGTTCCATGCCAGCTCATACTAATTTGCAAATAAGCTGAGTGTATGTATTTGAAAACTCTGAGAAGTTTGACCAACATATGCTAACAACTCAGGGGATTTTGTATAAAGAAAGCCAGAACTGAATTATTGACCTCACTGCCCATTTTAAAGAGACGTTTCTGTTGGCAATCTGCTGGATATCTGAAAACTCAAGACCTTCTACCCATTCTGAAAACTGCCTCTTAAAAATGGATTAATGTAAAACATCATCCCAAACATGCTTGTCTCATATATTTCTACCACTCATAGAAGTTTGGTCTATATTTATAAATCAGAGTCAATGTGGGTCATTTTAAACATCCTTTAAAAAGCAGTTTTGATTTCCCATCTGTCCTGTAAACTTCACCACTGAAGAATTACATTGCTATATTGCACTTTATGTCTCATGTCTGAAAAATAAGGACAGAAGCAGATAACCATATTTCATTCAAAAGCAATATTCATTACTTTGACTACATAAAACACTCTACCATATATGGATTCATATTCATATTGTATGCAATTGTCTCCAAACAGATGGTAGTGACTCAACATTTTGCCAGTGTGGCTATGAACATACCCCTTAATCTAATAAAAGGGTGTAGAAGTTGTTATCAATTAAAAGTGCATGCTCCATAAACTCAGATACAAAGACACACAGATACACAGAACAACTTCAGTCCAATCCAGGTCTGTGATTTTTGCACAGTAATCAAACCAAATCTTAATTTTTTCACAGAGAGATCACGTTCACTTCAAAGCAGGATACAATTTAAAGCATCTCCCATAAATAAATGTGGCAGCTTTTCAAATCACTCACCGCAGATTCTCCAATCAAGTTCTACTGAGATGAAAACCAGGTAAAATACTACTCAAGAAAACCACAGAACTACTGATCAAATATACAGTGCAAATTAACTGAGACACAGAGAACATCTGTAGTCTCCCTCATTTGTTTTTGCTTTGGGTTTTTTGTAATAATTCCAGCCTTTGCCTATTTTATTTTCTGAACAGCATTGTATAACCTTTTAGAAAAATTCAGTCAAAGACCAGAAGACATAACAGCCTATCTTACGTTCTGTGATTAAGAGCAGTAAGTGATTTTACACCTAATACACCGTACCTCCAAATGTAAAAGCTTCTGCCCACACAGTTAAAATATACAGCAGAAACAGTACAGGGAGATATATGCATGCCTGATATTAAACAAGGATGTTGAGATTCTCCAGTATTACGATGGGAAGGACAGTCAGGATCAGAAAACAGGAGAAAAGATGCCCTGGCCAAGGTGAAATGAAGTATGTTATTGAAGCATTCTCAGAGTCTGCTCAAGAACCAGACATATATCACTTGAAATAAAAAGGAATTTTGCAAAGCCAAGAGTGAGAATTCAGGCTAGAGAAAGCTACTCCCAATACAAGTGTGATAATAGCCTGAGAAGTAATTATAGAATTTACACTTCCCTGGCTCAGAAACATGCTCTGAGCCCTTGCAGATGTGACATTTATTATGTTTGGCATAATTACGAGATCAGATAACAAACCTACATTAGTTGCCAGTTAAAACATTGTCTTTTGGTTGCTGGCAGCCCTGTGTCAGAGAGCACAAAGAAGTATTCTATGGTGCTACCAGAATAACAGCTCGCACCACACTGAAACTCACCCAAGCCAATTGCTCCCTGACCTCCTTATCTCAAGAATCAAATATTCATGTGTTCAGATACCATCTGTCCCTGAGCCCTTTCCTAATTTTTAACTATCTAATCAATTACCTGATATAAACAACTGTAAGTGATCTGCCCCCAAGCAAATGAAGTGTTTGACAACACTGACACCAAGCGACAGAATTCAGAAAAATATAAACCAAAATAACCTACACATAGCAATGTTAGGGCATTTCATCAGCATGCTGGGAAAGAGACAAAGTGTTATTTTACCAAGAACACAAAACAGAAGCGAAGACCCATTATGAAAGCTGACATTTTCACAGAAGTCATGCATAACTATGTCCAACATTAAATACATGTTAACAACTTGATTTAACCTCGATCTTGCAAGCACGAGTCAAAGACTGCACACATTTCAATGTTTTATGCAATCTAGCCTTGTAAATTCAATTCTAAAGGTGAAAAAAATGAGTGGTTTGTATGTACAGTCAATACTTGATTCCATTAACGTATGTGGATTTCGCTCATTTTTTAAGTCAAAAAAACCAAACAATAACTTTATGCCCGTTAATTAAAAAAACATTATGTGTTAATGCAAAGTTTAATAATCTGCTAAGTCTCACTTACTTGCTTTACCTACCTCTCTGTTGAGAAATCAAAAACCACGCAGTCCAACATCCAATGCATTAAATAGGACCGTGCCTCCTCCTAGTGGCTTACATAATGACATTACAGAAAGCATAAAACCCAGTATTCTGTGTTTTCCTTCCAAGATTTGATGTTCTTACCTGCTGACGTTTGTATGCTAAGTAATCAAGATTTTCCAGATCTTTTTGAAACTTCTGGTAGGTTTTCTGTAGATCAGATTTACTGGATACATTTCTTAAAGATTCAAACGTTCTTTGAAACTGTGATGGTAAAAAAACAAACAAACAAAAACTACTAAATACCATCATTCACACAGTTGCTGTATTTTGTGCCATACTAGGATTTTTTTCTACTAAAAAATAATGTAATGGAGCTGTGTCCCCTCTTCAGTATACCATCTTCTAGACATTCTTACAATTTTGTTTTGAAATCGATCGCTGAATTCAAAGCATAGTACATAAGCCCTGTTTAAATTCAAACCTCTAACTTCACAGGTCAGACTTGCATAAGACAAAACACTAGCAATCAACACAACCTCTGAAGGTTATTTCTTTTTCTATGCCATGTTACTGGGTGGAATATATTAATATATATTTTAATTTTTTTCAACTAATAAAAGCATATGCAACTTTATACAGGCCATGAACTCCTCATTATATTAAGTCTAACAGTAGATGTTACTTAGAACAAGGTACTCTTAATCAAGTTAATTAAGAGTAACTTACAAGACTGGATACTTACCACGGGCAACGTGCTCACATTCTCTACAAAAGCTGAGGTAATGTTAATTATGCTTCGTTACAGACCTTACTTTTAAATTTCAAACTTCTTTCATGTGTACATTATTATTAAAAACTGGTAATTTTCAAAGAGATGAACAATACCAACCCAGCTGTAGGGAACTGTAAGAGAAAGGCTAAGATTTGTACAAAAGGAGAATGGGAGCTAGTTTCCTCACTACCCTGAGGTAGTAAGGAATCATGAACCATCTCCTCTGACTTTCCATGTTTTGCCACCTGTAAATATTATTTTTGACCTCAGAAGCACTTAACAGCTGTAAAGCTCTAAGTGGTTTAGAAATATTTTGTTACCACAGTGAATACCACCAGAAGCAAGTCTATAAACATTTATTTATGCTGATATAATCAGGAAGAACCACATCTTCTAAACCCGCCCAAAATCTTGACTTATCTTACTACAATTACAGGTCCTGTAGATGGAAGTACCTGCTGTAAACTTGCATGTGGTACTAATGTCCAGGGAATGAGGCAAAAGACCAAATGAAATGGAGCACTTTCCAGTCAATTCTCGAAAACCAAGCACTTCAGTAGTAACATCGCACATTTCTCTATAATTTTGCTAGAACTAGTCATTGAATTGAAAAAACTAACCATAGAAGAAGAAGAGAAAAAATACTTCAATCATCTTCAGTCCCTCTTTATAAAGATGGCAACAGAGTTGACAGCTAGAGCTGACTGCTCCACAGTGTGATGACTCCTTGACTGAAATCAAGCCCAAGTTGTATACACTGTTCAACAGCCACTAGGTAATTCCTCTTTGGGGATAATAAGCAGCTGCAGTGGATTTCAGCTGACGAGCCACACGGACGTATACATCTTGGAATCTTCAAGCAAGTTCTCATTTGCCCCGTTGCAGCCTTTATTTCAGTCTCATCACTCTCATAACCAAGAAGGAAATTAAAGCAGTGTTTACATCTGTTTGTAGTATACCTTACCATATATACCTCATTCAGCACCACTACAGGTTAACTGAAGACTTTCTAGTTGCATTTGAAATGATTGCTACCAAAAAATAGCTTTCTCACCCAAAGTGTACTTCATTGAATTCTGCAACAATATGGGTGACAGAACATAAATGCTAAGACAAAAGCACAAGACTATTCTTTTCTATTTGACTTCAGTAACTTTCACCTCTTATAGGATCTGTTGTTTTCAGACTTCATGTCTGCTTCCAAGTTGCTCTTAAAGCCTTGAATTTGCAATGCTTGCTTTCACCAGTTCCCACTCCAGCGTTTCCCCATTAGGTGGAACAAATTTAAACACAACATCTGCAAGCAAGATCTCATACAGTCTAAGCTGACCAACAGCTATCCATAATGCTCCCTCTTTGTAAGTGCGTAAGAAAGTCCTCACAACATATCTAGAAAAGTTCATGCTATACCCCTAGCTCCAAATCCTGACACATTTCTACAGAAATTACCCCAAAGCTGCTGCACCCTGCTATGGCCTTGAGTAATACAGGGAAAAGGTCTCTAATGATTTCCAAACTCACTAAGTGAACATAAGGTACAGTCTTTTTTTTTAATTTGTTTGGGTGTGGGGGTTTTTTGTCATCTACATGTTAGACTACAATAAGTAGTCCAGTAGTAGAATCATCATCCTTCTCATCCTCTTAAGGATGCATTTAATCCCATAGCTTCAATTCTTTCTTTGGCAGGAACTCTACTAGCAAGCTCATGTGCTTCCTTATGTCCTGAAGCAACCCAACCATTAATAATGCATTTGACTCTCTGGAAAGAGATATAAGAACCAGCATGTGAGGCTAAATAAGTACAAACCAAATGCGTAACTGTAAGGGTAATATACTTCAATAAAATAGATGAGTAACGGCCAGGATATCCACTTAGAAGAAGCCTATCTTCAGATACAGGGGGAAAATACTTTTTAAAAGATTTAACTTGAAAGTAAATTAAAAAAAAAACCAGGCAATTTTAAGAAAATATACATATGCTCTTTTTACTGCTATCAACAGGAAATCAGAAAAATGTGCCTCGGATAAACAAAGGTTATCAGAGGATGTTTTAAACTTTAAACCACATCTAGATCTTTCTTTATCTTCCTGCTACCAGTGTGAACCACCATTTGGGGGCAAATGGCAAGAAAACCTCTCTTGCTGACACTTTTACTGTCCAGAGGTGAAAAGTACTCTAGAACTTTTTTTTTTTTCCTCTCTCACTGATAACCAAATGTAAATAATCATAAAAGAGTCACAGAAGCTCTTTTTGGAATAGTTTTTGGAAGTTGAGAACTAGCATTCTTTCATTACTTTTGCTCTGTGACACTACTGAGTAACTGCTTGGACTGATTTTTCCTCTACGGAAAGCTGGACCACAACTAGAGAAGAAATACCAGTATTTCAACAATTCTGAAGAGCTGCTTCTGTTTGTCAAGTTACTGTAGATAACTTCATAGCACAGATACTGCATAGACAACAATAATTTTTCAAAAGACAAGAATATTACATTACATTTATGAACATTACAACATTCTTTTCAAATAAAAAACCCAGCAACTTTAAAAGTAGATTCCAGCATCCTGTCACTAATACACACAAGGTGAATAACACACCAGACGCTAAGTCCTGAACATGCACTGTGAAGACAATGCTGAATGAAGGTTGTGTGCTTATCCAACGGGAAACCAACACATGATGAATGTCTTAAACTTAGTGAAGCAACTCTCATAGTCCCATTTTAGATGATTTCGAATCATCAAATACCATGAAAACTCTGAAAGCTACAAAAATCCAGAACATGAATGGACCAGAAGAGTGTTATTAATATGGCCTCTTCGTAAGTATGATGCCCCTGATTAGCACGGTAAAGACCTGCAACCTCCTCTCAGGCAGTAATGATGGGTTCTACCTATTTCATAAGTATAACTGTAAGCATAAGTGTGAAATCTCCTGTAGTCTCAGCTTATTCATTGTAATGTCAAAAAAGAGATATGAGCTCTGACTGAACTTTCTCCTGCAGTAAAACTGTTTATAAGGGCTGAGAATCCTCCGGTGTCTTCATAAGCTACTGGTGTAGCTTTTTTGGTTTATTCTCCACTATCTATTTTTAGGAACTTTGGAACGTCTGGTCTTCTGTCACATGTCATGGAAATAAAGCAATGAGTTCAAAGACAAGAGGCTGAGGCATAAATACAGTGGTTGCATAATGTTTCAACAGGAAAGCATACTAAAATTTTGATACTGATTAATTAAGTTAAACTTCACTGTGTTTGATCTTCATTCAGATTAATTTATCCAATTAAATAAAGACTTAAAAGTCTCTTCGTATTGTAGCTTAGTTCTGCATCTTTCTGTAAAAGGTTACATTCATTGTTCACTGTTGCTACCACATTTAGCTGTTGCAAGCAAACTGATTCACAATACGAGTATTTGTGGAATAAGCAATGATATCAAAGGCAGTTGCTGTCTGATTTTTGAAGTCTAGTTTAATTATTACATTTCAATAACATTAACTTTGCAGCTGCACATCAGAGCATCCTTTATGAAATCCCAAGGAAACAGGTTCTGCACTAGACAAGTTGGAGCTTGTTTGGTCTGAGGTTTTGGTTATCTAATCTGTATCTGAAGCATCCTAGTCTAGAACTTGGTACAGATCACATTTCTAAAGAGCACAAGAATACCTTACGTGGACAAAACTCTCTCCCAGCTTTATGGGATTCCCTTGACAAGCCTGAGAACCCCAATATCAGCCATGAAAACTAACGGCCTGTCAGCTAAACAGGAGGCCAGGCCACAAAAATATGAGATCATAAATATGCAGTGTAAAGTACTTCATTGCTTCCAGAGATGCAGGAGGAGTTGTCATTAAATACAAAGTACAAAGTCTTATTCCTGGTAGTAAACTTTCAATCTCCATATAAACAGAAGGAGGTATGGGAGGCAGCAGGTACTGCTGCTTCAGTTTGTGAATGATGCCATTTGACAAACCACTTCAACACAAACATCATTTGTCTTGGAGTCTTGCTATGTCCTAAGGGTGACATAATCAAATGTCCTTTTGCACATCCTTCACTTGGTCTTCTTTGCATATTTGGTTCGGATTTAGGGCCAATGCTGCAAAAAGCCAGTCTGTTACTCAAGAATAAGGAGAAATGGCTCTTTTCTGGTTTGTCTAGAGCTGCAGAAGTGAAAGTTTCTGAATATCAACATTATCTTCCACTGTGCAGGGCAGCAAAACAGCACTGAACTGTTTCTATCCATTTGTGACATATTTCTCTTCATATGGCTTAGTAGAAGCTAAATTTAAGACAAGAAGCAAATTTTATTTCCATTCTGATGTAAGGAACCCATTCATTAAAGAAATAGCTTCCTATTTTAATTATATACTTCTTTAAAAGACTAAATTATACTAAATGTTCTATTTTAAATCACCAGGAGATATGGTTGAGGGACAAAAAAAAACCCAAACCACATTCAAAACCTCTCTTAAATTCTAATTACCGATTACACATACTTAGGAGAAAATAGTTTCTCTCCCAGTATTTTGTTGTAACGGAATAGGCAGCGTGCCTCTTTGGAGAGGTTTATGGAGAGTAAGTAACACAGCTTTTTCCATTCAGAAAATATCAGATGATTTCACTCTCATTTTAAGAGGGTCTGAAGGCATGCATTTTGATGATAAAGCAGATACTGTTTTGCATGCATTTCCTCATTTTCACCTCTTAGAGCAAGAACGAGTTGTAAAATAAATTTCTCTAGACCAGAATTATCTGCCCATGACACAAATAATTGTTGATCAGACAAGCCACTCTGCATTACACTGACTTCATTACTATACTACCAATAAATAATCTGTCAGAAGAAACTTATTTTCCAAGGTTATTTTACCAACATAGGATTTGCCTTCCAAGATTAGTGTTGATAGAAGGAAATTTAAGAGCATCACTTCCATATTATTCTCTTATAAGCACTGCACTTCACTGTTAAGTGTTACTGTAGAAACAAAACACAGTAGTAACTACTCAGATGGAAGCAATTTAGCAACGCTCTTTTTTTTTTTTCCTGATAGGTTCAAAAAGAGTCTACCGCAATGGAGTCCTAGTCACTGATTGGAGCATGCAGGTATTTACAGAGTCTAAATAATAATTTAAAATAGGTGCCTGCTTTTCTAATACCCCATCTTCCAACTTCCCCAAAATAAATTTCAAACTTCATCACCAGACATAATACAGAGTTCTCAGACTCAGTTATACTTCTGGCAATGTCATGCATGCCATTTTAATCTATGCTACAAACCACCTTTGTATCATAAGACTCCCTTTATGATTACAGCTTATTTCATTTGCAAATTATCTCACAACTTTACAATTGTTTTTATGAAAAAATAGTATATAAATATCTTCCATACTATGTATGTTAAACCAAACCGGAAAAATACCATTTTACTTAAAGAAAGCTTATCCATTCAAAGTAAGTCCTACTTCTTTCACTCCCACTGCTCTTATATCTGGGTTGTGCAAACAGACTCTATAAAGCTTAGGATCAAGTGAGTCCAGATAAATTTTCCTGGTTTGTGTAACTGATAGGTTGCTGCTTATATTCGCTGTCCTCATCTCAGGGATACAAACAGATACCACTGGCAACTTTTCCCAGCTTTAGGAATCTTTTCCATAACCTTATTTCTTCGTTCATAATTCAAAAGTGTTTATATTCTCCTTTCACAGGTCTGTCTAGCCACCCTTACATGCACAGTTTAAGAGATGCCAAAACTTGCTCCCTCTCAGGCAGGAGTTTTAAGAAGGCAACCTATTTCCTCCTGTTGCTTTCTCTCTCTTTCTTCCTTCTTTTTTTTCTTCTCTAGAATGCAGCAGATGGGCATGATTTTCCTTTGTATTGTGACCTGTGACTATTAAAAAGGCAGCTGCTGAGCAGTAGGGAGGAAGACAGCATATTTACCTGTCTTGCCACCACTAAAGATAAGGGTCTGGTCCTACTGTACTCTAAATCATGATGACACTCTGGAAGAAATGGAAATGATCCTCTCCCAAACCTACCAAGCATGCTTTGCTCACGGAGAGCCTTCTGGGATACTAGGTAGAACAGGACACAGTGGAAGATGGCAGTCAGGGTGCCTCCAGAAGAAGCAAAACTAGGAAATTCCTGAGAAGTAGAAATTCCTGAGGGAACCGACCCACACCTAAGTCTTAGATGTGACATTAAAGAAAAGTTTTTAATACACACAAAGATGACACTGAAGAATCTCCTGTAGACGTGAATCTGCTGAGAGGTATTGAACTAGAAATAAGACTGAAGGGAAGGTTCTATTCTGCAAAGAAGCAAGGACCTCATTTGTTTTCAAACCATTTAACTTAAGTGTGTTTTTAAACCAGCAGTTGTGTTTTTTTCTTGGAAATATGGCCACTATATTCCATTTGGTCCTCCTGTGCTTCGGTAAAACAGGTCTAGAAGCCTTCAGGCTTGCTCACTTCAATGAAATTCTGGAGCAGTAGTTCCTGAATCTGCCCAATTAGGGTCCTTTCAAAGCCATGTTTCTGACAGACAAGGAAAGGATAAAAGGATAATGCTTTTTTTTTTTTTTTTTTAGTGATTCCCATGCTAAGACTCAAACCAGACATTATACAAACAGAACTGCAGTGACTGGGGAGTCCGTTCCTTAGCAACAGTTTGTTAGAAGAGAGTCATTAAGCGTCCTGGCCCTGTACCCCCAGGGTAGCCTACATTCTCTTTTGCCCTTTTTCCGCTTTCTAATGTTTTACTGCATGATACCACAGTACCACCACAGTCAGATGGTACTGCAAGGAGCAAGTCAAATTCTGGTTTAAGCAGAGTTATGCAAGTTGAACCAAATACCGAAATCTGAAGCGCAGATAAGCCTACCCAGATAAGTGCAGACATGACCTACCTCTCTTCCTGCATGTAACCATACTGTTTTCCTCCTGCTCATTTTAATGCTGATGAATACGCTGCAGGGAAGGGAGGAACAGACAGCACTATGCCCATGGGGCCCAAGTTCACAAGTTGCTTCTTATCTGTAGCCATTCTCATTTTTTTTTCCCTGGCAAGAGTTTTATATAACTCAAAGCAAGCGTTTTATAAAGATCACGCTGTCTGAGGCGTTCATGAAAAATATGAAGACTTAAACAGTAAATCTACAAGCATGACAAGAAGGAAAAAAAGGCAGATAAAACATGTTGGCTCAGCATGATCTGAAATAGATTAGAAAAAGAGAGACTGCCAATGCGCTTTGAATAAAATTCTCAGAACTTGTTACCTTCTTGCTGTTCTCTTCTGATCAATAAATTCAAGCAATTCTATTAGTCTGCTAATTCACTTAAATAACATCGAGCATTACTAACCCGAATGAATGAGGCTGGTAATACACCTCTGAATGAAAGAGTGCAATACATAAGATAGCCCTTTATCTGACTGTGTTTTCACAACTAAGTTCTAAGATTAGAGACTTCAAACTCTAAAGTAAGGATGAAAACTCAGATATGGAGAGCTAGTTTTTAAACATTTCTCTGTTTAAAAAAAGTTTCAGTTGTTTAAAGAAGCAAAACTTATCAGTGTGACACACTCGTTTTCTCAGCCAACTCTAAAATGAGCTTGCTGGTTGCACTGCACCATCATACTCTTAGAAGACTGTAAATTCCACAGATGACTAAAAGCATACTATGACAGAACATGATCCATTACTGAGAAGGTGTACTGGCTTCTAAAATGCATTATTTGATACACACTTTGCTGGGTGAAGATCCTATAAAATCCATAAAACAACCCAAATTATCTCCGCTTTATTAGTGAAATTTCAGGAAAGCTAATCTCATGTTCACAAAGGTACCGAATGGTACTTTGCATTCTGTTATGATTTTCAGTTATTGTTAATTTTAATTTATTGTTTAATTTATTGTTTAATTTTAATTTTCAAAAGGAAATCATGACATGAATTATACAGTTGCTCAGAAATACTGAAATCCTAGTAAAGTAAAAAATGTAATAGGCTACCAATGAAAGACATTACAATTTAAGAAAGTTTTCCACAAACAGTATAAAAGACATAGGCCAATCCTCCTACAGCTGACAATTATCATACAAATGGAACAACATAGAAGCTTCTGCAAATCAGTGTCCATTTAGCCTATATTGCTTCTCCAACAATTGTCAATGTTGGATGTTTCAAACACAACACTGAAACTCACACAGTGTCCTTTTATGAAATACTGTTCTGACTCTGGGAGCTAAATTTCCCCATCCTCACGAAACTGAATGTGCTTCAAAATGGCCCCCTTTAAGTCAGTGGGTCCTCTTGTGGCATGAGGCATTATTAGAGGTGGCACTGATTATTCACCTCTGTCCCGAAAAACCAAGAAGTCAATAAAACTTGGAGTTTTTATCAGTCTGTCACTCATTACCGACAATGTTAGGGAAAAACAAAAAAAAAAACACATAGAAAAGGAACAAAGCCAGAACAATCCCCTGCTCCTCCCAGCAAAGACACATACCCACACATCAGACTGAATGGAGTGTAAGCAGCCAGAGAAGAAACAGTAAACACATTTTTGCAGTCAGACATGATGCTGCTAAGATTCACTATGGCTGACATTAAAGGAACTTGAGTTTATGTATACAGGAAAGTATTTTGATGTTGAACAACAGAAGCATGGACATTTTGCCTAATTCAGCAAGCATCAGTTAGTTTTATATGGGAATGGAAGAATGACCCCTTCTGTACAGAGCCAGGTGGAAAAAAAACACAAAACATAACACTATTATGATATTTCCAAAAGACATTATTCCCTTGAGTCAAAAAATTAAGTGGCTTTTAGAGACTATTTTAGCTGATCTCTCACTAACTGTCTTGAATACAGAGATAGACCCTTACCTACTCAGTTCTTTCTCTCTGAAAACATCCACATAAAATTCCACCTTTAAGATTTTCTACAAATAGATTATTCCCTAGTATTGCCACAACCATCAAGATGGCTTCATGCATAAAAAGCTACAAGTACAATTCAAGTATGAAAATAGGAAATAAGAAATAAGTTAAAATATAATTTATTGATAACCACTTGCTTGCCTAGGTCAAATATGTTGAGTTTGAAGACTTTTTTATTTTTTTCTTTTTGGTTCATTCTACAAATCTTATCTAGAATCTACACTTTTACCAATTGCCAAGGTGTTATGTGCATGAGATCTGCAATTCCCGAGCACAAAAAGAATTTTCAAAGCAGAAAGAACCATCAGACGACACTTTTATGGCTAAAGGGAGTCCGAGTTAAGTCAAATTCTACTCACCACAGTTAAATGTTCCAGTAAGTATGCCACATCAACCATGTCCGCTAGAATTAGAAGCCTTGTGACAGCTGTAAGCAGAGATCGTGCTGCTTGGACAACAGCCTGCCTCTTAGGCAGATAGCAGGGATCACTGGTAAATGCCTCTGCTGATACCTTTAAGGCTTGACCTGCAAAATCAAGACATAAATTGTCTTAGGCTATATCACAACACCCAGGGTAAAAAAAATAGTTAAAACTCAATCAGTTATTTCGCAAGTCATGAGTATTGCAAACAAATTTGGCATCTCTTTGTTGCCCAAATGCCTTGAAATGAAGGTCAGTTATTACAGATCATGCAGAATGTTCCACATTTTGAATGATGTTCCCTTTCTGTTCTTCTGAGTCATTTAATTGTAAAATAATTCCCTTAACAATCACACCATTACTCTTAACTGTACACAACAAGGCCAGGGGCGCTATGTTAAACTTTTCCAGTCACTGATTTTTATATTACTAGGTACTTTGCTGTCCTTGCTATTAAATAATTTCTGGTCAGAGAAGACAAACAAATATTGTTCTTCTCATTATAAATGTAAGTTAATGGAAAGAAAATCTCGTAAACTCGAACATCTGACTCTGATATAAAATATGTGAAATCTATGCAATGGAGCTAGCAACTGTGCCAGCAGACAACAATATATTGCTCTCCAACATGAAATTTTGCAAATGAAATTTAACAAGAAAAATGACAAACATCCAAGTTTACTTTCAGCAGTCTGTCACCTAGACTTACCTTGAGGAAAAAAAAATGCCATTACATTGATTTCTAAAAGCATTTCAAAGTCTATTATCATCTGAGGAGCTTTGCTAGTGATGGCACAACCTTGAGAGAGCTCACTCTACACAGAACAGCACTGGAAAATTCTTGTCACACAACCACAAACTGCTAATATAAATGTTTGACCCTCTCTATCAGCTTGGAAACCAAAGTCAGATCAAAAGTCACAAAAATGAATAATTTCAGCTATGTTAAAATGAGGAAACATCATTAGTAAATGTAGCTATTAAAAGACTACATATTCACAGAGCCAGCCCTTTGTTGACATCTGCCTTAAGCATGTCCTGGATTTCAGATGCAACAGTAAAAAAAATATGGCATTTTAAAAATTTGACATTGCTCCAGAGTTAAATCCTTTATTATGCAATATTATTTCTACCTATATCTAAATTAACTAAGTCTTTGTATAAGAATAGAGAACATTTCTCCAAGCAGTCGTTTTATCATGGAGGTTTTCTACATAGAAAGAGAGAGAACATGTAGTTTTGGTTTCACTTTGTTCCGCAAATTCTGACCAAAAGTAAGGATAGAATATTGCTTGCTAAAATAAAATTCACAGTAGACTTAGCACTGTATAGCTTCAGTCAAAGGTAAGAAGTTTGGACGTGCCTCATGCAGGAACACTGTTAGCAGGTCTACTTCAGAGTATCTGGTAGTAAACTCAAAAGCTGAAGTCATACAAGGAGTTTTGCTACCTGAACCAAGTATGTGGGTTTTTCCAAGCTTTGGAGTCCTCAAATCAAAAACTAGGCACCAGGGTTTGTACAAAATACATGCAATCAGTAATTAATGCATATTGATAGAAATACATACACACATAAAGGATTTCCTGTAGTTACATAGATATAGACTTTAATGTGCTCCCACAGTCAGAATTGAATGAGAACTATTCAATGGCACCAGAGTTCGCCAGACTGGTTCTATACATGACTTCATCTTGTGGTTTAACCCCAGATGGCAACTAGGACGACACAGACAGACTCCCCGCTACACACAATCCCCCCTCGCCCCCCAAGTAAGGTAGGAAGGAAAAAAAAAGAAACAAAGAAGATAAATGATAATAATAATAATAATGGTAAAAGAATATACAAAATAAAGTGATGTGATACAATTGCTGTCACCACCCAATGGTCAATTGCTCAGCCCATCACAAGCAGCAATCACAGATTCTCACTCCCCAGCCTACCCTCATTTATATTCATTTATATACTTTGGCCAGCTTGTCCAGTCTACGCTCCCTCTCCACTTCCATGGGAAGTGGAGAAAGTCCTTGACTTTATATAAGCCTTACCTAGCAACAACTAAAACAACACGTTATCAACATTATTCTCGTACTAAACCCAAAACATAGCAGCAACTAGGAAGAAAATTAGCTCTATCCCAGCTGAAACCAGGACACTTCATTTCTCAAGATTCAGAGAAAAAACAAGTTTTACTGTTCTTACTAAAAACTGCATTTGAGAAGAATATTGAGCAAATGCTATAGAAATAAACCAGCCAACTACTACAGAGTTCCCATTCTAGCACCTAAGATAGCACTGGACTGATTCTCAGAACACTGAATACTTCCAACATGCTGAAACTCCTCCATTTTCCAGGAACACCCGTCCCTAAATCCATCTGGTTTTCTCTTGGATTTGTTAATATCTTTGTGCAAATCACGTATCTTAAGTACATGCTTAGCAAACACCACAAATAAAAATAACACTAATTTGAGCTCTGGTTCTAGCACCTACTAGACAGTGAAAGTAAAAAATACCGACTTTGTGTGCTCAGAACAGCAAATTAGACCTTTCTTCTAGTAGCTGGTGAGATAGATAATGCACCATAGCTGAGCAAATCACAAACAACAGAACTACAAGAAATAAAAATAAAATATTATCCAGAACAACCGATTTTTAAGGGTTTTTATTTCCCCATCGGCAATGGACAGAAACACCTCTCGAGATGAGTACTGTTTTCAGCACTAGAAGTTTCAAAACACTGATTTAAGCCCAGTAATCTGAGGTAGGGGGAAATAAACAGAGACAGTAAATCATGATTCTATGTTTTCATGCATACATATCTTCAGATGTATATTTGAAGGTGACTACTACAACTGTTAATTAATTAATAGCAATTTGGGAAATTTTAGTAAGAATTTAAGATACTAACTCTGGAAATTCATTGTGCCTTAATAAGGACATCGGAAATACAGTGCATATTCGCTATCATAAAACAAAAATCCTTGCCCTATCATTTCTCTTATGACTTCAAATAGAAAGACAACTTTCCAGATTTATGAGAACAAGCAATGTCAGTGAATAACAATAACTGTCTTCATTTTATTTTCATAGTATTTAATTACCATCTGTCTGTCCTGCCAATTATTGGTCTGGAATATCTTAAATTTTACATATTATCTTTCAGGCTGTAAAAGTCCAAGTTAACATCAGATGGCTTTTATATACGTGGAATGTGTAGACCATAGCACGAATTCAGACCATTATAACTGTCAGATTCTGGAAACCATTTGCACAGAACCAGGAACCAGAACACAATATCTTAATAAGACAAGAAAGCATGAAACAATGAATTTTTTTTCTGCAATTAAGATGTATGACTGTAGAGCTGTCCATCTTGGTCCCACAGGATTCATTTTCACAAATACTGACTAAAGCATCACAAAGATGCTGTTTCCCAAGAAAATAAAATTAACATCATCACTGCTTGACTGGTCACCTGGTAACTTTTTAACTTTCTAACTAACTCCAATAAATTTTTTACATATAGGAAGATATTCAAAGCTAGGTAACTACTTTTCCATGAAAATAGGAAGTCAGGAAAGGGCACAAGTTAAAGCCTTCACTAATGGCAAGCTGGGACTGGCATTAAAAGCTCACCTGCTATTAAGCTTCAAAAAAATCTACAGAAGGGCTGAGATGCAAATTTGAAGACAACAGGCTCTCCTTGTTCCACTATTTATGGATTGACTTCTTTGGTCTTTTAGCCATAGAGAACATCTGAAGTGTTTATAAGGAGAGGAAGAAAAGAGCATGCAGTATTCTATTACCTGTTACTTATTAGCATTTACTTACAAGGTAAACAAACAGACCAGAAACACGACTGGTTTTGCAGTGTCTTGTGCCATCCAAGCAAAGGCAAAACAGCTATTGACTTATTTTAACTCAGCTGTAAACCAGATTTGCAAATAGGTTTATATCCCAAGATAAATGTGGTCTGTTAACCTCACACAATTCCCAGGATAAAAAGATAAGTTGAGTAGGTGACCAAATTTGGTGACTACCAAATTGAGTAGGTGACCTTTGGGGAACAGAAAACTTCTTAGGCACAGAATCTACTGCAGTTCGGAAAAGCTTCTGGTGAAAACTGGTTAAGCCTGGACAAACTGAGAAGAGAATTAATGAGCGCAAGGCAATGAGAAAATAGAACTGGCTACTTTAAGAGGAAAATTTGGAGGGGGGAGAGGAGTGAGGGAATTGACCAACCAGAGGAAGACTATGTGGAATCCTCAGTCCTGTGGTTTAGCTCTCTGTGACCCAAGGCCTAGTTTGGTGTAGTACAACTGTATGACCTTAGCTGAGAAAATTTTGGCAAGGTGCAAAAAAGTATGTTAGCTAACATCGTACAAGGTAAGTAAAAACACAGACAGAAGTGGAGTTGTCAAGACAGTATTAATTAGCAGTCAAAGAATCCGAGAGGAAAAAATGCTGACATGAGAAGTCATAAACCTTAGGCAAAAGCCCCAGGAAATTGCAAGATAACAACTCTGCAAAACTGATGCACAGTTCCAAAGGAGAAACAGAGACGAACGTTTTCCCACATTACTGACAACAGGCCAGCATTACCAGGGCCAATAAATACATTAACTACATTTGCTCAGTCACTTAGTGTATTTATGGTATCCATTACCCAATGACCCACTACATCTTATTTTTTAAGTTCTGTGTATCCTGCTAGTAGAGTCCCTGTGCACAGTGGTCCAAATAAAACTGACCAGGAAAGCAGATTCTGGAACTGGCTGGTTAGAAAAGAGTGAAAGTACCAAGTTGTAAGAAGCCCAGATAGGAATGAACAGTGAACCTATGAGTTAGGAACCGAATGAATCGGGAGAGAAATGAGATATAGCTTAGCTGAGGATAGGAGACAGTGCTATTACCAGGAAAATCTGATAAGAGTTGGTAAGAAAAAAGGTAATTCTCTGACAGCACAGTGGCTCCTCAGAAGCCTCTATGTAATGTTTCCCCTCCCCATAAACACAAGGCTGAACTGCATGTTCACAGGCCCCACATGGGATTATTTCCCCAGGTCTCTGCTATTGTGCCTTACAGAAGAGAATGGCCACGTGGATTTGGGTGTCCTTCAAGCACCTTAGACACTTCAAAACCTTAAATAAAATGTGAAAATAGCACCATTTCAGCACTGATATCCTCTGGGTACTTGAGCCAGAAAGATTAAGGGACAGAGCATCTCCTGTATGAGGAAAGGTCAAGAGAGCAGGCTAGAGAAGAGAAAGCTCAGAGGAATGTTATCAGCATATATAAATACCTGAAGGGAGAGTGCAAAGAAGGTGGAGCTAGACTATTATCAGTGATGCCCAGTGACAGGGTAAGAGGCAACAGGTACAAACTGACACACAGCACATTCTGTACAAACATCAGAAAACATTTTTTACTGTGAGAGCAACTTAGCAGTGGCACAGGCCAACCAGGAAAGCTGTGGAGTCTCCATGCTTGAAAATATTCAAAAGCTGACTGGACGTGCTCCTGGGCAGACTGCTGGCCCTGTCTTAGCCAGGGGGTTGGACCGGATGACATCCAGAGGTCCCTTCAAACATCAACCATTCTGCTCACACTGACTCACAGAATTACAAAGACAAGACAGAAGGGTCTGAATATTCCCAACCCCTTAGAAATGAGTAGGACATAAGATGAGATGGCCAGATGAACAAGTATAAAATCATGACCCTAAAACAGAGCAATGAGATGCAGCCTAGGCAGATAGGAGCTATGAGCACAAGCTGCAGAAAATTACAGCTTCAACAACAACATGATGTTATAACTTTCTTACAATGCAGTAGATGGAATGACAGTTTGATGCAATTTCATCCATTTTATTCTAACTCCCATCGAGTAGATATTCTTCCATAATTACATTTGTCACAAACAATGAAACATGAAAGACAGTGCCTTTTTAACGATACAAATAGGGAAGCAGAAAGAGGGGAGTATTCACAATATTACAACTATTTTAGATATTCATATGAGAAGCAATTCAAAGAACAAAGGTCTGAATATATCATAACTACATAATTATTGGAAGGCTGATACTTCTAAGACTCTATTCAGCACACACAGATAGATGACTCCCAAAGTAAACGGTGTTACTACCACTAGCTAATCAGACTGCTTTGGTCAAATGATCACTAGTTATACCTGTGCTTGAGCACAGAGAAAAGTAAAAAAAAAAAAAAAAAAAAAACAGTTCAGGCACAGGTAATTTTTTAAAAAGTCAGAAGATCCATGCACTTTATCCAGCATCAAAAATATCCAAAAACCTACATAAAGATTCCTTTAAAAACAAGTCAACTGTAAGACTCTTGGCAAATTTGCTGTTAGCAAATAGCTGACAAAAGGGACACACTTGTGCTGGGCTGCTAGCCGATGGCAGACAATCTGTCCGCACCGACACTGGCAGTAATATCACTAACTGCAGTTAGAGAGCACCCCTCAGAGACAGTGTTCAACATCACACTCAGGCAACAGCTAAATGTTCTTTATTGGTTTAGGCAAGACTAACAGAATTACACTTTCTTCATTTATTTCTTTGAGTAGATTTTCTTTCTCCTACTAAATCTTATCTAAGCATCACATTTCTCTCCCTTCTATTTGTTTTTACATCTGGCTTTCTCCTCTCATTTTTTAACTGCAGCAGTGCAAATTCCACATGGAATGCAGTTAATTTTATGCCATTCTTGTGTCCTCCCACACAGAGGTACTGTTGCCAAGAAAGTCCTGTCACCCACTTCTGTGAACTGCACCCTTAGAAGCTGATGGATTTACAGTTCCAGAGAAACAAAGGTCTCAAAGGGAGCCCATTGACTAAGGGAGGGAGAGAGGTATCAGCCTTAGTAAAAATAGAGGATTTCAATCTTTCTGGTCTCAAGCTTGAGAGAAAGAAAAAAATCAACAATTTATACTAATAATACAACACTTATAAACTCTCATTTACACTAGTATTTTGCAATCTCAGGTTCCACAGGCATGAACTAACACTTAAGTAGAATCAGAGAAGTACCAGAGAAGGTTGGGAATCAATGTCACATCAGACCACAAAACAACCTACCCGTTATAAAAACAAGAGCTTAAACAATACTAGTCACTAGTATAATCACCTGTTCTGCTCCCAGAAATACCATCTCCATCTGCTACAGCAAATAAGGGATTCTGCTTCAGCCATCCAGAAGCGACACTATCAGTGTCATGGCAAAGCACAATGATACCTCCTGCATGTTCCTAATATTCAACACCACAATAACTCAGACTCTCACAATAGCTTTCTGTAGATGTTACAGGACATTTTTCTCCTGCCACACAGTCTCTTACCCCACTCAGATACCACTGTATTTTGTTGCATTGTAATTATTTCACCACTGCATATCAGGAAGTTGTACTTCCACACCTCATACAGTCCTTTCTAATGCGTAATCAGAGCCACCACACACCCCCTTCATGCCTTACACTCCATTCTCCCTTACACTTCATTCTCCCTTTCCCACTCAGACACTTGATCCAGTGATGGTGAAATAAGAAACTTTTCTACAAGGGATTTGTTCTTGGATTGATGAAAAGGGTGTGCAGCACAGATTATTTTGAGCCACTTGAGTATCTAAATTCTGTCTCCCAGAATAAAAGTCCCTTAGATGCAGAGCATACACACATACCTCAGTGAAGGATGAGAGAGCTACACTTATTTTTAAGATTTGGGGGAGAGGAGGGAGGAACAAATAAGAATATACTATAATACAAGAGACTACTATCCCCTTCCTTTAGTAAACATCCTTACCGTACATTCTCCATTTCTTGGCAGTGAATGATAGTTTCTTCAATGCCAGCAAAGTCTTGCCTCTCCTGTTTAATGTCAAAAGTTATTAAATATGGACATTTGAAATGTCAAATTATTTTTTCTAATTTCCTTTTAAAGAGTAACTGCAGGCTCAAAATGTAACTGCAGCAAGTAAGTTGCTTTCAGTTCACTGTTATGTGTGATGAAAGGCTTATCTAGGAACACATTTGGGCATGATAACAGCTAAATGCATGAAACATTATCATTGCAATAGATAGAAACAACACAGACAACAACTGTTTTGTTTCTGACCATATATAGTCAGTAAGCAACAGCAATAACTACCAAACATTTTAGCTATGTAGAGCTGTACAGCTGCTTGAAAACTATAAGCAATCACACCTTGATGTAAAAAAAAATAATTATCTGAAGCATAATACTTGACTTTTAATGCAAGTTCCCAAGAGAATGTTTCCCTACACAAACTACATCACTGGTTTGTCTAAAAGCTGATTAAATATCAGAATAAGGACATTAATTATAGTCAGAAGCATTCATAATTGAATAATGTTTCTTATTCCTTTGTATAGGGGTCAGTTATTTTACTGTTGATTCACAGCACATTATGAGTCACCAAGCATTTTTTTTAAATGCTGTATACATGAAATCTGGCAATAAGGATTTTTCAAAACACTTACATTTGGGTTTATTATGCTACTAGAGTAACAACAGCAGTTTGAAAGAAGTCTATCACTCCTCTAAAAGGAACCCCTACTAGTGAGCTCCAGAAGTAACAAAGCAGCATTTTTACACTGGTGATTGACATTCAAAAGAAATAAGCATTTAATTCTCATGTTATAGTCTTCAACTCAACAAGCTCAGTGAGTGACACAAGCTAAAATGTGAGAAGAGGTAAGAGAGTATTTATTCTTTCCAGATGTTGGTGTGCAACTCTGGGACTGTCAGTTTGGTTCACAGCTGAGTGAAATTATCTAGAGCATTCCTTCAAAATTCCACAGCACAGTAAATACAAGCTGTAGCCATATGCAAAAATTCATAATTTATTTAAGAGCATATTAATAAAATACCTGCCAGTCCCCACAGAAAAATATGCCCACAGAAGATTAACTACTATATGCTATGGCATGCATAGCAGGTGACTGCATGCAAGCAAAGTTTACAACCCACATCCTCTCAAAGAGCTTCAAGTAAATAACATGAGGCATTTCACAGCAGCAAAATGTGACTTAAATAACAGGCAATAAAGTAATATATGATGTGGCAAACCACAAATTAAAAATAATACACAGTTGCAAAGGACTAAAAATATCTGCAAAATTAACATACTGCTATTTATTTTACAATTCTTCACCAACTTCTTAAAACTAACCTGTGCGGTTTAGCAAATCCTTGGAGGCAGATCGGTTGTGAATACTCAATTTGTCATTGCATAACAATAGGTGATAACATGGACTTAACTTTCTTTTAAAATGTATGAGGTATATATAATCTACTTTATGTATTATTTATTTTTGTAGTTATCTCTGGCCTTGGCTGAGAATCAATAAATAAATTGAAAATGTGAAATATTTTTATATTATCTATGTATAAAAATCAATATAAAACTATATATTTATTCTTGTCTTGTGTTACCTGCCTGGAATTGATGTGCTAACATTTTAAGAGTACTCAAAAATGAATTATTTTTTTTAAAGCCTCAGCTGATCAGTGTGACAGATAACAATGATATTTGCTGGTCATAACACTTTTAATCACAAAGGACCTTAAGGTACCTCAGACACCACATGCGTATATCAAACTCTAAAATGCAGCCACCTCTGGATCCAGAGGAAGTCAATAACTAGTAAGCACTACCCTGAACAACAGCAGAGACTCAGAAACTGGCCCAGCTGCACACAGAGGAAGACAAAATAAAAGATTAAAAAAAAAAAAATCTTCATTAAGTTGCAACTTTAGTAAGAGCAGGGTGACATAAGGACCTGATTTAAATGGTTAACACACAGTCTTTCAGGCACAAGTCATCACATGGCATAAGAACATAGACCACTCTGCTTAGTAGTGAAAAGGCAACTGAAGTCTACTTTGCCCCTTGATAAAGCCAAGGCTGGTTGCTACCTCATTCAACAATATGGCCTGACAATAACTTCATGGTATAGACCACTGTTCTTTGCTTGCCTGCTCCTTCGTGTTTGTGAAGGCTTTCATTAGGCTCTCTTAATCTGATTCCAGGCAACCCTTGGGAACCATTTGTTTACAAAATTCACAGAGCACTAATGAAAGGACATAGTTCTCAAACGATCAGACACTAAAAGCATTACTCTTCTGTCCTCTTTTCCTCTAAAACCTTCTCCTGAATCAGTTTTCAAGGCTGATTTCTGGAGAAAGACATTTGGGATCTCTGTCATCCAGTTTACTGCTATTTAAGCCTGACCTTCATACTCACACAAAAGGCCCTGATTATTCATGGAGAGAGTAAAAACCAACAAAGTAACAAAGAGGTTGAACGAAAGTGGCTCATACAGAGTTCTTAGTAGATCACAAAACCCATCCCTGTTTTGGGAGCCTGGTTGGAAACAGGGAGATAAGTCATGAGAAAACACAATACAGCAAAACTCAAAGACAAGCTGCTCTATCATGAGAGGATGTCTGTTACAGTAGGTTAAAGAACCCATCTTCCTTCTACTGAAGTCTCAAAATGGAACTGCTACAGCTTCCAAAATTAAGCCCTTACTACTGTACAAGAGAGGGAAGATTTGTGTTTCCAAATTTTTAACTAAAAGGCCTTAATTCATTTCAAGAACAGCATTACCAGCCACTAAAACTAATAAGGGGCATCCTGTCTTCATTGGAGAATAAATAAATAAAAACCACCACAACAAAACTTCCACTGATAAAAGTGTTTTTCCATAATGGGGCCCTGCTTCCACACTTTACCTCCTTAAAAGTGGTATCTGAGAACATACAATTAGACAACAAAGTTCAGACATGCACATCAAAACACAGTTCTCGTGGATATCCCAGCTTCATGTTGATACCAGTGTTATATGGTTAAAGTAATTTCTTTTGGTGCCTAAATTATTTGTCATATACTTACTCTCTTTCTGGACATCAGCAAGTGCTGCATGAAGTTCCTCTTTAAACACAATTGCTTCCTTGGCAATTTTTTCCCCTTTGTCCAACAGATTCGAAGTGGCTTCTTCCACAGAAGCTAGCAAGAAACGAGCTCTTTTGGAACGGCCTTTTTTCTTACTAGAAGGATTCTGTGGACAGTTCACTAGTGTTGTAACCTACATTCAAAAGAAACAAGAGACAACAGTGTTATAAGTTCTATAAGTGAATTTACATTGTTTTCAAATTTTTTAAAAAGTCAAATTAATATAGTTGAGAATAAGCAATGAGCTCTGCTACAGAGACAGGCAGTCAAGATCAGCGTATGTACTGAGAATAGGCAAAACTATTCAGTCAAATTTGACAGATAATTTTACTTAATATGCCTCATCTTCCTATTCTTCTTTCTGTATGATCAAAGCAAAGTCAATAGAAATCTCACTGTTGTATTAACTCTGATGCAAATTCCTGACACTGCTTCTTTTAATACTTCCTCATGAAAAAAAATAAACCAAAGAAAAAAATTACTGATGATACCTAAGGAACCTTCAGCCAAGGCAAGAATTCTAATGAGTGCTGAATCTTCCCATGCTTCCAGCTTAAATCTCTCAAGTTCTCTCAGAAGCAAATATTCAAAATGAGTATAGATATATCTCAAAACACTATCTCTTCTTACAAAGCAGGATTGCAGCGGGCAGAAGTCAGCACCTCAGAATTCTTAGGGTGGCTCTCAACATAAAAACTGTACATCATTTTACTCAGAATGTATGTTTACTGCAGTTTTGTCCAAATTATGCTTTTGACCACTGCACTTCAACATCCATAAAGAACTTATTTTTATATAGCATCCCACTCCACATTCCTCATCATCTGACCACAGCCTCCACATTCCAATAGAATGTTTCTAACAGACTGTTACACCAAGGAAAGATTTCTAAAAGATTTTGAAAGAAAAGTTTTATACAGATATTTTAAAACATACTTTATTTTCATTAAGATCACTGATGTTTTTTAATCTTCCTTCTAACCTGTTCTCTGTGCAAGAACATGGATAGTATAATATTAAGTATGGATCTAGATGTGTTCAATTAACACATTTTATAGAATTGCTTCATTTTGCTAAACGGTATTTCAATCATCAACAATATTGTACAAGCAAAAGATGTGTATGAATTTCTCAGTCCAGCAGGCAAATTTAGCTAATGGCTGCAGTACACCTTGGGGTTTGAGCTGATCTATGGAAAAGGGCTCCTTTCACAGGTGTCCAACGAGAATTGTGCTGGCTGGGCCATAGCTCACCTTTAGACCTTGCGCATGAGTTCAAGCACTTCACTGCTTTTCATAAATCAGTATTTTTAGAAGTAACTGACAAACATCCTCTGGGAAGCATTTCTATAAGCCCTGACCTCTACATCCTTTGCATGGAGTTTAGCAGGGAAAAGGACCAGCCATTTGACATCAACTGCTTTGGTATGTCACGTGGAGACAGCAACATTAATAACTCTGGCTCAGATAGTTAAACAGGCCTTAAGTATTTTTCTGACTGTGGCTCAAAGAAAGTAAATGAAATTATTTATTGCACACAAATGAGCCAGTTGGTAGAGAATGCACTGGGAATAAGAATTTTAATATCTTTTATTTTTACAAGACCTATAACATTATTTCTGGAGCATTTAATGCAGTTTCAATGATCATATTTTTTAAGAGTGAGTTAGATACTTCTAACTGATAGTTCTGATACTTCTAACATGAAAGACATAAAATACTATAAAAAATTAGAAGCTGTCCAAAAAATCTATAAATTAAAAGACACTTTTAAAATGTCTTTACTACTTAACTATGATTCCCAGAAAATAATATATTCTATTTCTCAGATTTTTACTGTAGTCTCCTTTTTATATAAAATATTATTTTATGTACTGTTCATTCATATGTTTTGGAGGAGGAGGAAAGGAAACAAAACAAATGGAAAAACATGAAAAAATAATAATTTCTGCAAGTGAAAACTCTTGACTTTAAGACCCTTAATCTTCAGTATCACTGTCAGGAAATATCAGAGGCAACTTCCAATCTCAAATTCAAGTTAAAACTTCATAAGTAGTTCTTGGCTCATGGAGATTAAGGAATACACAAAAATTACTCTGAATTCTCTAACAGAGAATCCCAATGTTGAATGCAAAAATTTTATGCAGATCCTACACAGAAATAATTGAACTACACAGTAGCTAATACAGAGTGCCCTTTTGATCCACTGTCAACTCCGCTTGTACAGCAGTGGCAGAATACACAGTCAAAATGAGATCATTATAAGAAAAAAGAAAAACATAGCTCCATTAATCCTTCTCATGCCCGACAGCATTTTCCAGTTATTAACACCTTCTTACTGCCATGTGCAGCAGGTCTCCCAGCATTCAATGGAAATTATTGTCAAGAGGTTATTTTGTATCTCTGGGAGAAGCAGCAGAGCTGTGCTAGAGGCACAAGGTTGTTTTTTTTAAGTGAGATTTTCAAGCCCATATGCCATCACAGCTGCAAAACTGAATCATGCTGTTGTCTATTATTGCCACTATTTGTTAGGCTGAAGGGGAGGGATTTTTTTGTCATGGCTATACCAAATACTGAATTTCTAAGGAACTGTGCAGCAGTTCTTCCAATGCTATATTCAGTTCCTACCAGCCTTTACAGACAATCTTCTAATATTGAAGTAGTTAAGGAAGCAATGTCTTGGTACTTTGAGTATCAAAATATTTGGTTCACCTTTGATATTAATATCAAAGTATCTTAAAGCATCAATAATAAAACATTCTTTTTTGTTAAAAATTTAGCTCAGTGCAATCCCTAGACATTTGGGGAAAAAAAGTGATCTAATGACAACAGCAGAACCCCCTGCCTACTGCTTCAAATGCCAGTCAGATGTCTGAGGATAACAAAGTATCATCCATACAAATAAACGCTGATTAATCACTTTCAGCATGCACAAAGTCCCTATACACAGAACTAACACCAACAGTGTATGTTTCCTGTGTGAGCAAACTTTTTTTTGTCAGTGTGGATGACAGGTGAGAATAAATGCCTTTCAACTTGCCTGTTCTTCCATCAGTGATGCAAGAGACTCTAGAATGCATGGATGTTTTTATGTATTCTGTAAAATTTACCTCTCTTGTAGCCATAAACTGTAATCATTACATAGTATAGCAAAGAGATTAAACAGACTTCAGTCTCTGAGGAGGAGATAAAGCAAGAGGATATTTTCCATTACATTAATTGTTACATTTTGCGAGTAAATCTAGCACGGCATGACAAAAATTAGACATCAGCTACGTGAATGAAAATGCTTTATGATCTACTGATTGCTTTACACTAACTGCTCCATGACAGAGCACATCTCTGATAAAAGCCCAGAATTAAAGAAAGATTGTTTGTTTGAGCATGCAGCCAATTTACATCAAGGCAGCTGTCAGCTGAATTATGTCAGTTTTGACAACTACCACTTTGAGTGTGCCAGATGCATCGATAGGAACTTTATCTAAAGCCTTCCTTTCAAAACTAATGTTGTCAAAGCCCCTGAAATAAAATAAAGGCCACAGACAGAGAGAACCCATTTTGGTGAGGGGGTAATTGGACCAGATTAAAGAAACTTTTTTGCAATACTAAGAAAACAGAGTGCAGCTACCAGTACATCCCCATGGTAGTACAATTTATAAGGCTGGACAGACGATTGCACTAATGCAGTTATGCTACTTCCAATATATGAGCTGCTATCTCTGCACACCCCTGCAGAGCACTATTTGAACTTACCACCCTGAGTCAAGCGACTGTTTGGGATGCAACGACAGATACACAGTGAGACTGCCACCCCTACAACCCCTCAAATATTGTAATTTAGGGGCACTGTTTTACACCAGGGATGGAGAAGTTGCCAAGTCACAGAGGGTTTGATACAAAACAATGGGTCATACTGTTTTCATAGTTTCAAAGCGATCACCGTTGCAAATTGCATATTACAGGAAAGAGAGAGAATCTAGAAAAGTCTTTTGCAAAGTTATTTCCACATAGGCTGGTTTCGCCTTAATTTTCTCCCATACCAATGCTGTTAACCTAATGATTGCTCTAACACTTAGCATAACTGACTAGGACAAACTTCAGAAAATCTCAAACACTTCCACTGCCTCTTTTATACCAGAACATTACAAGACTATTAAATAAATAAATTAGAACATATATCTCAAAGTTAAACTGTGTTCAAAGCAGCAACTGCCAAGTGAATCGGGCCAGAGCATAATACTATTCATTTTTATCTGTGACTGGTCTGATTCTCTTTCTAATCATAGATCAGTTTTCTTTTATTGCCTTTCCAGCACCTCAATCATCCTTCATTGAGTATTAGTTTTAATCCCTGCTTTTGCATTTTTAAAATTTTATCTGTCTCCTTCCCAGTCAAAATGCAAGCTTCCCTTCCACAGTTCTGTTATGAAACAAACAAAGCATTAAGGTTGAGAGAGGAAACTGAGCCAAAATCATATCTCTTTGAACCAAAGCATTTCCATTTTTAACAGACTCAAGCTTTTTAAAGATTATTGAGAAGAGCTTTAAAAAAAAAAAAAAAGAAAAAAATTAGATGGCTCCTTTGTTTTGTTATGGAACTGTATTTCTTTGTTTTGTCAGGTTTCTTTGATCCTGCAAAACTCAGGCCAAAATTTACATTTCTTCATCTCCTCTAAAAATACCTAGTGTAGCAGCTTGCTTGAGCACAGTCTGACCTACTGGTGTACAAGAGAAGGTTTTAAAATGCTGTCTATCAAGACATCTATTCCTACTACTCTGAAATTAATTTTAAAATCCATCCACATACGATACTCCAGCTTGATGACTTCCCACAAACCACTGAACTGTTAACAGAGGTTTTATACAGCGTCAATCACACCCAGGCAAAAATAAATGAAGGCAAACAAAATGAGTGAGAGGCAGTTAATAACAGCTGGAAATTAAGTAATGATAAAAAGAAAAGATTACTTTCTGAAAAGAAGAATCTTCCAGAAGAGACAAATAAGTAACAGAGGAAAAAATGATCAAGTCAAAAATAAGAGAAGAAATGCCAAAGATGATAATGAAAAATGAATAAAAGGATGAGCTCAGGAAGAGGCAAAAGTTCCATGTGGCGAAAAGAAAATTTTATTTTTTAATGAGAAACTTACTTCAATAGATTAACTGATTTTTAAAAGCAACTTTTCTAGAACTGTTTTAAAGAATAAATCAGCACTACTTCGCTTTTCCAAGCTTTTAGAGCACATACAGCACTTCCAGAATAAAGAAAGGACTTGGCTGACATGCAAATCCAAATAAACATGAAAATCATCACACCAAACATACTCATCATTTTATTGTCCTCATCCTTCATGTCTGTACTCTTCCCTCCAATCATTATGTGCTGCCTCTTTAATTTTAATCTTACTGTTTCCCTGTATCCGGTCACCACCCCTTGGCAAGCCCAGGGAAAAAGCAGGCAAAGGACTAGCTCCCAGGACAGAGAAAGGAAGATGCCATCAGAGCTGTGTGGGTGAAAAGCAGTGCATTCCTGGAATAACAAAATTTGCCATGTACCTAAGTGTCTGAGTGCAGTCAAATGAAGCTCACAAGTTGTACAAGAAAAAAAAATATTTTTTTTTAATATCTATCCAAGTACAATGCTAGGTGTTTCACTCTTAATTAAAACAACGTTATTGATTTCTTTTTTTAAAAAATAGAGAAGTTGCAAATTGAAAAAATGGCAGTAACAGAAAAATTGTTAGGTATGTCCTTACCTTTTTTTAAATAAACTGTACATCCCCGATTCTTACATGTATATAAATAGAATAACAGCTAAAGTATTCAATATGGGTTTGCTCTATATACAAATGGTCATCCTCTCAGTATCAGTTTTGTTTGTTCATTGTTAACATAACCTATTTAACAAAAAGTTACTGTCTTGTAAGAGGCATTACTCAAAGAGCTTGGAGACATCTTAATCAACCAACCACTAAAACTTTGTAGCCATTATACCTGAGTATCCTCACAACCTGAAAAACAACAAATTATTCTATGTACATTAGCAATTGAAAGAAAACTCTGAATGAAGTCACACATTTCTGTACCTATACAAACTGCAGCCAGAGCAGCGACTGCCATGTAAACACCCCATCCAGCACCACAAAAAGAATCTTAAATAAGCAGTGTGCAGCTGTGGCAAGTAGCTTGATCTGCAACATCTTGGCAAAGCTGAAGGACAGTGATAAGCTGGTATCCCTGTGCTGTGCCTAATTGACTAATTAAATGCAGGTGCCCCAGCATCTTTGTTTTAAGTACAACTTAAGAGAAAATTCAAAATAGCCAGTTTCAAAACAGAAGATGTCCTTTCTGTTCTTTACTCTGTAACATTGCTACAGAGGTCTTTTAGCACTTTCTTAGTTATGCCCATTAATTGCAAAATGAGGTCAGATCTTCAGCAAGTAGGTCCTTTCCGTTGTACTAAAAAAACATTTCTAATCCATATCAAATATAGGGATGAGAGAAACTCACTAAGCACTGCCTATTTAATGAGTGAATACTTGAAAAAGAACTAGAAGAAACAGTAAAATTGCTCCTCCTAAAACAAACCAAAACCAACCAAACAACAGTTTTAACAGAAAACCTGAAAGCATTTTTGTAAATCTCTCAGTCCAAGTTTTGTTTAGTTTGGTTTTGTTTAGTTGGAAGCAAAAGCAGTAATACAGGTTTATGCAATATACAACAATTGCACTGTTTGTAAGTTTTCTCTTTTAAAATGCAACAGAATGCAATTATTTTCAAAATTTCAAAATTCAAAATTTCACCTGTGTATTTCAAGACTTGTCTTTTCTACTCTGTCCACTAATTACAATATGAAACTTTTCATGTGTTGGAAATGCATTTGCAGTTTGTTGTACGTTTAAACCTCTACTAGATAATAGTGTACAATAGACTAGCTAGAACATGCAACATTTGCTATGATATACTGTGTAGCATTTGCAAAAAATGGAAGCAACTAAATAAATGACCAAATCTCGAAGAAGACAGATCCCCCTGGACAGTTTCTGAGTCAAACTACAAGTACATAAGAGCTGAGGGTATGCCTTTCATAATAGCATCGTTAGCCAGGGTTCTTCAGACTTATTCCTTTCCCTCTATGGTTATCCAGTTGGTTTTTTTCTGCAGTATTAAAATACCTGAATTATCAATGGTTCCAGTAATTTTTCCACTGTAAACGTCTGGATCTGTAGATCCCGAGGATCAATTTTCAGTTTAATACTTGGCACTCTTGATGACATTTCACCTATGTAGAGAAGGAAAAAAAAAAAAGCAATAAGCAATTATTAGCCACAACTCATCGTCATCTGGCAGAGCCCAGAGACTGCCTACTATAGTACCACCTAGGTTATGTATTTTATGATGAATATTAATTTTTCTGATTAATATTCTTATTTCTAAATTGTAAAAAAAAAAAATGCAGAAACTTGCATTAACTGTAAAATAATAGATTTAAAGCACATATAACTCCTTGTCTTTTCTTCTAGATTTCTAAATTGACTATATACTGAAAAAATACAGAAGGATAATTGCATTAGAAGACCTTGGAATATAAGATCTCCAGTAGTCAATAAAAAGGAGCTTTAAAGCAAAAATTATATACTACATCACTGAATTTATCGCAAGACAAAAATGTTAATGCTATGTGCACAATACCTGTATCTTATTCCATGTGCCAAAATTACTGTGGCCATAATGAACACTTTATGAACAAAAATATATACAGCAGCTCTTAAGAGTCCTGGCAATTAATAGCAGGAGAAAGTGAAACATGTAGTTCTTTTACACCCTGTAGTAACAAATATTTTCTAAGTGTCAAGACAGATTAAGTCAAGAAAGCCTATTACGGAAGTCAATAAGTTCGAATTAAACCTAAGTAAGGTCTTTAAAGCGAATAAATCATTCATTAGGAGCTTGATCCAAAGTCCACTGATGTTAATTTAAGGGTTTTCACTGAGTTCACTGGCCCGTGGTTCAGGCCTATAGCTGCAGTGAAATGTGTGTGTGCCAACAAAGAATTATAACCGTGCTTTAGTGGGAATGCAACTGATGATTGCCCCAAAATAAAAGACATTTTAAATTTTCCAGTAGCTTAACTTCCCATCAAACATAGCTCAGCAAAGCCTTTTTTAGCCAATAAAGACTTCAAACATACAAATAATGGATATCTGTCCTTTTTAAGCAGGACTTACTAAAACCATTGCTGCTGTATAATAAAGTAATAAGGTACTGCAATTGTGCTGACTAAAGAGATATATTGTAACCTTCTGGTGAACCTAGCATTGATTTAATACAACACAGTAGGCTTAGGGTTTCTATAGCAAGTTGTTTAGAAACAGATCCAAATTGTTCATCACAATAATTATCCAAATTTCACTTGTAAGCAAAGATAATGCAAATAATAATTAAAGAAATGAGGTTAAAGGTAATTTAGGGCTTTGCCATTCTTAGTAAAGGTTATACAAGTGCCAAGTTTATTCTTTTATTACAAGCTATACTAGTCACAGCCTTAAGTTCCTGCAGATTCAGCTGCATACCGTCAAGTGACAGCATATGTAAAGAACTAATTTTTCAGTTTTAATTCCAAGTCAAAAGATAAACAGAATAAAATCTTGAGATCAGACTGACCAAAATTTTCCTTCCATGGAAATTCATAATAGAAAGAGAACTCTAGAAACGTCAATGCAAATTATTTGGCCATAGTTCACACAGTTAACTTCTAGATACTTGTAACAAACCCCAAGAAAATAGAATTTGAGACTCTCAAAATTGCCAGTGTTAGTGGTTCTCCTTCTGTCCAATGAATCAGTAGCTAGGATACTCCCAGTTTTGAAATATCCTCATTTAACTTAACCTCTGTTTGAAGGGAACTGCACCCCCTCACATTCACTGCTTCAGAAACAAGTGGTGGCTCCTAGTCAGGAAAAGGTCTGCAGCTCTTTCACTAGCTCAAATTGTTACGAATTCTCCCTCCCATGATGAAGTTGTAGCTGTGCAAGCCTACAGTTCACACCTGCTTTTCACAAAGCTTCACTGCAGCTGTTACAACGTGCCTTGAGGTGGATGACTCAGTATCTTCTGCTGGTTCTGCTCTGCTCAATATAAAATACTTATTCAGCTCAGAACAAATCAGGCTAAAAACACAGCACTAGAGGCTGATTGTTAGGGCATGCTCCTGGAAGGCAAAATATTTTGTTTCCAAACTTTGCTTAACTAATGTTTTCAGAATTACAGACCAAGGAGAACCACATGAGACAGAAAACATGAAAAGTCAACAAACTCAAAATGTCCTACAGTACATCTAGCCCAGCATGTTTATTATGGTCAGGCTATTTACAGAGGGCACGCAAGCCCAGCCATGTCCTGTGGTTCATTCTTCCAATACTTCTCCAGCATCCAGAACTGTTTATGATAGATGTTAGAGGACAGTATCCCTACCTAGTGCCCATTTAAGGACATACTGTTCACAAATCTGTCAAATATTTTTAAATTTTTTTTTATTAAAAAACAAAACAAAAATTTTAAACATAGAAATTTGTCAGGAGGGTAGTATTTAGTAGCTCAATAAATCAAGAGGAAAAGTACTGACATGAAAAGGTATAAAACCCCACAGGATGAAGAAAAAAAAAAAGAACTGGAAGAGAGAAACTCTGAATGAAGGATCAGCCTGTTACAGAGAAGCAACAGAAGCCAACCCTTCCTCATCTGACTCATGGGGAAGTACTCGGAGTATTAAGGCTTAGTTTGGCGGTTTATCAGTCCTAGCTTTAGTTTCTTTGGGGTTTTTGGAGGGTTGTTTTGTTTTAGTTGGACTGCAATTGCACCATGTACACAATCTGACTGGTAAAAATACAACACAATGTGTGAAAACAGATTAAACCAGATTATACAGATTAAATGACTGAAAAACTGTCAATGAGGGCAACTCTCTATTAAGTAGTCGTGCCCATTTCTTACTCCTATAGGAGTATTCGGTTGTTTGTACCTTATAAGGAGAGCTTCATACAGACAAGAAATAATGGGTAAACTACCTTGGCTGAGGTATTAACTTAAAATAATTCTAACTTAATCCTTTTAACCTTCTTTCCTGCCAAGACTGGTTTTGTTGTTTCAAAGCTCATCTTTCTTCCTTTCAGTTTTAATTCCAATGAGATTTCTGAAAACTAACAATGACTTTCTAAGCTTACAAAGCTGCACTGAGAGTAAACTAGAGGTTACACGTTATCCTTATGTCTGTAATATCCAATGACTCCTCCATTCATTTTGGCAGTTCTTTTGACTTCATAATTTCGCAAATAACTATACCATATGTCCCCAAACAGTACAATAGTTTAGATCACCATTATCACATATCTTACTATATCATTAACATTCAGTTTTGAAAAAGGATATCTCAAATGTGAAGGATTAAAAAATACTTTAGGTTGTGGGGGCTTTCTGTTGGTTTGGGTTTTTTTTTTTTTTGGGGGGGGGGGGGGGGGGGAGTTGGTTGGTTGTTTTTTGTTGTGTTTGCTTGTGGTTGTTGGGTTTTTTTTAAGTGAAGTGAACTCTTCAGGACAAAAGTTTTATACAGCTTCTACCTGATTGCATATTTTAGATACCATTTAGTCTTTACAGAACCATAAAATTGGAAAAAAAAAACAGAGAAACATTCTAATCAGTTTTTGATAATACACTATATATCTTGCAACAAAGAAAGAAATAAGGCAGGCTCTTTCCATCTGCTGTTTAGTGGAGGAATCACCCAGAGGACTTCATACAACAATTTAGGTCATGGCGAAAGTGCAACTCCTCCTGGTTTATTTATATTGTGCACATAACATCCCTGGTGAACTGAGCTCTGCAACAAGAGCTTATTCTTACAGCTCAGGCCAAAGACATGCTCACTCTATTCTCACACAAAGAGTTTTTTTTTTGGTTGTTATTTTTGTTTGTTTGTTTGTTTTACGATTAATTTAATCTGTAGTGATTTTTACCATTAATACCCATTGGTTGTCTACGGAAACTAAAAACTGAAGTGAAATCAATTTCTCAGCCATTTAACTCTTTTGAAATATATTAAATAAATAATTATGTAAGTAAAGTCTATAAACCTCAAGAGTGAGATGTCTAGTACAAAATGCAATCTCAAAGGGCCAGCACCTGTTAACTGCATCATTTTATTGAACAATGACTATTCAGAAAGGTTCTGTGTCTGCAAAGTAGAATAAAATTCAAGTTTTCTTGTAGCTACATATACATAGTTATTTCCAGCAACATTTGCTATACTAGCAAGGGAGCTATCAGTAACTTGGAACAAGATTCACACTGACATTCAGACCTCCACACGATCTCTTGAATTTAAGTCAGCAAACATTAACAGAAGATCCTTTTTAACCCGTTAATGTGAGATTTCCCACAATACTAATAACTTGCTCTGAAAGCCACAAACATCATTCAACATCCCTGCTTTTCCGTTAGCTTCAATTGCAATTCATTCCTGTGTTGCTATTTAATGACTTCTTAAACTGTGTCTCCCATAATAAAAATAGTAATGCATGCATCTGTGTGTCATTTCTGTGCCTACATGTCAGCATGTTGGTGTAGCCTGTGAACATACAGCAGAGAAGTTACTGAAAAGCTGTTTCTGCTATGTTAACCCTGAATCAAGCGGCCTTCGAATTCAACAAGATACTCTCCTCCAGCTTCACTGGGATTGCATCAAACCCCATCATTTCAGACTCTTGAAGACAGACTTTTTTTAGCTTCTGCAATTCACTGGTTCCTTAAATCTTTCACAAATACTTCAATGAATCTACCTTTTATTCCCATTAAAAAAAAAAATCTTTATGATATTGCTCGTTCACAAGCCTTATCTTTGTCATTTGCACAATCCTCCCAGTATATGAGTGCTTCTTGAAAACCATCACAACAGTTGCAAATACATGGTATTGATTGCACTGTGAATCTTTTTCTTGTCAAGACATAAATCAGTTGCAAGGGGACAGGTAAGAACTGGATGGAGACAGCACTTCATGCTTTTACTGAGATGTGAAGAAATCACTAGATGATTTTCAGGGTTTTTTTTTTCTACATATACACTCATGCTTTAACTTTGTGGTGGCTTCCCCTGAATTCCTTGATACAAGGGAAATAAAAGCTTTCCTACTTGCAGCAGGCACTGATCCCCATTCTCTCTGCACAACTTCCCATGTTACAGGCCATCTACTATGATCAGATCTTTTCTAAAATTTGGCAGACAAAAACATAATTGTAATTATAGTCACTTTCTCTTACTAGAGATCACTGTGCTCCGGAATCTTACCACTAAGCAGTCTCAAACTTGGGAAGTGTTATAAATCCAATCCCATTTTTTCAGATCACAAAAATGTGAATCCATCTGCTGTGATTTTCCCCTTGCTGGGTTTTTGTGTTGGTTTTTGGGGTGGTTTTTTTTGTTGTTTAGTTTTGAAGTTTTTTTAACCTAACCATATTGTCTAACATAAGCATTTCTATTCCTTGCTTGAACTCTGGCTCAAATGGCTTTTGAACTCAACAATATCTTTTTAGTCTTTGGTCAGGCCCATAACTTATAATTTGAAAGTCAATTCCAAAAATTATTGTTTCTGAAAATTTCAATTATATTCTAAGGTATAAATAACTTACTTAAGGGCTTACTTGCTGATTCTAGTCTTTTTAATGGGAAGAAAAAAAAAAGTAAAGCAGTCAAAATATGAATTCAAGCTTGCAAGCCAATGTAGTGAAGACTGCAAAATCTTAAATTATTTTGATTCTGCAACTAAATATTTTTAACTTACTTGGATTTCCTTACCGTTATTTACCTTATTAGCTAATCAGTATTTAAATAGGATGTTTTTTAATTTATTTATTTTTTACTTCAAGGCAAGATTAATGGCTTTGAGCAACCAAATATTGTGGAAGGTGTCCCTACCCATGGCAGGGGGATTGGAACTATATCATCCTTAAGGTTCCTTCCAACTCTAACGATCCTATGATTTTTATAGGTGATACAAAAATAGGCAGCCAGTAAAGATCTTCTGGGGTTTTCTCAGATATTTCCACTTAGAAAATAAACTTCTGTCCTTACAGATAATCTTCATTAAGACAACAAATTTTGGTGCCTGCCTCAGGAAGAAGTAAGAACCACAGTCCATCTCTTATTTTTCTAAAATGCATGTCTAGTCCAGTATAATATGCCCTCTAATTGCAGCAGGGATCTTGACTGCAAGATATTTTGGTAAAAGGCTGCTATAACCTCACACTCGGTTAAATTAACCTTTACAGTAGGCAATTTCAGCACTGTAGACCAGCAGCTCTTACAACACTTAGGATGTTAAGCATGTGCCACAAGATACAGTTCTGCCTCAGAATAGCCAAAAAAGCAACCACCTGCATGTTCCTACCAAGCGCTACAAACTTTAAGATAATGAGAATTTTGTTTTTTCAGAAGATGTGTCCAAACTGAAACTGCTGAGTCTTTTTGTGTAAGAAAAAAAGACACAAGAAAAACAGTCAAAGTTTGTATTTATCTGCAATACAATGTGAACATAGTACCTGCAGCTTCTAAACAATCTATAAGTACAATGTATACAGACACAGATAAACTAATTAGTTTCAGAAAGCAGAGCCAAAGATAATCTGCATAAATTAGAAAACGTTATCTTTAGAATCCATTTCCTGCTAGATCATTAGAAAGCCAACAGCACATCACTCACCTATCCTAGAACATAAATGGTCCATATTCAGCACTAAAGCAACTGTCTATGTAATTTCCTTGTGTTAGGAACTTCAGTGCAACTGCTATGGCTCACTATTTGGCTTCTGAGGCATCTGCAAGGGACTGCCTGACAAGCTCTCCAGTGTATTTCAGGATGACTGACAGGACACAGTGGCTGCTGGAGGGGTGGCAGGGGGATGGGCATCCTTAAAGCTACATACTAGAGCACAAACATGTCAAAAAAATTAAAGTTAAAAGGGTTCTGGACAATTAGATGATATGAAGCATGTCATTGTTGATACTTCTGGTGCTTATTTTCGTAGTTTTCACCACAGCTATTGTCTTCTCATAAATTCTGATTGTATGCCAACTTCTGCCTCAGGCAATGACTCAGTCTCACACTTTTGAGCTGGACAGCAAAGGGATTAATAAAGCTCTCACACAGTAACTTGCCACCAAATTTGTTTTCTTTGAATATTTTTTTTCTTTTGTATGTTGCTCTACACTGACATATGATATATTATCCTATCAATTTCATTAAAAGCACAGGCCTAATGGCGTCTAAAAAACAGGGAAGGTAAGAAAAAAAATTAAAGCAAAGTAGTCTGGATTAGTATTTTTAAAAAAGATACACATGGACAGGACATCTGAGGACTTCCAAGATGTGAAATGTTGCTGAGAATATGTAATATAATATGTTTTCTTATTTGTTCTGAATTTTAATATTTATTATGCAGCTTCATCAATCGGTGCCAACACCACTCTGGGAATCAAATTTGTTAGTCTTTTGCTACAGAGTCAGTATATTAAGTGCAAATCAGGTTTTATAGAGGCCACAAAAACAGTCACTCTGTTTAATTTAAATCCTCTAGCTGATATAGGAAATAAGATATTCAGAATGCTAAAAATGTAGTAGTTCTGTTTGCAATACAACAGTATGGGCTTTTTTTGCTCAAAGACCAGCTATACTTTGTGGGCCAGACCATGCCCTAGAATGGAGCAATATCTATGACACCTGGGACGGATCTGGCCCATTTAGCACCAGGGAAAAGTCTATAATGCACCTGCCCAATTATTTAAACTTCCATACAAAACTGTCAGGTTACACTCTAACCACCTCAGATTTTATCACTTATCACTAGTAACAGGAAACATGTCTGTCAGTGCAAAGACACCACAAAGGAAAGAGGAGCTGGAGAATTGAAGAAGGTAGCAAGATTCAGATCTGTTAATAACACTCACTCACTGAAAGCTACTTTATTCAAACAGGCTTTGCATTTCAGTGTAGATTTGCAGTGAAGTAACTGGAAGATATTTTTTAACACTGAGAGCAAAAAACAAAAACAAACAGGCTTTCTTACATTCCCTTTCACTTCCCTCTGTTTCTCCCTAGAGCAATTTTTTAATCTGTTGGCCAACTTAACCACATCCAAAAAGCACTTGAAATTCTCAAGGACACAAGATTTCCACCAGGTTCTTCAACATAGTTTTCATTATAAACAGATTCCTGTATCACCCCTTATGATGAATCTAACAAGGAAAAGAACACGGCATAAACCTAGTTCTTACTGGATACCAGAAAATATGCATGCAAAGGAACAGGTTATGACTGACCTAATGGCATGAAAAGCTTTAATTCAGGTTTATCAGAAAGAAAATTGAGATGGGGAACCTCAACAAACTTGTCTCATGCAGACTTTCTGATGTCTAGTGAGATAGGAAATGAAGATTTTTCCCAGGGTTATAACATTCAGAACATTTCTACAGTGCATTCCATCAAAGAACTTTTTCAAGCAGAGGTCATCTTCCAATGTCACATAAGGAAATAGAATCACAGAGGAAAATTTGTTTACTCAAGATCACACAGAATGCCAGTGACAGAATGAGGAATGGAGTGCTGGGACACAACAACCTAGTCACTAAAGCACCTCACTGACACTTGCTTTGACTGAAGCCAATGAACAGGCTAAGAAGAGTAAAACATTTCCAAACACAAATTACACCATAAATCTAAATAATATAAACCCATTTTTCATACTCACATCAAAGTTACCCAGATATTAGTATTTCTTATTCTTAGTAAAGTAAGCTAATACATTCTCCTCCCTAAAGATACTACCAAAATTACTGCCTTGGTTCAATGCATGTACTTCTGGCCAGCTGAGACACACTGACAAATTCTAGGAGATTTTCCAGCAGAGGTGTGAATCCTACAGCCTGACCAGCTACAGAACTTTTGGCTTTGCACTACCATGCCAGACTCTCCTTTTCAACAAACAACTACCCAAAAATGCCTGTTTTGGTCCTGAGCCTACAGCCACAGCAAGGAAAATCTTCTCCACTTAAGTGTAGCCACGGAAACTTTTGAACCTGACAATGCTCTCACTGTATTAGCAGTAAACTAAATAATTCCACTGATATCAATGAAATTCTATTGGACATGCATCATTATGGGTGACTGCAGAATCAGAAAAAGATCCTCCTCTGTTTAGAAATGCTTTTTTTTCATTAATACTCTTTGGACCCATTTCAAATTCTTAAAGAAAAAACAAAATCCTTCCACATGAGTCTCTGTGCTATTTTCACTACATGCACTTTGAGCACGGAACCAGGACCCCTCTCTATTTAAGTGGCACAAAGTTCCTACATGGATGGCTATTCTGTGCTGGTAATGATAGGTTAAGAAGGTCTGGCTCCAAGCCCTCCCTCTTGTTATCACTTTTTAAGTGTTCCTATCTCTATTCAGAACCAGAGACTCTGTTTAAATAAAGTTCAAGTTGACCTTCCACTAAAAATAGGATATTGTTCAACTCATTTAAAAAAAAAAAAAAAAAAAAACAAAATTCCATGACGTGCTACTAAGAGGCTTTTAAATTTCATTTTTGTTAAATGCAATCGCCTCATTTCCTGTTTTTGTTATTTGCTGAGGGTTATCTATCACAACATTATACTATACTGTTTTCCTTAACATCTCTCTTACTCAGTTGCAATGAGGCTGAAATACATGGTTTTGCCTTCTATTCAAAGAGCTGCTACTCTCACCAACTGATTTTCTTGTTTCATACCCACACATTACCCCAGGATGCTTCACTATCACATACCATTTTATGTAAGTATTTTCAAACTGATATAAAGGTTTGCATTATTTGTTTTGTCCAATGACCGAAACACTATAATTCTTCCCTGTTGTCTATAGACATGCACAAAACAACTGCAAATTTAAGAGCAGCATGTGATTGATACTTCTTAAGTATATACAAAATTTGACATATGCATGAAAATATAAGAGAAATGGTTCTCAGAAACTGCATCATTTTGGATATTGGCAAGCAGCTAGTTAGCTAGCACCTACAAAAGCATGATATAAAAAACAGGGGACAGAAAAACAACTTTTAAGCCAAACCATAATCCCACCATGCATGGGACATGGACAGACCTACGACATGCAAATTAATTCTTGCAATGGGGTTCCTAGTGCTGCACAGCACCCTATTTCCTCTATCAACTCAGACAATCAGTTTCAAATCAAAACATGGTTCAGAAGAAAAAAATCAACTTTGTTGATAGCTCATTTCTAGTGAAACAGCTTCAGAAATAAAAACTGAAAACATTCCTGTTTTCATTTTGACCTCCACTCTTATTCCAACTCATAAGGATTAGGCTAAAGAGCAACCATAAAATAAATTGAAAAAAAAAAAACAAAACAAACCCCCAAAACCACACACCAAAAAAAAGCCAAAAAACAAACCAAATACCCACAGCAAAACAACCAAACCTTGTCCTATTCCTAATGAGTTGGTCGATGTGGAGAAACTAGTCCACCTTGGAACAGAACAGCAACAATTTATCATGCATTTTTCTAAATGCCTGTCACCAAGGCTAATTCTTTGCTGTTGGAGGTCTTTTGGGCTTCATTAGCTCTTAACATAGCTCTTGTCTTTAATAAGAGGACTCCAAATGGATTTTATGTAATAGAAAATTGTCTTCGTGTACATAAAGGTTTTGAAATATGGTGAGTGTTATATCGAATGTAACAGTCCTCCATTACCCTTCACTTATGAAGGGGGTGCCTTTTATATTTTAAAATAAAATAGAATTGTATAAAATTGCCTTTTATAGAATTTTCAACACTAAGGTGGAAAATATGTTTACATAAACTTTCCTTGCATTAGATGCAAAAGTACCAGGAGGCAAGTTAAACTTTTAAAAATAACAGTACTGATGCAACATTTTATCCTTGCTTTTCCAATATTCCCGTATGTTTTTTCATATTTGGAAAATATGCAAACACATTGCACACTGTGGCTACTGACTTCAAATAACAAGATCATGATGATTAAAAATACTCAAAACATTTAAAAAATCATGTTTAAAAGTACTTTTTCTAGAAAGTTGGTTAAGAAAACCAGCTTTTTAACTCAAACTTTTGACGTGATTGTTTGATTAAGCAATTATAGTTCCAGTCACAGCTTCATATTCTTTCACTAAGTGGAAAACTCCCTTCATTCTTCTTCAGTCTTACCTTTTGTATCAAGAATCTAACAAGAGATCCTAGAAACAGCTCTGTGAAGAACTTCTTTGATGCAGCTTGACTCCAGAGGCACTGACATGAGACAGCAAATAGATGAGGAGTGACAGGCAACCATGAGAAACAAAATAGGAGGGGAAAAGAGTCAAAACGGGGAGGGCAGTACCCATTTGGGACCTCCTCCTAAACTGTTAGTTCCTGACTTCACTGACAACTTGCTACTGAAAATACCACTTAAAGAAGCCCTAAGCTCATTCCTGGTCTCACAAACATAGTTTGGCATTGAGCTTTTAGACCCTAAATCAGAGACAATCAAAGTCAATGGCAAAGCCGGCTCAGAAATCAATGAAGTTTAGGTTGAACATGAGAGGGGAAAGGGAAGAAGGAAAGCAAAGGCCATTACTAAAAATCCAGGTCAAATATAGTAGTAACGTATATATCATAAGAGTTCATACAAATAATACTGTACATGACAATCTTCCTCATTTACCTTCATAAAATACTCAAAACATTTCCAGATAGATAATCCCACATTTATAAGATTTTCCACCAAGGTAGCCATTTAAGAAATAGACAAGAGCAAAGTTTTGCTAATTCACTAGTACCCTGAAGTATAGTACAAAATAGCACTCATGTAAAAAAAAAACCATTGGAAACTCTGAAAAGGCCTAAGTTGCTCAATACTTTTATCTATTCTGCTCGAGACTCTCTATTCTGCTGCTCAAGACCTTAAGACCTAAACCATTCAGTCTGAAAATTTGTATGATGACCATGTGTGAGGTTGAATTTTCTTTTTGGAAAATTTCAGCCACAGCAGTTTGGCTATTTTTAGTCGATTTAGAGGTAAAAAGGGCACTGGCAGTCTGAAGACTGAGATAATATCACACCAGCTAGCAGCATTGGAGAGGCTCAAGACACCTGAGGAAGGAGTACATATTGTAATTACTCACAGGTGAGGGAAAAAAACAAGACTTGGAGACATAAGAGACACTGCTAAAATGGCTGTAGGGAATTAAATTAGACCAAAAAATAAATTCACATTTGGGTTCTGCAATGGCCAACCCATTTCTGTAGCATTTTATGCACTTAAAGCTGCATAGAAGGAAAAGATTTGAAAGTCGGACAAAGGTGTATACAGAACATCTTACAGAAGATTTTGTTCCCCTGAGAATGCATCAAATATTATTCATAGGAACTGAACAGACTTTTACAGATGATATAATACTTTATTATGGGGAAATGTACCTGGTGTTGCTATGTTAAACTTACAATTCTATTCATAATTCACTCTTCTCAGAATTTTTTCAAAGTTCAACCTTTCTTCGCTCACCTTCATGAATTTAGAAGGCATAAACAACAATAGCTACAGAAGAAAGCTGCTAGACTAAGATTTAATTTTCTGAGCAACATACTAAAAATATGTAATGCAATCCAACTCTAAATCTTACTAAATGCAGTTAGTATTTCTCATCTCTCTTGTTTACTTCAATGTCATTTAAAAATTAAGAACAAACAAAAGTGCAATTTACTTCACTGCAAGATTCAACATAGACAAGTGGAGTTACATAGACTTTTTTTATATTAGACTTTTTTTAATCATTAGGTCTTTGTAACTACATCAGTAATTCATTTACGAAGCAAATTACTGCAGCAGTGAACAGAGATCCTCTGTATTTTAATAGGTACACTAGGGAGGAGTGTAGAAAATGTTAGTTTTATTTAAAGCTTTTTGTCCTGTCATTTACATTATCAAATGAGGACTAGGATTTAGCTGGTTAAGCTAAGCAGCTACTGACATTTTAGATACTGTAGGGTATCCATCATACAAGCCTCTGGGGTACCGCAGGTACCGCATAGACTTCAACCACATATGCCAGGGCTGGAAACAGGGATCAGGCTGTAAGTGTCTAAAATGGCTCTAGACACATAGACTTAGACACCTGCATCATTCCTAAGCTGTCTTTATCTTAATAAATCCTCCTTGTTGCTTATAAAGCTTTTCCACTCAAACTTGGGTTTGATAGGTCACCTATGAAACACTTGAAGTGGAAGGCACATGTAATTACAGGAAAGCACAGCAAATTTTGACATTTGCAAATACCACTGCAGCACCAATTCTTAAGCAGTACTAAAATATTCCTCACCCAATATCTAAAAATATGTTCATGGCAGAGACTACTGTAGACTACTGTATACTATACTTTTCTACCTCGCCTGTCCCAGATTTCCTTAATAACCTTTGTGGAACCTTGTCCAAGCCTCTTTAACATTTGCTCTCTATTAACTAGCTGTAACTCCTTATCTCCTAACTTTTACATCTTGCTAAATTTAATCCTCTGACTTCTGTACCTAGCTCATCTTTCACTAACTTCACTGAGCAGTTTTAATCTGCTTTTGTGCAATGTATTGCTGGTCAATCAAACCGGATGGTATCCACACAGAAAAAAAAGAGTTCTCATCACAGAAATAAGAGTGATTTTGTTGTGAAAACTGCATTAAACCAATCATGAAAAACTTGTTGGAGATTTCTTTTATTCCCTTGTTCTATATCTATATTTACTAAAAAAATAAAAAGTGTATTTTTAGATAGATGAAGTTACTCTTTTGTTCAAAGATTTCTGTCCTTTCTGTTACACTTATTAAATTTACAAGTCAGATGATCACTCATTCAGGTACTTACAGAATTCAGTAGCTTCTTACAGGCCAGCAGTTTGGCAAATCCTCTGACAAATTACAAGAGCTGTATATGCTGGAGTCATTTCATCCTCTCATACCAAGGGAGGTTAGCCTTCAGTTTTTTAAAATAAAATGAACCAACCAAGCAGGATGTCCACTAAGCAACATCAAAAGGTTTAACCCAATAGAGAAAAAAAAAAAAAGCCAACACTAAAAGAAAACAAAACCTCTTTACCTCCTTTTCTCTCTCCAATTCATGGTGCTTGTTCAGAGGCATTACCTCAGAAGATCTGGTGACTTCAGGGCCGCAGCCAGAATTGGTAAGTTTTGAACAAGAGTCTAGCTGTCCCAAGCAAACAAAAATAAGCACGTTATTACAAAAGGCCCTGAAAGCACTTTCAAATTTTGCAGAGGCAGTTGCCGGTAAAGGTTGAGAGAAACGTTTTTACTAATATACCAGAATCAGCCACAGAGGTGAGTGCATGTGTTTCCCTGGCAAGATGGACAAAAGCATAAGACAATACACTAAAGGACATCTATCAAAACCCCTCTATTTTTAACAAAATATATTCTTTTCCTATTTATATGCTCATACCATTCATGGCACAGAAGTCACTTTAAAATCCCAACACAGCTCTGAGCAAAAAGCAACCAGGTCCATGATACACCAGAGTATCCAGAAATGCCTTTCTGGGCCACATTGTTTTTTCGATAAGACGGGACACTAATACTTCTTTTCCCCCCCCCCGAGTCTTCCCAAATTCGACGTGGAGAAAGACTGAATGTCCCAATTGCCTGTTGAAGACACACAGTCCGGTTAGAACCCACCTTCTAACATGCGCGCCCCTTCTCCTCCACAGGTGCCCTCGCCCTACGACTTGAGGCGGGCACGAAAGCCACCCGCCCCAGAGGCGGGTCTGAGGAGCAGGGGAGCCGAGCCCACCCCACCGGTTGCCGCCGCCTGCTCCTCACCCCTCTCCGGCCACGGCCGGCAGCCGACGGGGAGCGGGAGGATGAGCAGGGCCGCAGCCCCCTCACAGGAAAGGCGGGAAGATGGCGCCCGACGGCTCCGCGCGCGACCCCGGCCAGCAGGCGGCGAGCTGAGGAGGCGCTTCCCTTCTTCCTCCGGTGAGGGAATCTCACTCTTTAAATTCGCTCGCTGCCCGCCAAACTGCTCTTCAATGAGCAAAGTGGCTTCTTTTTCATCGTGCAGTGAACAGCTCTGGTTCTGCTGTCTGCTGGCCTACCACGAGAGAGCCATTCCCACAACACACTCCTGAGAAGCCCTGACGCCACAAGGTTTTTCCTTTCCACAAACATATGCTGCTATTGGCAAATGTTCCAGCCAGATCCACTTCCCAGCAGTGCTTGTGAGAATTCAACGTACACATGTACACTACGCCTATTTGTTGTTTGGAGAGTAGGGGTTTTTTTACGTTAAATAATTTTATGTTGGTGTTCATGTATCAATCTTTCTAACATAAGCTTTTTTTTTCAGGTGGAGGTTTTTCCTCTATGTTTTGCTAACTATTGTGATTTTTTTCCCTTGGTTCACAAGGCAAGGTTTGTCTTTTGTATGCTCTGCTATAGGGCTCTGGGTAGAACTTCACTGCTTTGGATAAGAGCTAGACCTAGTCAGACCCAGCACTTCTGGCAAAGCACATTGGAAGTTTAATAAATCAAATTTCCAATCAAACAAGGTATCCATAAAAACAAATCAAATTTCAACTCACACAAGGTACTCATATATGCATTGGGTGCACACAATCTGTAGTGCATCCCAGTCTTGGTCCATGATCATCCAGGTAAGGACCCTGGCTGATTAACTTCTGGGTTTCATGCCTCTCACGTACCTGGATTTCATTCTCTCAGAAGGAAAGTCAAAAAGTCGTAACTGTTGAGTGGCAGAATCTAGCCCCAATATGGCACTGGAGCATGGAAAGAGTGTATGACCAGAAGTGGGACCTTAGACTTCTCTGTCTACCAGTATCATGCTTGCTTAAATAATTTAGACTACACTAGGCCAAAGGAAATTTTGAAGTCAAAATCTTTAACAAAATTTCACACTGCTACAATAACTTCTGATGTTAGCTGTCACTTGTATAGTTTCAGAAATAAAATTAATATTTTTTTTCTGTTAGAGGGAGCACATTCCAGTATTCTGGCTGTCCATTTGCCTTCAACTACTGTCTGTAAGTAATTCAGAAATTTCTTTATATTTTCAGTTGCTTTACTAATTTATTTACTTTTAATGGAAGTACTGAGCAGACTTAATATATTTGACATTTGCACACTATTATTTACTTGTCAGAACCATAATTGAATTCATAAGCTATAATTTTATAGAAACAGTAGATAATATTATTTAAAGAGAAAAGTCTATAAAAACAGCCTGCTTACAAGGCATTGCTTCCCATGACTACTGAGAAGCCATGCAGTATGAATTTAGCAGTTTGGAAGCTTAAATTGCAAAATTAATCATACCACCGTGAGCATGAGCAATGAAACAGCAGTGCCTGCAGTTCCTGAACCCATGTTTAGGTCTTGTCAGGACCCACACAAAGAGAAGAAACAAATTTCAAGACTTCCATTGCCCGAGGCTTATTTCTTCAAACTATTTTTTCATTCCAAATTTCATTGGGAATATTTTTCTTAAAGTAGGAAATGTAGGCCATAAAGGTGAGAAAAAAAAGACAAAGATCAACAAACCTTAGAATATTCATGAAGATGACAAAGCTATCAGACAATTCAACAAAAGCATCTTGCCACTGTGTTTCTCCACATGCAGCCCAACAGTGACAGAATACGTCAACAATACAGATGTATACAATCAAACTTGTAACCATGAGTGCTAATATTGTATACCATAGATTTCTGCACAAGCCAAATGCTAACTGCAGATGTGTAATTTGTAGGTCTTTTAATACTGTACAACAATGTGTATGTAGAAACTTAGTTTGAAACAAAGACAACATTGAGCTGAAAGAGCCATGGTAAACTGACTTCAAAGAATAACCAAAGTTGCAACTATTCTATCTGTTACTGAGTTTTAGCTTTCCTACATTCAAGATCTTATAATTAAAAATATGCCAAGTATTTGATTTTGCATGTATAAAGAATCACAAATGATTATTGCTGCAATCTATCACTGAGGCTTAATAGGAGTTAGAGTGATCATTTACCCAGGATAATTGCAACCTGTCAATACTACAAATAGATTTTCTGTTTAGGCACAAATGTGTGTTTCAGGGTTAAGCCAACTACTGATCAACAAGATTTTCTGATGAGGGGATTTTTTTTTTATAATTGCCCACTACCATCTCATTTAAGCTTTCTTCTAAAGCATCTGGTAAAATATGGTGGTACTAACAAAAATCAGGATATTGCACTAGATGCACTTACTGGTTACCCAATAGCCTGTAAAACAAAACACAAAGGTTTTAATTATAACTATTAAATAGACTGTATATATTATTTGGGGGTTAAGGGGGCAGTGTCTACCAAACTGGAAAAATATGGTGAAATGAAATTAAAATGTCTCGTATTTTAAGATTTTAATCATACAAAAGAGAATTATTTGAAGTCAATCAGGCTCTCCATACCTACACAGGCATCTGTGCTCAGAACAGGAGCAAGTCAAGCATACAGAATGAGAGCCAAAAGCATATTTTATTTTCATACAGGTGGTAAATATGTTACACTATTTACAGTGTGGCAGATGCACTGTGAAAGCCAGGTCCAATAACATAAGGGTATTTTTGGCACACAGAGTGGCCTTTTCATATGATATTTAGCATACTCTGATTTTGAAAGCATATCCGCTTACCTACAACATTAGAGGTATTTGTCTATCCACTTACCTCGTTTCTGTTTTCATAAAAATGTACTGCATAAAACAGTTGCAAGCAGAAACATGGAATAAGCTTTTTGTAGAAAGCCCAATAAATCTGGTAAAATTCCATTAAGGAAAAAGGCCCCAAATCCAGGAGTGAACTGCACACATGCCTAGATTTACTAACATTATTTACTTAAAAATAAGAATGCAATTAAACATTTGGTTGCACTGACACCTACAATGATGTTCAGTGATAGAATCTGATAATCTTGCAACACTGAACCTATAATTTCATTAAAATTTAAGTACAACTACTAGCACTTTTCTAAAAAGCATCCATTACTGAATATATGAGAAGATTAAAGGGAAAAGCAAGCTCTATACAGACTGTAAACTTCAAAAGTCAAATTTTCAGGAGTTAGATGAAAGCTTCAACATAAAAATCATATGCCCCTCTTTGGATATGCATGAATGTTCAGACACCTAAATTAGTATTTAGCTGCATAATTAGGCTTAGCAAACAGTACACGTTTATTCATATACTTGTGTTGACAGATGTCATACTTCCTTCTTTTAAAATGTTGCTTTAACTAAGTTGATTAAGCATCTGTGAGCAGAGCCAGGCAGATGCACAGGAAGCTGCAGCTATGTTTGCATATAATGAAGATGTCAGTCAAAAGCATCAGCACTTTTTCATCACTACACTGCCAACAGCCTTAAGTCCTTGACCAGAAAGGACCAGCACTAGAAGAGTTTGCTTTACAAAACTATTGGGAATTGGTTGTAATTTTTCTAAATAACATCTATAAAAATACCTTGTGATACCAATTAATTCCATGGAAGCTGCCCAGCAGCTACTATGTTGCAACATGTTTTCTCATCATTGGCAATTTAAAATTATTAGAAGTTCCATGTCATAACCAGGGACCTGAGCCATCTGGGTCCTCCAGTTCTTGTTATCCTCTAGTTGCAGTTCAGTCCCAGAATAAATTCTATGTTCACAAAAATTACAGCTATCCATAGCAGAAAAAGAAAAATAGCAAAATAACATATATATATATTTAATGAGAACAGTTCTCTGTTTCAGGACAGAGAAGGGTTTTTTTTAGGGTTGTGTCTCTGAGACTATATGGGTACTCACTATTCATACCTGAGGGAGACCAGAAGAATGGAAGCCAGAGCAGAGCTCTGACTTTAAGTAACAAAGGCACTAAAAGTTTCTAAAAATGCTGCTATCCCCCAAACAGTAATTAATGTCTTAATCTCAATAAAGGAAAGTATTTTTATCTTTTCCATTATCCAGATAAACATCTGCAATATTCATTAAATAGCCTTTCATTTTAAGATAGCAGGATTCCATTTTACATTCCTAATGTCACTGCAGGATTACTAGATCAGATTGTGCCAATTCTTAAGCACTCTGGTTGATTGAAAGTCCTCTTGCGTTTTCTTGTGCCAGAAATAGCATTTCAGTCATTAGCAATAGATCCTGGTGCTGTAAATGTGGGGTCAAGCAAATAAGGCGAAGCAGGTAAAATACTTTACAAGCTAGCAGTCCCTTAATATGGGATTTCAGTATACTTGTCAGAATGTTTTCAGCCAAACAGAAGGAAAGTGGAGCACCATCATACTAGCCCAAACAAAGAGACAGGAGCCACAAAAGGAAACGCAATGCTAAATCAGGGGAAGGGGCTCATCATGTTTGATAACAAACAGTGAAGAAGATCACAGTATAGGGTTCTGAACTAGGAAAGGAAGTAGGAAACATACCTGTGTTATGAAAGAATTACCTAGGTCCTTTCCAAAATAAATTGTGGCAGAAAGCATAATAAGATGAAATGCAAACTCCTTGAAACCTGAAAACTCTACTGACTACTTAATTAAGGAGAATTCTCAAAGAACATGCAAAAAATAATTCTATTTCACATATATTCATATATAGTCTGTTTCACAGGCAAGGTAGTTTGGTGTACTGGTTAGAATTATAAGTGATGAATAATAGCTTTTCATCTTACTTAGCATTTGTATCTAATAGTCTCCATGTGTCTTAATGGAATTAGCAACAAAAACTTGGAGAAAAGCTAAATAAATCATTGTTTCCCAAACAATCCTGATTGTAAGGATACTGTATAAAGAAGCATAACAGAAATAATATGCATTTAACGTCAGTCTTACATCATGAATATATCTATTATGCATAAGATAGATAGAAACAGCAAGTGGTCCCTAAAGGGCTTTTCAGTGAGAAAGCTGAATGCTGCAGAGGCTCTCCAGCACTTGACAACAGAACTACTTATTACATTTTAGGAATTTGCTTCAGTTTTACTTTAAGCTTGTATCTTGAGGTTTTAATTACTATTTTAGATATGGTTGAGTTTCCCTATCTCATTTTCTAGGACTTAACACTGCAATGCTATTTTAGTTGAGGCTTTCTTTAGAATATTTTTAGAGATTTGTGTTGTAGTAAGATCTCTGTCTTGAGAACACAATAGCTTCATAGCGGAGTTCCAGAATTCAAATAGCACTCTGCAAATGATACCATTCTTGTCTTTCTGATCGCTGTTTATCTTCAAAGATTATTATATGAATAAGTGCTTAAACCTGCTCATTCTGCATGTGGTACCCGCAACATATCCTATCTGCTCTTTTACTTGCAACTTGCACAAAGAACACTGGAGGTCACTCTAGCATTGCTCAAGTATCAGCTTTCCCTATCCAGACAGATTTTTTCAAGATTAAATTGAATGTAGTTGGTTAAATATAACACTTTGTGTGTCATTTACACAAGGTAGCCAGCCCTTATGACTTACTATGTTTTACTGAAATTGCACATCTAACTCAAGTCCTAGATTCACGTGCACACAAAAGAAAGGCAACTGTCATTTAAAGAGGAAAAAAAAAAGTTTCTTCTTAGTCCTGCTATGAAATAAAGGCTTCTAAATTCAAATATAAAAGTTAGACATTACAAATTATAAGATAAAAGGAACACTGAGTCTATTTCCAGGTTCCAATGGCTCAGGACACAGCATATATGTTTCAGCTGTCTCTTTACAAGTCTGTGTTCTTTGCAACCTTGCAAAAGCCTCTAGGCCTGGAATGGTTAGGCTTTAAGGCTTCACCTTCCAAGGAAGGCCTGATGGAGAACAACCAATCTTAAGCGCTCCTTCAAGCTCCAGATCTAAACCCTCAGACCTCAGTGATTTTAGAAATAGCATTGGTTATTCCTACTTAACCACCCAAGGATTTCCAGGTGGACAATTTGTAAGTGCTCTGTGTGTTACCACACAAAGCTATGCTCAAGTACACAGCACTCCAAAGGGCGTGGTCTTCTCATTTGTGAGCCCAGACTGATAATGTTGTTTTCTGCGTCAAATAGGTTTGGTTTAAAGAAGCAGCTTGGATTTGTTAACAGGTAGCGGGGACATTTCCATTGAATCCAAAGGCTGGGCATAGTCTGAGCTCTGCATTCAGTCAGTGGCTGGAACTACCCCTGTCTTTCTTCCAAGTAAACAAATTCTCTTCTTACTGAGACCACAGTGTAATTTATTTTTGCTCTGTCTTGTTTCGGTTTTCTGCATTTTGCATGGCTTCAGAATATAATTGTTTTTCCAGCAGATTTTCAGTAGGTTTAAAACACATCTTGACAAGGAGATCAAATACAAACTCAGAAAAAAGTGGTTCCATAATTTATATTTTATGTCAGTTAACTTCATTCTGAGACACAGGAATCGTACTATTACAGTTTGGGGCAACTATTATAACAGAGGTCAAATAGCATGGTGATATAGGTCAAATATTCTGGTGATGTGGATATTTGCATAGTACAGACATTAATAATACTATTCACGTTAATTTTGCTTGCTATCAAACCCATGTAAAATAGTAACAAACATACCTATTCCTCATTTTCTCTTGAGCACTTACGCAGCTCAAAACCTCTGTTAGGTAAGTAACAGTTTCCATATTTTCTCAACTTACAAAAGAGTTATCCTAATTAAAAGCTATCAAAAAGTATTAGCTGCAGAATTGTATTTGACATTTCAGTCAAGAAAAGGAATATTAAAAAAGACTCTCCTTCAATAAAGTAGAGGAAAAAGTTGTCTAGAATTCTCAGAAACCACTGTATGAAGTACTGCCTTAGTACTAAGTATTACTTCTGTAAAATTAAATGCAAGAATTGTTTCTGTAGTCTAAAAATGAGACCATTTTGATTTAGACTTTAAGAATGTTTTAATGTATGAATCCCAGTAATAGAATGGACTCTTTTTTTATGTTTCTTGAATAACAGAATAGGAATAACAGAATGAGGAAAAGCAGGGAAGGCACATTTTATGTTTCATATAGATAAGGGGAATTCTTCCTGCTTAAATACTCTCCTTAATAAGTGGGAAAAATTCAAGATGTAGAGCATTTAGAAGTTTTCTGGGTAAAATAACTTTGTGCAAGTAGCATAAAAGAGACTAGGGTGGTAACATGCCATTTATTGCACGGATCTCTAGGTCATTAAAGAACCTTAAGTGGCAAAATGCCTTCATTCATAACCAGAATATGTCCAAGTTACTGCCCTTTACTCATCCTGGCAACGTCATCTATTCAGGAGGTGAAGACTTTGTGTAATCATCCAGGATTTTTCAATATGCAGCAGTTCACTCAGAGCTTCAAATTGCCTGCTGGATAACTGGAAATCTCAGTCCTATCCATCATGCATGCGCTCTAAGGGAAATTTGTGTAAGAAGCATATGAAGGCCAATATATAGTAGCTCTGCGGATAAGTAATGGAAGATCTGTCAAGGAGGATTGTAAACACACTAAAGGGACTTGCACGTGGGATGTTGGAAAACACACATCACACTAATCATCCTTTAGTCTTATGGGGTCAACAAGTAGAATATTTGCACTTAGATAACATAGGACTATGATGGACTTAGAGGTACCTTATCAGACGTGCTTGAGATTCCTGCCCTGTTGTCAGAGAAGATTAAAGCAGAGTGGAGAAGTACGCCTGCTTGAATCCCTGAAATACAGGCAAGAACAGCAGGTTGGGGCACAATGTTTCTCTCTCTCTCTCCCCCAAGGACTTTCTCGCTCGTAGGGCCTGCGTTCCCCACTTGCTTGTCTCTGCCTAAGTGTTGCTTCCCCAGTTCACAAGGTATTGAGGTTAAATTTGCTCTTTGCCTTCCATCCATGGTTATGTGGTTGTTCTTGTGTCCTGCCTGTGTCGGCTCTCACAAGCACATATGGATAAATGTCCATTTAAAAAACAACCAACAAAAACCCGACAGCTGTGGCTCATTCCCTTGAATGAGGTAATTCCCTTGAAAAGGAATTACCAAATCTGAACTTTGATGTGTTGTTATAATTTGGTTTCCTTTGGCTTTGAATAGTAAAAACGTTCTTGCATTTCATAAGATCTTCCTAAAACAAATTACTTGCATAGATGTCAAGCAGTCTATTTTCTGTAAAGAAAATAAATCTGCAACAGATCCGCTAGAGTAGAAGTAAACAGCTCTGCTTCTTGTCCCCCGACCAATTTAAGAACAAAACCACACACCAGTACTCTGTACTAAAAGCTCCAACAAGACTTTTTTAGCATTCACACCTGAGAAATACTTGTTTTTGCATCAGCAAACATGATCTCTGACTTTCTCCACTTCTATTTCTGTTCTTTAAGAAGTTTGTTGGTAATAATGTGCTGTACTGAAGGCACTACTTTTCCTCACCCTGCTCTTCACATATTTGCTATTTACATAATAATCAAAATTTGGCATAATCATGTTTTTCATCTTCATATATATGAAGCTGAGTACGTTACGGGATAGAGACAGCATTTTATCAGGCAAAATGCAGCTTTGAGACCCTCACCCAAACACACGGAACCACATGGACATCAGCGAAACAGGTCAAACCGCTGCGGGTATAAGCACATCAAAGAGCCAACAATTTAAACAAGGATTATGAGGATGATAAACTACTGAGCTGGATAGGGAGATATAAAATGGTCCTTATTACCCTACTTTGTATGTTAAAGTTTTTAAAATGTTCCTCGTTACCTAAACAGCAGCAAACAGCCCAAGCATAAACTCTAAATGAGGTTTGATAGTGTGGTTTGTGTTTTTTTTTCCTCATATCCACAATAACACAAAAAGACATAAAAAAAGACATACAGGAGAGAAGGAATAAACATACAGCTAATAACAAAAGTAGCACTGAACCCCATGCATTTAAGTGCAAGGAAAAAAAACCCAAAACACCCCACCGCTAATATGTAGCATCAATTTTCCTGTATTAATCCAACCTTTTAGAGTCTACTTTAGAAGGATGATTAACAGTCTGTTACAACAGGCCTGCACGCAGCTAATGGACTGTCCCTATTCATACAAGTGCTCCAGAAACAGTTGTTCGTACCATTATACCCTCCAAAAAGGAGGAAAATTAGTATTTTTATCAGCAGCAGACATATAAAGTCATTAGATCTATTTTCCATTATACTACTACTGACACAATTAACTGCGTGCTAAGGAGAAAAAAGTATCTGCAGTGAATGAATCCGCATGTAACAGTCGTGATAAAGAACTTCTGTAATAGTTGAAAGACCAGAATTAATAAAGGGGGAAGAAATATGGTAACACCGCTGTAAAACGCGATGCCCAATCGCTGCTATATTTTGCAGTAGTTACTGGCTGCTTCTTCACCCGGGAACTGAAGCGTGTCTGCAAACGCTCCCCGCCACCTTTCATTTACAGCTTTTATGCTTCAGGTAGAACAACCCAGCAGCACACAGAGTTGCAGTTATGTTCCCTGAGCTGGAAATCTATTTTTCCTAACGGGAAATCTATTCACGTTACTGCCCGCGCTGCGGAGAGCGCGGCGACCCGCACCGGCCATCTTCCCCACGGCCGAAGGGGGGGCCTGCAGCCGCGGAAAGTCGCCCTGTGGAAGAAGGCCGATATTTCGGCGGCCTCAGGCTCCTCCGCGCCGCCCCGAGCCACTGAGAGGAAACCGGGGGAAACAAAGGGGAATAAAGGCGGCGCTAACGGCAGCTAACGCGCCTGCTTTCCCCCGGCAGTGCCCTCCGACCGCGGCGGCCATTTTGGCGACGGCCCGCCCCGCCCCTCCCCGTCCCGGCCGTCGTGCGGAAAGACGACAGCGGCCATTGGCCCATGAGTGGGCTGGGGGCGGGAAGTTCCGCCAGGGGAAGGCTGGGTAAGAACTCCAGCCCGGGGATGTTGCTACCACGAGCAGCGATGGCCGAGTGGTTAAGGCGTTGGACTTGAAATCCAATGGGGTCTCCCCGCGCAGGTTCGAACCCTGCTCGCTGCGGGCCCGATGGGGGTTAGTTTTTTTTCAGTCCAGCGTGATTGCTTATAACGTGCAAGTTCTACTCTTCGTGTCTTTTCTCGCTCTTAAGCTGCCTCTGCAGCAACAGAGATTATGTAGTATTTATCCTATTGCAACTCCTTAGGCCCTGTGGTGCTTCTGTCAAGACACAAAGGTAGTATCAAAGCAGCAATGAGTCCCAGGGCAAGCTTCTAAGTGCATCTAAAACACTTGTGATAAGCAGCACTTGGTGGAGGTGGAAGAGGAGCACACTAGGATCCGTGTTTTTTTTCCACACCTCACCTCCTTGGTCCTCTATGGGCAGGACAGGCACTGCCCAAGGGGCAGCGACATGTTACATACAGTGTCCCGATTTGCCCCAAGGGCCATTGTCCCACCCCCAGTTCCTACAGCTGAAACAAAATAAATAACATCAGCAGCAAGCTATTCTATATCAAATGTATTTGTTCGATCAAACTTCCCCTGTCACAAAGCAAGCTGGTCTGATTACTCCTAGACCTCCAGTGAGAGGCTCCTAGGTCATCTTTTCCTTTCCTTTATGGCTTTATGCACATGCACACACACACAAACTGGTAGCGAGGGGAGAAACCCCACAGAAGTTACTATGCAACTAATAATCAGAAAAAACATAAGAACAAGGTGCTTCCCCCTGCATACGCACTGAATGGTTTAAACTGACCCTTGACCACCCAGCTGTGTTCATCTCCTCCCTTGTGTGACCCCAGCATCAGTGAGGAGATGGAAAATTTGCAGGAATGGAAATAAGAAAAAAGGCCATTTTTCACAGGGGCCGAAATAGGCCAGAGCAGGAACAACCACTTTTCACTCAATTTTAAAGAGAAGACAAAACCCCAATATAAACACACATGCAAGCCTATTCTTTCTAGTTAGTGTAACTTTTTAATCAGAAAATGAAGGCAGGGGAAGAAGAGGAAACATTGAAATGTCCCTGCTCAGAGCAAAATAAAAGAAAGAGGGGGCAAACAAACAATTGTTTAAGCTGGCAGCAAAATGAAGTGCTACCTAACAAAGGGTTCCAGAGATTTCAGGTTTGGGTGGTTGTTTCTCTTCAGGCAAGTGTTAGAGATTATGCTTTAGAGGGAAACTGATAAATAACTGATGGTGGTCCTGTCTAATACAAGGCAAATGCCTGATGTTATGGTCCTAAGTTCTCACATGTGAAGGTACCTGCCAAGGAATACTGGCATCAGACATCTTAACTCAGATGCTGCAGAAGAGACAGTTTGCAAATTCAGGAGTAGCAACTTAAGCATCCGTTCCTAAGGTGCAGTAGATGTGCTATTTTCACCTTCACATATTTGCATTCTAACAGCAGCTTAAAATTGTGTGGTTAGAGCAATGTAACGTTAGTCACTCTCCAGAATATCAACATTTTTAGTAAGTGTGCATATTTCAGGTAACAAAAAAAATAGATAACTTTTCCACATATAAGGCTTGATTTTGTTAAATCAGTCAGGAATTCAAACTCTTTTTCTTTTTTAGCTTGACATTCCCGCCCACCCCTATAATCTGGAACAGATGAGAAAAAAGTCAATTTTGTGTAATGCAGTTTTGGTTAGCATTCCAAACTAATAAAAAGCCAGTCAAAACACTAAACACAGTGGGCGAGCTTTGCAGTAAGTCCTTCTTTTCCACTGCATCACTGAGGAACTTGCCAGTTTTTTTACTGACCATTTCAAGTGTCTTATTTCCAAAGTACATGTTTCATTGCTTTGACAGATCTGAAGGCAAAGCACTGACTCAATAAATATTTATTAGTAAGTTTGTAACTTCAAGATGTCCTTTTTACTGGGACCTTGCTGGGGATGGAAATGTCAAACAAGCAACACTAAAAGATGTGGTTATTTTAAGTCTTTTACTGAAAATTAAGAGGCCAGTCTGTCAGAAAAGCAACAAAAGTCTCTGCTATCTAGGGAATTATTTGCATTCAGTGAATCTTTTCTCCTTGAAACTGGTTTTCCCTAAAATCTGTAGTTGAAAAACAAAAGAGCAGCAGCAAACACCCAAGTTATTTCCCACCCTCACCCTTCAGCAAGATTTATGAAAATGTTCCCATCAAGGCACTAAAGGGAAAGAAGCATATGGTTTTAATTGCAGTTATTTTTTTTTGCAATTACAAAAGAAAGTAAGGCACACCAACCAGCCTACTACAGCTATAGACACACCAGCAGCACTAGCGTTCCAGGCTCAGTGCTCTCCTCTTGACTCCTATCACTTCACATCTCTGTTTTGTGGCAAAGAATTAAAACTCCACTGTTCTGATCTGCTTCCCTTTTTAATCCTCAGCTTGCAAGAGCAAGCCAGTAGTAAATCTGGTGCCGGAGTCCAGACTCCAAAAGGTACGTAAGGGCTCACCATGGTACTGCTCCATATCTCTGCCAGCTGGTGCAATCTTCCTCCTTGAGCCTGGCTCAGGCCCACTGCACAGTACCTTCAGGGATCAAGGTGCCTCCAGCCACCTAAGAGGAGAGATGCTTAAGATGTCCAAGCTCCTTTTAATCATCAGCTATCCATGCTGAAGCAAGTAGCTTAGTCCTTTGGCAGTGGCAGGCCAAAGATGGACATCAGAACCCTGGAGAAGACTCACATCCTTCAAAAGTGAGGACCGCAAGTAGCGGAAAGTGAGAAGGGCATCCAGCTCACTCAGCAGGAACAGTCTCCTACTCCTCTGGGCCTTTCTGCTTATTCTCCTGCCCCCCATCCCATCAATATCATTCATACAAAGTTGTTTATGAGAAAGAAGAGCTGACAATCTTCTACCCAGCATAAATTTGGGGGCCCCATGGAAGCTAACTTCTAGTAAAAGATCAATTTGGACAATCCTGACAGAGTAAATCTGGTTTCTGTAAGGATTGATGCCTGAGGGTGAAACTACATCTCCTGAGGGGAACTGTTGGCCTTCAGTGCCAAGAGTCCTTTGATATTTTCAGAGAAGCATTTTTGACAAAGCAGCAAGGAAACCATTTTGTCCAAAGCACCAAGTACTACATCACACATCAAGACTGGAAACCTTGCCAACATAGGCTACTTCTAGAAAACAAAATCTGATGCTTTTCTCCTTCACTACCCCTCCAAAACAAGGGAACAAGAGCAAGCCACTATGAAGATGGAATGGAAAGAAAATAAAACTTGTTTTCTCTAGCATCTATCACCTATGACAGGTTATGCTATCCATCAGAGACCTAAAACTTGTATCAGTTTCAGTCTATATTGTGCACCACTGTAATGACTGAAGACACAAGCCTTTTGAAGCTGGGACAAACAGAGCACACCCAAAAAGTCTCATCTTCATTGACACAGCAGGGAGAAGAGACTAATATAGTGAAGGTGAAAGAACAAACACACTCAGTGCCTGCCATTGTAGGGGGAGGCTTGGAAACTCTTAGAACAGCAAGATGAGTATGTACCCTGAGCTGCAATAAAAGTACTTGGCATAAACTAACCGATGAATATCACCCCATGTGACAGAGGCTGACAACTTACTGAGCTGCTTTATCTTTTGCTGTGTAATTTAATCAGCTTCATCGCTTACCTTCCCAGCAGTCTGGCCTCTCATTTCAGGATATGAAAGTGTAAGATAGCAATATTCGTACTCAGGAAATTAAAGCTACCCAGTATCTGTTTTCATCATCAGGATACTTGCTTCTATAATAGAACATAAAAATGGCCTTTTTCTTCTTCCCCCCCACTCAAAAAGGAAAACAAACATTCAGAAAACAACCTTACCTATCGTTCAACATTACTCAGTCTGAGATTTTAAGTCATATACTATCTGTATTCATCAGCAAAACTCGGGAAATGTTGGCAAAACAACTTGGCAAATCCGGAAAAATAAAAAGTTTGTGAAGAACTAGAACATTCTCCATTTTACATACTCAGCGTTTACACAAGACAAGGAATGACAACAATAACTAAAGTTACATCAATTTTATACAATTCAAGACCCACCCTCCGCCCCAAGCTGTTAAATTTAATTATAAACAGCAAGCTAAATAGTTGCTTAATTTCTAATATTATAAAACTGGTTGATACAATTTCAGAGACCTAGACACACAACATTGAACGGTGTGCCCTAGTCTCTGTATTTTATAATCATCATCCACCCATACCCACATCTGCTGTCTCAGAACTTTCAGCTGAAACTTCATCAACCATCATAAGTCCCATAATAAGTTTAATCAATGCTTTCAATTAGACTCCAGAGGATCTAGGCTCATTTTACAGGTCTGTATGTTTTCATACCAAGCTAAGTCATTTTGAGCTACAAGCTAACAAAGCACTCAAGCATAGTAACACTCAATTGCTGTACAACAAAAGCACACACCAAGCACACACCCTCAGACACCCAAAAGGTTCAGGACCCTTTGCCACCTACTAGACAACTCACAGGAAGAAGAGGAGAGGAAGGAGAAAACAGGACCTTACCATCCCTTGCAGGTAGCTGCCCTCTCCCCCATCTTGAGATTAATAGACCCTAATTCTAATCTGTAGCATCTGGGCTTCTTGCTGTTGTTCTCCACCCCTACACCTTTCCTTTTGCAGCTGTTTCCACTTTGCAAAGAAAATTAAGTTCTCTGTTGACCACTAAAAAAACCATACATGCCTGACTCTTAATCACATCTCCACAGAGCTTGAGAGACCCACTTTACAAGCCCTGCTCCAATTAATATTTAAACATGTTATATGCTTACCAGCGCAGAGGCTAAAGCACTATATTTTTGTGGATAATGTTATGTGAGATGTTTGTTGGATCTTTTCACACTGCTAGCAAAAAATCTAAAAATACTATGTATTTTATAAAAAATTAAAAAATGAAAAAAAAACCCAAACTGTTTATGCTTGGGGAGTGGGCCCTGAATGATCTAACAGAGTGATTTGTCACGTGCTTATTTCTTTCCTTTCTAACATGAGGGAGAACTGGGCCGCCCACTTATTTCAGTTAACTGTTCTTACTGGCCAGAGCAGTCGAGGGAGGTGATCCTACACCTCTGTTTCGCTCTGGTGAGACTCCACCTGGAATATTGCATCCAGCCTTGGTGTTTTCAATGCAGGAAGGACATGGACCTGTTGGAGTGGGTCCAGAGGAGGGCCACAAAGATGCTCAGAGGGCTGGAGCACCTCTGTTATGAGGACAGGCTGAGAGAGCTAGGGTTGTACAGCCTGGAGAAGAGAATGCTCCAGGGACATTATAGCAGCCTTCCTGTACTCTATCAGGGAGCATAGCGATAGGATGAGGGGTAATGGTTTTAAACTGAAAGAAGGAAGATTTACATTAGATATTAGGAAGAAATTCTTTACTGTGAGGGTGGTGAGACACTGGAAGAGGTTGCCCAGAGAAGTTGTGGCTGCTCGCTCCCTGGAGGTGTTCAAGGCCAGGCTGGATGGGGCTTTGAGCAACCTGGTCTAGTGGGAGGTGTCCCTGCCCAGGGCAGGGGTTGGAACTTCATGATCTTCAAGGTCCCTTCCAACCTGAACCATTCTATGATATACATAAATAGAAAAAAAAAATCTGCATGAGTATACTAGAGCACCAGTTAATAACCTGTCCACTTCACTAGGGCAAATACAAATTAGGGTACTGATCTCTAGCAGGTATGTCACAAAATGCAAGTTTTGCCATCAGCTTTCACTGGGCTAAGAGTCTTCCAAATGTCTGTAATTATTCATCTGGAACAAATATCTAAAGGTGCTTTGCCAAAACAAACTGTGTAGTAATTGACTGATAATGACATCAGTTTTAATGACACGAAAAATGAGTTTGCTGTTCAAAGGTCTATTGTATACTCAGTGGAAAGCAGCTGGTTAGGTGCTAACTCATCCACTCAACTACCCCCTTTTACCTTTATGAGCAAGCGAAAGGGGCCTGGTTGCGCTTCCATCTTTTTGTTAAAGAGAGAAAAATCTTACCCTATTACTTTGTATCCTTCACATGAACTAGAGTTTCTTCTGTTACTGCTGTTTTGACATCCTTTACAGTCCCTCCCTATAAAATGGATTGGAAGTCTTCCTTGAGCAAGTACCTTTATATGAAGGAAAAGAGTACATGCATCAGAAGAAAAATTGTAATCACATTTAGTAGATATTACAGAGAATTATTAATTTCATTTCTATAATATTCTCAGCTACAAAATATGCAAAGGAAAACCATACAGAATAATAATTTTAAAAAAATATTTTGGACAAGCATGATGATGTGCTGTCAAAATAGCTATTGCCAATGGTGGCATCAAATCTAGGATCAGTGTAGCTGTATCAGCAGAACATCAGTACTTGGAGCTTTTATAAACTGGTACAAACACAACCAGTGTTAACACTGGTATCAGCCCCTGTAATGGAAACTGGCACCAGAATAAATACACTAATGAGGTTAATAAGATACACATATGATCCGGGGTCCACTGGCAGGCACCTGTATTACAGTTTGTACCAAACAGGCACCAAGGAGAAGCACAGCAGGTCAGTCAGCACATCACACCTCTGCACAGTACAGTCAAATGTGTCACTCCAGGGAGAGACAGACATGTTTGGACTTTCCATGGAGATGCCTACGATTCATAACTGGACTCCCTTAAGCTTTTACCCGCTGAGTAACAAGTAACAAGAAATTCAAAAGGGATCTCTGTGGTGGGTAGAGTGTTTCAATTTAAAAAATGAAAGCAACCTTTCTGCATGCATGCAGTTTTATTTGTTGCTGATGGAATTACTTGTGTGCACAAAACCACAATGTTGCATTGTTCAGGTTTACAAAGAAAAAAACAAACACAACATAAATAAACACAATGTAGAATTTGCAAATTTGCCCAAAGTACCAAAAACTTTTCACATGAGACTTTGTACATACTAATGGTGACTGCCCTGATCCTTCATTACTCACCATACAGAACTCTGATAAGACCCTGTCTGCCAGGCCAGCGCAAGGAGGGAAATTACTCTTAAGCCACAGGACAATGCTGGGGGACATACAAGGGGTACCAGTTGTTCGCCAATAAATCTTAAAATGAAGCAAACTGCTAACTGGAGAAGTGATATTGTGGAACTGCCTTCCAAAATAAAGAGATGGTACAAAAAGTGTACTTGTTAAGAAAGAAAGCAAGTGAATTTTAAGAGTGCTTGATCTATCACGGTGACCTTGGATCATAAGAAGGTTCTTATTTCATCTATATGATAAAATCACAATTCTCCAACAAGTTAAGTTTCTAATAGTATTGTGCATGCGTGTATTATAAATGACTACAGTAAGTACACTGCAATGGAGAAGGGAACCAGAGCACATAATTTAGAAATAAGCACAGTTCTGGTTAAAGTTCACTGTCATATAGCTTTTGGAAGATCACCACCGAACAGGATGATATGCTGGAGTCTTAACATTGACTGTCGGTTCTAGCGAGTGTACAGTCTTCATAACATCACAGTATTAAGAAAAATATTATTCACAATATTTAAGAATACAAGAAACAATACATAAGATGTTAGATAATTTCACAAAATCCCTTCATGCTAATACTGAGAAGGGCTTTGCTTATTAAAGTTTGCTTATTAAACAGAGACCTCCATCTGTAATGCTCATAGCATGTGTGTTAACAAATTGGTATCAAGACATTTATTCAAACGACTACAAAGATACAAATAAATTATAACTGCTGACAAAAAAAATACTGAATTGTTGAACAGATGATCTCATACTCTTGTCTATCTTGCATTTCAGATCTCATAGTTTCTGAATTTCCTCAGAAGATCTGACGGAGCATCGCCTGACCAGCGGAAACGCAAGTGCCAGTAGTTTGCCTCTGAAAATCCTGAGAAAAAAAAGAGAAAGGCAAGTACATTCTTATAAACATGTATAAAACTAAGTTGTCTGAATTCATACTTCATAGTCTTTCCCCAAAAACTAAGTAAAATAATTGGTCACTTCCAGTGCTCTGGACAAGCAGGGACAACCTCCTTATTCTTGGCACCATTCGAACAAGAGCTCAAGCAAACTTCAAAGATAAATATCTGCTGCGAAGAGTCCAAAGGAGAACAGAAAATAGGACTTATAAAGAAAACTGAACAAATTGCATTTGCTTCATCTAAAGAAGATATAGGTGGTGACATGGTAAATCTCCAACTACGTGAAAGGCAGGAATGTGGAGGGAGGGTACAGATGGCCTTGCCTTCACACAAGGGAGTTTTTCAGACCCTGCACAATGGGCTGTTAATGCTAAAAGACATGATCTTCCTATATCAGAAAGCTGAAATCTATTACCAGACTTAGTGTTAAAATCTCTTATTCGGGCTGAAAAAGCTACATGGAGTTGTAGTCCATAATTCTTACAGACCAGCAGACAAGATCTGAAAATATCCCAGTTTAAAAATGGAATCTAATATAATAAATTTTCCTGAACTGAAACAAATGCATTATCAACATCCTAACATTAAGTACAAACACAGAAGTGCATACAGGGCCCCTGTCAAATAAATATATTCTAATATGAACATTTATTAACATAAATATACCCCCACTGGATAAAGTAATTAGGCATTTGATTGATTGATATCTTTCACATTCAGGTCTATGGAAATGAAAATTAAATTTCTAAAAATTATGAGAAAGAAAATGCCTGCAAAGAAAGCTCACCATTACAAAGAAACAAGAGGATGTTTTCATTGAAATTTCACTGCTTTACAAAACATACAGTGATTATTTAATTACCAAAAGATAGCAAATAGTATAATGTTATAGAGCATAATTTTTAAATGTAAAATTTTCAGTTACACCTCACCTACATTTGTTTGTAGAATCTTCTCATCTGTTTTCTGCATTCCACGATATTTAGGATTAAATTAGGTTTTGCTACCCTCACAGTTCAACTTAAATTTCCTGTTTGATCAAGATGACAGGACTTAGTTTAATAATAGTTCTGTGATAACATAAGCCTACGAATATGAAACACCTGAAGGATCAAGCAGAACAGAAGGTGGCTGTTGGGGTAAGTAAACTTTGATTCAGGCGTACTAACCTAAACAGCGGACAGGAGATACTAACAGGCCAGATGACAGCTTTTGAAATATACACTTACTCTGGTGCATGCACTATTTTTTTAAAAATGCCTGTTCAAATAGAAAAGAAGCCTTCAAGTCTCAAATTTTAGTCCTCATTAACTCCTCAGATGCAAACCGTGCATCAGTACTGAATGCTGGATTAAAAAAAAAAAAAAGAATATACCTAAGTGTTTTATCTAACATTTTTTTAAAGTTATTTAAAAAAATAATCACTAAAAATAATTGCCCCTTTTTTTTTCTTTTTTTCATTTTGATGTAGCAGCAAAACTGAACTTTCCATTTTGGTTTAAGAAGACTTTTTTTTTCCTTCTTCTCCAGTTTTTGGTTTTACTAGCAAACAAGCGAGCAAACATGGGTAGGAAGGAAGAAAGGTCTGAAAGCTTCAAAATTAAATAAATAATGAACAACACAAAACAAAACCCCAACCCAAAACCACATTAAAAAAGCTACCACTTAAACATATTATTCTGGAGAAGAATTTCTCATGACTAAAAGCCCCCATTTCAGGCCAATCCCCGGATATTGCAATTTTTTGTAACTGCTGGTTTCACTTACTTGGGGAGTCTGGATTCTTTGAAGATTCTGGTTTCACATCAGGAATTGCAACATCTTCTTGCTCCTTCTTCCCATCTGACAATCCATCTTCATTGTTTTCAGTATGTTGGGTCCAAATCTCGTTAGTTATGTTGTTGCTATTATTCAAGTCAGGAGCTTCCAGCATTTGGTCCTTCTTACTTTGCACAGCCCAGTGCATTGACTAAAGCAATGCAAAAAAATAACAAATAAACAACTAATTCCTATGATTTAAAAGATTTTTATTTAAATTCTCTTTTATTTCTTGTAATAAATGGTTAAACAAAGCACATAGCAAGGAGCTTGCAGGTCAATAGGACAGTGGAAAGCATACTTTTATATTGCAAATACAGTTTGAGAGGATAGTTGATATCAGGTGGGGATGAAGAACAACATGTAGAAATGTATCAAATAATTATAAGGGTCTTTGGTCCAGTTTCTTCTGTCATGACTTTTAACACTTTTCTAAGAGGGCTTGAGTGACTTAGAAACTGTCCATTTTCAAAGCTCTCTTTGACTTCAAGGTGCCCTTTGAAAGCAATACCATCTGGAAAGCTTTACTATTAACGTCTGTGGAACAACTTCTGTGTGGAACTGAGCTAAGCTTCATGGGATGCTTCCAGCAAATGTTAAAGTTCAGGCATAACACTTTAGCTGAAGAGGCCCTCAGACTTCTTTCATAAGCAGAATTGAGGTGGGCACAATTGGCAAGGGAAACATTATTCACTGCCTTGAAATCTGCCCATGTAGACTCGTAATTATCATTCACCCTAATAAGGCACACCAAAAAACAATAAAAAATCAAACATTATGGAATTAGGATCTACTAGGAACATACTACCAAATTACCTCACTAGCAAAATTAGGAAGGAAAACAATCTTTGGAACCCTTCCTCTGTCACAGATCATCCCACTAGCATAGAAGGACCCTTCCAAAGACCTGCATGAAGCCCAGGTTCCAAGGAACCTACCTTCTAGATTTTGTAATGAGCTCTTTATTTAATCACATAGCATGAAAACCAATCTAATAAGCCATACACCAAAAGGAAAATATACAAAAGTCCTAGCTTTGAAAATAAATAAAAGGTTCCTACAAAAGCAAAGTGGGCTGAAGCATTTGAAAACAGCCCTGAAGTTACTATAGTCCTCCAATTTTTCCTGAACTTCCTTAACTTCCTTAGTGAAGGAACCATGCTGCACTTTTCCCATCCCAAAACCCACCCCTGCAGCAGAAGCGGTTTAGCTCATCCCCTTGGTCACTGGACCCTTTCCTCTGGACCAGCCCTGCCCCTCCCTCCTCCTGAAGGCCCAACCTTGGGCACCACCGACCGTTTTCACAGACTTGCTCAGAGCCTCCCACTGCTGGAACGGAATGGTAATTTTGCTTCGCCGCCAGTAATCATAATGCGCTCGACTCTCTTCATTAGAAAGAATCTCCTTAGCTTGCTGTAGCTTCTGGAAATTCTCCACTAGAATACAAACCAAAAAGATACTGAAGCCAGTATTTGTTTTCAAATAAATTAATTCAGAGGTGAAAGGGGAGCTACCAACAGTGGCTTATAGCAAACAGAGCAGAGGGGACCGAAGGAGAGCTGAGTGACAAAGGTGTGTGGTTGCTCTGCTGACAGCTTTACACAGTTTTAACTGCCTTTAGGATCATAGCACCTTTGGCAGCCAACTGACATCCTTTTCAAATGAGGACGACAAAGCTCATTTGTCTTCTGGCTTCAAAACCACCTAAATTTAGGTTCAGAGAAACTTACAGAGTTCAGCAGGCAAAAGGCACAAGTCACCCTCCCCCTGCAGACAACCTTAAAAAGGGAAATTGAACTAGAGTAACAAAGCTTAGGAGGGATGCACTTACATCCACAGCAGCAAGGAAGTCAGAGCAAAACACAACACTAAGAAAACATGAAGAGGGGAGGAGTACAACAAGCAAAAATTGACAAGCAAAAAGAGAAATATAAATAGCGTTTAAATTAACTAACTTGTGGATTTTATTAGGTATGTTTTCAGCATATGCAAAAATGTTATCTTGAATACCAGCCTGTATGAATGACAGCTCTTATTTTTCCCTACAGGGTAATTTTTCACTAAATGGTTTCTAAGGATGCAGCTGCATGTCACTGTTTGTAGAGGGTTATAAAGATTTAGATTTTATTTATGAGTCATCTGTGTTACAGTAATCTATTATTATTATTCATTTATTCCCGTTTACAAATTAGATTTCTTTTGAAATACACTGAACTCAAACATTAATCAAAATTGATAACCATAAATCAAACAACAGACAAGAAGTTGAGGGGGCAGATCTATTAGGTTTCCTTTTTTTAGCATCACTGGTTTTCAATAAATAAAAAGTCTATTTTATTTACTCTTTATTGAAAAGAAACCTTCACCAGTGCTGTAAAAAGGCATTTAAAGTAAATAGAGCACATTCAGGTAAATGGAGCATAAAATATTTCTTCTTGACAAAACTTCTCCAATGTTTGGCATGTGGCCTCCTTTTTATTGCGTTATTTAGTTTCAATTAATTGGGGGAGGGAGTGGTGGGTGATGGTGCAGACACACAGGACCATGCACTAGAATAGCCTCTTGTTTCCCTGCTGCAATAGCCAGAATTTTCTGCAGAGCAACTCAGTTCTATTGGTTTCATTGGTACTCATGCTGTCATTTAGAATAAATTAAGTATTAGTGATCAGATTCTTGTTAATCAGGTGGTAGATTGTCTCTCAAACACCAAATCTGAAGGGCTTCTTGTCAGGGAATCTCAAAGTGAAGAATTCCGCCTATTTCCCCGTTTAACCCCCGCCTTGTCAGCTCTCTGCTAGCAGGCTCGGAAGGCACACCAGGGAGGAAAGCCAAGCCCTGCTGAGCTCTGCTCGGGGAAGCAGAGTGGGAGTCTCTAACATGGGTGATACTCCCAGCTCTGCTCAATCAGGGGAGGCCACGGGTCAAGTCAAACTCACACGAGTACGCGGGCTATTGTGTTAGTTTATGTTTATGTTGTTCAGTTTATAAAGGAAGAATTCAAAGGGGAAGTTTTGTGCATTAATCAAAATGAGAAGCATATTTCATTTTTCTACAACAATTTTTTGGTGGGGACCCTAATTATGATCAGAACAACCTCTATTATAAGAATATTAACTATTCAGACCTTAATGAACACTGGTTAGAGCTAACTGGTGGTTATGGATGGGTAAGATTGTCTTCAAATAACTCAGGTGCTGCTCAGCCATCACAGGTATGATGAACTGCACGCTTTCATAAATGCAAATGTTAGCTGCTTGTCTGCAAACAGATGGCTACTCATGTGGTGCTGGCTTCTCTTTATTTCCAGCCATTAAATTACATTAAAAGAAACTAAAGTACATTTAATGTGTTCCTGATGGGCTTGTTCATGGAAGCAAATTAACTAGGTGACGCAAGTATGACACTTGAATGCCACTGAGCATGGAAGCAGGCCAGCTTCACAGGTCTAGAAAAGGATACACTCCATAAATAACTTCTGGATTAAAGGATATTTACCATAGAAAGAAAAAAAAAAAAAAGAAAGTCCTAGGGGGAAAAAAAAAAAATTAAACTAGTGTCTTCCTGCTCTACCACCTAGGAGTATGCAAGTGTTAGAAAAGAATATTAAAGCTTGCTATTTAAAGGCAATATGCTCAAAATAGACATGACAATTAAATATATTTGGGGAAAAAGAATATTTAATAAAGTCTTAAGTTTGAATTTAACAGCTTAGTACCTTAGTTCATGTTAATGTAAGACAGAAATAGATTGTTTATTAACAGGGAAGAATATATACCTGCTTTGGGATTTCCAGGATGTTTGTCAGGATGACATTCAAGGGCTTTAATCTTAAATTCTGCAAGGATTTGTTCCACCTAAACAGAATGTTGAGATTTAAAGTAAGTAAATACATACACATAGAAAAGATTTTCAAATTTTCTTTTTGTAGGGCATTAGGCATTCAACATTTTGAAGGGCATTCAACAAAGAATGCTGAAAGATTTTTTCCTATTCATTTTTACAAGCTTTAGTACAAGCAAAACAGAGGTAACAACAGCCATCTGTCAGTGGCACTGCTTATTTGATTTCATTCTCCATGCACTCAACATGCAAAGATAATGTCTCACATTTGACCACGTAGGCAAACTGCATGACTTCAGCCGCTCCTCACTTTGTTTAATCAACTTTAACTTTTAATGAAATCTCATTGCAGGAAGCAAAGAGCTTCTGTATTGCTGAAGATCAATTTGTGGGACTGGGTGGCTTCCCTCATGTTGTCTTTATAGGAAATTTAGCCAGTACCACATGACTTTTCTATCTGGGATACCACAAAGCTGCACCACGTTCCTCCCATCAAATTAATTTTCTGTGACAAAAGGTTGACTTGGAATAAACTTATAATTAATATTAGAATATTGGCATGTATTAGTTAATTACAAGTCCCCACACAGTTTATAGTACCATAAAGTATAACAATCACTGGGAAAACAAAGACATAGCAACAGTTAACAAAATACAAGAAACCACTGGAGTGGGCATTAGATTTTCAAATTTTCAAATTTTTCAAAGTATCTTGCTTTTTCTTATAATTCAGAAGCCAAACCTTCTTTGTATCTTTCCAGTACAGCTTAAGCTTTCACAACAATTTGCCCTAAAATATCAATTAGCTACTATTCTTTCCCGTGCTGGAAAGGCTGTTCATATAAATTCCTCATCCTTCAAACCCTGATACCCATACACAATTTAAATTATTTATTTCAATGTGAAAGCTCATAACCTTTTTTTTCGTTAGAGTAAAATTCCAGTTCACTCAACTAGCTAGCTAAATTTTGTCATCGTATGCTGGGAAAAATGTGGTCTAGAGTGGTATTTTAAGAATTCCACACTTTTTGATCTTCTCAGTATCTTCTTCCAGAGGGACAGATGTAAAGTGGTATATTTCCAGGCAGAAAGACACTTAAAAGTATGTACATCGTACAAAGAACTTATTGAAACTGGTTACTATATATAGCTAGCTATCATCTTTAAAACTTAGTTATATGAAGGGGAACATTAAAGTTAAAATATGTACAGTAGCAGAGGGGTAGCGTGGAAATCTTCAGTTTAAAAAAGAAAAACAGTAGAAGTTTATAGGAAGTTTTTACAAAATATATAAAATTTATATAAAATATTCAGTGAGATGTTTTACCAAGAAAGGTATGCAATATCCACTATATATGAATGACACTGTTCTTGGAAGAAGGATGAAGATTAAATCTCCCCTCTTCCTCTCAAGTCTGAAGATGAACTAGGTGTCCATGCACTCATTTCTACAAGCCAAGAATGAATGTAGGTGTTTACTTGAATATAGGGAAAAAATCTGTAGAAAGTGAGACTATTTGTGCTTAAATTTAACCAGGTCAGATCAAGACCTGAATATTCAGCCCCTTAGGTGAAAGTAGTGCAGCTGGGAGTGTGCTGTATGTGCCTAAAGAAGCCTGTGCTGCTGACAAATACTTAACTGCATATACAAAGACATGGGAGTGCAAAACAACTGTAATGTTTCAAATTTCTGTTAAATGTCAGAAGTAGTTGTGTGCACCATCCCGAGGGAAGGCAGTCATAGCGCTCAGTCAACTTCAGAGCTCAGTTCCTACTCCCATCTCAGAAATAATCTAATACCATCTGCTGCTTCCCTCAACAAATAATACTTGACAGATTATTTTTCAGTACCCATTAGCATTTATTCCGTCTTTTTCATTTCATTTTGAAGCAATTTGAAAAATCGTTATCATACATACTTGAAGTATTCATTAATTGCTAAGCCCTTAAAGAATTAGCGGGAGGTAAAAACAGAGAAATAGCATCTGCGAAACAAGCCTACACAGAAACTTTAACACCGCCCTCTGCTGGGATGACTTTTTAGGAGTTATCCCAGGAAAAGCTTTCAATTGCCTTCCGCTTTCAGTGACAGGAAAGCCAGAGATATTTTCCCAGCATTTGACTACTAGGACAGCTGGAGAGCATCTGATTAAATTTGCGGAGAAAAATTTTTATCCAAACTCTGAATACTGAAGACTGAAGACAGCCTTCACTAGAGCAGAGTAATCAAAACTCCTTTTCCAAAATCAAAACACAATTCCAGTTAATACAGCAACTGGATTAAAAAATATTAGCGTACCACTAACTCAGACTATCCAAAAAATGTTACATGGACACTGTTAGGAAGAAGGACACTGGTTTTAGCTACAAATAATTCAACAATTGGTTAGCTAGATCTCATTTTAAAGTATGAGATCTCCCAAAACAAACTAGTAAAACTAGTATTTGAATGTCATTAAAATTAGCATTTAAAGCTCTCATTAATAAGATGAATGAAAAAGAGGTATTATTTTTGTTTTTCCTCCCAACCAATGAATACAAGTTTTAACAAATTTTAAAAATATTTATAAAACCTGAGACACTCTATAGCATCATCAGTGACCTACAGCTACGAACATTCATTGTATTAGTTGCATATAAATAGCTTTTTTTATCTTTTAAAAATGGAAATATATTCCAAAATATTATTTGGATGTTCTCAAATTGATGCAGCTGGCTCATGATGGCTCATAACTACATCACATATTGAACTGAACTAATGAATAAACCATTATTTCAGTGGTATCTGATTGTATAATACAATCCTGTTTTATAAGACATTTTTAATATAAGCCATATTTTAGGATCTTAACATCGGTATAGAGATCAGAAAATTGAGCTCTGCAAAGGGAGATACTAAAAGATGAAAGTGGCAAGAAAGAAGGTTCACAAAGCATTTCACATAGTCCTGCCTGTAGAGATAAACAACTTCGGATCCCCCCTGTAGACAGACAAGCACATTCAAAATGTTATTAACTGGAGGGGAGGGGGGGGGGAAGGCTCTTACCGTAGAGAGTTCATCACATCCTAGCAACTTGTAGTAATCTTCCAAGTCATCCGCTCTGCAGTTCAGAATCGCATCCATCCCGGCTAGTCCAGCAGGCTTCTTCCAGCCGAGGCACAGAGGGTGTAAAATAGAGTATCGATTCAAAGTGCACACAGGGGTTTCGAAGTAGCCCAGGGAAACAGGCAGTTTCCACTCAGGTCTGCAGCTCTCCTCGGTGCTTTTTAATACTGGCAGCTGACACACATGAATTTTCTTGAATTCTCTGCCTGCCATTGGTTCCCGCAGGATGCCAATCGGGTTGCACAAACCTGCTCATGGCAATGCTCCCTGGGATTTGTAGTTGCCAAAGTCACATCAACATTGAACTCTGGGTGTCATCCACACTAAGAAGAGTTCTGGATACTAACGAAAATAGAGGTGTATTTCAGATCTAGATCGTGCCATCACATGTACAGCCACTTAAAATCAGGCACGTGCTTAAAGGCTTTCCAGCAACTGAGTCTACATATACTAAAATATATTTTCTGCTTAATTTTTAATTGCAACTTTTGCCACAGTCTTTGACAAGGGGATTATATTGGTAATTGTAGAAAAGAGTAAGGACTACTTCCAAAATAACAATTACAGGGCTGCAAACTTTTGAGAATGAAGGACCCTCCTTGCCAAAGCCTCCCAGAGTTCTGTCAGTCACTTCAGCGGGAAGGAGTGAATCTTCACTCTTTGAAGGCCACCTAGGATATATACATACTATTCTTCAAAACCAAACAGAATTGTAGGGGTTGGAAAGGACCTTTGGAGATCATCTCCTCCAACCCCCCTGCCAAATCAGGTTCACCCAGAGCAGGTTGGACAGGAATGTGTCCAGGAGGGTTTTTAGTATCTTCAGGGAAGAAGACTCCGGAACCTCTTTGGGCAGCCTCTTCCAGTGCTCTGCCACCCTCATAGGAAAGAAGTTTTATCTCATGTTGAAATGGAATTTCCTGTGTTCCACCTTCTGTCTGTTGCCCCTTGTCTTGTCACCAGACTCCACCGAGAAGAGTTTGATCCCATCCTCTTGATGCTCACCCTTTAGATATTTCTAAGTGTTTATAAGATACCCTCTTAGTCTTCTCCGGGCTAAGCAGACTCTGAAAAGACAATGTGAAACACTGTCTACTATCACATTAGAGACTCACATGCTAAGTTATGTTCAATTGAGTCTTGAAGGTCTTTATTGTGTGCAAAACATATTCCTTGTAAAACTCATTTTACGTTGAAGTGAAACACCTTTAATTTTGAACTGTGATTAATGATCAAGGCATTAGTCCAACAAAGGCTACAGACATGTTTAACTGCAGTCTCTTCTATGATCTATTGATTTAAAAAGATTACTTGCTAGGTGTAATACTAAGCACTTGCTGAACTCTTCTCTGGAGCCTAAGGAGCTCTAAATTTACCTTCCCCGTTCCTGCAAAAGGTTTGTAGTCCAAGATGTTTAACGTCATTAAATATTGCTGATTCTTTAAACTAGCACTTACAAACACATGCCTTGAATAGTTACACAATTTTAGATGCAGTGACCTAGTGCAGGGGAGTCTACACAGAACAGATACACGGGGTGTGACCGAGGCCAGAGCAAAAGCAGAAGCAGGCCAGAGCGCGTGTATGTTAATCAGTGGAGAACCTAGTGGCCATTCAGAACTGTTTATAAAATAATTCCTGAATTTACAAGTGCTTTATCTTATCTATAGTTATAAATATTTTGAAATTATCTACATACAATATTTGTCTCCCACTGTCTTCTCTTCAAGGTTGTATCGCCTGAAATTTCCTTGATTTTTTACTCTATCTTAATATATATTTTTAATGTAATCTTAATAGCCTTCAGATAGGCTATTAAGGTTATAAAAGATATAAAGTATATCAAAAGAAGCAACAATAGCATTAAACAGTAAATCACAAGCCCCAGTGAAAACATTTAAATCTGTTAGAAAACACTACTGTCATATTTCTCTGAATAAATAAAGCAATAGATGCACTTTTTCAAACAAGTAGAAGAACTGGAAATTACAAATCTCTCCCCCATTCATAACTTGATAAGTATAGGAAAGAAAAGAAAAGTAAGCCTTTTAGCAAGAGATCATGTAAATATTTAAATAGATTGTACTTTGGGGGAGGATAAAAACAAACAGCTGTCCCTCTTTCCAACAGCACTCCTGACATACTGTTCTTGTCCAAGTATTTCTTGCATATTTGCATAAGGTGAAAGGGAAGGCTCTTTAACCCTTTTCCCCTCCAGTTTTCAGTGGCTATTTCTGTGCTGCAAGCCAAGCCATGGGCTCAAGACCTGAATTGGGACAAAACCCTGAGACTTGCAAGCTGTTTGTTCACAGGGAATTCGCTCGCTGAAGCCTTGGTCCCCTCTACACTTTTGTCTGTTCAGACCAAATAAACAAGGGCTCTGACCCAAAATGCAGCAATGACCATCTCGCGATCCCCCCCTCCCAGAGGTTTCCAGTGCTTGGGGCATAAAAAGTCTCACAGCACAGTCTGAAGGTTTGTGTGTGGAGGACACAAAGTACTGATACCGAGTAATAGCTCAGTTTTTCACTGCTCCGGCTGACAGCAGTGGGACACAACACAGAGCAAAGTGTCATCCAAAAAAGGAGGGCAAGAGAACCTGCATATAATGCACAGAAAAAAAAAATAAAGATTACCTTCAGAACATAAACTTTATTTGAAAGAAGGTCACAATGCAGGAGATGGCACAGCTTATGTGCCTACACATGTTTTGGTTAGTGTTGCCCCGAACGTACAAACAGTACTGGAAGTGAGGAAATCTCGTATTTGTTCTCTGTACCCAACCACGAACAAAACGTTTCTATTCATTCCTGACACATGATCAACAATTTTGCTTGTTTAGAGCCAAGAGTGAAACTAAATTCTCGTTCAGTAGAACAGGAAGTTGACCATCAACTCGTAAAAGTCATAAATGGCCTTTTAAATAAAACAGCAAGGCCTGGAAATCTGTAGTTGAGTTTATCCCCATAAAATACATCAAATCACCCAGTACCAGTTCTTCTCAACTTACTTAGATTTTCCTTCCCGAGGGCAGAGCACACATTTTCAAGAAGCTGAAGGCACAGTGTAACTCAAATGAATTTTGCATTTCATGCTCCATCCTTGTCCCTACACATGCTCAGAGCTGCAGAAACAGAAAAGAACCAAAGCACTACCAAAGCGACTTCCCCCTTTAAGGGCAACTACTGCAACATCATTAACATGTACAAATGCTTGCAATACCAGAGACAGATTCAGGATCCTTGAGTCTTGTCCTCACCAGTAACTTCACAGAAAGCTTTAGGTCATACACCTGTATCAAACATTTTCTTCCTTAGAGCAGTCTCCCTATAAATCAGCACCAAACTGAGAACATTAAAGTCACACCTCTCCTTTACATGCTGACAAAAGAACATGCTTTTTAAGAGAAGTGAATCTTGTCTCAATTTTGGTAGGAAAAAAGAATGCTTGTGTACAAAATTGCACAGAATAATCAAAAAGCTGTTCTGGTTGTTTCATGTCTTCTTTCTGAGAGATAGGTAAAGTGTGTAATAAGCAGTGTGAGAAATGGCATGTGTATCTTTTGAGGGGTTGTTGATACCTGAAACAGAAAAAAAAATCCCCCCCCCCCATACATCAACCACCTATAAAGTCAGTATCTATAAAACAATTCCTTTTGAAGCAAAAACACCCACTTATTTACAATTTTAACCCAAAGGTATTTTAAAAAGCTGTCGTTATCGAGGCCTGCAAGGTAGAAACTCTACCTGTCAATAGAGCTCTTGCTGCAGGAGGGAATGAGTAGGTGTGTGGGTGGGTGAGACAAGCTCCAGAGGGGCGGGCTTCCCCCTTCCCGCCGGGAAGGACACCACACCGCCATGCGGCACAAGGCCCATATCGCTCCCCTTAGCGTCGGCCGCCCGGCTCCCTACCCCCTGAGGAGAAGCCGCCATGTTGCGAGCGCCGCCCCCCAGCCCGCCTGCCGCCTTCCCCTCTCACGTGACCCGGTTTGTTGTTGTTGCGGCCTCCGCGGGGCGCGGGCGCCCGCGTGGGCGGTGGCGCGGTCACGTGCCGCCTTTTAAATCGCTCCCGTGGGTGAGGGTGGGGGGAGGGGGCGGCTGCGCGCTGCTGCGCCGGGCGCGAGCGGAGGGGGGCGGCGGTTGCTACTCTCCAAGATGGCGGACGAGGAGGCTCCGTTCCTACGGCCCCGCCGCGGCGGCCCCGCCGAGAGCGACGAGCCCGCTCTGAAGCGCCAGCGTCTGGGCTCGGAAGACGGCGACGGCGGCGGGTGGGAGGCGGCGTCCGCACAACGCCCGGCCCGGCTCGTCGCCGCTGTGGCGGCGGAGCTGCCGGGCGCGGAGGAGGCGGCGGCCGTGATCGCCGATGGCGGTCGCGGCCGGGCGGAGGAGGAGGAGGAGGAGGAGGACGACGACGAGGAGGCGGCGGTGGTGTGGAGCGGCGCGGACAATAGGGCCGGGCTGCGGGGCCTGCCCCGGGCGGAGCCGCCTCAGCCGCCGCCGCGGCAGCAGCGGGGCCGGGGGGAGGGGGCGGAGGCGGCGCCCGGCGAAGAGACGGCGGAGGCGGCCGTTGGCTGCAGGCGGGCGCAGTGTTCAAACGGGGCGGCCGAGGCGCCGGCCCCGCACCCCGGTGAGGATCCTATCCCTCCTTCCCCTCCTCCCTCCCCTCCCTATCTCCCCGGGGGACAGGCCGCCTGCCGGGCCGGCCCCCTCCTCCCTGCGCCGGCGCTCGGGGTTCCCTCCCCGCGGCAGCCGCCCGGGCTCTCCCACCGGGCCGGGCCCGATGCCGGCCTGGGCCGGGCCCCGGCAGGGCAGGCGGGGGCGGCCACCCGGCAGCCGCCGTGTTCCTTCCGTCCCCCGAACCCTAACGCTGAACGCAAACTCGGGCGGGCTGCGTCCCTGTCCGTGAAGCGGACGGGTTCTCATCCCAACCGGCCCTTGTCAGAGCCCGCTGTCTCTTGTACTGGGCTTCACAGAAGGAGATCGGCTGGGCTTTCGCTTCTGAACACGCTTATTTTGCTGTGTTGCTGGCAACAAGTTATTAAAAATGAAGAAATTTAAAGCCCTGTTTCCCTTTCACAATCTCTATATGATAATTATGTTATTTCTGTTTCTTGGAAATGCACACGGAAAGCACAGGAGCACCAGTCTTGACCAGTTCTTTAAATAACTTCACATTATGGTCTTGGTTAAGATTTCAGTTACTGTGGCAAAAGCTAAACTATAATCTTCTAAGAAGTATCTTGTTTGAAGCATACTCTTTGGGCAGCATCAGTATGAAAGTACCTTGCATTGCGTTATTGATAGGTTTTGAGGGGGTTTGGTCTTTTGTTTTGTTCTTTACGGCAGTGCTTTGGAAAGGCTTCTTGAGAGGGGTAAGATGCTGCATTCTGACAGTAAAGTCTTTACATTTTATCCTGGAATGCAGTTGAAGACATTTTACCTTTAACTCCGTAGTAAAACTTGACAGAAAATTTTTGCCTGTGGAAAAGCTACCCCAAAGGCAACAGAGCTGTAGGGTAAGCTCAGACAGCCTTGGCATTTAAAAACTTCATCCGAACACCACAAGAGTAAAGTTAATGGTCTCGTATCGATGCCTTACATGAAGCCTTTTTGCTCAAGTTCCTCAGATCCTCAGGCATGTCTTGCTGGGGATTGCTTAGTTCTGGCAAGCCTTCTCTTTATTTCCTCTGAGGAGCCAAAGGACTACACAGAGAGTGCTACGTTTTAAACTGCTACTTCAGGCTGTTTGTATCTGTCACAGTGTTTCTTAAATACATGACAATGTGACCTGTATACGACCAGTCTTTACAAAGGTAGACTTCGATTCTTTACGCAGTCAATGAAAAGGTAGTTTTCATAAAACTTGCACTTACTGATGTGTACTAATCAACTTTTTTCTTCTTCATAATGCCTTTTGCATAGTATGTTCACTAACTGCATGCACCATGATGTGAAATGCTGTAAATACATAGATTAATAATAAGAAATAGGAATGTTAAAAGAGCACCTATGGTCTCAGAAGAAGACAGCAAGTACAAAAAGCAAATTTCTGTCCTCTATCTCTTTACATTTTAATCAGAATAAAGCATTTATTCTGATTATTCCCCTTGTGCAAACAAGGGGAAGAACAGGACAATACAATCTCTGAATAAAAACTGATGGTGTTTTGTGGTATTCTTTATTTAAGAATGAAGCAAACTAACCTAGCTGAAATATGGTAGGGGTTTATTCAAATAGAGATTGAAAACTATTATAGTGATTCTTTCCTCTAGAGAGCACAAATGAAACTTGTTCTCCTTTGTACATAGTCTCAGATTTTCAACACATTCAGCTCCAGTCGCTGTGGCTATTTCTAATAAAAAAGCCAATAACAGAAGTTTAGTATGTCCTGATAAGCTGCTCAGGTTAAAATTTGAATTTCCCCATAAATATTATCTGAAGTACTGCACGCTGTAAGAAAAGTGTCTCCTCCTTCTTCGAACTCCTTCATCTGGATACATGAAGAAGTTAGATTGAGTTACTCTGGCTGAAGGCCATGAGCTGGGCTGGAGTAACGGTGCGCTGCTCTGAGCCAAGCCCAGCTGCAGGGTGAAGTGGGTGAGAGAAACTTTGTGAAGGTGGTTCAAGCCAGCACGTTTTCTGTCAGAACTCAAATTTCATACAAGCCTGTATATGCAGGCTGTTGCAGCTCAGCTAACCGCATTTTGTAACTTGGTTGTATCCAAGTTTGTATTTGTGGGTTTCTTTTAAAATTTTGTGCTTTGAAAAACTCAGTCAAAGAATAGTCTATAAATGGTGACACGTTCTCATTTAATCCAGTTTCTCAGTGAGCTGAATGTAGTGAAAATTGTAAGAGAAATGAAATTTCATTTGTACTTTTAAAACATCTGGATTATTTTTAAGGTACAAAAAACCTTTATGTCTAAACACTTTGGAGAACAAAACTTTGACTAAGATTTGACTGAGGTCAACATCCAGCCTGCTAAAGCCCAGTTTAAAGATAACAAGTCTACTGAAGACTTGAAAGCGTATCTATAAACTTTAAAAAGGTAGACATTTTCTGTGACTAAGTGATTAAGCTGTCTATTTGTAATTCATTGCAATTAACTTTAAAAGCATACAATTTTAGGATTTATTATATATTTAAATATGTATCTGTGCCATTTGGCCCAAGTATAACCTGTCATTGTTGTGCTGTCTTGCAGATAACTTCCTTTTTAGCGATGAAGTCATAGCCAATGGGTTTCACTCCTGTGATAGTGATGAAGATGACAGAGCCTCACATGCAAGTTCTAGTGATTGGACCCCAAGACCACGTATAGGTAGAAGCTTATATATTGTTCTTAGATGCTGTTTGCCTTTGAACAGTTACTTTCTTCCCAGTTTTCAAATTATTTGTTCTGTGGCAAAAAAAGGGCAGTTGCTGCTTTTTACTGGCTTAGAGTTGTTGACTGTATTCTGTATGTTATTTAAGGAGTTTAAAAATGAACCTCTCTAAACTTGCTGTATTTTGATTAAAATTGTCAATGTCTTTTTTTTTCTTTTGTGTGTGTGTGTAGATATCCTGCTGTGATCCATATAAAGGCATACACACAGATTCACTAAACTGAATAGATTTCTGGCATATTTCTAGCCTATTTACTTAGTGGCATTAATACTTTACGGAACAAGAAGATGCATCTTGTATGATTTTAGCCAGTCTATAGGGATCACTGTCCTAAGTGTTTCATCAGTTTGAGAATTATTAGTTTGCATGTACATTGCATATTAGCAGTAGAAAGTAGAAAGGTCTTGCCTCACACAGAGGCAAGATAACTGGTTCAGTCCTTGGTGACTTGTGTGGGACAGGGACTTCCAGGGCACATTGGCACTAGGACTTGAGATCTTTGGTCTTACGCAGGCACGATAATACCATGGTGTTCATTTTGCCGGTATTGATAAAAACAGCAGCAAAAAACCACATTATGATGTCACAATATTCCACTTAAAATCTGTCCATCTATTGTCTTTGCTGATCTCTTGTTACAGGATCACAGTAGGTACCTTTTGGGTGCATATATATAACAATTGTTTTCTTTATATGTACTGTAAATATCCTTAGTGATAGCTACTTGGGTCCTCTTAGTTTAACTTCTTAAGATTTACCTATTTTTCTTCTACTGCTCTAATCTCAAATGTTTCTGGAAAGATTGATTTGATGGCTCTAGGAGGTCATGTCTGAAATCATTAGTGATAGATGACAAAAAGAACAACAGAAATCCATGGATTGGTGGGCCCTATTTATCCCTTTAGAGTGAAGTTTTATAATATGACTAGAAAGGGTACGTGTGTTTGTTGTCTCTCCAGCTTATTACTGTAAGCACTTTACAAAATATTGGAAAATACAAATGAAGCCATAAAATGGAGACACAATGTGAAAATCTTGTGCACCTCTAAGATCCATCCAGTTTGTTGTGAACTGAGATTTCTACCTTGCCTTACTTGCTATGAAATCCTTCATGGGTTAACAAAAATAATAGTAAATAAGTAAAGCCACAAGCTGTACTATCACTTCAGAATTTAAAACAAAACATGTAGGGGTTTTCATGAATGAAGTATTAAGTTGAATTAATAAAATTGTAGTAGCAAGCCTTAATAAATGGGAGGATGATCATAATCTGAAATACTTGACTCAATTTTACAAATGTATATTTCTTAATTTTCTTAGGTCCCTACACTTTCGTTCAGCAGCATCTCATGCTAGGTACAGACCCACGGACGATTCTGAAAGACCTGCTGCCAGAAACAATCCCTCCACCTGAACTGGATGATATGACACTGTGGCAAATAGTTATAAACATTCTTTCAGAACCACCAAAAAGGAAAAAACGAAAAGATATTAATACTATTGATGATGCTGTGAAACTTTTACAAGAATGCAGAAAAATAATGGTCTTGACTGGAGCTGGGGTATGTATTTCTGCAATACCAGTAAGAGAATCTATACACAGTTGGTTAAATGCTTATCCCATGCTTTACAGCGTGACCCTCACAAGGTTCGTAATTGAGTAATTGTGCTAGGTGGGAAGAGGAGGCACAGCTGCCCACTAGAACGATGCACACTGCAAGACTGGAGCTTAAGTTGGAAATGAGAAGATCTCTCTTCTTATAAGAAAATATTTGTAAATATTTAAACTCCTAAACAGTTGCTTCCATGCAAAATAGTTATGGAATAAGATCACATCTCCCTGTTCCAAAACATTTTCTATCCCAGTCATTTTTTCATTTGAAACAAAGGTAATGATTTTTTAAACAAAATCTCAATAGATTTCTTAACATTCCTGATGGAGCCAGAGGGGTAGAAGATTAGGACATGGAAAAAGGGTCGGAGAGAGGATTATAAAGGAGAGTTTAAATAGATTTCAGTAGACCGAGTTTTCCTTTTAAGATGTGCCACTCTGTGATAGTTATAAGATTGATTAATCACTGTTTTACTAAAGATACTTTGTTAACCATTGTACATTTACAGCTTTGTACCCATCTACCAGATCAATATATGAAAGTTGATCATTTTCTGTTTCTGTTGTTCATACACAGAGGGTGTGACAGCATTCAGAAAAGATGAGCAATTCAAATTAGCTTGTCAGAAAAGCACTGCTACTTCTGTTCCCCAATCTTGCTCTTTCTATAATTGCTATCACACACCTGTTTCTCCTCCTCTTCCCATACCATTTTGATATAACACAATAAATGTTAGTCTTTATTGACTGCTACAATGCTTTGATAAATAATGTTTGTTTATCAAAAGGCATTTATTCATCAAGAGTAAGAATCTATTCTGTTATTGCATTAGCATGTGAAAAAGGAATAAAAATCAATCACCTTGTCCAAGCGTAAGTTGGAAGAAAGATCAATGAATAGTTACTAATCAAATTTAATGCAACACTATTATAAATTTTTGTTTACTTCTGACAAAACTTCCAGTAGTAATAGTTCCGGTGTCCTATAACTACCTGTATGAATTGTACTAAAGGTGGGTTTTTTCCCAGTTGTCAGACTTTGTTTCTGTGCTGTTTCTTCTGCTCGTGATTTGGAATTTGTCATATTGGCCCCCAAAAAAAGATAAAAGGAAAAAAAATAAATAGCAAGAACACAGACTGGTTTTGTTCTTAATGTTTCTGAGCACTGTGAGCATACAGAAATGTGGTTTCCCAAATAGTCTGTATCATAGTGAGTCTTAATAGTTTTGCTTATTTCAGATTGCAAAAATATATTTCAGGTGTCTGTGTCTTGTGGAATACCTGACTTTAGATCAAGAGATGGCATCTATGCACGCCTTGCAGTAGACTTCCCAGACCTTCCAGATCCTCAAGCAATGTTTGATATAGAATACTTCAGAAAGGATCCCAGGCCGTTTTTTAAGTTTGCAAAGGTATGGTTTTCCAACAGTTCTTATCTTGGTCAGTAAAGACAGATAACAGTATTAAAATGCATAAATCACATACAAAACTATTCTGTTAACAAAATGGTATCTTTGTCTTTTCTTATAAACAATATAGAAAAATATGTTAAGATATTGAATTTACTTTAATGAGGAACCTCATTCAGTGCCTTTACAACTGTCGCCTTGGGCAGGTCTTTGCAATGTATCAATTTTGTATCCTCAGTGTCACCTCAGTCATTGTATGCAGCCACATATTGGCCTTATTAGAAACATTTAGCAACACTCTCTCCTTTTTTTAATCTTATTTTTACTGTTCCTGTTACAAATTCATTATATATATAACCATTCTAGATGGTGTCTGTAATTTCAGGGAGGTTAAATAAAAAAACTTATTTGAGCAAACCTCAGCAGTCTTAGCTGCTCTTACTTTCTCTGACAAATGAAAGAATATGAGAAACTTTTGACCAGCACATGAGTGATGTGGAAAACTACATTTGAAATTGATATACTGTGGCATGCTGTTCAGTGTCATGCAATACATTTTATCGCTGTACGTACAGTTGAGTAAAGCAGTTTCATGCACTAATAAGTTTGTTCTCGTGTCAGGTTTTGATATAGGTCTGACAAGGATATGTACATCTTAGAGAAGTAAAGCCTTTTTGCAGGGACTGTGTTCGCTTAAAAGGAAGAATGCAGCAGTTTTGGGAAAGGTGTTAGTGATACTAAACAGTTTAATTTAAAAAGCAGGGAGTACACCTCCAAGAGAAGAAGGAATTGTAGAAGCTGTAGATGTGTAGAAACAAAAAAATATTTGCGTTTAGTTTGGAATTTCCTTGGGGAAAAAAAAAGCAAACCCAAAATATTTTAAGAATTACTACAGGACCTGTAATGACTCATGCAAATCAATCACTACTAATTATGCTCACTTTTTCTTCCCTTTGCTCACAATTTATGCTACTGCTGTACTATGTTTTAAAGACTGGAAAGGAAAAATCAATGCATTCTTCAGCTGCTTATCTTTCTCCAAAAGCCTCCTATCCAGATACCAACATATTTGATGCTTATTAGTATATTCAACTCCTTGGGTTTTTAATATTTAATAATTTTTAAAAATCCCAAACCAAAAGCCCACAACAAACAGAAACCCGAACCCACTTGAAGCCTGTCTATATATATGCACGTTTTACCAGAACAGACTAAATCCAAATTTGGTTGATTTTGTACTACTTCTCCTTTTCCAGCCATCAGCTTAGTTAGGATATTCATGTATTATTCCATGAAATCTTTAAGTTCCTTTAATTCTAGGGGCAAAGAATGGCCAAATAAATTTGCAGAGCTCAGTAGCAGAACACATCTTGCTTCTTCAGACTAAGATATAAAAGCTGTTAGGACCACATGAGTATCTGATTATAATCATGTAACAGGCTATTCATAATCTGGGTAAGAGCATTAAGAGCAGTCATTGAACATTGCTGCGTTTTAACTCCGAAGACCCATGTACCTTCGGAATTACAAGTAACTTGACATATTTGGGGGGAATGCTTTCAAAAAGTCTTTTTTGTTTGTTAATAGTTAGGCTATGTGGTAGCTGAAGGCAGAGCTGTCACAAAGATTAATTTAACAGTTCACTGTCGTGCTAGACCTTTTAGTTCAGTTTGAAGTATGTGATGGTAACGGCAGGCAGCAGCCTCCTCCTTGCTGACTCGTGTTTGGCCAGTGACTCTTGTACTTTTTCAGTTCAAAGGCCTCACGTTCACAGGTGAGACTCCAGTTCAGTTGCTCTTCAGTGGTGAGAGAGTGACTGGAGAGCAGAGAGTCTGGAATTCAAGTTCCTCCCTCCCCTAAATAAGTTGCCCAGAGAAGCACTCTGGTGGTACTGCTGCTGATTTCCTCCTTTTGCACAGAAACCAGAGGTACCACCTGGGGTAGTCAGCTCGAGACAGAGATTCCTAGTGTGAAGCTTTCAGCTGGGTGCCTACATTTAATTTTTGCTTTTGCCAGGCTCCTTGTTCACTGTGACCAAATATCAAACCATTCTACAAAAATGCCTACATAATTTTTTCCATATGCTCTTTAAGTATACCTACCTCCTCTCCCTTGATCTAATGGGAAGGCTAAGCATCTCTCAGGCACAGCAGAATTGCTCTACTAAGCCATATGGTTTTAATTTAATAACTGTTGTAACTAGCTGTATTGTCATAGCTGGTCAGAGTACCACCTGTCTTTCCCCTATATCCAATATCATTCTACTTTCTGGGTTCCCATCTAGGAATGGCTGCTGATAATGCCACTGAGTAAAAACTGTTTATCCCAAACCAAAAGACCAGAATCCAAATTCCATGTGAAATTTTTGTCTGACTGCAGGTAAACCATATATGTTTCTGATAACAAATATTGAGGTTACTTGACAAAGGAAAAAAGCTTTCCTATTTCATAGTTCTCAAACCCAAAAAATACCTAAACCTTTACTTTTATTCTCTATGAAGCACAAAATATCAACTTCCACATGCAGGAAGTCATCCTGATGTGATCAGAAGCTGAGCTGTTAAGAGTTGGGGCTGAAGGAAATGGCAAAATACAAAGGGAGTGACAACATTAACTGCTGACGTAATCATTATTGACAATATTCAGCCCTGTGTGAATTGCTGGAGTTGGAATAAAGTCTTACACTTTCTAATGTACTTCTGAATTCCTTAGGAAATCTATCCAGGACAGTTCCAGCCATCTCTCTGTCACAAGTTTATAGCTATGATGGATAAAGAAGGAAAATTACTTCGCAACTACACTCAGAACATAGACACATTGGAACAGGTTGCAGGAATCCAAAGGATAATACAGTGTCATGGTTAGTGGTTTTAGTTTCACTTTTCTTATTTTATATGTAGGAATATTTTTTTACTGGTGCATGTGACAAGGTTATTGCTATTGGAATTGGATTTTGGAATTTTTTTTTTCTTGAGTTGGTATCTCTTGGCAACAAATATTCTGCTTTTAAAATGTTTAAGGTTTTTTTTAGGTAGCTTAAGTACTTAAATCGGAAATGTTTTAAGTGGAAATTTCTTTCAGAAATTATGCTTGATAAATGGTGGGGTTTGTGTCTCAGTGAAGATCCACACCCTGTTTGCACAAGCTTAGACCTTAACTTTTCAAATGTATTTGAAGCTTTTGTATATTTATGTATGAGAACACAGTGTGGAAATCAGTCTTTTCATATGTCTCTCTCACTATTAATGAAATGGAGGTTAGTTGTTACCTGATTCTTTATTTAGAATACATTCTATTAAAATCTTAAAATACCCTGACGCTTCAGTGACTTTACCTCATGTATAAAATATTTTGGATTAATCACCTGTTCAGTTGAACTGAACATCATCCTGTCACACCTTCAGTGTTGTACACATTCTGTAATTACGATACCAAATTAAGTGGAATCTCTTAATTGCTTGATGTGCTTTGCATTTCCAAGGACTTACAGATGTAAAGCTAAAAGGCCAAGGATCCATTTTTAAGGAAAGAATGCAGAAAATTAGTTCTTAAAGTGCACGCTTGGATCATTTAGTAGAATTCTAGCAAATAAAATGTTTAAAAGCAGTGTTAGCATGTTTGTCAGACCTGTCAGTCTAATTCCACCTTTTCCAGGGACCAAACTCACTTGGTTTCCTTATCTACAAAGCTTAGCTCAGTGCCAGATTCGTCACTTCTCTGTATTCAAACACTTCGAACACACTGCATAAAGGCCTAAATTATTACTATAAACAAATTATAATGAGCAAATAATAACTGTCATATTTCCTGTAGTGTTTGGAATCCCTAAAGTTCTGGGAGTTGCAATGCTGAGCAAGCGTTTCAGAACCTGTGGACTTTCCGCGCCAGCAGTGATTAGCAGATCTGAACTACCAGTTGTTCATAAATTGTCTACTCAGAGTTTTTCTGTCCTCTTGCTCTTTGTCTTACCCAGATACAATATCTCCAAAGCATATTTTGTTGTTATACTTAGCCCCGGAATCCTTTCGTTTAGCAGTGTAAGCATTGATTGGCTGCTGTGTGTATGTTACGAGCAGAAAATACCTTTGGTTTGGGTGGCTTAAGATAATACTCCAGATAAAGTTTTGGTACCAGAGGTTTTTAGCTGTTCCTAGCTTCTGCAAAGCTTTCAACAACTTAACCATTACCTTTCTAAAAGTTTGCTTTTGAAGACAGACTTCTGTACCCTCCTGTACATTACTCAGTCACAGAACTTTCTTAATGCCCATGTGTCACCATTGGAAATTAGAGCACTCCATCCTTTTGCTGTATGAGTGACACATCCTAGCTCAGGGTCAAAGAGATCCCCAAATATATATATAAATATTATATATGTATATTTATGTATGTATTTATTTATTAAGCCTTGTTTCATGATTAAGAGAAAATCTGTCATTTTTTTCACTTTATCCTTCAACATCTGTCAACTTCTAGCATTATTATTTCCACAGATAAAAGGCCTTTTAGGCCTTTCTCTCCTGGACATGGGCACGCCAAGAGGCCACTCTAGTTTGTCACAGTGACTTTACACAGTATTTTCTTGTGTGCAAGATAAGCTTTCCCTTTAGACCAGTAGAGACACGAGTACCCTACCAAATACTTGGGCATCACCTTCAGCTGCTTCAGAAACAGGCCAGTTAGAGCTACCAAGTGGCTGGATGGAGCACCCAACTTAACATGCTCTTGCTAAATAATAAACACTGGCTAAGCTGGGTACCACTTCAGAGCGGTATTTCAGTTTGAACAATCCAGCTGCAACTCCTCACTTCTGCTGAAAAGAACACTACTGCTATTTTGTTGCCTATAGCAAAGTTTTTACTAACCCATTTTCTTAGTTATTTTGCCCTACTGTTTCTTGAGTTTACATGGGCTCGTGTCCCAGTGCTGCTGTTTGCAGAGCTGCTGGTGCTACTGTTAGTTGTGTAAAGAGGAAAAGGGAAGGTTTTGTTTTCTGCTTGCACAGGTTGTGGGAACAAGGACAAAATACAATTTTTGTAGATATGCATGTGGCATATTTACTTCTAAAACAAGATTTCTCCTGACTAACATCTATAAGAACTACTTTCAGTACTACAAGTATCTTCTCTTAATTTTAAATTACTTTTTAAGGACTGGGTTTTGTAGCACTGCAACATAATAGCCTTTGTGTCAAAAAAAACTTGGGCAAAAAGATCCAGTTTGAATGATTGAAAATCCTTATTTCTACCATGTGGGTTTTTCTCCTCAGGTTCCTTTGCAACAGCTTCCTGCCTGATCTGTAAATACAAGGTTGATTGTGAAGTTGTTCGAGGAGATATTTTCAATCAGGTAAAGATTTACTTTAACTCAGTGCAGACTTCTAATAAGTAACTCTCAAAAAAATCCCAAAATACCACTCTTGGATTGCTTAAAAGATCTGGTTTTAAAGGTTACATATCTTTGCATGTATTTCGTAAAAGTGCCCATCTATTTTAGCATTTTCTCTAGTATTGAAAAGTATACTCAAATACTATACTGCAAAAATTAGGTAATGGGAAAAAGCAGAACAAAACCGTAAGAGTCCCTTTGCAATGGCACCTCGGAGAAAAGTAGAGGTTAAAATGGTAAGTAGAAAATTGGATTTATACCTGTTTTATGTTAATCTGAACTCACGGTCACACTGAGGAAGCATCCTTAGCTGTTTATAACACCAGTTGCTCTTTGAACGCTTACCTACATTAAAGATATGTGTGAACTGTAGATGAAGCATGGAGATGTGGCTAACTACAGAGCAGCCTCTGCTCAGGGATGGAAGAGGGGACCAGATGAGATGTCTGACGTGGGCTTTCTAGGAGTTGTGAACTGTTCTGTATTCCAAACTTCCTACATCTGGGTGTGAAGTGCCCCAGGGCCAAGGCAGGGCCAGGGCAGATGAACCTTTGGCTTGGTGAGACCCTCTGTGCTCTTCTTCCCCTTATTTTGAAGGAACAGAGATGATGATTCTCTGATCAAAAAGGTCATTTTTACTAATGGCAGGGGACTCTTTTTCTGAAGGCTCATGTTTTGATAAATGCTTAGAGTCCGCAGTTGCAATTTTAGATAAGAAACATTGAAGGGATATAAATTTTTCAGGTCTAACATTTGAAAAGGTTTTCATTGAATTCCATTCAGAAGAGATCTTTGAGCTAAAGCTTTAAGAAACGCGAATCTCATAAGCCTGAAGCTTTGCAACACTGGAATATTGAATGTGAACTCTGGTTTACTTTCCTATTTTTGAGAACATTTTATCTTACAGATGTTTGCTGTTCCTTTACCTTCAAAGACAGCTGGTTGTAGTCTAGGTTTTCTTCCTTCTAAACAACCATTCCTACACATTCTGTAACTTTGTGTTTTGATTGCTAGTGGTCAGAACTCCTCTGCACAACACTTTGATCATTGTGTGTTTATTTGCTGAACCAAACTCCTGCCCCGATCGCCGGTCCCTGCTGGTGGTCAGTAATGGAAGCATGAGGAAGTGGGGAGAAGACGACTGTAGCAATGCTTCTGAATAGTAAGAACAAAGAGGGCTCTTACTCCCGAGATGAGACTGAAGGAGCTTTTTACACTCAATCTCTCAGCCCTAATCTTACAGTACTGTTGCCAGGTATATCTTTGCAAGGCAGGCTCTAGTTGTAATACTGACTTATTTTCATAATGCAGAATAAATATGGTTATTGCCTGCTATCATTTCACACAACAAGAAATAGCATTATTGAAAGAAAACATGTCATTCCTCTTTTATGCCTGAAAAAAAAAATGTTCTATTTGCCATCATTATCTTTATTCTGTAGCCTGCATTTCCCAGACCAGTGCTATGCAGTTTGTCTGTTGCCTCTCTAGAATATAGAATTTGGTTCCTTAGAAACATTTTCTGTACTTAGGAAACAAAACACTGTCCATTTCAACAACTTTGTTCTTTAATAAGTTCCCCTTCACAAAAATGGTTTTAGCACCCGAGTCCCAATAGATCATCCAGTTTCTAGACTCTGCTGTCCTCCACTGTTTGAAAGTTCAGTTGTACGTGGGCCCAGGTCCTTAGTTTTCCCTAAAAATACTACCTTTCCTTGGTCTGGTCCATCCCCTGATGGTTGTTAGTGCTTCACAAGGAAGCGAGTCTAGCTAGCATCTCTCTGCCAGGATTTCCTTTCAAGATATTGAGAATTATTTGAGATTATTTGTTTAGAAAACTACCAATTTCTTGTTGCTGCTCGTCATTCTTTTGCCACTTCCAAGATAACGTGCTAGTTCCCTGTAGCGTGATTCTTTCTCTTGGTTGCTGTGCATAAGCATCCTTCTGGGTGAGAAGCAGCATCAGTTATAAATCACACCAATAGAACTTCTGAGTAAAACAATTAGCAGTCACTTCAAAAAACAGCACTTTTATTTGCTTTTGACTGTTTTAGGTAGCTTCAAGAAATAGTGAAAGGGCGTCAGATTTAAGAAGAGAAGGCCCAGGAAATGGAAAACATGCACCAATTCTTGGATATTCTTAAACCAACTTAATCTTTACTAATCTTGTTTTTGATACACAGATAATATCAATAGTCAATAAGAACTTCCATTTCTCTTTCATTAGACATCAGCAGATGTGGTGGGGTTTTGGGGGAGTGCTGCTTCTGGAGGGAAGGAGGACCCTAGGCAATTGAGTGGCCAATTATCTAGCTTTAACTTCTTGGTATCAATTTCAGCTCTTGGAATAGATCTTCCCCCTTACTGACGACCTTTCTGAGGATTAGCAGAGAAGCTGGTGAGTAGTGTAGTGTTGAAACACATTCATGGACCCATTACAGTGGGTAGGGACATCAGTTGCTCTACAGAGATCCATTAAGTTAAAAGTCATTGGACTTCCTATGAGAAATGGTGGAAACAGAGTTAATATTACTTGGTCTCTTTAAATCAAAAGTTAGAGGTCTTCATTTCATCTTCCTCCTAATACAGAGCAAATTATTTTCCCTCCTTAAGTTTCCAACTGAAAGCGCAAGGGCATCCCTAAAATTAACAGAAGAGACAACAGGGTAAAAACCTTCAGGAAAGCTGAAACTGTTTGTGTGTTACGAGCTCTCTCTAAGATGTAAAGATCTGAGGAAAATGTTCAAGATTCGTTTCACTCATTCTCTTCCTTTTTGGGGAGTTCTTCAGTTGGTTTCCCTTCAGCGAGAGGTTACTACACACTCTTAAGTTACTGCTCACTCCAAACCTAGTGAAGGTTTCCTCCGTACCAGCTCCTAGCTCTTGTGCCATATTGCTTCTTACACATCCCTCCCACAAGGTTTGCTTCAAAGGATTGGATTCTTTGTTCAAAGACTTAATTTGTGGGGCAAGGTCATTTCACATTAGATGAAACTTGTGATGTTTTCTCATACAGAAAGCATTGTCTTTCATCCTACTGCAAGCATCCATAAACTAGTTCTTTGATTTAAACTTTCTAAATTCTGCATTATTTTTTTCTGCATATGCTCTGCGTACAGGAGAGGGTTATTATGCAATTAACTATCAGTTTTCATGTATTTTCATATTACAATAGGTGGTAATATACGTCTCTTTACACAGCACTAATTTACTTGTGATGACTGCTATTGGATTGCAGCTACATTTAGCTCCTTAGATTTATTCTGGGGTATTGTTTTTTAACACTACAGCTGAGAAGACTTAAACTATTTGAAAAACAAATCACTCAGTAGTAACTGAAGTATTGTCTGTACATAAAGCACTCACCTTCTTGCTTTTCTTTTCTCTGACAAAGTCTTGAGATAGAAAGAGTTGAAAGAGGTCCCAAAGATCAGAAAATCCTCTGATTTCAGGAGGAAATGTTCTTCACAAACATAACTTTCATACACTTTGTTTAGCGCACAGGGATTCTGCTCTGTTTTTGGAGGAATTGGACAAGTTCAAAATGGAGACCAACCGAAAGTTCTTTCCTATGCTCTTGTCCTGTATGCTTTTTGCTAGCCACCTGCAACTCTGCCATGTTGCTTTATGCATGTAACACACGTACCCTTTTGGAGAGGAGGAGAGAGGTAAAGCTGTGCTATACACTCTCTGATGAGGAAGGGGTTTATATCATATCCTATAATGGAAACCAACAGTGAAATCCTAAGTTTTTGCTCTGATTAAACCAAGTAAAATATATTCCTGTCAAATAGTAGGAGGTGCTGAGTAGGACTTAGGGACTTTGGCCTAGCTGTCAGATAAGAACTGTGGTGTAGATCTGCATGGTGCCTTTCTTTTGACTTAAGAGGATTTTCTCCTCATTCCTGCTCTAGTTTTATTTCTGTGTGCAGTTGCTGCAGGCTAGAGTAAGAAATGTACTTGTCTGTATATCTAAGAAAAATGAAATAAGGAAATATCACTGTCTTTTGCCAAAATAAGTCACTGTGAATTGCTAAAATCTGAGGTTTTCAAGCCTTGACCTTAGTAATAGAAGCTGTTCTAATGCAGGTTGTACCTAGATGTCCCAGATGTCCACCCGACGAACCGCTCGCTATCATGAAGCCAGACATAGTGTTCTTTGGAGAGAACTTACCGGAGCAGTTCCATCGTGCCATGAAGTATGACAAAAATGAAGTTGATCTCCTTATTGTCATTGGGTCTTCACTGAAAGTAAGACCAGTAGCATTGATTCCAAGTAAGTGACTATCTCTGGTAATATTTCTTCCAGAAATTTGGATCAGACGTGAAATTTTCAGTTAAGAGCTCTAAAAAATGCTTTCGGTTTGATTCAGTGAAGAAAATAAGATAAGTATCTGCTTTTCTAAGACAAAAACTGTGTAAAGCTAAAGTGCAAAATAGAGAAAGTAAGAAATTCTAAGTGCTTTTTCTACACTCCAGGAAGTAATGAAATTAAATGATAATCTGAAAAACTACTCTCCTAAAACCTGAATGACTTGTTCTGAGATTCAATTAATTTCTCTCCCTGCTTTTGCAGTATGCTTTCAGAGTTACTTGAAAGATTTAGGAAGGAATCATATTTAAAAAGATAAAGAAAATCAGATCAAGTACATCAGGTGTCTTATTTGTAGCTTATTATAAAATCAGTACTGAATGGGACACAGTGTGCACTATATAGTGTGTCACTGCCTGGCCCCTTAGCTTTTCTAAGACATGTGGCAAAACATCTCTGCCAATGTACATTAGAGGAAAAGAACCTTCAGGAAGGCCAAGAAAATACACGAGGGGTGATTTATTTGCCTACTGAGTACAAGACTTACTGGAACTAAAGAAATGCTTTTCACCTGTAAGCCTGAGGAGGACACGTGCTTAGTTAACGTCTGCTGTTAACTGGGAACAGTGCTGTGCCCACAGCCTTCCTAATAACATCCTCTTCCCTACGGAAGAGGCAGAGCCCAGTGTTCAGGCTGATGGGAAATGCAGGAGGACTGGGTTAGGATCCCCTACTCAAACCTTTGCTCTTTCTGCGTCCTAGAACTGGATTTCATGAGCTGGTTATCTGAAGAATCAATTTTAAGTTACCACACCTGTGGGGTTTGGAAGTCTAAGCGTCAGAAATGCACTGAGCAACCCTGTACAGTGTAGATTTTACCTGGAAATATGTTGACCTAATTAAGGGGATATCATTTACCAGCAGTACATTCTTCATGTGCACTTAAGTACATAAAATGAATGCACACAATCAACACAGTTCTTGTAAGAGATTATAGTACTAATTTTAATAATCTTTTTAACACTTGACCAAACATTGCTGTAGTCAGCATTTCTGTGCATGTGTTTCTCAGGGATGGAATAGTGGAACACTTTTTACTGCAAAATACAGGGGGGAAAAGTCCAGATAGGCTACTGTAGGCACAGCTCCTCAAACTGCTGCTGTTAAATTTGAGATCTGCTTGTCTTGTTGCAAGCAAACGTATGAAGAGAAGTCTGAGGAATCAAACTTTATAAGTAGATCTCTGCTGAAAGCAAAACGGAAGCGACTACCTTTAAATTTTCTTTTTTATCAATAGGTTCCATCCCTCATGAAGTGCCTCAGATCTTAATTAATAGGGAACCTTTGCCTCATCTACACTTTGATGTGGAACTTCTTGGAGACTGTGATGTTATTATTAATGAATTATGTCAAAGGCTAGGTAGTGAATATACAAAACTTTGCTACAACTCAGTAAAACTTTCAGAAATAACAGAAAAGCCTCCACGAACACACAAGGAGCTGGAAATGCACTCGTCTGAACTACCACCTACCCCTTTAAACATTTCAGAACACTCTAGTTCACCAGAAAGAATGACTCCACCAGATACTTTGGTGGTGTCTTCAGAACAGCCGCCTGAATGTAAGGTAGAAAACTGTGATCCTGCCTCAGAAACTAAAGGGACCTGCGCCGAGGAAAAACTTCAGGACACACAAACATCGTCAGAAAACGCTGAAAATGCTACTGGTGATCTAATGAACTCTGAAACAATGAAGGAAAATGGATCTAACAATGGAGAAAATAAAGAAAAACATGACATTTTTAAGAAGTGCTGGGTAAACAGATCTGCAAAGGAACAGATTAGCAAAAGGCTGGATGGTAAGTGTTAACTCATTTCAATATTTTGGGGTTTTTGGCCAGATGTTTATTCTAGACTTACTTCAAAACAATAAATAAGTTGCCTTGAGGGAATCAGTGGGGTTTGGTTGTTATTTTTGTTCAAACTGAGTGTCTGAACATTGTATGACTTACTTCTTTTGGAGAAGCTGATAGGAAAGCTGTTCATAATTCATAATAGGCTTTATAATTAACAATTACATACTCCGTAAAAAGAAGGTTGAAGGTAAATATCAAAAATAAATCCATTTCCAACACTTTCAAAAAAACCTGAGTTTGATGCTCAGGTGTGAGGAAGCTGGTCACCGTAGGTGATAATTTGGTGTGGCAACCACCTTTTAGAACTGAAAGATGGTGTCATGACAGGAGCTAAAAAGCAAATCTCCCACCTGGGGCCAGGGACACTTTGAAGGAGACTTTAGCCTTTCCAAGGAAGCTTCCCAGCAGGTAGTCTCTTAGCTGATGTAACGAGTTACCACACCAGAAAATCAGTGTGGATGAAGAAACAGGTGCTAAATTGCAACATTCTAAAGCAAAGGCTGTTTTTTAAATTTTGTCAGATACTCTGTGCAGTGGGCACTAGTGCTGTTACAAGTAACATCAATCCAGCTGTGAATACCTGTACCCATAAAAAAAAGCTGCTGAACGTTACAGTTTAAATGCTCTTTTGTGTCAAAGGGAGGGGGGAGAAGGAATGCTGAGCTCCCCAGTGAAACATTTGTTCTGTGCTGTTCCTCATGATACATTGAAATAAAGGGGTTTCTAACATCATCTGATTTGTCGCTTGAAGTTTCACTGATGAAAATGCACATCTGCAGGTACATTCTAACCAGAAGTTTGCAAGACCTTTTATGAATAATTTATCTCAGCCTCTTACTAACTTGTGAAATTCTGTTTCAGGTACTCAGTATCTATTTTTACCACCAAATCGCTATATTTTCCATGGTGCCGAGGTGTACTCAGATTCTGAAGACGATATCATATCTTCTAGCTCTTGTGGGAGCAGTAGTGAAAGTGGTTCGTGTCATAGTCAGAGCTTAGATGTGGAGGATGAGAGCGAGATCGAAGAATTTTACAATGGCATAGAGGATGAGGATGCTCCAGAACGGGAAGAGGAACCTGGATTCGGGGACGAAGGAGTTGAACAAGAAGAATCTGCAGCTGATGAATCAGCCTTTACAAATGAAGCTGCAGGGAACGATCATTCAAGCACCAAGTTGTAAAGTGATCACTGACTGGTTACAGGAACCTCCCACCAGCATTAGGAGCTTTGGCATGTCAGAATGAATGTTTACATCTGAATTTAGAGCAGCAAAACCATAAGGATGTAGTGTTTATAAACAACTAAAACAGATTTTCATGCTTAGTTTTTTACCTTTTTCAATAAAATTCTATTACTGCGCACTCAACACTAACTCATCCTTTTTTTTAAGGTACTAGTAAGATCTAAAAATTTGTCACTATGTTCACTTTTAAGTTCATCTGTCTGATCAGGCATCCATGTATATAATACATATTTTTGCTTAATGAATTTCAGCTTATATTATTTTTAAACAGTTTTGAAAAAGCCATTGGAATGTTAAACTAATATAAAGGGAACAGCTAATTTAGACCAAAGAATGGTATTTTCACACCTCTTGCTTTGTAACAGTTTGGTTTATTTAAAGTCTTTTTCTGCTTCTGCTAAACCTCTCATTCTCGCCTAGTCTGTCATTAAACACTGGCATTTTCTAAGACCTTCTGTGGCAGCTAATTTTTTTGCTTTAACAGTTACTTTGTATGTTTGAGACATACTTTAATGTGAGTAGGTAGTTAAATGGAAACAAGACAGTGAGCACTTGAGAAATCCTATGTTTTTTTAGAGAGATGAAGAAGTGCTGTGAAAATGCTTAATTACTGAGTTTAATACTTCCTGTGGGCGCGAAGCGACATTGACATCGGCTCCTTAGCAATTATAACACTGGCAATTTAGACCAAACGGATCCCCCCTGGTAGCAGTTTTCCCTGCTGTACAGCAGCTTGCATTACAAATCGCATTTGATAAATTGCCACGGCTCCACTGTGGCAGCTCGGCCCGGTTCAGGGTAGTGTTTCCACCAGCGTGTGAGAAGGCGCAAAAGAAATAAGCTCTTCCTTTCTACTTCCTGACGCAGCAAAACCAGGAGAAACTAACTCAGAGAGCATCTGTTCCACCCCCCGAGTGGATAAAACGCAGATCAAGAACCCAACCTGGAATCACCCTGTTCTGAGGTCGTGGCTGAGGTCGGGAAAACAACCTCCCCCCTGGGAGCTCCACTTTATGCATCGAAAGCCAAGCAGCTACTCCAAGTACTACGTTGTACAGTCCAGCGCGGGGCTGCCTTAAAACTGGATGTTGTGCATTTCCAAGTGCGGATTGTTTCCAAGCCTTTAGAACTATTTTGTAAAATTGCACAGTGCAGTAGTAAGTGAAACAGCATTTTTCTATAAACCACTTTTTCAACATTGGCCCAAACGAACTCTACGGTGTAGATTATTCATATACTTTGCTTTACTATTTATTACGTTTTGGAAGATGTATAGTGGCTGTTCTTTGACATCGGTGAATAAATATTTAAGAACAGCCTCCTGTATTCATCAGAAAATGTTGGCATGTTGTCTCATTGTCCAAATTTAATACAGTTCTTATTTGGCTACACTAAAGAATGCAATATGTTTAGTTTTCACTTGCATGTCACAATGTATTAGTTTGTGCTATAGGAGATATTTTAAATTGAAATACTTTGTTTTAAATTATTTTTACAGTGAGGATTGTTTTCTGCTCTTTTATATTGTATATAGTGTCTTTTATGTAATCTACTGGCATATGTTTTGTAGAAGACTGTTTAAAATGACTGGCTATCTTCCTGCAACTTTTGAAATACAAAACCAGTGTTTTATACTCGTACACTCTGTTCTAAAGTCTATTAAAATTGTCATTTGATTTCGGGTTTCTGTTAATTTCTAGTTAGATCTTAAAAACTTAACAAAAGATGCCCTAGCTAATGGAAAACTTTAGGTACTAAATTAATTACTTTTTTCCATTTGCCCCCTTGGAAAAAAAAAAACAAACAACCAAGCCTGAATGAGTCTAGTCTGCTCTGTCCTTTGTAAAACAACCTCCTGAACCACGATGCAGTGTGATCCTTCACAAAACTGCTCTTTTCCTTCCAAACCCTATGTTAACTTTATAGATGGATTTGTTGAGCAGGAATGTTTCTTTCTGCTGGTGTTCCCGTTCCTCGCAGCTCTGCCACCCCCCCTCCACCTGGCCCAAAGCTCCTCTGGCCTTTGGCACTTGCTGCTTCCACCCCAGCCCTGAGCAGCCACATCCAGGAGAAGCTTCAGGAGTTCAGAGCACGTTTGGGCATCGCAAACACAAATACTTCATTTGCGTGGTGTCTTCAGGCACACAATGCCAGCAGGTGAAGCCTCTGCTTCCCCTGGGTGGTCTCCCCACCTGGCTATTTTGAGGAGTCCACTGTACTTCTGAACCACCATCCCTCAAATATATGTTAAATATATTTTGCTATGTTAGGCAAAAAAACACCCAAAACTTGTTTACAAGAGTCACACACTTGAGACATGAAATAAAGTATTAAAAATACTAAAATTTTTTTTACACAGTTAATGTTTCCTTATCAATTGCTTACTACTCCCAAAGGACTTGAAAGCATTTTTCCTCTAGAATCAAACAGCTGCACCTTTTTCCACACCTAGATGAAGTTCTGCTTTTTGGTCTTTCTTGTATCTTTGCTAATCTCTGAACAGAAGAGGAACCCAAACTACACTGTGTTGCCTTATTCCTCCATTTCACACACCAGTCTTTCCCTGTTGCAAAGACATCATCTTTAAATATTGCATAAAACAATTGTAAGGCAAATGACAGGGATAAGGAAACATTTGCTGTCGCAGCTCTTTGTTATCCCCAAGTATTCACCATCTTATCTGAAATTGGTCTGGAAGCACAGAAGAGCATGTTTGGTTACAGCTGTAATTTGTAGGATCTCAAAAAGGGAAATCATTACTTATTACTCTCATAATTTGCATTAGTACCTTATGAAAGCATCTTAACCCTCTTAGTATTTATATTAAACAGATAACTGAAAAAAAACAAGTACAAGCATTTATTTAAAAAGATGGTGCCACTTCCCCAACCCCCTTTCAGCCTGTTTTGATGCATTAGACACAATAACCACCTTGCAAAAGTATTTTAAGTGATGTAAAAGAAGCTCATATTTTAAAATATTGTAATTCTTTTTTTCTTAATGGCTATGTATTCTCTACTGGTCTATCTTGAATCCAGTACATTTTTAATCAGTGGGTTTGATTATGAAAAATACATAAGGTTTTTAAATGCATGACAGCAAATTGTGGAACAACTTCCAAACAGGAGGGGCTATAAGAGTACAAAATTTGAACAAAACCAGCATTGGGAATCAATCTGAAAAACTGAAAAAAGCTTGAGAAAAAAGGAAGACGCAGTTCAGCACCTCAAGTTCAATATCTATGCCTAAGCATACCAAACCAGAATGGTTAAATCTAGAGGCAGTTGCAATAATCTGCATAATACCCTTCTCTACAGAGTGACTAGAGAATAAAACCCAGTTTAAAATGCAGAATTTCAGGCTAAACCAACTGGCCTTGACTATGTAACAACGGGCTCCAAACAAGCTAGAACTCAAAGACAAGTCACGGAGTCATAACCGTACCCTCAGTCCAGTCCTGCTTTCCTCAGTGGTTTGGAGAAGACACACAGGCTGCTAGGACTTAGTAGGAAAAGTAATAATATTGATAATGGTGCATGGGAAAAGAACTGCTATTTACTTTCCCAACACAAGGCCCAAGGACCATCCAGCAGAGCCAATGAGGTAAAGCACCACAGGAGCTGTGGAACTCGCTGCCAAAGGACGCTGTGGGAGCCCAAAGTGTCTCAAATTCAGGTAGAACAAGACTCATGAAGCTCTTTGAGAAGGATGCCAAGGAAAAGAGCACCTTCCTCTCCTGCAGGCACCTAGACTAACTTCAGGTGGAGACAATTTTCACCTCAGATTGACCCAGGACAGCAGTTCTCAGACTGCCTACAGAAACAGCTGTGCTACAACGATTTATACCGGACCCTTTAACCAACAAACACTTGTGTAAGGCACTCCCTAAGCACATACACACCTGCCTTGAGATGGCGGGAGCAGATACACAACCACGGGTATTCAAAGAACCACGTTTCCTTAAGAGAAACAACCCCGAAGAGCTCTGTGACTACGGGACTGTTTCGACTCTCACAGACCGAGACCCTGCCATCCCCGCAAACCCCACTTCCGAGCGCAAGCCCCAGCTGAAGGAGACCCTCAAGGGGACCCCAAAGGAGACTCCGGCAGTCCCGGATAACGGGGTCACGCTTGCTGGATCCCAGCCCCCGCACACGGTGAGAGGGACCGCACCGCTCCCGCAGCCCCACTTACCGCCTCCGCAGCAGCCTCCGGCACCGGCGGGCAGGGACGGGGGAAGGCGCGGGCGCCGCAGGGCCGGGGCTGGGGCCACCCCCGCAAAGGAGCCCGGCTCTAACCGCGCTCAGCCGGGGGCGCCTGGCGGGGAGGGAGACGGTTGGGGTCGGTTTGAAGCCGGGACTTTCCTACCGGCCACCGGCAGAGGAGGGGCCACGGGAACTCCCGGGGAGGGCGGGCACAGCGGCAGCCGGGGTGCGGGCAGCAAAGAGCCCGCTCCACCTCCCCTCAGCACCGGCCACCTCCCTCAGCCCCTCCGCGACCCCGCCGCCGGGGTGAGCCCCCGGGGCGAGCCCCCGGGGCTGCTGGCAGGGGCACCCACACGACCTCTAAGGCATAATTAAGGCACAAATAATTAAATCAGCTTCACCTTTAAAATTATTCAAAGACACAGAAAATAGAGTCTCTCGAGGAAGTCGGTTTCTAGGTACAGCGTGTCAGCTCTGTTCCTCCAGATGGAAAAACCAGTAAATTTGCTCAAAAAAAAAAAAAAAAGGGAAGGAAACAAGTTTTGCACTCTACTCGAACTGAAGTCTTCACATAACGCTAATCTTTTGCGTCCTCACCCAAAATCCTCACACAATCAGGGGTGTGGGGGGACAGGGGCAGCCCCCCAGGCACGGCTCAGCACAGGATTCACCCGCTCTGGGCACAAGCCCCTGCTGAGACGAGCCTCAGGGACAGACAGACCCCCACGGGCACCGTACACACCAACTACACCGAAAATAGTAACACTGTAGTTTGTATGCAGAACAAGATTCATAAACCTCATCTTCCTTTCTAATAATCTGAGGCTGATGCATGTGCCTTTGGCTGGAGAAAAACAAAAATAATAAAGCGGAGTGCTGCCCTCTTTTACCACACGCCTGGCATCAGCAACACCTTATTTTGCTGTTTTGCAAAAGACTGAAACAGTATCCTGTATTGATCCTACATATTCCTTCAAACCCAAGGGATATGTAGGAACTCAGACTGTTCACTCAGGTAACATGAGGCTAGTAGATCTGTAGATGGGACACTTTTACACCTATGGCATTGTCACAGTTGATTTTAGGTGGTTTCCCCCCCCAGTTGTCTTGTGGTCAGAAGATAAAAGCCATCTTTCTCACCCTGCACCATCGCTGCAGAAATGGGGAGAAAGTGCTGGCATACTCCACTGGCAGAAAGGAACTGAGTGTAAGAGGCAGCACAGAGCCAAATAACAGGGATAAGCACCAACAGGCCCCTTTCCTCAAGAGAAAAATTGAGGACTTGGTCAAATGGTCAGGGAACTCAAGCACAGAGAGACTGTGCCTGGTGGTGTTATTCCATTAAGTGTGTACATACTCCAGGAAGAGTCAGGGGGGGTTTCTTGGGGCTCTAAGGTATAATATTGATGCTAATAGATTTTTGGAGTTCGAGGTAGGGTTACTGCTCCAAACCTGACAATGCAAACCTGAACAGCACCTTGAAAGACAAAAATAGTAGCTTGATGATTAGTTCCTCAAACCCCATGCTGACCTACCAATTAAGAAATACCCACTTGGTAAGCAATGAGCAATGGGAAGTGCAGCTTATCGGGAGACACACATTTTTTTCTTCCCTTCCTTCCCTCCCCGCCCCAGCAAGGGGTGGGCAGGTGAACTCAGCACACACAAGCACACAGTCCCAGTTGCACAATGGAGAAAGTCAACACAACCATTTTTATGGTGCTCACTATATACCAGTCTATCACACTGAAAATCATTATCCAAAGAAAGCTTTAATCCTCTGTTTCTCTTCACTGCAGAATGCCATGCACCTTTAAATAAAGAGCTCTCTTTTATAGTGGTTTATATTTGATTGCATTAAACTTCATTTATTTCTGATAAATCAAGTTTATTGCAGCAGAGAGCAGTGCAATGAATTAGAATCCTTTTTAAAGTAGCGTACAAGTCTTCTTGCAGGGAATACTGTGGCTTCGTGTTCTACATCAGTGACATTATTAGTACTAACTCCCATCAAGTGCCAAAAGGAGAGAAGTCATTACGCTAAAGCAGGGCTCGCTGCTTTAATACTTCTACAGTGGTTCAGGGCCACTAACATTCTCCAGAGATAACTGTGAGTCTTTACCAAAATTCCAACTGTAAAATGCTCCCACTGCAGACCGAACTACTACACACAGTTGCATGCATTATCCTTTTTAAAGAAGTGGCATGCAAGCTTTCCTCAGTAATTGGAGATTTGACAAGGAGGAAGAAAGCCTAAGGCCTTCATTAACTGCAGCAATTTTACCTAAGCATAGAATGGAAGGGGTTGGGGTTTTTTTCCCCTTTCTTACATGACGCACACATCAAATATCATATGCAAAATGACACTCGATCCAAGAAAGAGAAAGCACTTCCTGCTGCCCACCTTCCTCCAGCCAGAGGAAACACTGCAGTGTGCAGCTTCTGTAGAGATCCTTCATGGGGTTATGACTTAACAGAACTAATGGCAACGTAAGCATTGCAGAAAGTATTAGCAGAAAGTTTTAAACTGTTTAACAGAAGTAATATAATGACTATTAATTGATCTAGTACTGAATAAAAGTCTTCTACCTTGTTATATGGACAGCATCCATTCTGCAGCATTCACCTGAGACTTCTTTTTTGCAATTTTGTCCTCAAATTCTGTCCCGAAGAAAGGACTCTAGGCCTGCTCTGCCAGTGAGTTCTTAAATATGTCTTGCTGATGCTGGAGGAACTTCTGCAGCAACATGAACTAATTGCCACAGCAGTTTCAGCCAATTTTAACTGAGGACATCTAAGTTCTCCAGCACATCCTAAACTGAGCATAAAAAACTGCCAAGTGTTCAGTAATTACAACCTGGATTCTGTGTCAGACCCCCTCTTATACAGAATAAGGCTATTACTCATCTTCCAGATTAAGATTGATATTGATGAAAAATCCTATTGATAGCAAAAATCAGGAACTCCCATAGGGAAATTAAATACATATATACAGTGCTGGGATTTGATGATATGCACTAAATAAGACTTGGACCTGCACAACTGATCATAAACTGCCCTATTTGTTCAGGGAACACCATCAACTGTGTTCCCCGAATGAAGCAAGAATGAATGAAGCTAGAAAGACAAAAAAACTCAGCACTCGATCATGTAACGATACACGAGGGAAAACTAAGACAACAGCTTGACAGTAGCCACTTCCTAATTTTTGAATATTTACCTTTGCAATCTTGGCGTTTCATAATTAAAAAACAATGTTTTAATATTACCTGGTAAAATGAAGGCATAATACTGGGTTGGTTTCTTTCTTTTTTTTCTTTTCTCCTTTTCTTTCTTCCATGCAAAGTAAGATCAAGTTGCTTTAGCATTTGTTGGGTTTTTTGTGTTGTTTTTTTTTTTTTTCACAAGAGGGAGAACTTCCCAGCCAGGTAACAAATGTTGGAAAAGATGGAACATGAGCTGCATACAAAAAATTTACTAGAATTTCCATGAGAAAGCTGTAAAAACAGTGTTAAGGAAAAAAAGAATGATTTTAAGCGTACTGTTTTATGTACTGCCAGCACAGAAACGGCACATTCTACAATTAATTACAATAAATTAATTTCCCTGCTTTTCAAGTGAGATCTTGGTACCCAAACTGTACCCTCGATTTAATGCATGCAAAAGCTGCCCTCCAGTTGAAGAAATATGCATGATGCAAGCATCCATACACATCAACCAACAAAGGTTTTCATTCAAGTCTTTTATTATAGCTTGAATTTTTTCACTGCATTTAAAAATCTAAAAAAAATAAATATTTGTTTCACAGCTGCAAGTCACATATGCATTAACACCACAAAATCTGGAATTTAACCAGAGAAGGAAAGTCAAATCTGAAAGTGTCCAGCTAAGCACAATCGTCTCAGGGCAATTATACTAAAAATAAAATCTTAAGAAAAGGGGAGGGGAGTGTTAAAGAGTTATTTCAAATGCATTTATCTGGAAAAAAGTGAAAATTCTATTAGAAACCATAAACTACGCTTTCAGCATTTAAAAATAAATGTTTTACCTCTTGACAGCAACAACTGTCTGGTGCATCTTTTTCGTTTAAGCTGTACTCCTGACATATGGCTGCAGAGGTTTCAAATGATAAATTAACCTCTTTTATAATTGCGTCCACTTAATTACACAATCAGTCCTTAAAAATAAAACCGTGTATTAAGTCAGCTTGTCCATCCACATATTAAAAATGCCATTGTATGCAATTTTGTATCGGCACTAAGTGACTGCTTCATGGATTGTACATTATGAAGATGAATGTCTCTTAAACAATCACTTTCATTATTAAGGTTCTTAAAACAAACCAGAAAAATACATCTTCAGAAATCAGAGTAGTCAGTTTTTTGTTAAAAGCCGTAAAATAAGCTCATATTCAATTACAAGCAATAGAAACCATACTGCTATTGGAACATAATGATTTTATCACAAAAATTTATTATTTACAAAATGAAAAGTTACCCAGTGAATTTAATCAGGGAAAAAGTTAAATGTTCTTACTAAGTGATTTGAAAAACTTAAGCAAGTCTCTCATGCACTCACACGCCAAATTGTTTGCATAAGGTGAAATGTTAATTCATGTTAGTGAAACTTGACTCCCATTCACAATACTCTCATTTTTATTGTAAGATGGCAAAATGCACATGGTTCTATACAAGAATTAATGTATTAAGACAGTTCCTCATTTTTGTAAGTGTTTTTTTGGCTTCCATGAATAACCGTACCACCAAACATTTTTGCAAATAATCAGCTATATTATCAACTCCATCATTTAATCCACTGAATTTACCACCACAAGAAAGACACAAAAAGTCAGTTTAATGATTGCATGTTACACAGAACTCTCATTTCTGAAGTTATACTAAACTGAAACCTTCATAGTGATCTATAGCCTGGATCAACTTAGATTTTAGGGTTTCTTTGTCTGTGTATTTTGGAAGATCAAGAAGATTAAAGCAAGTGTGAGCTACCGGAAGATAACATTCTCCACCTCCTGTTGGCTGGATGACTAGTTTAAGACACTTCATTCCAAGAATTGGAATACGATCACTGCCCGTCAGAAACACTGCCAAGAAAAAAAAAAAAACCAAAACCAAGGTATTGAAAACAGTTTAAAACTAACATTCTGTTATACATGCAGTTCTAATCATTATTTGCTTTTTTAATTATTCCAATTTAAAAAAAAAAAACAGGGAATAACGACCTAACCCGATCTCCAGAAAACATATATTAATTCTTATCTACAACACAACACTATATTTATAAAGGAAAACATTTCATTTTAGCATATGAAACCAAGCAGTCATCAAAAAACAAACAAAAAAGTAGGAAGCTTTTCACGCATAAGAATTTGTTATTTAAAATCCATTGCCTGCATCTTTCCCAAGCATTGGCAAGGATCTTGTAACTACACAGAGTAACTTTATTCAATAAGAAATGGGAATTGGAGACTTATCTATAACCTATTCTCAACAAAAGCTCATTCACAGGAAGCTTCCATCACTTCCCTCCTCTCTCCCCCACCATGTATTTCTACTCCTATCAGTACCTTGAGGTATTTATACTAACTCCAAAATTCCACCTATATGCAATGACAAAATTGGAAGATGTGAATCTTATGTCGAAACACAGAAAAAAATTCCCAGTTGTCAGAAAAATGACACTAGGAGTTTAAATTGTTGGGGTTTCTTTTTTTTCCCCCGTGTTGGCTTTTGTTTGTTTTGTTCTTGTTCTTTTTAAATGCTGCTCTGGTTTACTGTGATCTTCTAACTGCCCACCACCCTGAATTACTCAGAACAATACTTACACAAAAACTGTTTTTTCTTTTCCAAAGACAACTCATGAAAAACCTCCCAGAATATCTTAATTGTAGGATGGTCTGCCCAGTACTCTCCTTTGTATTCTGTATTCTAAAATGAGCATGAAATTAGGTTACTGTTGGCACATACACCTAGTAGGATAAGGATTCATTACAGCAGAATGGATGTGGTTTGTGTAAAGGGATACTTTACACAAGTGCAAGTCACTTCTTACTCTTTTCCTTGGTCAATTTTTTCAGCTGGTTGGTCTGCCTTGAACTATATAGGCAAAAGCCTGTACTCCAAAGCATTTTCAGTCCCAATAAATAAGCGACAAAGTCCCATGGTGAGTTTTGGCAATCAAAAATATTGACTTTTATTAACTGTGTGCATTTTGTTCACTTCCCCCTTTCTAATATAATCCATCACATATGGCTGCCTTTTGGTTTTGTGGATTTTAATTCCTCTCTCTTCTTCTAAGTTTGATTTTCTTCAGAAAATAGATGGGAAACAAGGAGCAGGAAGGTAAATAATATTCTAGTATCTTAATTCACTGACATTTTTTAAAAAGTTCCTCACTCATGCAGTCAATTGAATCAAGTCTGGAAGTCACATCCATTTAAACAGAGATCGAAAGGACACTGCAAGATTTTGCTTTTGCATCTTGAAATTAAAACTATATGAAACAAATAGCTAACTGTGGTTCTTACCTTCTCCAGTTCTTTCCAATCATAGTTAGTGTTCCCAATCACCATTGCCTGCAACTCACTGGGCTGGAAGAGCTGAAGAACTTTACCCCCACATACTTTGTGGAAGCCTGTATGGAATGCACTGAATAAGGAAGCCACAGATTTATTGAAGATGTAATTCACGTATGCATCTACAAAATCTTGCCTGTACAAAGAAGAATAAAAGAAGGGGGGGGGGAAGATATATCACCCTTCTATCAATAAAACAGCAGCCATTTCTGTAGAGAACACGTTGCAAGTTAAGCAAAAAGGATCCTAATGTAATAAATGCTCTGCTTCATGTTACAACCCCAGTGAAGATAATCTCAATGAAAATGGAACATAAACGTATTTCCCGTCCATGCCCCGCAAGACAGAGTCCCTAATGTGCGACAGAAAGACAGTAACATTTAGTGTTATTTATTTCAGGTACTATAAGCATTTTTCTTATTTGTATGCATTGCAGTAAACTGGACTGAATGGCAATAAGCTTTAAGTTACATGCAGTATCCTGAAATCAACTAGTCAATTTTGCTGTTGTATTTTTTAATTTAAAAGATTCCCATATCTGCACTGAAAACGCAAATCAACTCCAAGCAGAAATTCGAGTCCTATACAGTACAAAGATCAGTGCAAAGGAGCTAGGAGAACGGAAAACTGATGACCTGTTACCTGTGCTTTGTATACTAAGAGAGCTCTCGTATCTTGTTGGAAGCACCTTCTTCCAGAGCACTTCAGGGAAAACTAAAATTCCTTGCTATGAGACAGCATTTACGATATTTTTCTTTAATTGCTATTTAAATCAATCCTAGTTAACATGGTTCATTACTACACTGGCAGAGTGACTTTGGTTATAGATTACAGTTATCCCACCAGCATACTTTCTCTGTGCAAAGCCACAGTTTAAACCAATTGTTTAATGAATCATCTAAAATTTTGATGATATATTTATTAACTTTGTTGAACAAAAAATACTGAGATGAGCAAAGTGGTGAATCACATTCCTCTTCTTCCAGACCTCAAGGAGATAACCTATTTTATGCACAGTACATAATTTGCAGGGAGGCAGGTAACTTGTGTGATACTAACAGTCGAAGGAAAGCCTGCTCCAGAGAAAATTCATAGTAGTAGAATTATTAGCATTATTATACCCTATGTTAATTAATTAGCATTATTTATGCATGTATATTGTGTATACTAATAAGCATTGTAATACAGTGTTAATTAATTAGTAAGTTAATATAAAGCATCATGGAATATTTGGATCTTGAGAAACAGGCACATTGCTGCAAGACAACTAGTGACAACAGTGCAGTGTCCATTCCATGGGTACCCCAAAACTTTTCTCATAATTCAACTCCAATTTTAAAGTCACTTTGTGACAGAACACCAAACCACCACCAGAGAACTTCAAAGCTATCATGTTTAAGATAGAGTATCACAAATCCTCAGCTACGAGCCAAGGACTGGGAAAAAAAAAAAAGAAAAAAAGTGAGACAGCTCCAGGCAGTGACTGCAGTTGTTAATAGCAGGATAAATCAGGAGGGTAAGAATCACTCCACTGGGGGAGGTACTGTCCCTGCACATGGCTTTGTGTGGGTTTATGATACCCTCAGAATCTTCAGTCACCACCCGTTCCTCTACAGCAGACGCAGCATTACAGAAAATGTTGTCCATTTGCCCTCAAGGAACATGCCCAGAGGTATATTTTCTCCCTTGTTCCTACTGTGCCCTGCCCAAGTACATTCTGTTCTCATACAGCATGCTCTTCCCTTCAATTCTCCCTTCTCTGGGAGAAGTAAAAGCACAGACAATTCACAAAGACTCCAAGAACAGACAGGAATACATGAGACGATGGACAGAGAAAATTAGGAAAATGGTAGTATTCTGCAAAAAGGTACAAAAGCACCACCAAATATATTCTGCCTGTCCTACAGGAGCAGAAAGGGAACATAGAGTGGGAGATGCTGCTTTTATAAACACAAGTAACAGAATCCCTGACCAAGGAACCCCCACCACTCACACTCTTCAGCCAGTAACACTAGATTTAATTAATCTAGTGCTATCTGGTCTACAGAGGGGAGACTTCTCTGAAATAATATTTCATATATGACTAGTTGCCACATGATGGCATCTAGGTTGAAGTTTTGATCATCACTCACTAAATTCCAATTATACATAACTTCCTGTAGAAATATAACCATTTTTCATCTCACAAAATGAACACGTTATAGTCAAAATGGGCCCTAAAGAGCTGCAAACACGTGTAAATTCAAAACGAAAAAAAAAATATTACATGCTCCTAGTAAAATTAGATAGCCTCTCCACAGCTGGCAAATCCTTAAATACAACTGCTACTTTAACAATACACAAGAACAGCTTGAAAAACCAACCCAGTAGTTTTGCCTCCAACATCAGTGTAACAGCTTGGCAAAGCATATTTATAGCAGCTCAGTTGCATTCCCAAGGCAGACAGCAACATCCAACTACCCTGTAACCCACAAAACTCACCTATTCTGTTTGCTTACGGGAGTGTCAGCACCATTAGGAACAAGCTCTTCAACTTCTGTTGTACCAAAATTTTCCACAGTGATCTATTTAAAACAAACAAAAATTGTATAAGTCTTAGTTACTGAGCAGAATACTTCTTCCCACCACTTCGCTAACAGCAACATGAACAGCAGACACAGATGCTAAAATTCACAGGAATCAGGAGTGGATGCTGCTGCTCAAACACCCCAACAGAAGCAGTTATAACAGATGGTATGAGCTTGGTAAGAAATACTTCAAGCACTATATGAAACTTACAGTAAAATTAAGACAAAATGCTTCTTCTATGTCATCCTCTGGATAGTCCAGTAACTGTTGCATTCCCCTGCAAAATAAGTTATGAAGTATTTGTACAAGTGGAAAGAAAGATGAACTTAATTTTCCTGAAGTAGCCTTTATGCTTTGATCATTCAGGTTTGAAAAATAAAATTAAAAAAAAAATAAAAAAAAAAATCTTTTTCTGTTACTTCATTTATTAGTTCATTGACTCGCACCTTGTGCAGTGTTTGGAAATCCCAGGTGACTGTTTTGCTATTACTTGTAGTGTTATTTCCTTTTTATTATCTCCAGGTGTGAAAAGATTCATACCCAATCTTCAGCTGAGGGATTCCCAAACCAGGGCTGGTGAGTACTTAATAACCACTGATGGGCTCTTCATTAACTTATGTGTTTTCTCCTTGAATCTCTGAAAGCTTTTAGCATGCACAAAGCTGAGGCAATCAAACATCCACTTCCCCTCATCTGACCCTCCTACCTGCTAGTGCTATTCCACTCCCTACAAGGACAGATATTTAGCATGTATTTGTTTGTGAAATAAGCAAAAACATTTCCTTGAGGAACTAAGCAAGCTGTTCAGAACTAAAATTATGTCCACGCATAGACATAAAATTAACAGCTAAAACTCAGAGGTTTTGAGTTTCAAATAAAACTTTTCCCTGAAATACTTGTAGGAAAATAAAACAGAAGACAAATACAAGCACTTAGAAGCAGGTGTTGAAGAATAGCACGCATCTTTTCTCAAATGACATGATGTATGTGGGTTACTCTGAGCTCTTTATCCTGTAAGTGTGAAAATGATGCATTTTCTTTATGTTCTTATAGGAAAATGTTGAATTAAAAATTAATTTTAAGTATCGCTCCTCTTTCTTTCTTGCTTACCTGCCAACATCTGGCATCAACTCTTTCAAGTCATCCAGGGATGGCTTCTTATTCAATAGCTTTTTGTACAAAGCCAAAGGGAAATGAAGGTCTACAATAGTAAAATTATATATTGCTAGGCCACAGACAACACCAATCAAATGAAACAAGTCACTGTCTTCAAAGGTCTAAGAACAGAAAACAGACAAGATGGTTTAAAATAAAGAAGTTAATTTAATTATGCCAAGTTCAGAAAAAAAGTATACAGTGCTATATAATCTAAGCAAGTTTCATTTATATTTTTCTAAAATACGTATCCATTAAGCACTGAGGAAAACTGGATGAAGTTTTAACCATGAGAGAGATACTGAAATACAAGGAAACAGAACTCCTTCTACTTTAAGAAAAGAAGCTGATACAACATCTTTTGTGTTACAAGTAACATGCTGAAAGTACTGCAATAAGATTGCGTGACTTACTATTGTCAATCACTGACTTACTATTGCACTATTCACTGCTTAAATATATGTCAATTTTTTTAAAAAATTATATTGTAGAGGAGGAGGGAGGAGCTTATTATTGACTCAATCGGAGTTATTAGCCATGGCTTAAAAGACAACTGTGGATATGTTAATGTTCAGGTATTTGTGATATAGCCACTGTCGTCAGTGTTTTTCTCTGAAAGAGGACTAAAATATCAATGATCAAAACTTCCAAGAAAGCATGACCAGAAGACCACCTACAAAATGGACCCATAAATATGACTGAACACAGAAAAACCTGCTCAATATGCCACTCCAAGATTTATTTTTTTTATATATACTGTGCCACCTTGATTTACTCATTCTGTTCTTGGAATCAGTTTACTCTGGCTAGCCCTTCTTCCCACTAAACTTGTCTGGGTTGGGGATAACTGGTAAGAAGTGAGGAATGGAGAAAAACCGAAAGGGAAAGTTTTGGTCTAACAATGACAAAAATTTTTTGAGAATACTTACTTCAGCGTCTCCTCTTGAAATAAAGCTACCACAAACTACTATGTTCATACATTATGAATATAAATATTGTCAGGTAAAAGAAAATTCATGATGATAGATCACACTCTACCTTATCAGAGAACCAGATCAGCCTGGACTCTTCATAATACCTGAACATTCCATATTTGGGATCTAGCAACTCCCTCATGATGAGTAAAAAAAATTCTTTGCGCACACCTCCAGCATCAACAGCTTCTTCCCCTACAAAAATAACCTGAAAGACACAATTCAGTGCTAACTGAATTACAAACAATTGTGAGACAAGATTTCTCCAGAAGTATTCTCAATTACTTTCACATCCGTGAAAAACTCTTTGAGCAATAGGTGCTTTAATACCTTGAGTGGTTTCTTGTAGTCTACATTCTTTGTTTTCCTTAGGACTTCCACAGCATCTCCTACAATATTGTCTCTTCGTACCATTAGTATCAGGCATGGGTTGACAGATTCAAATACCGGCAGAAAGAGAGAAGACAAATTCTGCCTGTGAGCCTGATCAACAGCCATCTGGGAAAAAAACAAAGTGAAAGTGTCAGTAGGTGACATAAGATTCCTGTCAAATGTCCATCAGTCTTGTCTTTAAAAGTGCAGAAGACATGAATGGGAATAGCTATTATAAGAGCTACTGAATTTGCCCAAATTTGCTTCATGGTTTTTTTATCTCAGGAAGTATTTTGCCTTTACCCATTAGCCTCATCAATGCCAATGTTCATGGAAGTCTTAGAATACAGTTTTTAACATTCCAGTCAAAATACTTTGGATAACAAAAAAAATCCTGTGCTTCACCTAATGAAAAGTAAACTGGTTAATACAAATCTGGCATGAAAACATCTGTTTAGAACTAATTCATAGAAGAAAAAGCAATTTGTTCATGTATTTCATTTGTATTTAATTTTTTGTATTACAACTGTTCAAAACCAAAATACTATTGCAAATGTTCTGAATATAGCAAAGAACTCTTGAAAGTTTGTCTGTTTTAACTCTATTTAATATTTTTATAGAAGTGTTCAATGGGATCATTTCCCTGAATTCATCAAATGTTGGTATTGACTGTGTATGTACATTTTTAAAGGCATAAGAAACTATGTTTATTATGAACTACAGAAGCAAGCTAGTATTTTTCTACATGAGCCCATTAATTGAGCGTGACTTACCTCTCCTGTTTAATTTCAGGCTCAGAGCAATAACTTTTATTACATTTAACATTATAAGCATGGGGGGGGTGGCTGATGCTTTTATTGGTGTTACTTTTGCAGTAGCCTCCTTTCATTCTTCCATTCCTTTTTTAAGAATATGATTTATTATACCTTTACAGCAACTGGACAGGTATGAGTTATATTTATTTTTTTTTAAATTCCAAACATTGAACAAAAGTATAGCCCACCACATCACATCATAACAGCACTAGCTCTTAAGTCCTAGCAAGATGACAAATTAAAAGTAACTGGCTGCTGCCTCTAACAAAATAGACTTCCAGCTTCAGGCTCTACACACCCATCATCGGAAGCCTGCTCACATGGGAGGTGGGGTTGGTTTGGGTTGGCGGTGGTGGTCTGTTTTGGGGCCTTTTTGTGATGTATGTGGAGTTTGGTGGTTTTTTGGTTGGTTGGTTGTTTTCTTCACACACCTGTACTATGGGTTGTTAACACCTCGAAACAGGCATCTCATTAATGAAAGTAAAATAAGTTCCTTAGAAATTTATGCAATTCTTAAATAACCTAATTTAAATGAGATCCCAAGCCCACAGAACCACTGGCTTCTATCACATACATACTCCGAGATCAAAATTATATCCCTCTTTTTCATGGAGAAGAGATTACATAGCTTAACAAAAACCACCACAAAGACCAACACTAACAACAACCCCCCTAGACACCCAACTCATAAAAATAAATAAATTTCCTAACATTAGAAACTCAGACAGTTACCTGCATCTGCATGACTGCATCTGTTTGTAGGAGAGTTGTCTTTGCCTGGGCATCAAATACAAATGGGTATGTGCAAATTGTAACAGGAATATCGGTTAACTAGAACGAAAAAAAAACATGTCATATTTCTGCTTATTTAAAACCACAATCATGGTTAAAGAAGCCACTGCAATAGTACTATTTAGTAAATCTATTTTACTGGAAAGAAAGAAATCTTTACTCATTGTCAATGCAGGACAAAGCATTTTAGGAAAATTAAGTAGATTTTCAATTACTTAGTACTTCAGCCAAAAAAACCAACCCAAACCCAAAACAAAAAAAAAAAAAAAACAAACAAAAAACCAAAACACACACAAACAACACTGTCAGTACACTTTAATTTCAGAACTTTTATTACGGCCAGTAGATATCAAAATAGTCCTTGTTTTCAAATGCTGCTCTGAATTTGCAATACAAAGAATTACGTATTCGTGCCCCACAAAAACCTTTTCAAATTACAGCCATGCTAATTTAAAGCTTTAGTCTCAATACACCACATCAGACAATCCTCGACACATATTTCTGATTTCCTCACATTCTGCAAAAGAAATCAGATTGCAACCAATCTTACCTCAGTTAATCCATGGTTGACATCCTATGACATCATTTGCACAAAGGTAGAAATAATTAAGATGAAAAAGCAGCATTAGTGTCTGCATTAATTATTCACCTCTGTTGTAGAATTAAAAGATTTATCTACGTCTTCCCCCCCAAAAGAATGTTTACTGAGAAATAAATATCAACCATAAACATTCTAATTAATCTACCAAATACAACCATGACTTTCAACAGTCTTTTAATAAAGGACCATTAAAGTATCATTATCTTAGATGTAAAAAATAAAATATTTTAAATGTTTACTTCCATAAACTAATAAGTGACATTTGCATTTATCTATATATTTTCAAATGACTGTAAACATGTTAAATTAAATGCAAAACATTATGTTTAAATTTTTATTCATTAAAAAAGTCTCAAGAATCATTTGGGTCTATGATAAGATGCGACATGAGAAAAGCAACTGACTCTTGAAATTTGAGAGAGACCAATACATGTGGAGACTTCCACAATGAGCTACATCAGCTGGGCTAAGAAACTAAGTTATCCCTCTGGTGCTACATTACCCACCCTATCCCCCTCCGAAAGCTAAGTTTTTTCCACACAGCAGGCAGAAAATGGAAAAAGAATAAAAGGTAATAACAAACTAATAACTTTTAAATCCAACTACGTGAAGTCAAATATGCAGACGTTCATGGGTCACAGAAACTGATAGCCAGAACACTTTCCTTTCTATCTCTATCCCTAGTTCCTACGGGAAACATCAAGATTTGAGTACTCCATTCCTCAGAGATTTATGCAATTTTGTATTCCTACTATATCTACTATTATTTATTACTAATTCAAACAGGTTTTCTCAACTTCTTCAAGCTGTATGTCAAAAACACCTCTTCAAGTCAATAGTTCATCATTCAGTACCTTCAGTTTTTCCCCGCTCATTTTTCTGCTTTTGAAAGAATTAAAGCTTTTTCTTCCAAGTTTCTCACTGAGAATACTCTAAATACTTCTGAAATTCTCTTTTCTTCTACATTTTTCTCTCCATGTTTTAATTAAAGAACCAAGCAAACAGTTTTGCCTCAAGTTATGATAATAAGTTACACTAGTAAAACAAATTTTGATTCATTATGACAGGTTCAATAGACAAGTAGGGCTTTTTATTTTAAAAGCAAGAACACAGGAAACTAGTGAACATGAAGGCAGGACAAGGCCATCAAAACCCTTTATGAAGGAGATCTAAGGCCATGGAATTTCTTTCAGTCCTGTAATAAATCAAAATAACTTTCCCTGCTGAACTTGAAACCGCACAAATACATGACAAAATGATGATGATTAAAGGGAAATTCAGTACCTAGTATATTCTCAGTAATGTCAAGCCACTGCTCAATCTTGCGACTTAATTAACAAGCTTAAGACTTTCATTACAAAGCAATTTTCCAGCTCTCATTTTCCTATATTCACTATTACTTTCTCCAATCATGACATATGCAATTTGGGTGTTTTTACACCCATTTAAAGCACATGAAGGTCATAATCTTTTAAATTCCATCACTTCTGTACCTTTCACTGGCACACTCTTCCCTGTTCCAAATATAGAGCGGGTCTCTAATTCCAAGGCCCTGCAATGCTCATCCCTACCTTCTACATCTCATTTAGTACAGCACCCCTCATAGCTACCAGCACCAGCCTGGTTATTTTCTTCAGACAAGCTTGGCTGAAACAAATGTCTGTCATGACTGCCAATACTGACTCATTTCTTTATGCTCCCCTGTCTCCCCGCTGTTGCTGTTTTACATTGCAATTTGAATTCTTTGGTAGACAGCATCACTTGCTTTGTATTCACAAAGTACAGCAAAACTACGTCTCCCATGTTCAGGACCCTTCAGGTACTGCTGCAAAAAAGTTAAATTTAGGCACCTAGAGAAAGCATATTAATTTACTCAATATTTTTTCAAAGCATAAGTAAAAAAATGGTGTGGCAAAATCCTATCTACTCACTAATTCTCTGCACAGTCATTAATTTACTCCCACTTACCACTCTTCTGTTTATAGATCCAGGAATTAATTATCTCAGCTCTTGTTGCTATACTTAAAGTAGAAAACTACATTAGTTATCTGTCCCCTGAAACTCCCTATTATGCTTCTAGACTTAGTTTTCCAAGACAGTTTCAGCTTTCTTATTGACTGAAACTATCTTATATAGCAATTCAGGTTATTCTGGATGCTTTCCTGTCATGAATTATCACTTTCCTAGCTTTTTTTGACATGGGAAGTCTCAAGTGACAGCATTCTAAATCACTTTTTAATTGATGGATTGAAATGTCAAACAGCGTCAGTCCTAAGAATGATACCCTACAAGAAACACACCTATTTAACAATTCTTCCTTAGCTAGTGCCTGATGCAAGATGAGTCTGTTCGGCATCACTGATCTGTGAAAATATTTTTATAAAAATAAAGTGCCCGTATTTAGAGAATCTACAGGCTTCTAAAGGGAAAAAAGAATATTAAAAAAACCAAACAGACAGGGCAACCCACAAAAAACCCAGACAAAACTCGACCAACTTACCATTCCGAATACCTGCTGCTGGACCCAGTTGACATAGTCATTTCTGATATCTATCAGATCTTGTATCTCATGAATGTAAAATCTGTCATACTGTATAACTTGTCCTCTTTCATTTACCTAAAGAAGCACAATTTATTTATTTATATACAGTTTCCCAAGCATTTGGTATATCAGCCACAGATACCTAGCTACTAAAAAGAAATATCATCTAGATCAACAACAGTACCTACTGTTATATGGTAGAATGCAAAATCAATGTTAAAGACATAGATACATAGATTATTCAGAATCTCAAAGATGTGAAGAAAAATAAGATTAGCTGAGCATACAGCACTGCACAATACAGTACTGCCACTTCAGAACATCATATGATCTCACAGAACCAGTGATGAACATACATATTCACACATACAATGCAACAAATACTTGTTCCTATTTTTGCAAAAGTTTAAGAACTATGATTCAAGAACTCTGTTTTTAATTACAATATCAACACTATCTCTACTACCCTTGATCAGACGTTAAAAAAATATTAAACATTAAGCTTAGAAAGACATGGAAAAATAACTTTATATAAAGGCTTCTCTCTACAGTATGATTTTAATCCAGAAGCATCCACACTTTCCTAACACACACTTTTCCCAAAGACTGTCAAGTACCATTAACAGCCAGAACAACAAGATCCCTAATTCTGTCTTTATAACCAGAAAATCTAAGTCTACTTTTCTCAAACATCTCCTTCCCCCTCCCCTCTGCCCCCCAAACCACCAGATACTAAATCAGTGAAATACCTCATTTATGTCAGCCCATTTTATCCCCTTCAGTCCATAACATCTAAATATTAAGACTACGCCAACATAAACAGCTGGGCAGCAGGGTAGGTACAAATTTAACTTTTTCTACAGTATAGCTACATAGTAGTCAAAGCCGAGTTTTGAAAAAAATTGAAATTTAAGAGAGCTCATTACAATTCCACAATTACTCACAAGGCTTTAAGATTTTAAGGTCAACTTCAGCTGTTAAGGTTTACAGCTACTATAAGCCTGAGAACTGACAGAAGTTCTAAAGGCAGCAAAATAATAATTTATAATATACCAACAGCTTTCCATATGGGAATCTGTAAGAGACATCTAGCACTGCTAATACAAGATCGTTACTAGACAGCCTTGCTCTCAGCCTTAATTTGATGGTCTCCATAAAGAATAAAGACAAACTATGCAAACCATAGCATAGGAATTCCAACTTCCAAAGCAGAAATCTTTTCCATTCTTTCTTTTCTCATTCATTTCTGACAGCTTCAGGCAGATGGCTGTGATGTACAGCACACAAAGGCCCAGTTCAGACACCTGTGCCCATTTTGCTAGATTGTACAAACACAACACTTGAACAGCACCTTAAGGAATGCCTAAAATGCTTTTAGCCTATGAACAGAAAATGCCATAGGACCAGAAAAAACTAAAGGGAAAAAAATAGGGGGTGGGAGGGGAAACCTCAGCAGCCTTAGATAACGCATTGTGATGTGCACAGTCTGGCTCCCCCAAATGATTTAGGCTACTTTCATTCGAAGTTCATAAATTGTTTTCATGAATCAAGTTAAAATACTAACAAATAAACAAATCAGAAAATAAATGTTTGTCTTGGTTAAACCATGCAGATCGCCCCTGTTCAAAATACAGTTTGCTTTTATCTTCCGTTTGTGATCTTACTTGTTATGATTTCAAGCTTAAGAGGCAATTCTTTCCAACATACCCTCACAGATGGAATTGACTGGGTCAGTGTGTGTTCCCAAGAAAATGGATAATTCCATCACCATGTCAGACTGGAACCCAGAATTTCAATGGTTCGTTGGTCCAGATGGAACAACTACAGATATCTCTGTAGGTGCAAATCTAAGTATTTAAAACACTTTAATAACTAACTTCTTCTAACAACTCTACAGTACACAGATGCTGACAAAAAGAAACAAGTAATTGTTTGAAATTGATGTAAACATACTCTATGCAGTATTTCCAGAACTCTGAAAGCTGTGTGTAGAAAATTGGTAAGTATTCTTCTTTCAGAAGCCGGAACACCAATCTTGCACAACTTCAAGAGGTGGACTACGACATCCTTGTAGAGTTCCACTATCTTGAGGAATAACGGAGCTTCAAGCACAGACCACCAATTTTCTGTCAACAAATGGTGAACACACCAACTTAGTACTTGTCACTACAACATTATGTTATGCTATTCTTCTAACTAAAAAATAAGTTTTGGAAGAAAGCATACTTGTCAGTCACCAAAGACTCTAAAAAAAAAAAAAAAAGCTTAACACAGCAAGAGCAGTGCAGACTTTTAAATACCACACTACTCTTTACATAAGGAAACCTCTATTCAAATGCTCTATTGTTACACACCAACTTTAAATAAAGGCTGTTCACCCAGAGCACACAACAGTATCACGAAGTAGCTTTTGACATAAAACCAGATAGCTCAAATCCTGAAACTCTGACTTAAGCAATCAGTCCTGATAGCAATGGAAAGTGAAGCAACACCAAAAAAAAAAAACCATAGTTCAAAGAAACAATCAGTTTGCTTTCCTTTACAGCAGACAAGCTCTTTACTCTCACCAAAAACTACCGAAAAACACAAGAGATGGGTTACAATGCCAAAAATAATGAAGGAAGAGGGAGGCACCCTCTCAAAAAGATACAAATTAAAAGGAAATAACCTGAAACTTCAACACTTTAAGCTGAATTGCAGGTGACAGGAGTCACAGTAAGAAGGTATAAGGAAGCAGAGTTAAAAAAATAGAGCTATTCTCAGACCACAACTTAGGATCAGAGAGAAAACAGGAACCTCTTAGAAGAAACAAAACAGGTGCTGTAGTCAAAACAAAGACAATTTAACATCTGGCTCTGCATCACTTCTGTAAATTGCTTAGAGCTCGTTAGCTGTCTGACCACATAATTTTCACTTTAAAGCATGAAGACACATATCAAATACAATGAACTACACAGTTTAATGCCTCCCAAATGAAATCAGTCCAAAAATTACAATATCAAATGAATTCATATGGATGGCCAGTTAACCCACCCAGAAGCAACAGAGTAAGTTTTTTCCTATGCATCAAACAACGCTAACCCTTAATCTTCCTACTGGGGAATTCTAAAGAACTGGAAATACCCAATAGGTGTTGTCGAGACCAAGTCTTCACTGCTGGAATTTCTATACATTTTTAATCTGGAGATTCTTAGTTTTAACAGTAGAGAATTCAATTTCTTACCAAGAACTTTCAGAGGAGCTCTTTCTAGGTTCAGAATAGCTGTTCCAAAAGGAATAGCTAACGTTGTGAAATTGTTTGCATCACTCATCAGTGGGCATTCTGGTAGGGTAAGATACAGCCTCAAAGCTTCAACGTCTGGTAAAGAGCTGGTCAATTTGGGAATAAGGTTCTTTTCCAAACTAGCTGCCACCTACAGCACATCATAAAATTCAGTTTATTCTAATGTAAGTGTGAATTCAAACAAATGCCCATCTAGATAAAATTAACCTAGAAAACAATCATCAGGAGTTTAAATTAGACTGTTACATATTTAGAAAAAAAACAGGTATATTAAATATTAAAACACAGACACATACAATATGCTGACGTGTTACCTAATTGGCACAACACAACACAGTTTTACATATTTGCAGTTGATATATTATTGAGTAAAAAAAGTTATTTAAAGGGCCAGACCAAGTATAACAATAGTTTTTCTGAATAGGTATAACACAGAAACATAAGTCCAAACGTAAGGAAAACATGCAGCACAAACCTGTTGTGATATATGAGCATGGTCAGGCTGTATAAGTTTGTGAAATAGTAGTCTAGCAGCATTCATGTCAACCCCTGAGAATCTAGCACTGGTTTTGTAATGATCATCATTGCTGCAGCAAGAAAAAAAATACAAAAAGAAATTCAGAAAGAGACTATTCTCAGCAGCTCAAAAATTTCTTTGACCTTGAATTTTTAGCATTGCCTACTAAGGAATTAAAATTTGAGAGATCACAGTATCAGACTTCCATTTCCTATATGACCTTTGAAGCAACTGAAAAAAATAACCTTCTCTAACTGCAAGACAATCATGTAAAAACACTAGGATCTAAAACAGCCCATGCAATATATTCCCCATAAATTATATATCACCTGTGGCAGAGAAGTAATGAGTTTTTCTGGCTTACATGGTAGCAGCCAGGAGGCACACACTTCCCAAGACTGGCAGAAGACACACTGCATTTGTGCCAGCTGACAAGCCATATGGCAGTAAAAGAGCTACAAATTTAAACCACAGGCATCAAAGTAACAGTAAGATAAGGAAATAATGGGAAGGTGTTAAGAGTTGAAACAAGAGACACCAGGAAGGTAGCCACCATTAACTCTTGTTCACAGGAAAAATTGTTTCAAAGCCTGAACGCTTACCTCAAAGCCAAAAAGCTCCCATTCAGGCACCCAGCTGAGGAGAACGTTCCATCAATTTCACTGAAATTGTTCATATGAAATAAGATATATTTATTTTATTTTTACAAATTAACACTTGCAATTAAAAACCCCTGTATTTAATCCCTAATAAATTACACTGTACAAAGGATGGTACTCTGACTTTAATACAACTAAACAACACTAAATAAAACCTCCAAGTCAAGACTCGATGCTTACAATACTGCAAATGAAAGCAAGTCTTGGAATTTGTTTTTAATTTCTTTATATCCTCCTTTATTAAAGTAGAAGCAATAATCTTGGAGCTGTTCTCATATTCCTTTACATTCCTTACTGTTATTTTTAAAAGTGCAACTAGATCCTTAACTTTAATCTTGTATAGCCATCTAAAGTGTGAGAGAGTTGACACAGACTACAGAAGTTAAACTACTTGACAAGCATGACAATAAAAGCACAGCAAAAGCTCTGCATATAATAAAATCAGCAATTAAAAATAGCTTTGCTATGTACATAAAAAATCCCATTAATGCCCAGTTCATAAATAAAATTATAAAAGACAACTTCTTTCCTCAACATCACTTACTTGGCTATCTCTACGGGAAGCCTTCCAGATGGGAAAGTCAGCAATCTTTGAATAAATGTTTCATTCACAGTCCAGATCTGCTTCAAAAAGTCAGGACACCTAAAATCATCTGGTGGCACCATGTTCTAAATTTTAAAGAAAGCATAAAGAATCAGGCACATGAAATTGATTTCCAGATAAATGAGTCCTGTGGCTGAGCTCTTCACCTATGCTTTGATTGACAATTTGCCTACACAGACTACTACTGTGAAATAAACCCAAAGATACACTTACCAGATTCTAGCAGTTCTGTGATCACTATGAAAGCAGAGCATAGACTAAAACCATCTAGATTAGCGTGTTGATTCACACCACAGATTACTTCATGGTAAACTCCCTAAACATACAAGTACTTTTCTAGAAGATGAACACTAAACAAGCTTTGCACAAGAATAGCAAGCATCTCTTCTCCCTAATCACTATGAGCCCGCTAGCTCAGTGCCAGGCTGTGAGCATACACAAAAAAAACCTGTTCCATTTTTTGGACAGCATCGCTTCCATCGGACTCCTCTGACAATGAATCACATTTTTACTGCATCATCAGATGAGCTGCATTTTGATGTGCTGCTCATACCAAATTAACTCCAGTAAGATTTCTAATAGTAAAGAGGAACAGAAGCGAGACCACTGTTTTGAGTAGGACCACTGGTTGAAAACAAGATGGCAAAAAGCACCGAAAATATGGTTGAACTAGTACAGGGAAGCTTGTATCTCCTGGGGGTGCAGTCTGACAATATAGCTGACTCAGCATAATAATGACTAGCTGTTGCCAAAAATCAGTACTTCTGATCCCATCCTACAAGATCAGGATGAGAACCCCTCCTGCTGTTCCCCCTGTGCCCAGCAGAAGTGTCACTTAAATCCACAATGAAACAACTCAGGGAACTGAGTTGCCCAAAAACTAACTTGAGAAAACAAACAGATTTTGGCTGAGACCCTTTTAACTACCAAGGACACACAAGTCCCAGGAGTCCAGTACTCCCGTAACTTTGAAAGAATTCAATAAAAATTACTAAACTAAGGAGTACTAAAAAGGATACTTTTGCAGCATCAGAGTTCATCTGTTGTTTATACTTTCTGTACAGAGTAAGACACTATAAATGCACTCATACAGATTCAGTTCATGTCAATTATTCAGCCAGAATCTACTCCAGCAATTAGCACAAGAGAAAGTTTTAAGAAAGGAGTTTTAATAGAGAACTTTTGGGCCTATATTATCAGTACTTTTTCCCCATCTACAACTGCTAAACAAGGTTCTCTCAAATACAGCAATAGTTACCAAAACTCAATCAGAATTACGAAAAAAAAGTTCCCTAGAAAAATTGTTGATTATATAGAACAAGAACAGGCTGTGGGAGCAAAGAGTTGCTGCAAGCCCGACCTGTATTCGCTTTTTCATAGCAATAAACATGTTTACCACTAAAATCTGTTTCCCTTCATGTCCAAATTAGTTTTCACCCCACATATACAACTGTTGATGCTTCATTAATCCCCATGTTCTAATATCTGCTGGGCTGTATTGGAAATAGGCCCTATACAGATGCAGCCATACATCTTCATCTTGTCTTCTCATCCAAACTCATCCCCTAATTGCATTTCCTTTCCATCATACTCCCATTTTTACTGTAAAGTCCTTCTAGATTTTTTTTTCCTGTACTAGAATTTAAACAGATCAATTCTTGTCCTTTCAAAACTTCTAGAGTTTTATGCTAATCTTAAAACTTATCACATAAACTATGTCACCACCTATCATTTTTAGCAAAAAGCTCCATTTGTTTCCTCATCATTGTGGTATGCTAAAATGGCTACAGAGCAGAAGACAGCAAAACTGCAGTCAGGAGATACTGAGGAGGGCTGGGCAGGAGTAAATAGCTCAAATATTCAATCACATTTTCCTTTATGAAAGGAAAAAAGCAGCACTCATCCATCTCAAAAAAAGGCTTATGCCAAAAAGCCTCAAGAGCTTACTGACAGCTAACACTCAGTAACTGGCTCCAAGTCCTCCAACTGCTGAATTGACTTAGTGTCTTGCGCTTCCACACTGCTCTAATAAACTTTACAATGTAGTGCAGCACCTTCAATATGAAAATCTTTAAAAATGCATCAGAAAAACTAAAATGTAACTTAGATAGACTTTTAATCTGTTACCTGTGGATAAAAGTAGTGTGCAAAGCTTTGGTCCCCACCAGAGAAAATTCTCTTTACACAGTAACACTCCTCACTGTCTACAATAGGAATAAAAAACAGACAACTGTGAAAATGTGAATCTGAGAAATAATTAGACACTGCAATCAACACTCAATTAGAAAAAGGTTCCTTCATTACATAACTTCTCTGAAGTAGATCTTTACAACAGAACAGTTAAGACTAGCTTTAGCTGAGGTAAATGCTAACAGCTCCAAGTTTTAGCTCTATTGCCAACAAAGGACCTAACCCGCTTCAGGAAACAGAAAGCAGTGCAAAAGAACTGTATGGAAGGAAGTAATTGTAGCCCACATTTAGTTTAAATCTCGAGATCTGTAAGACACTATAAAGTATCAGGAAGCCAGGAATTAAGTATGCCAGATGTTGCTTACCTGTGGTTTTCGGGCATTGAGTACTATAAGGAATCCAGTTTCCTTTTACTGTGAAGGGACTTTTCCTATTACTGGTTGTTCCTGTACCTAATTGCCCATTACCTCCAAGTCCAAAAGAATAAATTCTTCCAGACGAAGGAACAAATGCAGTAGTGTGCTGCCTAGGGCAAACAAAATTCAGTATCAAAAACCTAAGCATTATAACATGCTTTGTGTAGGCCAGCCTAAGAATTGTGTTAAACAGTATGCGAAAGGTCCACTTCCCTATTGGCAAAGCACTACCACTGGCAACACTCCATTCATACTCCAATAAGCAGCATTTCATTTTCATGGCAAAGTTCACAGAACAGAGCTGTCAGGTTCTACCTTGAACCCCTGCATAGCCACAGTCTGACTTTTAGAGCATCTCTCTAGACATTCAGAAGTTTGAAGTTTTCCAGCAGATTGGCTGCATCTCCTTTCCCCTCCCATCCTTCTCATTCTAGATGCCCTCTCTCCTACCATGAGCCTGGAAAGAACCAATATTGAATTTATCTAAACTATTCAAAGGGAACAGATCCACTCAATGTCAACCAACTTGCTAGAAAGATAGGTTTACATTTATGTATTCTTTAAGACAAATAATAAAGCGTGCCCATCTCTTAAAAAATTACGTTGCTTTTCTCATTTTGTCATCTTAGAATGCAGTTCTTTGGGCAACAGCATTTCCTTGTGGGCTGGAAACTTTTCCAATTTCTTGGGTGCTATTACAACATCCACAATAAAACCCCACTAGGAACCAGATTGCTGTATGGTGTTACAAGTATTTCACAGAACAAGCTACGCTTCTAAATGTTACACTTATCCTCAGTGATGCTCAGGTACATCCCCAAACACACTTGGTCTTTAATAGTAAAATATGAAGTGACAGCAATAAAAACCACCTTCACACCACCTTTCCATTTAGAAAGTCAGAGCCTCTCAAATGGTATAATTTCCTTCATTTCTTCTAGTGAATGTTTTTTAAATCCCAGTAAGGTCTCTAAATATCTTTTGTTAGGTATCTTGTCTTCCCTAACTACAAAGGGTGGGAAAAAAAACCCCACTTTATATTGCAATATACGTGAAGTTTTGTATGAAACAAGTTATCTACAAGATTCATAGGGCTAGCACAGAATAGATCTTACCTGCCACAAGTGATTTGCGTGACAACACTTCCCATAAGTTCAAAAACTTTCCTTGGGTTTATCTCGTGGCTTGTAGAGTTATGACCCAACTGACCATAGCCTCCAGCTCCAAATGTAAAAACCCCACCTTCCTAAAACAAAGAAATTATTTGCATTAAAATGACAGTACATATCTCAGAACAAGAAACTTAGAGGTTTAATAAATCTCCTTGTCTGATGGGATCGGAACTGTGGGGAGAAGAGAGAAAAATATACAGGCACCAGAGAGCCCTGAGAGATAAAAGGGTCACAAGTTATTTGCAGTTGTGAAAATGTGGCCCAGCTATCAACTATTACCTTATTCGTGTTAAATTGCGGTCTTCTAATTTCCATATTATTATACAATAGTCTGGCCACTAAGTTGGTCTCATTAATAGATACTAACACTTGCTTTTCCTCTTTTCCAGCTTTCTTGATGAACTTCAACTGTATATAAACTGACGCTATTTTAAAAAAAAAGTATACTTTGACTTTTAAATTCTGAATATAAATTTGAAAGCAACTACCAAATAGGAAGCTGCCCTCCTTAGGCAGATGATGCAGAGTACGACTGAAATAGTAAGCTTCATTATTTGAAAGCTTAAGAAACCAGAAAATTTCAGTATTGTCATAATGCAAGTCATTTTTAAAAGTGTTTTTGATTAATTTCATCAAGAAATTAACCAAAAATTTTAATGAAAGAATGTTAAATCAGAAACACTTCCAGAAGTTACACAACTTACCTTACAACAACTTTGAAACTTTCCATTTTCACATGCTTTGAAATTGTAAAGCTGTTTCTTTCAATTCTACTCTGCATCAGACTGGACCTCTGCTGGAAACCACCATTAAAATGGCAGCATCCACTGAGAAAAACCAACAGCCTCATCATCAGGATAACAAACAGTGACAGATTTTTCTGAATTTCAGAAGGACTTGAAGAATGCTGGCACGTCTAAATAGTACTGTCTACAAAAGCTATAAATCAAGACCCCTCGTTCTGCAAGGGCTATCACGCAAGGGAAAATGGAGCTATACAAATGGGTGACATCAATAATTTGTCAAAACATTTACAGTAAATTCAGTATCTTAAGACCATCAGCTTTAAAGCAAGTTTGAAGTTAACTTCTGTATGTTAAAAAGGGAAAAACATTTAGAATGCATGTTACAGATCGCTGTTTTCTTTATATTCTCTATTTCCTTAACCTCGCACAATACACCAGGATTACAAAGTTGCCATATCTTTTTCAGTCAAAGAAAAAGAATATTTTAGGATAAAAAGCAATTTTTTGTGAACAGTTCTTTTCCTTTCTCTGAAAAAAAAAAATCAAATGTGCATAATCAAAAGAAGTATGACCACATTTAGGCAGATTCTATTCTTCAAGATATTTTTCAAGTTGTTACTGTGCAAAAATTCAAAATAACACATTAAAAAAACCTCCCACATTTTCCAAAAGGAGACAAACAGATTATTTTGTTGTCTTCAGAAATAAAACATTAGAAATAGTTACTTCAAAAATTCTAATGCCTTCTACAATAACATTCTGAATTTAACAGATTCAGACAGGAAATGTCAAAATGCTAATACATACTGATTTATACCTAAATGATGAAGTCTAATCCAACTACCGAAACACAGAAAGAAAAGCAGAGTCATCAGTCATTTAAAGTAAGACATACGTATTATTTTACCCGCCACAAAATAAATGTACTTATCATCACTTGATGCTTGAAATACACTATTCATCACTAAAATGAGTGTAGGAAAGGGCACTAGCGTTACACATTCTATGCTGCTCCTAAGAGTTGCCAAATAAGTTTAGAAGTTTAAAAATAAGACTCCAAATAACGCATTTACCCAATAGTTGTGCATAAGGCAATCTGACGTATTTCAGCTCTCTTTTTTAATCAGTTCTGTATCTCTGCATGATCACGCCACTGACAGAATACATGCTTTTTTTTTCCAAATCAGCCTTGAAATAAGTGACCAAGTTTTCATAGAACCTCACATTAAAATATGTACTAGTGGATCACATAAACATTCAATTTCTTCTATTGGTTTGCCAATAGTATGTAAATAGCTGCTGCCCAACAGCCACTGGAAGAGAGGAATGAGAACATGTGAGAGAAACAGGCACCAAGGTCAGTCAAGGAGGAGGAGGTGCTCCAGGCACTGAAGCAGAGACTCCCCAACAGCACACAGTGAAGACCATGGTGCGGCAGACTGTGCCCCTGCAGCCCATGGAGGACCCCATACCAGAGCAGGTAGATGCCTAAAGGAGGTTGTGACCCTGTGCAAAGACAGCACTGAAGCAGACTCCTGGCAGGATCTGTGACCCAGTGGAGAACCTGCAGTGGAGCAGGTTTGCTGGCAGGACTTGTGACCCCATCAAGGACCCCACGCTGGAGCAGTCTGTTCCTGAAGGACTACATCCCATGAAAGGGCCCACACTGGAGCAATTTGTGAAGAACTCCAGCCCATGGAAAGGACCTACATTAGAGAAGTTCACAGACAACTGTCTCCCATGGGAGGGATGCTGCACTGGAGCAGGGGAAGAGCGTGAGGAGTCCTCCCACTGAGGAAGAAGGAGCGACAGCGACAACATGTGATGAACTGACCACAACCCCCATTCCCCATCCCCCTGTGACGCTTGAGGGAATCAGAGAGAGAAATCAGGAGTGAAGTTAAGCCTGGAAGGAAAGGATGGGTGGAGAGAAGGTGTTTTTAAGATTTGGGTTTATTTCTCATTACTCTATGCTGATTTGATTGGAAGTAAGTTACAATAATTTCCCCAAGTTGAGCCTGTTTTGCCTGTGATGAGAAATGGCAAGTGATCTCCCTGTTCTTATCTCAACCCACAAGTCTTTCATTATATTGTCTCTACCCTGTTCAGCTGAGGAGGGGAGTGACACAGCAGCTTTGGTGGCACCTGGTATCCAGCCAGGGTCAACTCACCACAATAGCAATTTACTAAGAAAACTTTAAACAATCATGGACACAAATCCCCCCCAGCATTTAATTTAAATCCAAAATTATCTTGGTCTGATCAGTGATAACAGCGGTACTAGAGGCATTACAGTTTCTAATCTCTTTAGGATACACTAACGTAAATTTCAGTATCTGCATAATTTTAATAATGCAACATGCACCATCATATCAAAACCACTCTATTTTGTATGCTCAATTTCACCAAATCTGATAAAAATTTAAAACTACCGAAAGATTTCTTGTATTTGATGAGGTGGGTTTTTTAAAATATTTAACCATTCTTCCAGTGTTTCCTCAACTTCACCCAATAAACTTTGAAGAAATTTTATGCAGAATTTTGTTTATTACTTCCTATTCAGATAGCATCTTCTCCTGAAAACATCAAGAAGTTTAAGCATAAACATATCTTTAAATATTATACCTTTGTAAGGGCAGCAGTATGATCCTCTCCACAACATATATGAACAACCTTCTGAGTTCTCAGTGACTTTAGCAGTGTAGGAACATATCTGTCTGAAAAGTTTAAAACAGTGGTAGATGGCTTATTTTGAAAATGAAAAATCAGAAAGCATATAGTTTTGTTCATTTATTTTAATCCAGTTCCAGCCAAACAAGCACTTTAAATTTGTTAGCATAACGCAATCACTGTGACTGGGTTTATATATCTTTAAGATGAAAGTGTTCTTAGAGAAAAAAACAGAGACTACTATACTGAAATACTTTTGTAGCAAGTATTCTCATTTTCACTAGCATAGGATATACATTAGCACAAAAATCATGAAGTACAGAACAATATGTTACACCTGCCATTGGCCATGAGAAGAGAAAACAAATGACAGTTCTTCTGAGTTGTTTATGTGCTTTATGTTTTCAAAGTGTTCCAATAAGTTGGTGTCAGTTGGTCACAGTTCAGTATTACTAAAGGTATAACAGAATGGAACACTGACTAATTAGGAAGCACAACTAACTTCCCTCCAGCACCAGAACAAATCAGCTTTGTCATCCAGTTGCACAACAGCAAGTTTTTTAAAATGTTAATGCTAATGTCTTGAAAATTGTCAGTTATGCTAAGAGGCCTGGAATAAGCCCTGTGAAGAAATAAAAAAGGGATTTTACTAAGAAGTGATGCTATATAAAAAACTGGCGTCATACATATTCCAAGGAATATGTGGAAGCAACTGAAGTCTCCCATGGAAATTTGATTTTTGAGAAGTACGTGCAGTTTTCTTATTACACAATTTGACCAGTTTTAAGGCATTAATTCAGATATGCATTTTAACTACAACACATTTTTCTTATTGTAAATGGTCATGAGAACAACAAACAAGTGAGAAAATTTGAATTCATGTAACTAGCTATAAATTATTCCATACTAAACTGTATTACAAGGACCTGACAGTGTATACTCCCATCTTGGAGCCCTAAATGTGGATAGTGTGAACTTAATGTAATGTAACTAACGAAGAAACAACTTTTTGTCCAACCTAACCACTTGCTTAAAATCATTAATGAGTATCAACACCCCAATAGAGGGAATTTTTGAAATGATTAGCTGAAAATTGTGAATGATTATCAGAAGTGGCCTGAGAAAGGCAGATACCCACATGGTACCAAAACAATGAAGATGCCTCAAATGTGTCTACTAAGGACAACCAAAGAGTTTTGATAGATCACTGGCTTTGTCAAGCAATTTCATCTACGTAAAATTCAGTTAAACTGTAACTACTGCACAGTATCTTAATTCAATCCCATTCAGAAAGTTTAAGTCAGAAAAATGTAGAACAGGGAAAGAAAACAAGTCAAGCAGGCTAGAATTACAACATAACAGTGTCAGAACTTTCTCTACAAAACAGCTGAGGAAACTCCCTTTTGCAATCTCACATGACATCAGCACTCTCCAACAATAATCAACAGAAGTTTGTTCTGTCTGTTCCTAGTAATTCTGCTGTCTCTAGACTCACAAACCAAGACCTTCAACATGAAATTTTACTGAAATAATGTTTACTTACCATTGTCATCATTAAGACCCAGCTGCCCAAATTTGTTGCGTCCCCATCCAAAAATGGCTCCAGAAAGAGTTAGCACAAAACTATGAGCTCCTCCTGCTGCAATCTGTGCAAAAGGGATTCCGAGGAGAGATTTAATCACATGTGGGGAGTTTTGTTTTTTGTACTCGTAACCTAAGCCCAGCTGGCCATATTTATTTTGTCCCCAGGAAAACACTTCACTTCCTGTAAAAAGGAGAAAAAAAAAAAAAAACAAGAAAAACAATCAATATCTTCATTATATAAAGTTTATTTACTGTAAGAAAAGCTAAAAGTTAGACAGTTACTCTTCAAATATTTTTGAGTCTGAAAATGCATACAAATTAATGAATTTTGAAGCTAAGCATTGTCGTGGGATTTGCACACATTCAACTCCAATATTTAATCACAATACTGAAAGTATTTAAATCACATTCAAAACTCTCAAAACTGCTCTTAACATTCCTGTTTCAACAGTGTTAGGTAAGTTGAGTTTGGTTGTTACTAAGCAAGATGCTGTTCCATTAGAAGTTCCACTACTGCATATATTTTTACGCAGAGATCTTGTTGAAGTTGCATACTGCCATGCAAAACATTTCCAATTCCCTATCACAAGCCTCACTTAAATTTTTATACGGTGACATATTTACTTTTCACATACAATTTAAGTGACATATATTTTGTATTTTAAAATATTGTATTAATTATATAGTGAAGGAAGCACAAAGTTCATATTGATGCCTTATAAAGAAAAGAAAGCCCACAGCATTTTGAAGAATAACAATTCAGAGAGATATTTACCCTAAGATTGTCTCCAAAAGAAAGCGTTCTACTGAACAACCACTGTTTTGCCAAAATATTTAATATCCTAAAGATCAATACATAATCACAAAGATATTTAGCTTTTGCTGATGTGACACATTTCAAACAATGTCTCCTCCCTCCATCTTTCCAACAATTATTTTATCAACACGGAAAACAGTGAAACCCACCCTCTGAGGTACAGGTCTCTAGATTTTATTTATTATTTGAACAACAACCTCCAAAAACCCAAACCAAAACCAACCAACCAAAAAAAAAAAAAACCAAACAGAGCAATCTTCCTGTTCATCACCACATGAACAATATCCCATATATAGATAAATAACAAAAATACTACAAAGTCTCCTCTCAAAATTCCCAATTCAAGTAAGTTCATCCGATTTTCCTCCCTGTGTGGGTCTATTTTTAAGGCCATAACCTTGCTATATTGCAAATTTCTCTGCAGGTTCTCTTACAAACAGAAAAAAACCCTATAAACCAAAAGAACAAGACGACAGACTACAAAGCATGTGAAGAACAGAAACACGGAGCTGCGAACCCATGAACTGGCAACAGGACAGTGATGCTGTACTTAAAGTTTGTAACTATTTAAAACACTAACTGAATTTTAAATCACAAACTCCTACTACATTCTTGCACCTTTGACCAACAGAATGCTGAACAGCACAATTCTGATACTCCTCACATTTTACTGCTGAATTTAACCCAGGCAAAGGGTTATTTGTCATCTCTGTCCTGAAAACAAAGGAATCTCACAAGGTTATAATGGTAGAGATGCCTAGGAATACATAATGGCACAGAAAACACTCAGTATGAGCCCAGGAAGTGTCACATACAGAATTAAGGCACATATAGTCAGTATAAATTATTAAATCTAAGGGGGGGGGGGGGAAATCATCGGCATACAATTAACACCTTCCTCCCCACAGATTATTCAGTTCATATTTTACCCAGACATTCTTAAGAAGCTCTGTCAAACTTTACACTTTTTCTGGAATTTTTGTTTTGAGTTTCTAAGTTCATATTAACCGCTCCCAGCAGCCACTTGTTCCAAATGGAAGTTTTGGCCACACTCTCCTTTGTCAGAATGAAACAAACAAGCAGTAAATTTAAATTCATATCCATTTCTGGATAGCTATACTAACTAGCCCCAGCAAAGTTTTGAAGACAGATGTTTAAACCTTTCAAAAGGTGGGTTATGTATATGTAGGGTATATATGTGTCATTACATTTTATCTATAGAAAAGGACAGAGGCTCTGCAATAGAAAAGCAGACAAGGAAGTCCTTGTTTTATCCTATAACTTCAAATTAGGAGGCAGTCTAGTGATAAAGAGACATGTTAGCACATTGAAAGAGAAAGGGGATCAAAAAAGGAGAGAAAAAAAAGAATTTAAAAAGGCACTTACATGAAAGCAAGATGATAAAAAGCAAAAAAGCAGAAAAACAGTATTTTTTTGTACATTTATTTCTTACATTCAAGCTTCCCATATCAACTGAAAATCACATCTGTGCTAAGTGGTAGAATGTTTAAAAAATAAAAACAACAAACATTTCTTTTTTAAGAAGGACATAATAAATGTTGAAACCTTTAGAATTACCTGGTAAGAAATTGCCCAAAACTTCAGAAGAATTTAGCTTACCTTTTGAGAGTGCCAGCGAGTGGTAATAACCACAAGCAACTTGAACAATTTGGATCTCTGACAAGCTTTTAATATTTCTATCAGGGTAAAAAACAGAGAAAGGATTAAGGTACTAGGTCATGGTATGAAATATAAAGTCACGCCAAAGGGTAGTATATAAAAAGTGAATCCTTTACACTGAAGTATACATGAAAAATATCTTAACTTTAATTAGAATCTATTTAGTAAAATTTTAAGGCAAAGCTGCTTTTTTTTCCTCTAACACTTTCAAGGATGGTTTCTGTCTTATTTTCACATTTTGTCAGTAAAAGACCATAAAGTATTAGGGAGGTTCATGTACAAGGAAGGAGATATCACACAACTGAATGGGGGAAATAAGTACCAGATGCAAGAAGAAAATTATTCTTACTTCCTAGTTTCCAAAAGAAAACAGGTTTTACAATCTTCTTGATATCACGTATGACAAAACCTGAATTACTTTCTGTTAAAATCTAAACAATCAATTTTTCATCTCTACCAACATTTTCACTCAAAACATCAGTTTGCAGAGCTATTAAGTATTCTGCAATGTTATAAAAATGTTCCAAATACAAACGATTGTGCATTAAATCTAGTATGCTTTCAATTTTTGACAAGAAATAAAGCAGGAGTTTCTAAAAGGCCTGTGGGCTTTTAAATTTGATACAGAAATAAAAAACAAACCTTTTTAATAGTTATTTCTATCTTTCATATTTATACATGTCACAGACATGATAAACTTATAAATTACTAATGTTCCAAGGAATTATTACTTCCATGTGTCCTTTTCCTGTGTAAAAAACAAAATTAGAAAACCTCTAGCCTGCAAACATATAAACTTACTGCTACAGACAGTTCCACTGATTTCAGTGAACCTATTCATCCCATTAGAGGCGTGGACTTCAGCTAGCTGCAGTGCTTACAGCATTCTGAAAACAAGCAAGTGAATCTGGCGAGCATTCGTTTTTATAACTAGAAGGCATATTATTTGATCACAGCTAAAAAGCTTCAGGGTGAAAACTGAAGCATGAAGATCAGATCACAAACGTATCTTCAAATGTACTCCCAACAACTGGGTTTGAAAGTTCAACGTTCTACTTCTCTTTAACTACTCTTAAATGGCAGTTACCAATCCGCCATTTACATTCTTAAAATACCCATCCTACTTTTCCAACATAACTCGCATTCTTAGCGGATGACTTTAAAAAAAGAAAAAAGAGGGAACAAAACCCCAACAAACCAGACCAAACAAACTCGTAACACTTCTCACATAAGCTGACTTTTTGAGAAAGGAAACTGCCTACAGCATGCAAGTGTACTAAAGTACACTTTCTAATGCGTGTTTTTAATTAAAATAGCAGAATAGGTTAACCAATGTGATATAAGCACAATTTTTTTTCCAAAAAAATAAATTATTACTACTAATTATTTTTAACCTGGGCACTCTGATGCATTCCTCTGTTCCTGGCAAGCCAAGCTGTCCATCGGTAGCCAGACCCCAAGCATATACCTGACCTTTGTCATTTAATGCAAGAGTGTGGGCTTCTCCACATGACACAGCTACAATATTTTGGGCATCCAGTGCACCAACATGCTCTAAAAAAAAAAAAAAAAAGAAAAAAGTTAGTTGTTTAAAAAAAAAAAAACTACTAACAAACTAGAGTTGTTCTAGACAATTATACTTAGTACTAAGGTACCAATCGAAATGATACAGAAGTTCAGAAGTCTGCCAAAACATCCTTTATTTAAAATTATAAGCATGCTATTCTAGGAGAAGGTAAATTTGATGCCCCAAAGTAACTAAATAACAACTGTATCTGGAGCAATATACAAAAGTGCATAAAAACTGCAGCTTGATCTTAATGGTTCCTTCTAATCTTGCCATATGAAAATGAGTGCAGAAACCCAATTAACATTAAGGTCAAATAGATTACTGTCAAATGACTACACGTGTAGACATTATGTAAGAGGAAAACATTCCACCACAGCAAATTAAATTCACCTATTCATTATTAACAAAAAAGCCTGCAAAACAAGGCAGGGCAAATTAAAGACTAAAGCTACTGGTTTTGCAACGAGCTACACAATGTACTCTTTATAATGCAAAATACTGTAGAAACGATCCTAAAGACTAATTTTTCTAGATATACAGGGCATGCCTCTGAAAAGCAAGCACTAAAATATCTGTGATTTTTTTCCAGTAGCCTGCATCAATACCTTTACATTAATTTGGAAAAACTCAAAGTTTGTTTTCGTGCTTATGATTTGTTATCAGAAGTCTAACATTTTCATTTCCGCAACAGTAAAGTGGTTAAATATCATCAGGGCTTGTCATTGAGGCTGGAATTTTCAAGAATCCCCTTAACTAAGAGAACCTGCTTGGACATTTTTTGCCCAGTTTTCAAACACATAAATTCAATTCCTGCCTAGGAACAGCACACCCCTGAAAAAGCCTGTGTATCATCAATGTCACATGCGCTGTAAACACAGTCTAGCATAGCCTAAGTCAACTTCAAAACAGTAGCTACCAGTATCTGCAACACGACAGGCACTCTGTTTCCAAAATAAAGCAACACAGGCAGCAGATGTAAATTCATTTTTTTTAAACAGCCGGTCTGATTAAAGAGGTTATCACCCCAATTCAGGCCCATCACAGCCTCCACAGCTCTGCCAGGGGAAGAGGTCATGTAAACTCTCTCCAGCTCAGGCAACAGCATGCAGATTAGCTCAGACTACCTTCACCAGCTGCTAAACTCGCCAGGCTGACTTCCCCCTAATATGGATTAAGGACCATTCACACAATCCCTATGGCATGCAGAGCTCTGTAGGGAGGAAAGAGGGAAGGCACGGCTAAATAGCGCCACTGGTGACATGGAGGTGGCAAAGACTTGCAGTCAGCAACACAATTATCTTCAGGTAGCAGAAATACATTCAAAAGACAACATACACCCATTTGTAAAGGTACTCAACCTCTTTAGACTGCACAAGTAAAGTAAAACCAACTTCATATTAGAACACTCAACAGTATTGTCCAGAACCTCTAGATGAAAGAAAAATTCAGGAGGAAGACATTACAATCCTCATGGCTGCTGTATCTGAGCTCGTTAAAAAAAAAAAATTATAGTAGGTGTTTGTCCATTACATATGAAAGCTCACACAAGGCTGTTTTTAAAAAAAAGTCAGATATTTTTGTTGCAACTTTTAGATTTAAAAGACAATTCAGCATCCATTTCAAAGCGGGTTACAAGTATTCAGAGTAAGTTTGACCACCTGAGTTTCTATTCACATTCATGAAGCAGGTGTTTGCACAGGATTAAAGTTTATCAGTTTTAATATCCATTTACTGTTTCCCAATAGAAGTCCGAATTAGTTCTAAAAAGTTATATATCAACTACACAAAAAAATCTTTACTTGGCACCAAATCTGAAACTCTGAATAAAGTAGAACTACTAAAATACTGCATAATGCCTTATTGCCATTTGGAATATTTCTATCAATAATCTTGCCAAGTAACTTGTAAAATTGCTATAGCAGTGATTAGAATAAACTCTTACTAAGCCTTTTCAGTTTGCTTACGTTATGCTATAAGTAGTGTCAGAAGCACCGTTCCATATCTCAGCGGCACGCAGATATGACTCACATGCACAGCTCTGAAGGGAGCCCATGTGCACACTCCTCTGCAGTCCCTGCAAGATGTTTACTCGCTTCTGCTACAGAGCTGCTCTCGCAAGAACCAGAAACACACATGTAACATAGATAGGAAGAAAAAAAGCCCAAAGAAATTTTACATTGCGTCCTTTAGGCTTTTCCAAATCCTCTTCCTGGAGCACTGTATATGCTGAAGAGTCTTTCATCAAAAGTTTTATTTTTAGTTCTCAAAAAAAAAAAAAAAACCCAATCAAGAACATAGCTTTAATCAGACCTGCAATACATCACATGTTAAGTGATTAAAAAAACACAGCATGTTTCTCAACTACAGTATGCCAAATAGCAATTTCTACCATATTCCAGCAGCCAAACCCATAATACAATGCTAATCCATGTATTGAACCAGGTCACATCACCTCCCCTCCAGATTAAAACCAGCCACCGAGTCTCTCACGACTCTAGGTAAAGCAATTCCATGCTAGAAATAAAAAATACCAGTACTGCCCAGCTGCATGGCAGGCAAAAATACAGAGGGACAGACATGTTTCACAGTTGGTTGTTTCCAACTGTTACAAGATGCGATCCAAGCAAAGGAATGCTTTTCAAGTTAAAAATATGTCCATTCTTGGAAGAATTACCGTGCACGCAATTCAGCACATGCACAGGCACTGGCAGTCTTGGGTTTAATGTAGCATAATGAAACAAAAAATACACGCGCAACCACACATATGGTCTTCAATTCATTACATCTAAACTTACCGGGTCTTTTCCTGGCTTTTTCATGCCCTAGTTGTCCTAGATCATTGCATCCACATGTGTAAACTGTCCCATCATCCAAGACAAAAACAGTATGTCTCAGTCCACATCCTACATCTCTGACCCTTTTATTTAAGAAAAAGTCACTTTTTCTGGGTTCTAAAACAATCTCTTCATCAATTCCACCCAATCCAAGCTGTCCAAAAGATGCATTTCCCCAGCACAACATGTTTATGCTTCTCTTGATCACAGAGGTCTTCCAACTTCACTTTTCTAGAATATCCCTTCTGCGTAGCTGTTCAAAAAAAGGAAAATGTACAGCTTTTCAGTATTGTCCCTAATGTTGATGTTATTAACGTTTATGTTACATAGCGTGTAATCCACAATTTCACTTTCTATACACCAATATACTGAAACATTGAACAATTTTTAAGAACGTGATTTACTGTCTTGGACAGTGTTACATTAACTCTGCAGTAAAATGCTTTCCTTCCCCTGTCAGATACAACTTTTAAGATGTGCAGGTCCTCAGTTTTATAAAACGTAGTTTCAAAAATTTAAAATATTATTCTTTGTAAAGAATTCCTGATCCGGAACTATACAAATGGCAGTCAGAACTAATCCTAGAGTGGAAATGACCTGAAACATCTTTTAAGGAGAGAGTACAGGCTAGTTTCTTTACACAAGGGGCTGCATGACTCCAGATAGCACTGTGTATGACCCCCAAAACAACACTTGACTCATAGCTTGGGAAAAAATTGGTCAGCTCTGATCAATCCAGTTACGTAACGCAAAGAATAATATGATGTGTCAATCATTACATTTAAACAACTATGAGTCAACTGAACTTACAATTTAAAAGATAAATTGCTGAAACTCAGGTCCCCAATCTTGCACTGCAATCAACACAGGCTACAGCGTCATGGTTAATCTGCATTAACAGGAGGCCATGTACACAAATGGCCCACACAAACCCCACCCTTAATGCCTAAATTGCAATTACCAGTGTTTGTGCTGACATACTCTGTACCGTTTTGGAAAAGAAACAAAGCTACACTTCGCTTTCATTTTCAGTATTGCAGATGATGAAGAATTTATGACAATATTTTCACTATTACCTATATTACACTTCCATGACTGCAAGTTTCCTCGTATTTTCAGAGCAATTTAAAAATCAATGCAATACAGTGTAAAAATGCTGTAAATTTTTATCTGTGAGCATTATTAGGAAAATAGCATGAATAATGGAATGTGGAATACAATGCACTACAAATACATTCAGTCTTACATTATACCAGGTTGTAACACGTACAAACCGCCTAACTATAAAACTGCTCAGAGAAGCAAGGCATCAGTTAGCACCTAAGCATTACGTAAACCAAAGGGCAGAATTCTTTCCAGCACAACAGGATGAACTACTTTTTCTCTGTAAAAGTCAAAATGCAATAAACAAGATGCTTATTTTTGTGATCTCATTTAAAAAAAAAAACAAACCACCAAAAAAACCCCACCCCAAAACATCCAAACAGCTTAAAATACATTGTATTCTGTTTACCTATCTCAGGAGCTGATGCATGATCAAATATTTCACTAGCTATCACTAGCTATACCCTACCACGTTCAGAAGGGGACATCAGAACGAAGGTGGCTTCGGATAAGACATAGCTATGCAACAGCAAATTTCACAGATCCGTAGCAGTGACTGCAACGCAAGCTTCGACCTGCAACACAAGAAGTTAGAGAAGATGTATGATTATATTGCTTCAAGACTTCCGCAGCCAAGATTTATCTCCATCAGGGCAGAAAGAAGTGAAGTTCTCCTTTCTCTTGAAACATACGTAGCTCGACAGACAGTCGGTGGGTTGTTTTGTTTTGTTTTTTAAGAGCCGGTAGCCAAAGAAGTTTTGTACTTTGATCTGAAATCAGGGCAGTACCTTATCCCTGCAGGTAGTCACGAAAGCCAACCCAACGTTGCCACTGCTGGATACTACCGCGCCTGACGTCAAAAGCAGCCCAATGCCGACACCGGACACAGACGGCGAGGGAAACCACCCCACCCGCTTCCCGGCGGCGGGGAGCGAGTAACGGTGCTGCGGGAAGGCTCTGGACGTTTCCCGCAGGCCGGGGCGGGCTCTGTAACCTCACCCCGCTCCCCGAGCGCCCCGGAGGCGGGCTGCTCCCCCGGCGGGCTCTACCCCACGCTCCAGCCCGACACGGCCCACATGCTGCCAAACGCCCAACGGGTTCCCCTCCCTGGGGTGCAGCTCCCCCGGCCGCCGCCCGGAGCGGGGCCTCCGCCCGGTCCGAAGGGGAAGCGGGAGGGGGGGAGGGGGAGGCGGCGCCGAGCTCCCCTCAGCGCGCCAGGCAGCTAGCCCGTAACGGTCCTAACCGCCGCCCCGCTCCCACGAGCCACCGTCCCACCGGCCGAGCGCGACCCCGGGCCGCCTCGCGGGGCCGAAGGGCGCCCGGTTCCGCAGGGCTTCCAGCGGCGGGGAACTCACCGGTGAGGCGCCGCGCTGCGTTCCCCTGGGCCGCGCCCCAGCCCGGCCCGGCCCACCCGCAGGCACCCACCGGCCACCGCGAGGGCGTGAGCGGCCCCGAGGCGGAGCAGTGACAGGGCCAGGCCGCCGCTCCCGCGCAGGCGCCGGCTACAGCGGGCGGGGCCGCGGCGCCACCGCTCCCACCGCCCGCCTCGGCCTCGTGGTCAGCGGCGGTGACGCGGAGGCGGCGCGGCGTGACGTGACGTCACCCCGCGGCCCGGCAGGGGGAGGCGGTGACGTTAAACGAGCGGCGGGGATGGGGGAGGAGGCGGGGTGTCCCCGAGTGCGGCGCCGGGTGAGGTCGGCCGTCAGTGGGAGTTCCCGCCGTTGGGCCGCGGAGGGGCTGAGCGAGGAGCTGGAGAGGAACAAGAAATTGAGGAGAATGATGACGATGACGACGGCGATGAATACGATGATGATGATGATGATGATGATGATGCTGAGAAGGGATCTCCGTCATGGCGCATCGTTCCTCCCGCACGGAGCGGTGTGACTCCGCTGCCTGTTGCTGCTCCTTATCCCTCATCTGCGGACATGGGCGGGAGCCTCTGCTTGGTCTCCGAGGGCATGAAAAGAATGAGCTGAGCCAGCGGGAAGGAACCGGATCCACCGGGGAGAACAAATTGTTCTTCGTAGTCCAATTACCCGTCATTAACTCCTCTTCCCCGCGGGCGATGGGGCGGCGGTGGGATCTCCGGCCCAGGAGCGGGATGGGGCCTTGCTGGGTCCCTCTGGCAGGAATTAAAGGGGTTTTCTCGATTCAGCAGTCTGGGCACAAGCTTTTCCTGGTGTCGGAGCCACACACTAAACACCCATCTGAGCCAGCAATGTGCCCTTGTGGCCAAGAGGGCCAATGGAATCCTGGGCCGTGTAGGGAAGAGTGTGACCAGTAGGTCCAGGGAGGTCATTCTCCCCCTCTGCTCTGCACTGGTGAGGCCACAACTGGAATCCTGCATCCAGTTCTGGGCTCCCCAGTTCAAGAGAGACAGAGAACTGCTGGAGAGAGTCCAGCGTAGGGCAGCAAAGATGATGGAGGGATTGGAGCATCTCCCTGATGAAGAAAGGCTGAGAGAGCTGGGGCTCTTTAGCCTGGAGAAGAGAAGGCTGAGGGGAGACCTTATTAATGTTTACAGGTATCTAAAGAGTGGGTTGAAGGATGATGGAGCCGGGCTCTTTTCAGTGGTTCCCAGTGACAGGACGAGGGGCAACGGGCACAAGCTGGAACATGGGAAGTTCCACTCAAATATGAGGAAGAACTTATTTCTAGTGATGGTGGCTGAGCCCTGGAAGAGGCTGCCCAGGGAGGGTGTGGAGTCCCCTTCTCTGGAGATCTTCAAGCCCTGCCTGGATGCAGCCCTGAGTGATGTGCTCTGGGCAGCCCCGCTTCCTGCTTTTGCACCAACGCCACCACCAACAAATGGGGCATGATGTCTTGGTCCAATCATTAAACGCTCCTTTGTGTGCCTAAAAAGGTGAGACTCTAGAGGACTGCTCAGGATTTTTGGTTGTGAATTTACGGGTAAATATCCAAGCCAAAAATATTGAGTTCATACATAGAAAAAACGTGAGGGCTGTGTGGCTGACAAAGGCTAAAGGATGTGCCATTTCTCAGGGTAGCAAATATGCAGGTTCCTTATTTAAAGGAGATATGCAAGTGATTTGCCTTTTCCATCCCACATGTAGGACTGGGAGGTTAGCAGCAGCTGTTAAACTCAGCGAATGGAGGAAAACATTTCATTCGTTATCTTCTAAACTTCCTTTTCCTGTGAGTAGAAACTGCGCATAATTACACCGTGAAGTAGATTTTAAATCTTGTCATTCGTTGTGCAATGTGCCCTCTGACCAGTGTGTGGGGATATGTCCATGTACTTGAAGATAACATTATATGCCCGATACAATTTTTACATAGACAAGTATTTTCGTATAAATGGCCAAATGCATTAAATAAGAAATAGATAAAACCCAAAACAATACACTACGTTGCACAAATCTCAATTTCCTTGTGTAATAGACATAGCTATTTTATTTTAAAGAATTATATTAGTCCTAAAACCAGATTACTATCAGTTAAATAATCCAAATTTGTCTTCAAGTAAAGCATAAGCCGTATTTTTATCCCACTTATTACCTATCTTAGCATATTATTCTTTTCTGGGCCAGAGAAGCTATATCCTGCCTGTCTCAATGCCGTGAGGAAGCCCCTTCCTTTGTGGGGCTGAAGATACAGAGGCGGCGGGGGGAAGGGAGTACCTGCCCTGATGCCACATCACTCCCGGCCACTCCTTGCAACCAATTTTGCATCCAC